>LR738713.1:634432350-634588567 GCA_902687465.1 Secale cereale | reverse complement strand
CGCTACGGTCCGGCCGGCCCCCTTTCCTCCCTATCCTCCTCCCCTTGTTCATATACATTTTTTTGTTCATATGATGATTCTTTTGTTGTTGTTGATGATGTTTTTGTTGTTCATATACATTAAATGATGTTGATGATAGATGATGTATGCTTTTTTTGTTCATATGAAGATTTTTTTTGTTCATAGAATATTTGTTTATTCATATATGATGTATGCGTATGTATGGACGGATGGATGGATGTATATATATAGAAAATGATCATATATATGATCTTTTTTTGTTTATAGAATTTTGTTGTTCATAGAAATTAGTTAAAATTGACCGAGTTACTAAGTTACTAAGTTAAAATGTTCATATATTCAAAAATGAGTTAATTAAGAGACTCACTAAGTTAAAATTTACCCCCTCCCCGATAACTTCGACATGAGGGGGGACGTCGGACGACATGCATGAGAGAGGCAGTCCGCTTGCCCGACCAACTATCGAGGCCACCCAAATCCTAGAAGAAAAGAGTGTCGTTATCGATCTACCCCCTCCCCGATAACTTCGACGTGAGGGGGGACGTCTGACGCGCATGAGAGAGAGGCGGTCCGCTCGCCCGACCAACTCTCGAGGCCACCCAAACCCTAGAACAAAGAGCGTCGTTGTCGATCTACCCCCTCCCCGGTAACTTCGACGTGAGGGGGTGATACGTCTCCAACGTATCTATAACTTTTTTTATTGTTCCATGCTGTTATATTATCATTCTTGGATGTTTTACAATCATTTTATAGTCATTTTTTGGTACTAACCTATTGACATAATGCCAAGTGTCAGTTGCTACTTTCTGCATGTTTTTTAGATTGCAGGAAATCAATATCAAACGTTTTTTCAAACACCGCGAAACTTTTTGGAGATTTTTTATGGGCCAGAAGACACCCAATGGGCTAGAGCTGCACCTGGGGGGTGCCCCGAGGGGGGTACAACCCACCAAGGCACTCCAGGCCCCCTGGCATGCCCAGGTGGGTTGTGCCCACCTCGGTGGCCTCCCGCACCACCTCTTTGCTCTATAAATACTCAGATATTCCAGAAACCCTAGAGGAGTCGACGAAATTCTATTCTAGCCGCCGCAAAGTCCAGAACCACTAGATCCAATCTAGACACCATCATGGAGGGGTTCACCATCCCCATTGGTGCCTCTTCGATGATGTGTGAGTAGTTCCTTGTAGACCTACGGGTCTGTAGTTATTAGCTAGATGGCTTCCTCTCTCTCTCTCTCTCTCTCTCTCTCTCTCTCTCTCTCTCTTGATTATCAATACAATGGTCTCTTGATGATCCATATGTTGTAACTCTTTTGCGGTGTGTTTGTTGGGATCCGATGAACTTTGAGTTTATGATGAGATCTATCTTTTTATATCCATGAAAGTTATTTGAGTCTTCTTTGATCTCTTATATGCATGATTTCTTATAGCCTCGTATTTCTTCTCTGATATTTTGGTTTTGTTTGGTCAACTTGATCTATTTATCTTGCAATGGGAAGAGGTGCTTTGTAGTGGGTTCGATCTTACGCTACTTGATCCCAGTGACAGAAAGGGAACCGACACGTATGTATCGTTGCTACTAAGGATAAAACGATGGGATTTATTTCTACATAACTAGATCTTGTCTACTTCATGTCATCGTTCTTATTGCATTATTCCGTTTCTCCATGAACTTAATACACTAGATGCATGCTGGATAGCGGTCGATGTGTGGAGTAATAGTAGTAGATGCATGAATGAGTTGGTCTACTAATCTTGGACGTGATGCCTATATAATGATCATTGCCTGGATATCGTCATAATTATTTGTTGTTCTATCTATTTCCCAACAGTAATTCTTTCCCCACTTTTTGCTATTTTCTCGAGAGAAGCAACTAGTGAAATCTACGGACTACGGCCCCCGGGTCCCTTTCTCATATTATTTGCCTTTACGATCTATTTTCCTTTGCTTTTATTTTCAGATCTATTAAACCAAAAACCCAAAAATACCTTGTTGCAATTTATCTTATTTGGTGTTCGATCTATCAATATTTATAACTCTAGCTATCACGTACATTACCTGAAAGGGATTGACAACCCCTTCTACACGTCGGGTCGCAAGTATTTGTTATTTCTGTGCAGGTGTTGTTTACGTTGTGTTGCTTGGTTCTCCTACTTGTTCGATAACCTTGGTTTCATCACTGAGGGAAATACCTACTGCTGCTATACTGCATCATCCCTTCCTCTTTGAGGAAAAAACCTACGTAGTCCTAGCAGTCATCAAAAGGAAATTTCTGGTGCCGTTGCCGGGGAGCACCTTCAACATATACCAGGTTCCTAATCACAAATCTCATCTCCTCGCAATTTACATTATTTGCCATTTGCCTCTTGTTTTCATCTCCCCCACTTCACAAATATTTGCCTTTTTATTCGCCTTTTTTCGTTCGCCTTTTTTCTTGTCGGATCTATTGTAGTTCTTGTCATCATGGCTAGTCCTCCCCTCATCATTTGCATCCGCGAGAACGAAGTTCTCAACTTTAAGCAAATAGGAGGAGAAAGCCTAAAAGATGCGTGGTACCGGATTTGCAATGCTAATAATAGATCTATTCACAAGCAATACACTATTGTTATCGTTCGAAATTTTTATGTGGGAAGCACTACTTGCCTTAGATTTGTTCTCGGTACCATTACCAGAGGAAATTTCTTAAGTTGTCCTCCTCTTGATGCATGCCTTGAATGCTATGGGAAGTTTAATGGGATTTCCTCTTATTATCGTTAATGAAACAACTTTGACTCTTGAGCATGTTATGAAAAGATTAGATGATATTGAAAAGAGGATGCTTACTAAAGAACATATTGAAAATTTAGACAAAAAGATGCATGATCTTGCTAATAAATTTGGATCTAAAGCAGGTGAGGTTTTTAAATTGCTGACAAGGAACCCGTAATTAATGAAATAATAGAAGAGAGTCCTTCTTGGATCGATAAATTGGAAGAATTTCTTAGTAACTTGGGTACCGCTTTTTCCTCCGTCAACACTATTGAGAAAACTCCCATAAAAGGTCGTAAGAATAAAGGGTCTTCTTCTAGTAATAACCAAGGGGATCTTAAAATGATTAGTATCCACCCCAATTTTATTGAAATAATAGAAAGACCTCTTTACAAAAGCAAATTCTTTGATCTTGTCCCTATAAATATCTTTGTCAGATAATTACATGCTAAGTCTTTAAAGAAATGTGTGATTAAGGAATTGGAAAACAAGGATGACAAAACTTAGATCCTTGCATCATGCCTAGCTGAGGGTGTAAAACAATAGCGCTTGTTGGGAGGCAAACCAACTTGTATTTTTTTGCTTTTTGATTTCCTTGTTGTTTTCAAAAAATACCCTTTAATACCTCTGTTTAGATGTGTTTTTGTGGTTTGAATCAAGGTTTGTGCCAAGCAAAGCCTTAGGATCATGTTGGGTGTTAGTAGATTTGATCTTGTTGAAAAAACAAAAACGTTCGCACTCACGAGAAAAATTCTCATTTTAACATAAGAGTGCTTTTAGGTTGATTATTTTTGCAGAAGATTAATATAAAATTTTCCCATGTGGCCCTATTTTTTCAAGATTTTTAGAGTTACAGAAGTATTCGAAACTTCCAAATTACTACGGACTGTTCTGTTTTTCACAGATTCTGTTTTTATTGTGTTATGTGCTTGTTTTGATGATTCTATGGATTTCTTTGATGAGTTTTTGCCATAGAAAAGTTGGAATATAGTAGATGTAATACAAATAGAAAATATGAATTGGTTTACTACAGTACTTATAGTAGTGATTTGTTTTCTTATACTAACGGATTTCACAGAAGTTTTGTTGAGTTTTGTGTGATTGAAGTTTTCATGTTTTGGGTTATCTTACGATGGTAGAAGGAGTAAGGAGTAAGAAGAGCCTAAGCTTGGGGATGCCCCAGCATCCCAAGCCATTATATAAAAGAGAAGCAAGCAACTAAGCTTGGGGATGCCTGCTACCTCTTGAGCCTGCGTTGTATTTCCTCGAAGAGGAAAGGGAGATGTAGCACAGTAGCGTAAGTATTTCCCTCAGTTTTTGAGAACCAAGGCATCAATCCAGTAGGAGACCACGTGCCAGTCCCTTGTACCTGCACAAACAAATAAGAACTTCGCAGCCAACGCGATAAGGGGTTGTCAATCCCTTTACGGTCACTTATGATAGTTAGATCTGATAGAGATGATAATTATAGTTTTGGTATTTTTGGTATAGAAACAGAAAGTAAAGAAAGCAAATAAACAACGGTGACAGAAATTGGCTAGTTGACGAGAAAGTAATATGATAAAGATAGACCCGGGGGCCATAGTTTTCTCTAGTGGCTTCTCTCATGATAGCGGTATTCTACGACGGGTAAACAAATTACTGTTGAGCAATTGATAGAAAAGCAAATAATTATGAGACTATCTAGGCATGATCATTGTATATAGGCATCACGTCCGAGACAAGTAGACCGAAACGATTCTGCATCTACTACTATTACTCCACACATCGACCGCTATCTAGCATGCATCTAGTGTATTAAGTTCATACGAACAGAGTAACGCCTTAAGCAAGATGACATGATGTAGAGGGATAAACTCAAGCAATATGATGAAAACCCCATCTTTTTATCCTCGATGGCAACAATACAATACGTGCCTTGCTGCCCCTACTGTCACTGGGAAAGGACACCGCAAGATTGAACCCAAAGCCAAGCACTTCTCCCATTGCAAGAACTATAGATCTAGTAGGCCAAACCAAACCAATAATTTGAAGAGACTTGCAAGGATATTATGAGCACACATAAAAAGTTCAGAGAAGAACCAAATATCTTTCATAGATAACCTTGATCATAAACTCACAATTCATTGGATCTCGACAAACACACCGCAAAAACAGATTACATCGAATAAATCTCCTCGAAGACTGAGGAGAACTTTGTGTTGAGATCCAGAGAGAGAGAAGAAGCCATCTAGATACTAACTATGGACCCGAAGGTCTGTGTTAAACTACTCACAACTCATGGTGAGGGCGATGATGATGATGATGAAGGCCTCTGTGATGGATACCCCTCCTGGAACAGGCTCCAAGATGGGATCTCCACGGGAACAGAAGCTACGGCGGTGGAATTAGGGTTTTCTCTCTGCGTATGAAGTTTCTAGGGTATGTAGGTATATATAGGAAGAAGGAGGGCACCGGGGGCCGTGTGGGCCAGCCTCGAGGCGGGTGGGCGCGCCCTGGGAAGGGGGGCGCGCCCCCCACCCTCGAGGGCTGGCCCTACGTCCCCTGACTTGGCTCCGAAGACTCCCGAGCGTGATTTCCTCCAAAAATATCTCTCGCGAAGGTTTCATTCCGTTTGGACTCCGTTTGATATTCCTTTTCTGCAAAACCTTGAAATAGGCAAAAAAAAACAGCAATCTGGACTGGGCCTTTGGGTTAGTAGGTTAGTCCCAAAAATGATATAAAAGTGAATGATAAAGCCCATTAAAGATCCAAGACTTCATAAATAATAGCATGGAACAATAAAAAATTATAGATACGTTGGAGACGTATCAAGCATCCCCGAGCTTAATTCCTGCTCGTCCTCGAGTAGGTAAATGATAAAGAAAGAATTTTTGATGTGGAATGCTAACCAATATAGTTTTTCAATGCAATTCTCTTAATTGTGGCATGAATGTTCAGATCTGAAAGATTCTAGACAAAAGTCTATATTGACATAAGAAATAACAATACTTCAAGCAATACTAACAAAGCAATCATGTCTTCTCAAAATACCATGGCTAAAGAAAGTTATCCCTACAAAATCATATAGTGTTGGCTATGCTCCCTTATTATCACACTAAATATTCATATCATGCACAACTCCGATTTCAGCCAAGCATTTGTTTTCATGCTCTATCTTTTCAAACCTTTCAACTTTCATGCAATACATGAGCATGAGCCATGGATATAGCACTATGGGTGGAATAGAGGTGGTTGTGGAGAAGACAAAAAGAGGGAGATAGTCTCACATCGACTAGGCGTATCAACGGGCTATGGAGATGCCCATCAATAGATATCAATGTGAGTGAGTAGGGATTGCCATGCAACGGATGCACTAGAACTAAATATGAATGAAAGCTCAACAAAAGAAACTAGTGGGTGTGCATCCAACTTGCTTGCTCATGAAGACCTAGGGCATTTGAGGAAGCCCATCGTTGGAATATACAAGCCAAGTTCTATAACGAAAATTCCCACTAGTATATGAAAGTGACTAAGCATGAGACTCTCTACAATGAAGAACATGGTGCTACTTTGAAGCACAAGTGTGGAAAAAGATAGTAGCAATTGTCCCTTTTTTCTTTTTTCTTTTTTTCTTTTTTTTCTTTTTCCTTTTTTTGCGGAGGGGCTTTATAGATTCAGCCTTTCCTCCCATGGGACAATGCTCTAAAAATGATGATCATCACACTTTCATTACAACACAATATTACAACTCGATACTATAACAACAAGGTATGACTCTACATGAATGCCTCCGGCGGTGTACCGGTATGTGCAACGAAACAAGAGTGACATGTATGAAAGAATTATGCATGGTGGCTTCGCCACAAATACGATCTCAACTACATGATCATGCATGGCAATATGACAATATGATGCGTGTCATATAAACGGAACGGTGGAAAGTTGCATGGCAATATATCTCGGAATGGCTATGGAAATGCCATGATAGGTAGGTATGGTGGCTGTTTTGAGGAACACTATGGTGGCTGTTTTGAGGAAGGATATATAGTGGGTTTATGGTACCAACGAAAGTTGCGCGGTACAAGAGAGGCTAGCAATGGTGGAAGGGTGAGAGTGCGTATAATCCATGGACTCATCATTAGTCATAAGAACTCATATACTTATTGCAAAAATTTACGAGTCATCAAAACAAAGCAATCAACGCATGCTCCTAGGGGCGAGGTTGGTAGGAGTTAACCATCGCGCGCCCCCGACCTCCACACAAAGGTTGACACTTGATACGTCCAAAACGTATCTATAATTTCTGCTTGCTCCATGCCTCTTTTGTGTGATATTGCTATGATATTTATGCACTTCCATACACTTTTGATCATATTTGGACTAACCTATTAACTCAGTGCACCCCAGTGCCAGTTTCTGTTTTCTGCTGTTTTTGTATTTCAGGTTTTCCCATTACTTAAATTGCCAGAAAAATTCCGGGAAAAATATATAAAAAATCAGCGCTCCAGAAGCTTCCATGCGGCAGAAGTAGGGCCAGAGGGGGGCCACAGGGGCTCCAGGACGGAACCCTTTTTCTCGATCTCATCTCTGTTCCGCCGCTGCCGCGGTTCCAAGATCGGGAGCACCAGGAGAACTCTTCCCGGCACCCTGCCGGAGGGGAGGATCACCACCGGGAGCTTCTCCACCACCATGGATGCTTCCCGGATGAGCCGTGAGTAGTCTCCCTTGGACCATGGGTCCATGACCAGTAGCTATGTGATGTTCTCCTCCCCTTCTTGTTCTTCATCGATTAGACCTCGTGAGCTGCCCTACATGATCGAGGCACATATGTAATCTTTATGCTGTTGCTATGCTGAGTTTGCTAGGATCCGATGGATTATGAGATTACGTTCAGATTGTGTGTGAGTAATATATTTGATTCACCTCTTTTATATTTATGTTCTTGAGTAATTCTTGCATGTTCTCCGTTGTTATTTATTGCTTTGGCCAAGTAGTAGGTAGTAACTCCAAGAGGGAACGTTATGCTTGATTATGGGTTCATGCCCCTCGATGACTAGCTTGAGTGACAGAAACATGAGTCTAGGGGATGTGCTGTTGCCACAAGGGGGAAAACAACGGTGCTTGTACTTGCAGGTGCAAGGATTGTTTACTTTACGCAAAGTTCTTTTAATGCAGTTGTCTGTTGCTTTGAGTTTACACTTTGGGTGGGACTCGCAACTTAATACCAGCGAGATGTTCTGGATAGATATCTCAAGGTGGATGATTAGTAGTAGATGCAGATGGATTTCGGTCTACTTGCCTTGGCGTACCGCCCATGCTTTTGAGCCTCTACCTTTCTGTACAGCATAGTTAGCATTGGTTTGCGCACATAATCTTGTCAATTGCCCAGCTGTAATTTGTTTACCTCGCTTAGCTGTTTTATCGTCTTTTGGGAGAGAGACATCACTAGTGAACATCATGGGACCCCGGTCCATATTACCATCACTGATCACACCCGCTATTTATTTCCTGTTCTTATTTACTAGTTGCAGTCATACCTATCACTGCTATCTCTTGCGTTTGATCCTTTGTAAACGACAAGGCCGGAGGGATTGACAACCTCTCTGTACTCGTTGGGAGCAAAGTTATTTGTATCTGTGTGCAGGTCCTGTCAAACGAAAGTCTGGCGCCGTTGACACCTTCTTGTCGACCCTCGGAGTCTCACGGGATTCGATCCTTGGTATCTTTGCCAAGGGAAAACTACCGCTACGCTACATCTCAAACCTTCCACTTGGGGTAACCAACGAGGGGCGAGAAGCCATCAAGCAAAGTTTTCTGGTGCCGTTGCCGGGGACTCCACTCTTCAAGATAGGGGAGTTGCACGCTATCTTTCACCTTTGCTTTTTAGTCTTGTTAGTTTACCTTTCAGTTTTTTGCTTTAGTGTCTTCTATCAAAAATTACAAAAATAGTTATCTTGCTTGCTTGCTGCTATGGGTTCCACCGAGAACACGAAGTTGTGTGACTTCACTAGTCATAACAACGATGACTTTATCTGCACACCAATTACTACACCTTCCACTTCAGCACCTTCTTATGAAATTAAACCTGCTTTACTGAACCTAGTTATGAAAGATCAATTCTCCGGTGCTGGAGATGATGCTGCCTTGCACTTAAACAATTTTGTTGAACTCTGTGATATGCAAAAGTACACTGAAATAGATGGTGATAATGTTAAGCTTAAGCTTTTTCCTTTCTCCTTGAGAGGAGGAGCTAAAATTTGGTTTCAATCTTTGCCTAGAAATAGCATAGATTCTTGGGACAAGTGCAAGGATGCCTTTATTGGGAAGTACTATCCCCCTGCTAAAATTATCCAACTAAGGAGTAACATAATGAATTTTAAACAATTGGATAATGAACACGTTGCCCAAGCTTGGGAACGCATGAAATCTCTTATCAAGAACTGCCCTACTCATGGTTTGAGTACTTGGATGGTTATCCAAACTTTTTATGCAGGCTTGAACTTTACCTCGCGGAACTTGTTAGATTCGGCTGCGGGAGGAACCTTTATGTCAACTACACTTGGTGCTGCCACGAAGCTTCTCGATGAGATGATGACCAATTATTCCCAATGGCACACCGAACGCGCTCCAACAGGTAGGAAGGTAAACTCTGTCGAGGAGATCTCCTCCCTAAATGAAAAAGTTGACTTGATGATGTCTCTACTTTCCAAGCAACCTTCTATTGATCCTCGTGATGTTCCTTTAAATTCTTTGATTGCTCAAGATCAAGTAGATGTGAACTTTATCTCTAGAAACAATTTCAATAACAATGCTTATAGGAGTAATTTTGGTAGCAACCCTAGACCGTTCCCCTCTAATTCCTATGGGAACAACAATGCTTATTCTAGCACCAAGAACTCCACTTCTAAACTAGAGATTATGCTTAAGGATTTCATCACTACCCAAAAAGCCTTCAATAAGAATGTAGAAGAAAAACTAAACAAACTAGTCAATCTCTCTTCGAAGGTAGACAATTTAGCCCATGAGGTAGAATTGCTTAAAATTAGAACTTCCCCTCTTGAGGAGAGGAAGACCACTCCTATGAATGCTATTCAAGTGCAAATTAATGAAAACATTAGGATGTTGGCTAAACTTAAAGAGAGATGGGCTAGAGAAAAGGAGGAAGAAGATAGAATTAAGAGCCTTCCTACCCATCACACTGTTGCTACTATCCAAGTTGTTGAAGATATCCAAACTCTTAGCACCCAATGCACTCCTGGTCCCATTGGACCTATTAATGGTGATGCTATGATCTCAACCGTAGAAACTCCTATGACCATAGAAGCTACCAAACAACTGAGCCTAAAAGACACCACTACCACTTTACTTGATAGTAGTGACCTTGATTTTGATAATTGCACCCTTTCTGAAGTTATTGATTTCCTTCACAAGATGTCTAGAGATCCCCGCACTAGCACGCTTAATCTTGCCTTCACGGAGCATATCACTAATGCTCTTATCAAAGCTAGGGTGGAGAAGCTTAGGGTAGAAGCCTCCATACCTAGAAAGCTAGAAGATGGTTGGGATCCTATGATTAAAATTAAGTTGAATAACTTCTCTTGCTATGCTTTATGTGATGTTGGAGCTAGTACCTCCGTTATGCCCAAAAGAATATATGATATGCTTGAATTGAAACCTTTTGATTCTTGTTCTTTTGGTGTTCGTCTTGTTGATTCTTCCATAAAGAAACCTTTGGGGAGGATCGACGATGTTCTTATCATTGTCAATGACAATTATGTTCCCGTTGATTTCACTATTATGGACATTGAATGTGAACCTTCTTGTCCAATTATTTTGGGACGTCCTTTTCTTCGCACCATTGGTGCTATCATTGACATGAAAGAGGGGAATATAAAATTCCAATTTCCTCTCAAGAAAGGGATGGAACATTTCCCTAGAAAGAAGATTAAGTTACCTTTTGAGTCCGTTATACGGGCTAGCTATTCTTTTACTCTTGATAAAACTTGATCTCTATGCATCATGCCTAGCTTAAAGGCATAAAAGAAAGCGCTTTTGGGAGGCAGCCCACAATGAATAAAGTTTTATTTTGCTTTTGTTGTGTCTTGATGTTTGTTACTACAGTAGCATCATCATTGTATCTTTACTTTTCAGCTTTGTGCCAAGTTTAGCCTCTGATTGCAAGAAAGTTCAAAAGTTATGATGTGCAGTCCAGAAAACAGATTCTGTCCTTGGACAGAAAAATTCGTATAAAATCACCAGATCATCTTTTTGATCTGAATTTTTTTGACAACGTGCTCTATACAATTGGCTTTCATGCGTCTGTTCTGAGTTTTTTGATTTGAGTTGCAGAAGTGCCCCGAAAAAATTATTTACTACCTACTGGTCTGTTTTTCACAGATTCTGTCCTGTTTTGCCTTTTCTTCGTTTTGCAAACCTTGAGCTTGCTTTTTCTTTGCAAAAACCTTTTGGCAATCTTGATAAACAGTAGATCTTCGAGATTATATTTATTTCCAGCAAGGAAAAATTATTTTATTATGGGCACTAACCTCGCTAATCAGATTATGATGAGTTATGTATGAAGGGAGTTTTCAAGTGTGCGAGGGAAGATGATAAAAAGATTCAGGAGGGTTAAACGCTCAAGCTTGGGGATGCCCCCGTGCACCCCCAAGAAATATTCAAGAAGACTCAAGCGTCTAAGCTTGGGGATGCCCCCGTGCATCCCCTTCTCCATCAACAATTATCAGTTCGTCTTTTCGTTCCACTATATTTTAATCACTTCATGTGTTATGTGCTATTCTTGGAGCGTCTTGCTTTTAGTTTCCTTTTTAGTTTTCTTTAGCTTTGCTTGCTGTTCATAACGAGTTAGAACCCAGCTTTCTTTGTGTGGGAGAGAAACACGCTCCACTTCAACCTAGAACACAACACAGGATTTTCATGCTTATCTTTGCTGTGTATGTTCTTTGTCTTTCAATAGCTACTGTCATGTTTAGCTCTTAGTTTTCATGCTTTTCTTTTTAAAGAGCTTTTGTTTAGTTGGTTGCTGAACTCTCTTGAGTTTTCATGTTTATTTTTTTAAGAGAGTTTGCCTGTTGCACTGAGTTGTGTGTCTTAACTTAAAGTAGGTAATTGAGGTTGCTATTTAATTTTAGTAGTAACTTGCAATAGTTTTGAGGTATTGCCATGAGTAATGTCTGAACTTTTGGTGTCAAGAGCTTTAGCCTATTAGTGATAGATGTCGTATTTTGGGCAATCCGTGTTTATTTTCGAAAACCTACAAAATAGTTGAGAACTTTAGCTACTAAATGGATCACTAATCTTTGGAGGGGTCGAATATTAGAGTACACTCACGTATCATGAGTCGAGGATGCGCAAGGAAAACCAAATCCCCTTACACTCCTCCTCGGGGTACTTGTCTCTTTGTGAACCTCCTAATTAGATTGAGAGTTACCGATAATAAGTGCATGAGTTCTTCGGACTAATGTGAGTATTCGAAGGTTGACACTTCCACCTATCCATATTTTTCTAGCCTCTTCGGTACCGTGCATTGCCCTTTCTCACCTCGAGAGTTGGCGCATACTTCGCCGGTGCATCCAAAACCTTGGCACTATACGCTCTGTCATCATAAGCCTCATTATATCCTTCCTCAAAACAGCCACCATACCTACCTATTAAGGCATTTCCATAGCCTTTCCGAGATACATTGCCATGCAACATCCATCTTCTCATGACTTGATCTTCATGTCATACATGCTTTGTGCTTCATCGATGAGCCGCATGCTAGTTGAGCCTTGCCCTAATCATTGCTACATGACGCGCTAGTATCATTGCATATCCTGCTACACTGGCAGAGGCATACATTTGCATACATCATGATAGTTTCATTTTCTTTATGTTGAGTACTTTTGTAAAGTGTGAAAGATCTTCTATACTTCTTGTAATACATAGAGTGTTGCCCCTAAAGTGAGGAAAAGATCCCAAAGAGGACAAATCAAAAGATCCCAAAGAGGACAAAATCAAAAGATCCCAAAGAGGACAAATGAGAGATAAATAGAAAGAGCCATTGAGGCCACAAAAAAAAGAAAAGAGAAAAAGAAATAAAAAGAGAGAAGGGGGCACACTACTATTTCTTTTGAAAGATCCGCACTCGTACTCCATCTTATAATTTGTACTCCATAGAGATTATCATTTATGCATATAGCTATGTGGGGACCTTTACACTATAGAACTTGGCTTGTATATTCCAATGATGAGCCTCCTCAAAAGAGCTCTAGGTCTTCTTGAGCCAGCAAGTTGGATGCACCCCCACTAGTTCCATTGGAGAGCTTACCTTAGCTCATATGTGCATCTGTTGCATGGCAATCCCTACTCCTCGCATCATATCTATCATTTGGCTTTCTCTCGCCGATGATTGTCCTCATTAATGTGAGCCTTTCACACCTTTTTTTCTTCCCCCTCTATCATTTTTCTCTTTGCCATCCTAAGTGTCGACTTTCTTGCTTACGCTCATCCATTGTATGAGTGCTCAAAATATCGAAAGGGAGTGGATCATTTTGACTTGTACCTGGCTGACGGTCTGGGGATGAGTCAGGATAAGATTCCAAAGAAGACTAAGTGTGAAACTTTAGTAGATTAAGTTCTCAACAATATAAAAACTATGTTTTACTCTCATATATCCCTATCCCCTTTCTTGCAAGCAAACACCATTTGGAGACATTCGAGTCACGGACAGCGAGAGCTCTTGCACATTTATGTTCTTATGTTACTTGTTACAATGCTAATATAGACTCTTGCTTGTTATGACTTGAATTAGATTACATGCCTTGATTACTTTACTTAAAAGTTCTTATATGGTTAATAGCATGTCACCACAAAAATTATGCTTGTTATCATTTACCTACTCGAGGACGAGCAGGAATTAAGCTTGGGGATGTTGATACGTCCAAAACGTATCTATAATTTCTGCTTGCTCCATGCCTCTTTTGTGTGATATTGCTATGATATTTATACACTTCCATACACTTTTGATCATATTTGGACTAACCTATTAACTCAGTGCACCCCAGTGCCAGTTTCTGTTTTCTGCTGTTTTTGTATTTCACGTTTTCCCATTACTTAAATTGCCAGAAAAATTCCGGGAAAAATATATAAAAAATCAGCGCTCCAGAAGCTTCCATGCGGTAGAAGTAGGGCCAGAGGGGGGCCACAGGGGCTCCAGGCGCCCTGAGGGGGCGGCCCCCCTCTTGGCCGCGCCGGGGGGCCGCCTGGGCCCCCCTTACCGCCTCTGGTGCCCCCCTTTGGCATATATTTACATCGCGTCCCGAAACCCTCGAGGACAGAACCCTTTTTCGCGATCTCATCTCTGTTCCGCCGCCGCCGCGCTTCCAAGATCGGGAGCACCAGGAGAACTCTTCCCGGCACCCTGCCGGAGGGGAGGATCACCACCGGGAGCTTCTCCACCACCATGGACGCTTCCCGGATGAGCCGTGAGTAGTCTCCCTTGGACCATGGGTCCATGACCAGTAGCTATGTGATGTTCTCCTCCCCTTCTTGTTCTTCATCGATTAGACCTCGTGAGCTGCCCTACATGATCGAGGCACATATGTAATCTTTATGCTGTTGCTATGCTGAGTTTGCTGGGATCCGATGGATTATGAGATTATGTTCAGATTGTGTGTGAGTAATATATTTGATTCACCTCTTTTATATTTATGTTCTTGAGTAATTCTTGCATGTTCTCCGTTGTTATTTATTGCTTTGGCCAAGTAGTTGGTAGTAACTCCAAGAGGGAACGTTATGCTTGATTGTGGGTTCATGCCCCTCGATGACTAGCTTGAGTGACAGAAACATGAGTCTAGGGGATGTGTTGTTGCCACAAGGGGGAAAACAACGGTGCTTGTACTTGCGGGTGCAAGGATTGCTTACTTTACGCAAAGTTCTTTTAATGCAGTTGTCTGTTGCTTTGAGTTTACACTTTGGGTGGGACTCGCAACTTAATACCAGCGAGATGTTCTGGATAGATATCTCAAGGTGGATGATTAGTAGTAGATGCAGATGGATTTCGGTCTACTTGCCTTGGCGTACCGCCCATGCTTTTGAGCCTCTACCTTTCTGTACAGCATAGTTAGCATTGGTTTGCGCACATAATCCTGTCAATTGCCCAGCTGTAATTTGTTTACCTCGCTTAGCTATTTTATCGTCTTTTGGGAGAGAGACATCACTAGTGAACATCATGGGACCCCGGTCCATATTACCATCACTGAGCACACCCGCTATTTATTTCCTGTTCTTATTTACTAGTTGCAGTCATACCTATCACTGTTATCTCTTGCGTTTGATCCTTTGTAAACGACAAGGCCGGAGGGATTGACAACCTCTCTGTACTCGTTGGGAGCAAAGTTATTTGTATCTGTGTGCAGGTCCTGTCAAGCGAAAGTCTGGCGCCCTTGACACCTTCTTTTCGACCCTCGGAGTCTCACGGGATTCGATCCTTGGTATCTTTGCCAAGGGAAAACTACCGCTACGCTACATCTCAAACCTTCCACTTGGGGTAACCAACGAGGGGCGAGAAGCCATCAACACTCTACAAATACCTCATGCTTTAACTTAGTCACATAACGGTTCACCATACGTGCATGCTACGGGAATCACTAACCTTAACACAAGTATTTCTCAATTTCATAATAACTCCACTAGCATGACTCTAATATCACTATCCTCATGTCTCAAAACAATTATCAAGCATCCAACATCTCTTTCTATTCAATGCACTTAGTGTGAATTTTTTTACTACATTGACATTGGATGTTTATCATGTGAAGACTAGTTTCTTAAGCCTAAACACTTTACCATGCTGTTTTGATAGACTCTCAAATAGATATAAGGGAAGCATGAGAGTTCAAAAATTTCTACAAAATATTACCACCACCATGCTCTAAAAGATATAAGTGAATCACTAACCTTACCACCACCATGCTGTTTTACTGGAGTGTTCTAATAATTTCTAGGCCATATTTAACTCTCTCAAATAGGTGTGTCCAGCAAGGATGATTCTGGCAAACTAACAAGCAAAGAATCAAATTTTACAAGACGCTCCAAGCAAAACACATAGCATGTTGCGAATAAAAATATAGCTCCAAGTATAGTTACCGATGGATGAAGACGAAAGAGGGGATGCCTTGCCGGGGCAACCCCAAGCTTAGGCTTTTTGATTATCTTGGATTTACTTGGGGTGCCATGGGCATCCCCAAGCTTAGGCCTTTGCTACTCCTTGTTCCATAGTCCATCAAAGCAATACTCAAAACTTGAAAACTTCACAACACAAAACTTAGACAAAAATTCTCGTGAGCTCGGTTAGTAAGAGAAAGCAAACCATCACTCAAAGGTACTGCAAGGAATTCATTCTTTGTTTATATTGGTGTTAAACCTACTGTACTCCAAGTTCTCTATGGTTCATATCCTCTAATATTACTCATAGATGCATCAGAATAAGCAAACAACACACGAAAAACAGAATCTGTCAAAAACAGAACAGTCTGTAGTAATCTGCTGGGTTCGCCTACTTCTGGAACTCCAAGAAATTCAAACTAAATTATTAAATTTGCGCAATTTGTCTACCAATCAGCAGCAAAAAGAATCAACTAAAAAGCACGCTCCAGTAAAATCTGAAGACTACTTTAGCGAGTGCTAACGATTCTGTTTTTCACATCAAGATCAAATAAACTTCACACAAGTCTTACCAAAGGTTCTACTTGGCACAGACACTAAACAAAACATGAAAACACATCTAATCAGATGCTAGATGCAACATTTATTCCCTAACAGCAACAAAAGCAAAAAAAACATAAAATTGGGTTGCCTCCCAACAAGCGCTATCGTTTTACGCCCCTAACTAGGCACGATACAAGATAAATCTAGGTATTGCCATCTTTGGAAGGAAATCCATAAGTGGCTCTCATGATAGATTCATATGGTAATTTGATTTTATTTCTAGTGCACCAATCGTTCTAAGGAAAGGTGTACCAAGAATAATAGGACATGAAGGATTGCAATCTATATCAAGAACAATGAAATCTCCGGGCACATAATTCCTATTGGTAACAATAAGAACATCATTAATTCTTCCCATAGGTTTCTTAATAGTGGAATCCACAAGATGCAAATTTAAAGAAAAATCATCAAGCTAATGGAATGCTAGCAAATCACACAAAGTTTTTGGGATAGTGGAAACACTTGAACCCAAATCACACAAAGCATAGCATTCATGATCTTTTATTTTTATTTTTATAGTAGGTTCCCATTCATCATAAAGATTTCTAGGTATAGAAACTTCCAACTCAAGTTTTTCTTCATAAGATTGCATCAAAGCATCAACTATATGTTTAGTGAAAGCTTTATTTTGACTATAAGCATGCGGAAAATTTAGCACGGATTGCAACAAGGAAATACAATCAATCAAAGAGCAATTATCATAATTGAATCCCTTAAAATCCAAAGTAGTGGGTTCATCACTATGCAAAGTTTTAATCTCTTCAATCCCACTTTTAGCAATTTTAGCATCAAGATCTAAAAACTCCGAATTATTGGGACACCTTAAAGCAGAATCATCTCCTATCCTATTATCATCAAGATTTATAATAGAAAACAAGGATCTAATAGGAGACACATCAATAACTTTTAGATCTTCTTCTTTATTTTCACGATGACTAGAAGAACACGATTTAATATAATCTTCTCTTTTAGCACGCATTCTAGCGGTTCTTTCTTTGCATTCATCAATGGAAATTCTCATGGCTTTGAGAGACTCATTGATATCATGCTTAGGTGGGATAGATCTAAGTTTCAAAGAATCAACATCAAGAGTAAATCTATCCACACTTCTAGCCAATTCATCAACCTTAAGCAATTTCTCTTCAAGCATAGCATTGAAATTCTTTTGCGAGATCATAAACTCCTTAACACTAGTTTCAAATTTAGAAGGCATCTTTCCATAAGAGTTGTTGTAGGAATTACCAAAATTATTAGAGGAATTACTAGGAAAAGGCCTAGGATTAAAATTACCTCTATAAGCATTGTTACCGAAATTATTCCTACCAATAAAATTCACATCCAAAGATTCATTGTTATTCTAAATCAAAGTGGACAAAGGCATATCATTAAGATCAGAAGAAGCACTCTTAGCAGCAAACAATTTCATAAGTTCATCCATCTTTCCACTCAAAACACTAATTTCTTCAATAGCATGCACCTTTTTACTAGTAGATCTTTCGGTGTGCCATTGAGAATAATTAACCATAATATTATCTAGGAGTTTGGTAGCTTCTCCTAAGGTAGTTTCCATGAAAGTGCCTCCAGCGGCCGAATCTAAAAGATTTCTAGAAGCAAAATTCAAGCCAGCATAAAAGTTCCGAATAATCATCCATAGATTCAAACCATGTGTAGGGCAATTACGTATCATTAATTTCATTCTCTCCCAAGCTTGTGCAACATGCTCATGATCTAGTTGCTTAAAATTCATAATATCATTTCTAAGAGAGATGATCTTAGCAGGAGGGAAATACTTAGAGATAAAAGCATATTTGCAATTATTCCATGAATCAATACTATTTCTAGGCAAAGAGGAAAACCAAGTTTTAGCACGATCTCTAAGTGAAAACGGAAATAACTTCAATTTAACAATTTCGTTATCCGTATCCCTTTTCTTTTGCATATCACACAAATCAACAAAGTTGTTTGGATGGGTAGCGGCATCTTCACTAGGAAGGCCGGAGAATTGATCTTTCATGACAAGATTCAACAAAGCAGCATTGATCTCAAAAGATTCAACATCGGTAATAGGAGCAATCGGAATCCTAATAAAATCATTGTTGTTGGTATTGGAGAAGTCACACAATTTGGTATTGTTCTAAGCCATAGTGACAAGCAAGCAATCTAACACACACAAGCAAACAAGAAGCAAGCGAACGAAAAACACACGGCGGAAGAAGGGCGAATAAAACGGCAAAGGTGAAGTGGGGGAGAGGAAAACGAGAGGCAAATAAATGTAATGCAAAGGATAAGGGTTTGTGATAGGTACTTGGTATATGACTTTTGCGTAAGCCTCCCCGACAAAGGTGCCAGAAATTCTTCTTGCTACCTCTTGAGCTTGCGTTGTATTCCCTCGAAGAGGAAAGGGAGATGCAGCACAATAGCGTAAGTATTTCCCTTAGTTTTTGAGAACCAAGGTATCAATCCAGTAGGAGACCACGCGCCAGTCCCTCGCACCTGCACAAACAAATAAGAACTTCGCAGCCAACGCGATAAGGGGTTGTCAATCCCTTTACGGCCACTTACGATAGTGAGATCTGATAGAGATGATAATTATATTTTTGGTATTTTTGGTATAGAAACAGAAAGTAAAGAAAGCAAATAAACAATGGCGACATAAATTGTCTAGTTGAAGACAAAGTAATATGATAAAGATAGACCCGGGGGCCATAGTTTTCTCTAGTGGCTTCTCTCATGATAGCGGTATTCTACGGCGGGTAAACAAATTACTATCGAGCAATTGATAGAAAAGCGAATAATTATGAGACTATCTAGGCATGATCATTGTATATAGGCATCACGTCTGAGACAAGTAGACCGAAATGATTCTGCATCTACTACTATTACTCCACACATCGACCGCTATCCAGCATGCATCTAGTGTATTGAGTTCATACGAACAGAGTAACGCCTTAAGCAAGATGACATGATGTAGAGGGATAAACTCAAGCAATATGATGAAACCCCCATCCTTTTATCCTCGATGGCAACAATACAATACGTGCCTTGCTGCCCCTACTGTCACTGTGAAAGGACACCACAAGACTGAACCCAAAGCTAAGCACTTCTCCCATTGCAAGAACTATAGATCTAGTAGGCCAAACCAAACCAATAATTTGAAGAGACTTGCAAGGATATTATGAGCACAAATAAAAAGTTCAGAGAAGAACCAAATATCTTTCATGGATAACCTTGATCATAAACTCACAATTCATCGAATCTCGACAAACACACCGCAAAAAGAGATTACATCGGATAGATCTCCTCGAATACCGAGGAGAACTTTGTATGAGATCCAGAGAGAGAGCAGAAGCCATCTAGATACTAACTATGGACCCGGAGGTCTGTGGTAAACTACTCACAACTCATGGTGAGGGCGATGATGATGATGATGATGAAGGCCTCCGTGATGGATACCCCTCCCGGAACAGGCTCCAAGATGGGATCTCCATGGGAACAGAAGCTACGGTGGTGGAATTAGGGTTTTCTCTCTGCGTATGGAGTTTCTGGGGTATGTAGGTATATATAGGAAGAAGGAGGGCACCGGGGGCCGTGTGGGCCAGCCTCGAGGCAGGGGGCACGCCCTGGGAAGGGGCGCTCGCCCCCCACCCTCGAGGACTGACCCTACGTCCCCTGACTTGGCCCCGAAGACTCCCGAGCGTGATTTCCTCCAAAAATATCTCTCACGAAGGTTTCATTCCGTTTGGACTCTGTTTGATATTCCTTTTCTGCAGAACCCTGAAATAGGCAAAAAACAGCAATCTGGACTGGGCCTTTGGGTTAGTAGGTTAGTCCCAAAAATGATATAAAAGTGAATGATAAATCCCATTAAACATCCAAGACTTCATAAATAATAGCATGGAACAATACATAATTATACATACGTTGGAGACGTATCAATTCCCCCGAGTGGCATCCCCTCTTTCTTCTAACGACCATCCGTATTTTACTCGAAACTATATTTTTATTCGTCACATGATATGTGTTTTGCTTGGAGCGTCTTGTATGATATGAGCCTTTGTTTATTTTGTTTTGCTTTTTAAGTCATCAATCCTTGCTGTACACACCTATTAGAGAGAGCCAAAATTATGCCATGCCTTGTCAGAGTAGCTCTCTATGTTCACTTAAATTTTTATGAGCTATGGATTTGCTCTAGTGCTTCACTTATATCTTTTTGAGCATGGTGTGCTTTAGTATTTTTGAAGAAATACTCTCTTGATTCACTTAGATTTATTTGAGAGTTAGTAAATTCTTAAGGAATTCTCTCTTGCTTCACTTAAATTATTTTGAGAGAAAAAAGAAATTATGCTCATGATCTTTAGTTATATGTGTTTGAGCTTATCAAAAGCAACACATGTAAATTAGTTCAAAGTGATAGATATCTAAGAAGGATATAATAAAAACTTTCATGAAGATCATTGGACAAAATAAACTTGATTAATTGTAATAGTTTTGAGACATGATGATATGATATGTGAGTCATGTTAATGAGTAATTATGCTTTAGTAAGAATATTAGTGTTAAAGTTTGTGATCCCCTTTGCAAGCACGAAAGTCAATAATCATGCAATGAAATTACATCCTACTTGTGGTGCATTATTCGGTGTTATTTATGCTCAATGCTCGCTTATGAGATTATTCGTTTCATGATTGGTCGCTTCCCAGTCTTTAGCTAGCCTTAATTTTGCACTAAGTATGATCACTAGTTGTGCATCCAAAATCCTTTATCCCGGTTTTGCCACATGAGTCCACCATACCTACCTATATGCGGTATTCCCTTGCTGTTCTAAGCAAATTTGTATGTGCCATCTCTAATTTTCAAATAATTTTCCCTTTTGTGTGCCCGTACCGCTCACGAGGCGTTGAGGGGTGCCCAATATTTTCCATGCTAGATGAGTTATTCCAACGATGAGTGTTTATTCACTTGTCATTGCACGAGAGTAAGGCAAAGGTATTAGGGATGCCCAGTCCCGAAATGAAAAATAAATTTACTTTATGTTGTCAAACAATAAGTTCCTTGGAAAGTGTTGGTATGGAAGGCAACCATGGGTTCGACTAGCCATGGCTTGTGAAAGTTTGGTGGAAAAGGAATAAACTTTATTTTATGTTTGGGAACCGCCTATGATATATCTAGCATGGAAATTGTTGGGAACCTTAAGTTGTTTTCGTTGCTGGGAAAAGTATACCTCCCACAATAATTTTATCTCTCAGTTTAAGCTTTGAGCTCTCACACCTCTACAAATCCCTACTTCCCTCTGCGAAGGGCCTTTCTTTTACATATGCAATTTTTATTTTTGAATTTGAGTCTCCGTCTTCTATTATAAAGCACCAACTAGGAAACACTATGATTGTACTTGAGCATTGGGTGTAACTAATATGCGAGTGTGTTTCATGAATGGATCAATGGTTGAGCATGATGGGCTAGGGATAACTTATTTTAGCATTGATATTTTGAAAGACATTGTTGCTTGTTGATGTGTTTGATTATTTAAATCTCATTTCAAAACTAGACTATTGCTTTGAACCATATAAAAATCTAAATGTCCATGCTATAAAGAAAAGAATATGATATGACATGATAGGCAACATTCCACATCAAAAAATCTGTTTTTATCATTTACCTACTCGAGGACGAGTAGTAATTAATCTTGGGGATGCTGATATGTCTCTGTCGGGGGAAACTGTCCACCACGAACACCTATGGGACCGGAGCCCCTTGTACGTTGCGGTAAGGGAGCGGAGGGAGCACAAAGAGCGGATCGAAGAGCACACGCGGGCAGTTTACCCAGGTTCGGGCCGCGCGGACGCGTAAAACCCTACTCCTGCTCGGTTTGTATTGAGTTTGTGAGCTCGGGAGCTTGAAGAGCTAGCTACCCCGAGCCTGAGAGCTATCTAGGTTCCGAACCCTTTCTACGTTGTGCATGGGCCTCCTTTTATAGCTCAAGGGGTCACCGACAGGTGTCAACGTAGAAGAAGGGCAAAAATGTAACTTTGGTGGTAGTTGTAACAGTGCGGGAACAGTGCATGAACAGTACGTGAACAGTGGTCTTCACCTAACTTGACAGTGGGGGACAAGGGCATTAAATGCCCGTCACCGTCGACCCCAAAAGCACCCGTCCATGCGTCTCCGTTCGCCACGGCGGTAGCCTCGTCACCGTGGAGTGCCACCGTGTCCCCCAGGCTGCACAGCCATCCGCCACGCGTCCCTGGAAGGGCCCCAGGGCGACGCGTGGGCCGATGAGCTGGAGCGCGGGCACACAGCGCAGGCTTCCCCGGCAAGCACCTTGCCGGGGTCTTGATCTTGTCGGGCCGGGAAGCTTGTCGCTCCCCTGGGCCCTGCCGGGACGCAGGGTGCGCCGAGGCATGTCTTCTGAGAGGTAATCTTCTGGTCTTCCTGGCAAGCTCCTCTTGCCAGGGTCTTGGGTAAAAGTGATAAACTTGAGCCTGGCACGGCCTTCCCGGCAAGCTCCACTTGCCGGGGTCTCGATCTTCTGTCTTGTATACTTTGTTTTTGAATGGCTTAGAAAGGGACCAGAAAGGTTTCCGGCGAGCACGTGGTGAACCCTGCCGCGGGAAGCTGCGACTGCCCGTGCACAAGTTGGGGTACCAAGGTACCCCTATCTTAGTACACCGACAGGAGCCCCCGGGCCTGGGCCACACACGGTGCCGAGCGCTGTTGGGCCAGGCCCAAAACAGTGCACGGGCACGCGCGGCCCACGGCACGCCGAATCTCCTTCCGTATCCGCCGCATCCCCCCCAACGGCACGCGTCGATTGCGGCGTCGTGGGGGAGATCGTGGCCTCGTTCTTTAATGGAAAATGCGAAACGTCCCCCACTCCCCCCCTTAAAAGCAGAGGAAGCAGGGGCAGTTTCCCTCCTTCGTCTTCATTGCATCTTCAACCTCCAGAACACCTCCACCGCTCTCTGCTTCCACCCCTCCTCTGCCGCCTTCCGCATCCGCGGCGCCGTCGAGCTCCTCGCCTCTTCCCTCGCTGCCTCCGCCATGGCTCCGAAGAGCGAGAAGGCGAAAGCGGAGAAGACCAAGAAGGAGAAGTCCGAGCAGGCGGCAAAGCTTGTCGCCTTGCGGAAGAGGAACGTGGTCTTCGCGCCGAGGCTCAGCGCGCGGGAGTTATGGAACAAGTACTACCTCTTCTGGTCCGGGGAGACCAAGGCTCATCCCCGCACCAGAGTCTTCCCCGCCATTGCCAAAGATCTGGTCCCCGGCGGGTATTTCTTCTTCGCCGCCTTCTTTCACTGTGGGTTGTGCCCTCCATTTTCGGAGTTTTTCTGTGATATTATGAACACGTACAACCTCCACCTCTTAGACTTCACCCCCAACGCCATCCTTACGATGGCCGTTTTCGCACATCTGTGCGAAAACTACATAGGGATCCATCCAAACATAGCACTCTTCCGCCATTTCTTCATGCCTAGAGTAGAAGCTGGCGCTCCCCTCTCCGGCGGAATCTCCTGGATCTTCCGTTTGAACAAAAAGGACTCATATCTGAAAGGAGAACTCCGCGGCAAGTGGGAAGAATGGCGTGCAGACTGGTGCTTGGTAGTAGAGGATCAGCCGGAGCCCTTCACCGCGCCGCGCACAACTGCCATAGTGCGCGCCAGAGATTGGAGCGAACTGGCCCCGGAAGACAACAAGCTTAGTATTGCCCTTGTTAGAATCATCCGTCTCCGGGTAGCCAATCTGACCATCGGAGAGGTGGGCGCAGATTTCCTCCGCCGCCGCATTGCCCCTTTACAAGAGAGGAAAAGGCCCGCCTGGGAATTTGGCAATGCAGCGGATATCATGAGGTTGCGCTGCGGATTGAACTTCAATTTCACCGCTTTGGAGCTGAAAGGAATGCTGCGAGAGCTGTTCAAGCATGACCCGGCGCATCCAGAGTGGTTCAGACCCGCCAAGGGAGTGGTGCCGCTGTGCAACAGCACCGCCCGTGATTCCTTGCGAGCAATGATGCCGGAGTGCGACTCCCACGGCATCGTCCCCACCTGGATCCAGCCTCCGGGAGACGCCATTCTGAGCTTCTTTGATAACTTGGTTGAGGTGCCGAAGAACACCGAGGAGATCAAGGGTCTCACCCGGGCCACCACGGAGCGGGATATTGCCTATATTGCTTCCCGGATGGAAGAGGCCGCCGCAGCCGCAGCGGCAGGAGACTTCGGATTCACCGTTGATGAAGCAGAGGCTGCGGATGCGTCGAGCAAAGCCGAGGAGGCAGAGATCCGCAGGTTGCTTAAGCTTCCACCCGACGAGCTTGCCGGGGTTCCTTCCCTGAGGCATGCCGGGATCCCCGGGGTTATGAGCGAGGCCGCCGCGGGGGGCGAGGTTGCCGGAGGGAACAGAGGTGCCGGAGGGAGCGGAGCCACTGGAGGGAGCGGGGCCACCGGAGGGAGCGGGGCCGCAGGACAAGATGCTGGACCCAGCGGGCCCGCCGAGGAGGAGGAGGAGGACACCTAGGCCGATGAGGACACCGGTGGGTCACTGGGGCTTGACGACGACGCCTCCTCGTCCTCGGAGAACTCCCCGCCTCGGGCAAGTCCCAAGCGAACACCGTTGAAGCGCCTCCGCAAGGCGGCTACAGCGACGAGGACGCAGGCGCCCCGACAGCAGCCTACTCGCCGGGCGACGCGCACCACCAGAGCGAGCCAAGCCGCGACGGAGGCGCCCTGCGCACCAGCGCCAAGCGGAGGGGGATCCTCCCGGAGCGAAACGACCGTTCCGCCTGCTCCCCGGGCCCCGGCGCCAACGGAGGCTGGGTCTTCGCAGCCCCCAGCCCCGGAGACCGCCAAGCACCCGAGGGAGCCTTCTCCTCCCGCTCCTCGCGCGGGAGCAACTCAGGTGGAGTTTGACTTCTCCGCCCTCAGCTCCGACGACGACGAGGAAGAGGAGTAAGTATTTGTAATTTGTAACTTCTTTGATTCTGTCTTGATTCTTTCCTTGATGATTCTTATCTTGTTCTTGCTTGGCTTGCAGGACCTTGACCCAGCGGCTGGCGAAGAGGGCCAAGATCCCCATGGTTGAGGTCGAGGACGACTCGCCCGCCGCGGCGACCGGAGACGCGCCAGCGACAGGCTCGTCGGACCAACCTGCTGCTCCGAGGAGCAGCCCCCAGCGCAGCCCCCAGCGTAAGTCTGGGTTTTGGATTTTTTGTTCTTCGGGCGCGCTTGGGGTTTTAGCTTGTACTGACATCTTGCTGTTTCATTTGTCTTGTTTGTCTTGCGCAGAAGTGGAGCCGCAGCCGCAGGGGCAACCGGAGGTCACCCCCGAGGAGCCGCAGGTCCCGCCATCCCCGCCAAGGGTGAACTCCCCGGCGAGGGAGAGCGCTCCGCCAAGGACGGGTACTCCGCCAAGGGCGAGTACCCCGCCAAGGGCGAGCAGCCCGGCGAGGGTGGCCACCCCGCCAAGGGAGGACTCCCCGGCGAGGGAGCCTGTCGTCGAGGAAGTCCGCGAAGGTGAGTCTTGTAACTTCATCTTCTTGGACTTGTCTTTTTGGATATTTGCTTGAACTTTTTCTTTTCTTTTTCTTCTGCTAGATCCTCCTCCCCCGGAGCGGATGGAGATGGAGGTCACCGTCGAGGAGGAGGGCGCGCAAGGCGACGGCGGCAACGCCACAGCCACTGAGGGCATGGCCGGAGCCGACGAGCCTGCCGCTGAGGAGACCGCGCCGACCGCAGATGCCGCGGGCGAGGAGGGGACCGGCGACCGTACTACTGGCCCGGAGGCAGCAAGAGCGTCAAGCGCTGCGCCGGCCGCCGACCCCTCCGCGTCTACGGAGCGATCTGGCTTCTATCTTGAAGCGCCCAACGGAGTCTTCATACAGGTCCCGTGGGCGTCTTCGTCGCGAGCCCCCGCGGAGGGAGAGACCTTTAATGGAGAGGTCCTCGCCTCCGCAGGGTTGAAGATTGTTGAGGCGCCTGGCGGGAGCGATGAGCCCGAAGAGGAGAAACTTCTCCGCCAGCTCCTGGCCCTTTACCGGGCCAGGCAGGCGAAACTGGAGTCGCGAGAAGCCCTCACCGCCAAGGCCGGAGCAGACTTGGAGAAACGCGCCGCAGAGCTCCGCGCCGCCAACCAGGCGGCTCTCCGCGACTTGGCGGAGGAGCGCGAGAGGCTTGCCGGAGAGCAGCAAGAGTTCCTCCTGGAGAAGGCTGAGGCCGAGGAGCAGCAGCGACTGGTCGGTGAAGCGCTATCCCAGCGAGAAGGAGCGCTCAACCAGCGGAAGGTCGACCTCGACGCTCACGAGGACGACCTTACCGCCCGGGAGCAGGCCCTTGGCGGAGAGTTGAAGGAAGCGAAAGCCGCCGCAGCCACCGCGGAGACTGCCAAGAAGGACCTTGAAGCTAAGGTGGCGCAGCTGGAGGAGTACCTGAAGGCGAGCACGGAAAGGGTCACCGCACTTAATGTGGAGCGGGAAAAGGACGCCCACACCAACTCTGATCTTCAGGTACGCCTCTCCAAGCAGGGCGACGAGCTCAAAGCCGCCAAGGACTCAATTGCTGATCTGGAGTTGAAGGTCTCCACGTTGACTGATTCGCTGGACACCGCCCGGGATCGCGAAACGAAACTGAAGGACGAGCTCCGCAAGGAACGAGGCCTGGTGGAGAGCGCCGCCACTTCAGCTAACAACTTCCGCCGGACCGTTGAACTATGGACTGAAGATCTGGTGGCTTCTGCTGCCAACATCGACAAGGAGCTGATGGCGCTGAGGGTGGAGCACCTCATGTACTCTCCGGACCAGAATCTCCCCCACAGCGCCAAACTAAGTCTTTTCTTCAGGGGAATCGCGCCGGCGCTTGCACGGCTGCAGGAGAAGCTTCCCGCGCAGCTGGCCGAGGAGTCGCGCCAGCTCTGCGCGGGCACCTTGGAGCGCGTCTTGACGAAGATAGTCTACCGCAACCCTGGCATCAATCTCGTCAACGTCCTCCGCAGCTTGCCGGCCGATGCAGATCTGGAGGCGCTGAAGGCGCAGGTTGCCCACATCATCGCCAAGGTGAACAAGATCTCCAGGCGTGAAGGCGACCGCGTAGACTAGGCCTCTTTCTTTTTATTTTCTTTGCTGCTGCAAAGTGTGCCATGAACATGAATCTATCAGTCATTGCGACAAGTTATCTCTGTAATATATTATCTTATTTCGGAGCAATTGATGCAGTGTTATCTCCCTTGTTTTTGGTCCTTTACTTTGTATGCTTTTTACCCTACGCTTTTAGGGAACTTGCCGGCAAGGGACCCTTGCCGCGAGCGCTGAGTGCTGGACTCTGAGCAGCCTGCTGGCAAAGGCCTTACCGACAAGCAACCTTGCCGCAGCTAGTCGCAATGCACTTAGCTTGCTGAGCGAACTCGAAAACGAAGTAAGGGCGCGACATTTGTCGCAGCTCACTTAAGCCGTTGAGCGTACTCGAAAACAAGGTAAGGGTGCGGCTAGCCACGGGTAGGTTCCTCCGCGCACAGGTTTTCCATACAAAGTGTGGTTGTTCAAGGAAGATAACTAAATTTTAAAAATTTTGAACTGCTCAAATTCTGGTAACTTAGCTTTCATAATCTGTTCGTTCTCCGGCAAGCTTCCCTTTCTTGAACATCATTTGGTTCGTCCTCCACCTCCTTCCCCCCCGGCAAACTTGTGCGCGAGGAACGTTCCTTCTGCTAAAGAGGAAAAGGAGAAGAGAAGGAAAAACGAGTATAGGGCTTCTCGGCCCATTAGCGCTTATCGGAGATGTGGGTTGCACAAGATGCCAAATAACTCATGCAAATAACAAAGAAAAGCATGAAAATGGCAAATAGTGCGAAACACAAAAGCTTTACTGATGCACGGGATCTGCGCCCGGCTTTGTACAAAGGTTTACATGCGACAGCGGCAAGACTCGTACAAAAGGTGGTTGCCGGAGCGGATCACGGCAACCGCGCCTTATGGGTGAAACTTGCGAAGATGCTCTATGTTCCAGGAATTGCTCACCGGTAAGCCTTCTTCGGTCTCAAGGCGGACAGCGCCGGGCCTTGTGACTTGTCTCACCCGATAAGGGCCTTCCCACTTCGGCGTCAACTTGTTGGAATTCTTGGCGGACTGAACACGCCGAAGAACAAGGTCGCCTTCCTCGAGACTCCTGGCCTTGACCTTGCGGCTATGGTAGCGACGCAAGGCTTGCTGGTATCGAGCAGCTCGTACAGCAGCCTGGAGACGTTCCTCCTCAAGGAGCAATGCATCATCTTGTCGCAGTTGCTCTTGCTCGAGCTCATCATAAGCGAGCACTCGAGGAGATCCGTATACGAGTTCCGTGGGGAGAACTGCCTCTGCTCCATAGACAAGAGCAAAGGGTGTCTGCCCGGTGGCTCGACTTGGTGTCGTCCTGATTGACCAAAGAGCCGCCGGTAATTCCTCTATCCAGTTTCTTCCGCACTTGCGCAGCCTGTCGAAGGTTCTTGTCTTGAGTCCGCGCAGCACTTCAGCATTGGCCCTCTCCGCTTGACCATTGCTCCTCGGGTGAGCAACAGAAGCGAAACAGACCTTGGCGCCAAGGTCTTGGACGTACTGCATGAAGGTGCGACTAGTGAATTGTGTACCGTTGTCGGTGATGATCCTGTTAGGGATTCCGAAACGGCAAACAATTGACCTGAAGAACCTGACCGCTGACTGTGCTGTCACCTTTCTCACCGGTTCCACTTCTGGCCACTTTGTGAACTTGTCGATTGCTACGTACAAGTACTCAAAGCCCCCGACAGCTCGGGGGAAGGGGCCGAGGATATCGAGCCCCCAGAAGGGCCAGGACAAAGGGATCGTCTGGAGAGCTTGAGCTGGCTGATGAATTTGCTTGGCATGGAACTGGCACGCTTCACACTTGGTTACTTGTGCAGTTGCATCTTGGAGGGCTTCTTGCCAAAAGAACCCTTGCCGGAATGCCTTCCCGGCAAGTGCCCTTGCGCCAATGTGGTGGCCACATATGCCTCCATGTATTTCTGCCAACAGCTTCTGTCCATCTTCTCTGGAAATGCACTTCAACCTGACACCATTGAGCCTTCTTCTGTACAGTTCATTGTCAACGAACTGGTACATACTTGACTGCCTGGTTATTTTCTCTATCTCTGCTGGGTCGTCGGGAAGTTCTCCAGTTTGCAGAAAATGGACGATCTGCTGTGCCCATGCCGGAGCCTGAGGCTCAACGGCAAGGACTAAAGGCATGAGGGCCGCTGCGGGGACCCCAGCTTCTACGGCAAGAACCTCTGGTTCTGCCGGAGCTGAAGGTCCCCCGGCAAGCCTGCCGGGGCAAGGCTTGTCGGGAACCTTTGCTTCAACTGTACAGACCGTTAGATCTGCAGGAGCAAACTGTTCCTCAGCGTTCTGATCGTTGATCTTGGGGACCTTGGCGGCGGCTTCGGGGAGATCCGCCGGCAAGTAGTCGCCGGAGACCAACTTTCTCTTCTTGGGCTGCCCAATTGATGGTGTAACGGATGGCTGAGTCAGCTTGAGCAGGAAGGTCCCTGGTTCCACAGGTAACTTCATTGCAGCACACTTTGAAAGGCCATCTGCTATATCATTCTGAGCTCTCGGGACGTGCTCCATTTGCAGACCTTCAAAGTGCTCTTCAAGCTTTCTCACTTCATCTACATAAGCTTCCATCAAAGGGCTCTGATAACTTTTGTTTACTTGTCGGACCACCAACTGAGAATCTCCCCGCACAATCAACTTCTTGATCCCAAGTTCAGCTGCAATCCTGAGGCCGGCAAGCAGACCTTCATACTCAGCAGTATTGTTTGTCGCTTGTTCCTTGGGAAAGTGCATCTGGATAACATACTTGAGGTGCTCTCCGGTGGGCGCTATGATTACCACTCCGGCACCGGCGCCTTGCAGCGAGAAAGCACCATCAAAGTACATCATCCATTCGCTTGTCGCTTCTTGTACGGGGACGCTTGTCTCTGGAACTTCATCATCCGGCGTTGGGGTCCATTCAGCTATGAATTCTGCCAAGGCTCTGCTCTGTATGGTTGAAGTACTTTCAAACTTGAGGCCAAAGCTCGACAGTTCCAGTGCCCACTCGACGATCCTGCCTGTTGCTTCTGGATTTTGCAGTATCCTCTTCAACGGAAAGCGAGTGACCACTGTTATCTCGTGTGCTTGGAAGTAATGGCGCAGCTTTCTCGAGGCCATGAGGAGACCGAAAAGCAACTTCTGCACTCCGGAGTATCTTGATCTAGCCCCCTGCAAGAGGGAACTCACAAAATACACCGGGCGCTGCACCATCTTCCTTCGCACTTCTCCTTGCTCCTGCGCAGAGTTGTCCTTGTCGGGGCCAGAGCTTGCCGGTGAAGCCCCCTGCTTGTCGCTGGACTCGCTCGCCGGAGGTGTGGGCTCTTCCTCTGCCTCCCTTTCCGCCACCAACGCAACACTAACCACTTGATTGGTTGCCGCTAAGTACAGCAGCAACTTCTCTTGTGGTTTAGGTGCGACAAGTATTGGAGTGGAGGACAAGTATCCTTTCAAGTCCTACAGCGCTGCCTCCGCTTCCGGAGTCCATTTCATAGGACCTGTCTTTTTCAAGATTTTGAAGAAAGGCAGGGCACGTTCTGCAGATTTTGAAATGAACCTGCTGAGGGCAGCCACACAACCAGCAAGTCTCCTTACGTCCTTGACGCGCTTCGGGGCTTCGATCTGCTCGATGGCTTTTATCTTGTCGGGATTAGCTTCAATCCCCCTCTGGGACACAAAGAACCCGAGAAGCTTGCCGGAGGGGACTCCGAAGACGCACTTCTCGGGGTTCAACTTGAGCTGGATCTTGCGCAGGTTTGCAAATGTTTCCTCCAAGTCTTGGATCAGGGTATCTTTGCTCTTGCTCTTGACCACTATGTCATCCATGTAAGCTTCTACATTTCTGTGGATCTGTGGCTCAAAAGCAGTGTGCACCACCCTTGCAAAAGTTGAGCCTGCATTCTTCAATCCAAAAGGCATGCGAATGAAGCAATATGTGCCACATGGAGTAATGAATGCAGTCTTCTCTTCATCTTCCTTGGCCATAAAAATCTGGTGGTAACCTGAGTATGCATCAAGGAAGGAGAGCAGCTCACATCCAGCAGTGGAGTCAACAATCTGGTCAATGCGCGACAAGGGAAATGGATCTTTGGGACATGCTTTATTCACATCAGTGAAGTCTATACACAACCTCCACTTCCCGTTGGCCTTACGCACGACAACTGAATTTGCTAACCACGTCGGATGGATCACGCCTCTAACCAGGCCCGCTGCTTCTAGCTTCTTAATCTCTTCGGTAATGAATTCTTGGCGCTCCACGGCTTGCTTCCTGACCTTCTGCTTGACGGGCCGCGCATGAGGACAAACAGCAAGCTTGTGCTCAATTACCTTCCTGGGAACGCCGGGGATGTCAAATGGTTGCCACGCAAACACATCGACATTCGCCCACAGGAAGGCAACGAGCGCGCTTTCCTATTTGTTATCAAGTGTAGCACTGATGGTGAAGGTACCACCAGTGCCGTCCTCCTTGGCGGACACCCTCTTGGTTGCCGGTGGAGCGGCCATCCCTTTCTTGTACTTGCCGGTGGAACTCGATGGAACGTCCTCGACGGCAGCGCAGCACTCCGAAGAGGTGCGTTTGCCGGAGTGGGCCCCAGAGCATTCGCCGGACTTGGTCTTGGTCTTCTTCCCCCCGGGAGCTCCAGCGGCAAGTGTGTTGCTCTCCGCCGTGGCTGCTGCATCCCGGTATATCTTGTCGGCGCAGATAAGCGCGTCCTTCTTGTCGCCATGGACAGAGATGACGCTTATCGGCCCCGGCATCTTGAGTATATTATAGGCATAGTGGGAAGCTGCCATGAACTTGGCGAGGGCAGGACGTCCAAGTATCCCATTGTATGGCAATGGGATATCGGCCACGTCAAAGGTTATCCTCTCCGTCCTGAAGTTGAGTTCCCCGCCAAAGGTCACTGGCAGAGTAATCTTGCCCTTCGGCTTGCTCCTTCCCGGGTTTATTCCTTGGAACGAACCGGTTTCTTCGAGCTCGCCGTCTGGGATCTGGAGTTTCTTGATCACAGCCGAGGAGATCAAGTTCAGGCCGGCCCCGCCGTCAACCAACATTTTGGTGACCTTGAGGTTGCGGATGGTGGGAGAGACCAATATCGGCAAACACCCGACCGCAGTTGTGCGGTCAGGGTGATCCTCAAGATCAAAAATGATGGGCGTGCTGGACCACTTCAGCATCCTGCGTGACTCAACGGGTGGCTCTGCTGCGTTTACTTCCCGCACCCACTGCTTGAGTTGGCGGTGGGAAGTGTGCAGAGAGGCGCCCCCGTCGACACACAGCACTTCTGCGGCCTTCTGGAACTCCTGCTCGCTGTTATCACCTTCCTCCATGTCGTCGTCGTCGTCTTCCTCCTCATCCTTGTCGCGTCCCCGGGGAGGTCGATCGCCTTGCCGCTGCTTGGCCTTGCCGCGGCGTCCTCCCCGGCCATTGAATGGCCGCTTCTTGCTTGGTTCTCCTCCGCCACCTTGAGCCTTCTCCTTGTCGCGACGCTCGTATTCAGCTTTCTGCTGCTCTACGAGGTACTCGACTCGCTTGCAGTTGGAAAGGTCGTGGCCCTTGGTGCGGTGGATCTTGCAATATTGCTTGTCGGAGCCGTCCTGCTTGTCGGCTGCCGCCACAGGGGCAGGCTCCTTGCCGGAGCCGCCAGCCTGTGTTGTCTTGGCGGGAGCCTCCTTGCCGGACTTCTCGACGACCAACACTTCCTTGCTCTTCTTCTTTCTGTTGTTCCGCCGCCGGCTCTTCTTTGTCGGGGCGGCATCCTTGCTGTCGCTTCCCCCTGCGCCAGCATCCTCCCCGGGGAGTCTCCTCCCCTCTTCGGCGCGCGCACACTTGTCGGCCAGAGCGTAGAGCTCGCTGACATCCCGTATCTTGGTCATGGCAATCTCTTCCCGCATGCGACGGTTACGCACGTTCTGGTGGAACGCGCTGATAACCGCGGCGGGGTGGACGTCGGGAATATTGTGCTGCACGCGGCTGAACCGTTGAATGTACTTGCGCAGGGATTCTCCTTCCTTCTGGGCCAAGATGTGGAGATCACTCTCCTGGCCGTGGGGTTTGTGGCCGCCCGTGAAGGCGCCAACAAATTGGTGGCACAGATCTGCCCACGAAGAAATGGAGCCTTCCAGCAAGTGCATAAGCCAAGAACGGACGTTCGGCTTAAGCACCAGCGGGAAGTAGTTGGCCAATATCTTCTCGTCGCGTCCCCCGGCAGCCTGCACCGCGATGGTGTAGATGCTGAGGAACTCCGAGGGGTGCGTCTTGCCATCGTACTTCTCGGGTACGTCGGGCTTGAAGTTTTTCATGCTGGGCCACTGGACGCGCCGCAGCTCACGGGTAAACGCAGGGCAACCTGCCGCGTACGGCAAGTCGCCTGGTTCACCGGGCGCGTGCGTGTCGACAGCGGTCCCAGCACGTTGATCCGATTGTCGCCGGGCTTCTCGCCGGCGCTCGATCGTTGTTCGAGCATCTTCTTGTCGCCGATCGTCGAGGACTTGGCGCTGGTCCCGACGAGCCCGCGGATCCGACGACGCCGTGGAGTCGTCGTCGACGTTAATCCGGCGGGGAGGCGTCTTCTGCTTCCGCGGCGGGGAGTGCACGGTGGTTGCACCCCCGGCAGTCTTGTTGCCGTCGGCCTTCGCCTGGTCGACTTGCCGTGGCCGCGATGTCGCCGGCTGCTGCGGCGTGTCGTTGTTGGCGAAAGCGATGAGGCTTTGGATTGTTGCCCTCCAGTCTTCGGCCTTGTCTACCGCTGGAGGGAAATCGAGGAGCAGTTGCGCTCTTGCGAGAGCTTCTGCTGGAGAGGAGGGGAGCGGTGGCGAGCGGTGCGAGGAGCGAGATATGCTCGGACTTCTAACAGGGTTAGAAGGAGCAGCCTCTCGCCCCGGCGACCGCGCCTTGCTCGTGCCCGGACGATGGCCTAGAGCATCCCGCGAGCCTCCGGTTTGTCCTTGGCCCAGCAAGCGGATGGTACCTCCTGTACCACGGCGCTGCTGGCCTGTCATCTGCTGAGATGGACGTGGCGCGTCTACGGACACCGAGGCTTTGGAGTTGGTCCGGTCGTCCGCCTTGTCCTTGGATTTGGCGGTGCCGTGAGTTTCCTCGCCGGCGACCACCCTTCCGCCGGCGTCTCCTCCACCCACCGTTGGTTCTGGTGGCGGGGGAATCGACGCAGACGGGCCTGCGACCTCCGAAGCCTTCTTCTTCGGGGCCATGTTGCTGTTGCTGATGAAGTTGATGAAGCTGGAGAGGTTGATGAAGAATGCGCCCGCGTGAGCGCCGGATCAGGTTTGCACAACCTCGACGCCCCCTACCTGGCGCGCCAAAGATGTCGGGGGAAACTGTCCACCACGAACACCTATGGGACCGGAGCCCCTTGTACGTTGCGGTAAGGGAGCGGAGGGAGCACAAAGAGCGGATCGAAGAGCACACGCGGGCAGTTTACCCAGGTTCGGGCCGCGCGGACGCGTAAAACCCTACTCCTGCTTGGTTTGTATTGAGTTTGTGAGCTCGGGAGCTTGAAGAGCTAGCTACCCCGAGCCTGAGAGCTATCTAGGTTCCGAACCCTTTCTACGTTGTGCATGGGCCTCCTTTTATAGCTCAAGGGGTCACCGACAGGTGTCAACGTAGAAGAAGGGCAAAAATGTAACTTTGGTGGTAGTTGTAACAGTGCGGGAACAGTGCATGAACAGTACGTGAACAGTGGTCTTCACCTAACTTGACAGTGGGGGACAAGGGCATTAAATGCCCGTCACCGTCGACCCCAAAAGCACCCGTCCATGCGTCTCCGTTCGCCACGGCGGTAGCCTCGTCACCGTGGAGTGCCACTGTGTCCCCCAGGCTGCACAGCCATCCGCCACGCGTCCCTGGAAGGGCCCCAGGGCGACGCGTGGGCCGATGAGCTGGAGCGCGGGCACACAGCGCAGGCTTCCCCGGCAAGCACCTTGCCGGGGTCTTGATCTTGTCGGGCCGGGAAGCTTGTCGCTCCCCTGGGCCCTGCCGGGACGCAGGGTGCGCCGAGGCATGTCTTCTGAGAGGTAATCTTCTGGTCTTCCTGGCAAGCTCCTCTTGCCAGGGTCTTGGGTAAAAGTGATAAACTTGAGCCTGGCACGGCCTTCCCGGCAAGCTCCACTTGCCGGGGTCTCGATCTTCTGTCTTGTATACTTTGTTTTTGAATGGCTTAGAAAGGGACCAGAAAGGTTTCCGGCGAGCACGTGGTGAACCCTGCCGCGGGAAGCTGCGACTGCCCGTGCACAAGTTGGGGTACTAAGGTACCCCTATCTTAGTACACCGACAGTCTCCAATGTATGTATAATTTTTGATTGTTCCATGCTGTTATATTATCATTCTTCAATGTTTTACAATCAATTTATAGTCATTTTATATCATTTTTTTGTACTAACCTATTGACATAGTGCCAAGTGCCAGTTGTTGTTTTCTACACGTTTTTTACATCATGGGCAATCAATATCAAACACAGTCCAAACACCGCGAAACTTTTTGGAGATTTTTTATGGGCCAGAAGACACCCAATGGGCTAGAGCTGCGCCTGGGGGTGCCCCGAGGGGGACACAACCCACCAGAGCGCTCCAGCCCCCCTAGCGCGCCTAGGTGGGTTGTGCCCACCTCGGTGGCCTCCCATGCCGCCTCTTTGCTCTATAAATACTCAGATATTCCAGAAACCCTAGAGGAGTCGACAAAATTTTATTTCAGCCGCCGCAAAGTCCAGAACCACCAGATCCAATCTAGACAACATCACGGAGGGGTTCACCATCCCTATTGGTGCCTCTCCGATGATGTGTGAGTAGTTCCTTGTAGACCTACGGGTCCGTAGTTAGTAGCTAGATGGCTTCCTCTCTCTCTTTTGATTATCAATACAATGGTCTCTTGGAGATCTGTATGATGTAACTCTTTTGTAGTGTGTTTGTTGGGATCTGATGAACTTTGAGTTTATGATCAGATCTATCTTTTTATATCCATGAAAGTTATTTGAGTCTTCTTTGATCTCTTATATGCATGATTTATAGCCTTGTATTTCTTCTCCGATATTTGGGTTTTGTTTGGCCAACTTGATCTATTTGTCTTGCAATGGGAAGAGGTGCTTCGTAGTGGGTTTGATCTTATGCTGCTTGATCCCAGTGACAGAAAGGGAACTGACACATATCTATTTCTACATAAATAGATCTTCTCTACATCATATCATCATTCTTATTTCATTACTCCGTTTCTTCATGAACTTAATACACTAGATGCATGCTGGATAGCGGTCGATGTGTGGAGTAATAGTAGTAGATGCAGGAAGGAGTCGGTCTACTAATCTTGGACGTGATTCCTATATAATGATCATTGCCTAGATATTTTCATAATTATTTGATGTTCTATCAATTGCCAAACAGTAATTGTTTCCCCACCGTTTGCTATTTCCTTGAGAGAAGCAACTAGTGAAATCTACGGCCCCCGGGTCTCTTTCTCATATTATTTGCCTTTGCAATCTATTTTCCTTTGCTTTTTTATTTTTAGATCTATTAAACCAAAAAACCAAAAATACCTTGCTGCAATTTATCTTATTTGGTGTTCGATCTATCAATATACAACTCTATCACGTCTGTTACCTGAAAGGGATTTACAACCCCTTTTACACGTTGGGGTGCGAGTATTTGTTATTTGGGTGCAGGTGATGTTTACGTTGTGTTGCTTGGTTCTCCTACTGGTTCGATAACTTTGGTTTCATCACTGAGGGAAATACCTACACTGCTATACTTCACCATGCCTTCCTCTTTGGGAAAAATCGACGTAGTCCTAGCAATCATTAGGGGGGACATCATACATGCATGAGAGAGAGGCGGTCTGCTTGCCCGGCCAACTATCGAGGCACCCAAACCATAGAAGAAAGAGCGTCGTTGTCGATCTACCCCATCCCCAATTACTTCGACATGAGGAGGGACGTCAGACATGCATGAGAGAGAGGCGGCCCGCTCGCCCGACCAACTATCAAGGCCAACCATACCCTATAAGAAAGAGCGTCATTGTTGATCCACCCCCTCCACGAGAAGTTCGACATGAGGGGAGCATCGGATATGCATGAGAGAGAGGTGGTCCGCTCATTCGACCAACTATCAAGGCCACCCAAACCCTAGAAGAAAAAGCGTCATTGTCGATACCCCCTCCCCGATAACTTCAACATGAGGGGGGGGGGGGGCGTCGGATATGCATGAGAGAGGCGGTCCGCAATTAATACATTGCTCATATATGCATATGATTCCTTGATGTGATTATAGCTAGGTCTATGTTTGCCACTAATACATCTCTCATGTTTGTATATTCCCATGTTGTAATATTTGCAGAAACTATGGAAAGAGACTTAGTACAAGAACAGTTGTTGGGGGATATAATCCTCACCGGAGCCGATCCCTTGTCGTTTCTCAACGACACAGATGGTCAGGAAGGAGAGGAGGAAGGTGATCATCATGACGGCTCCGATGACGAAATGGCGGAGGAAGAAGATCATGATGATTGCTCCGGTGACCGAACGGAGGAGGGAGCCTTAACTATTGAAAACTCTGGCGATATATATATATGAGAGAGAGGCAGTCCGCAATTAAGCATGTGCTGACTTGATGCATTAACTGTTTTGGTATTAACGCTTCTTTCTTCTTTTTGCCCTCCGGATCGAGCCAAACTTCCGAAAGGAGACGAGGCCCGAAGAAAAGGTTGCGCCCGGAGGAAAGGTTCATGGTCACAGAAATCGCAAAAGATGGCCAACCAATTGCTCCCAAGAGGACCAAGGATGCATTTGTACATCAGTGCAGAGTTGTTGTTAGGGACAACATCCCGGTCAGCATCGAGCAATCGAATAAGAATAAGAAGGACCCTGAAGTTTCTTATGTTCAGGATAGACAGAAGAACGATATTTTCAACTCGTTGATGACAAATTTCAGCCTACCGCTAGAGGAGGATCCTCAGAACCCAGTTATACAGCCAAAGGTCAAGGCATTTGCTCTGAAGAAAATGTCAGAACTATTCAGGAACTGGAAGAAAGAGTTGAACAACTTTGTCGACAAAGGTGAGACTCCAAAATTCATCAATCGATTTGAGAAGATGAGAGATCACTGGCTTGCATTTGTGGCCTACAAGAAATTGGAGAAGGGTAAGAAAAGGTCACCGACAAACAAACAAAATGCTGCAAAGAAGAAGGATCGCCATCACATGGGTCAGGTGGCTACTTCAAAGCCCGGCTGTTGTGGGATAAAGCTGAGCAAGACCTACTTGCTAAAGGCGTCCAACCAGCGACATTGCACTGGCCAGATCAGTGTAGGACTTGGTTCTTCGGGGTTGGGGGAACTTTGGACCCGGAAACAGGGAAGTGTGTTTGGTTGGACGAGCAACTTGCAATACCCATCAAGAAGCTTCGGGCAGCAATCAATGCGGAGTTGTTGTTAGGGACAACATCCTGGTCAGCATCGAGCAATCGAATAAGAATAAGAAGGACCCTGAAGTTTCTTATGTTCAGGATAGATAGAATAACGATCTTTTCAACTCGCTGATGACAAATTTCAACCTACCGCTAGAGGAGGGTCCTCAGAACCCAGTTTTACAGCCAAACGTCAAGGCATTTGCTCTGAAGAAAATGGCAGAACTATTCAGGAACTGGAAGAAAGATTTGAACAACTTTGTCAACAAAGGTGAGACTCCAAAATTCATTGGTCGATTTGAGAAGATAAGAGATCACTGGCTTGCATTTGTGGCCTACAAGAAATCAGAGAAGGATAAGAAAAGGTCATTGACAAACAAACAAAATGCTGCAAAGAAGAAGTATCACCATAACACGGGTCAGGTGGCTACTTCAAACCCCGACCATTGTGGGATAAAGCTGAGCAAGACCTGCTTGCTAAAGGCTTCCAACCAGCGACATTGCACTAGCCAGATCGGTGTAGGACTTGGTTCTTCGGGGTTGGGGGAACTTTGGACCCAGAAACAGGGGAGTGTGTTTGGATGGACGAGAAACTTGCAATACCCATCAAGAAGCTTCGGGGAAGAGACGTTCATTCCCGATAGAGAGAAGGACGAGCTGACAGAGGCCCTCGGGAATCCTGAACACCCTGGACAAACACGAGGCATAGCATGCTCCGTTCCGTGGGTAATTGGGTTTCCCGACAGAGATGGTTATAGATGCCGAGAGAGAAAGAGGAAAGATGAGGCAACCGGAATGCAGATAACCAGTGCAAGATTAGCAAAACTAGAGGAACTTGAGAGGCAGCAAGCTAGCGGCCAACCATCTCAACGGCATGAAGATCCTTGCTTCAACGCTGCCCCAGAAGCTACCCGACCATCTCAGCGGAGAAGCAGCATGGCTTCCACGGAGCTCGTTCAGCCTGCTGATTTCATAGATCCTCGCTACCCTGTGGATAGTATCACGGAAGTTGAACATTGCTAGGACGAAATTAAAAAACCTAACCTTGAAGGCGGCGGACGACTCTGTTGTACCTCCTCGAGCTGAGGGAAATTTCCATTGCCGTTCGATTCCACATGGCTATGCTATTGTGACGGTGGATGAAATAATGGAGGGATATGAGGATCTGGAGCTTGAGTACCCTACAGGTGAAGGGGAGAATCATCTAGAAAATGCTTTAAAGAGTACCTGTCTATGGAGAAAGGAGTACATCAAGCTACCAAACTGGACACCTCCTCCTCCTCCTCTGCCGGGTCAGGGCACTTCGCCTCCTCCTCCTCCTCCGTCGCGTGAGGGCACTCCGCCTCCTCCTCCATCGCGTTAGGGCACTCTGCCTCCTTCGTCGCGTCAGGGCACTCTGCCTCCTCCTCCACCTCCTCCGGCACGTCAACGCACTCCGCCTTCTCCGGCGTGTCAGCGGACTCCACCACCTCAATAAGGGCGGAAGAGAGACGCCGCCGCTCCGGCGGCTAGCAGTACAAGAGGCGGGAAGAAATTCAAATCTGGTCCAAGCCTCAAGCCTCTTCCAAAGTTAACATATGAGAGGACTGACAAGGAAACCGATGACATCGTGGAAGCCAAAGTGAAGGCCCATTGGAAAAAGAAATCTCCACCTCCGAAGGTGGATCCGGTGAAAGCAAAGCGCACTGGATGCCCTTAAGAGACCACCACTGTCTCCATCAAAATTCAACTATGACCGCATTATTGCAAAGACATTTTAGGAAGCGTGGCGGTCGGGAAGTACTACCAGCAGTGTTGCAAGAGAAGCAAAACAAAGAAGTGGGGAAACAATTCCCCAGCTCGGCGAACAGGAGAAGCAATCGCGCCCCCCGCTGAAGGTGTCTAGCGATATCGTCATTGATCATCCGAGGTTACTGTCTTGTGCAACTTCAAGTGAGTGTTATTGTATTGTGCACATTCGGTTTCGCTTACTCGAGGTTACTAAAGTACTTTAACTGATGAGTTATGTGTGCGCAACTTTCACTTCATTCTGCTATCCATTAAGCTTGACACGGTAGTAGTAACTGTCTTAGACTCAAGACGTAAAGATCCCGAGGATTATGCGGACATGACTGTGCTAGGTGGCTTCTCACCCCTCGTTGGTTACCCCAAGTGTAAGGTTTGAGATGTAGTGTAGCAGAAGTTTTCCCTTGGTAATACCAAGGATCGATTTCCCAGAGACTCCCAGTTTCAACAAGAAGGTGTCAACTGCTAACGGCGCCAGATATTAGCAATCAACGTGGACCTGCACACAGATACAAATAACTTTGCTCCCAACGAGTACAGAGAGGTTGTCAATCCCTCCGGCCTTGTAGTTTACAAAGGATCAAACGCAAGTGATAATAGTGATAGGTATAATTGCAATAGTAAGTAAATAGCGGACAAGTAAATAGAGGATGTGATCAATGATGGTAATATGGACCGGAGTCTCATGATGTTCACTAGTGATGTCTCTCTCCCAAAAGACGATAAGACAGCTATGTGAGGTAAACGAATTACAGCTGGGCAATTGACAGGACCATGTGCGCAAACCAATGCTGACTACATTGCAAGAAAGGTAGAGGTTCAAAGCATGGGCGGTACGCCAAAGTAAGTAGACCGAAATCCATCAATATCTACTACTAATCATCCACCTTGAGATATCTATCCAGAACATCTCGCTGGTATTAAGTTGCGAGCCCCACCCATAGTGTAAACTCAAAGCAACAGACAACTGCATTAAAAGAACTTTGCGTAAAGTAAACAATCCTTGCACCCGCGGGCACAAGCACCCTTGTTTTCCCCCTTGTGGCAACAGCACATCCCCTAGACTCATGTTTCTGTCACTCAAACTAGTCATCGAGGGGCATGAACCCACAATCAAGCATAACGTTCCCTCTTGGAGTCACTACCTATTAGTTGGCCAAAGCAATAAATAACAACGGAGAACATGCAAGAATTACTTACGAACATAAATATAAAAGAGGTAGATCAAATATATTACTCAAGCACAATCTGAACATAATCTCATAATCCATCGGATCCCAGCAAACTCATCATAGCAACAGCATAAGGATTACATATGTGCCTCGATCATGTAGGGCAGCTCACGAGGGCTAATTAGTGAAGCACAAGAACGGGAGGAGAACATCACATAGCTACTGGTCATGGACTCATGGTCCAAGGGAGACTACTCACAACTCATCCGGGAGGCGTCCATGGTGGTGGAGAAGCTCCCGGTGGTGATCCTCCCCTCCGGCAGGGTGCCGGGAAGAGTTCTCCTGGTGCTCCCAATCTTGGAAGCGGCGGCGGCGGCGGAACAGAGATTAGATCGCGAAAAAGAGTTCTTGTTTCCAGGGTTTCGGGAGACGCTTTAAATATATGCCAAAGGGGGGCATCGGAGGAGCCTCGGGGGGCCCAGGCGCCCCCCCGGCGCGGCCCAGGGGGGGCGCGCCGCCAGGGAGCCTGGAGCCCTGGTGGCCCCCCCGGCTGTCCTTCGGGCGCACGGTAGTTTCTGGAACGCTGATTTTTTATATAATTTTTCTGGATTTTCCTGGCAGTTCTCGTAATGTGAAAACCTGAAATACAAAAACAGCCGAAAACAGAAACTGGCACTGGGGTGCACTGAGTTAATAGGTTAGTCCAAATATGATCAAAAGTGTATGGAAGTGTATAAATATCATAGCAATATCACCCAAAAGAGGCATGGAGCAAGCAGAAATTATAGATACGTTTTCGACGTATCAACATCCCCAAGCTTAATTCCTGCTCGTCCTCGAGTAGGTAAATGATAACAAGAATAATTTCTGTGGTGACATGCTATTAACCATATAGGACTTTTCATAGTCATATGACAAAAGCTTACTGAGACAATGAATCTGTAGTAATAAAGTTGCCTCTTGAGAAAATCACAAAGGACTGAAAGTTTTACAATATGATACTGAAACATCAAATAGATTTGCAATGAACATGATGTGCAAATATGATAAAGTGATATCTAGCTTGCCCCCTTTAGTGAAGCAAAACATAAATGCAGGGGCGCCTCCAAGGTTTAAGTGATGACTAGATACAATGATTTCAGAATAAACGATATCACAATCATGCAAAAGACAATGCTACTTTGGGACAATGCACATTACACTCAGAATGACAATCATGCTCTCAGTAGTTGGTGCTTTTAAAAGAAGGTGGAGACTCTCGAACCATGGCTTTTGTTGGCAAGGTTGAAAACCCGTAGTCGGAAACAAAGACAAAACATGTACCAGAGCTCTTGGCTTTAAAACAGAGGTAATAATTTATTTTAGATCATGCATGTTTCGTCAACGAATGCTAGCAGACAACGCAATCACTTTTCGAGATGGACAAGTTTCGAGGAACGGCTCCCGAATGAGGACGATCACATCCTCTTAATCTCCTTTGTTTATCACTGCCAAAGTTTTCTGATTTCTCATGAACAAAGCGTGAAGGAGGGTTTGTTTGTTATATTATCTTTTTGAGCCGGGCGCACTCAATGCCAGTTCCTTCTCGTATTATGGGTTTGCATATTATACATGCAATCCCGGGGTGAAGCTTGTCCAACTTAAAAAGGTCATGAATTAACCACTACTTCCTCATGAACTTACAACAGAGGCACAAAATAAGAATGCTTTTTCTTTGAATAATTTCGAGATGGCACATGCAAGTCTCTGTTAGGAATGGCAGGTAAATACCATGTAGGAAGGTATGGTGGACTCATATGGCATAACTGGATTAAAGGATGTGGATGCACAAGCAGTCAGTCTGCTTAGTACAGGCGAAGGTTAGCAAAAGACTGGGAGCGACCAACTAAGAGAGCAATGACGGTCATAATCATGCAGAGCGACAAAGCAACATTGAATCATGCATGGTAGTTATATCGCTATTCAGAAACAAAAGATCGTCAAGGCTTGACAGACTTTCTTTACAGTCTTAAATATGCGTGAGCATACGCCAAGTCAATCAAAATAAATTCTCGAAGGAAGATATTACTAAACCATAGCACATCATAGGCAAACAAATCATGTTGGTACTCCAATAACACATTGGGAACCCTCCAGCTATTTGAGACTAACCATAAGAAAACCTGAACTACCAAGCGCCATTATGCACGTAGCATCTTTATCATAGACATATCAAACAATGCAACGGAAGCAAACTCTCTTAATAAGATAAGCATGATGACTAAAGAGAGTTCAAGCAACCAACTAAACACAAGCTCTTTAAAAAGATAAGCATGAATACTAAGAGCAGAGCATGATAGTAGCTATTAAAAGACAAAGAACACACACAGCAAAGATAGTCATGAAAATTCTATGTTATTTTCTAGGTAGAAGTGGAGTGTGTTTCTCTCCCACATAAAGAACGCTGAGTTCCGACTCATTATGGAAAACTAAAAAGGAAATTAAAAGAAAGACGCTCCAAGCATAGCACATAACACATGAAGTGATTAAAATATAGTGGAACGAAAGATGAACTGATAATGTTGATGGAGAAGGGGATGCACGGGGGCATCCCCAAGCTTAGACGCTTGAGTCTCCTTGAATATTTCTTGGGGGTGCACGGGGGCATCCCCAAGCTTGAGCGCTTGACACTCCTGAATCTTTTTATCATCTTCCCTCACACACTTGAAAACTCCCTTCATACATAACTCATCATAATCTGATTAGCGAGGTTAGTACCCATAATAAAATAATTATACCTTGCTAGAAATAAAGATATTCTTGAAGGTCTACTGTTTCTCAAGATTGCCAAAAGGTTTTTGCAAAGAAAAAGCAAGCTCTTGGTTTGCAAAATGAAGGAAAGGCAAAACAGGACATAATCTGTGAAAAACAGAACAGCAGGTAGTAATTGATTTGTTCGGGGCACTTCTGCAACTCTAATCAAAAAACTCAGAACAGACTCACGAAAGACAATTATATAGAGAACGCTGTCGAAAAATTCAGACCAAAAAGATGATCTTGTGATTTTATACGAATTTTTCTATCCAAGGACAGAATCTGTTTCCTGGACAGCACCTCACAACTTTTGAACTTTCTAGCAATCAGAGGCTATACTTGGCACAAAATTGAAAAGCAAAGATACAATGATGATGCTACAGTAGTAAACAACATCAAGACACAACAAAAGCAAAATAAATATTTTATTCATGTGGGCTGCCTCCCAAAAGCGCTTTCTTTTATGCCTTTAAGCTAGGCATAATGCATATAGATCAAGTTTTATCAAGAGTAAAAGAATAGCTAGCCCGTACAACGGACTCAAAAGGTAACTTGATCTTCTTTCCAGGGAAGTGTTCCATCCCTTTCTTGAGAGGAAACTGAAATTTTATATTACCCTCTTTCATGTCAATGATAGCACCAACGGTGCGCAAAAAGGGACGTCCCAAAATAATTGGACAAGAAGGATCACATTCAATATCCATAATAGTGAAATCAACGGGAACATAATTATCATTGACAATGATAAGAACATCGTCGATCCTCCCCAAAGGTTTCTTTATGGAAGAATCAACGAGACGAACACCAAAAGAACAAGAATCAAAAGGTTTCAATTTAAGCATATCATATATTCTTTTAGGCATAACAGAGGTACTAGCTCCAACATCACATAATGCATAGCAAGAGAAGTCATTCAATTTAATTTTTATCATAGGATCCCAACCATCTTCTAGCTTTCTAGGTATGGAGGCTTCTACTCTAAGTTTCTCCTCCCTAGCTTTGATGAGAGCATTAGTGATATGCTCTGTGAAGGCAAGGTTAAGCGTGCTAGTGCGGGGATCTCTAGACATCTTGTGAAGGAAATCAATAACTTCGGTAAGAGTGCAATTATCAAAATCAAGGTCCCTAGCATCAAGTAAAGTGGTAGTGGTGTCCTTTAGGTTCTCTTGTTTGGTAGTTTCTATAGTCATAGCATCACGATTAATAGGTCCATCGGGACCAGGAGTACATTGGGTGCTAAGAGTTTGGATATCCTCAACAACTTGGATAGTAGCAACAGTGTGGTGGGTAGGAAGGCTCCTAATTCTATCTTCTTCCTCCCTTTGGGGTGCAACCACTTCGGGTTTAGCTGCCATTTGGTTTATCAAAGTGGCTTGTGTGTGGGACATATTGGAAACCTGGGTCTCAGTGATAGTGAGCCTAGTCTGGAGGTTAGAAATCTCAATATTTAGGCTCTCTAATTGTCTAGTAATGTCTTGCAAGATAGCAGTATGCTCATTTAATTGCCTCGAGAAGGTTTTGTTTTGTTCATATTGGGTGTGCATGTAATTCTTGGTGGCCTTATCTATGTCTAAAAGTTTCTCATAGCCAGGCAAGTCTCTATCTTTTTGGGTGGAGTTCTTGGTGCTAGGATAAGTATTGTTGTTCCCATAAGAGTTAGAGGGGAACGGTCTAGAATTGCTACCAAAGTTATTCATATAAGCATGAGCAATTACAGAATCTATAGGATCATAACGAGGATCAAAAGAAGATCGCTTGGAAAGTAGGGACATAATCAAGTTTAGCTTTTTCATTTAGGGAGGAAATCTCCTCGACAGAGTTTACCTTCCTACCTGTTGGAGCGCGTTCGGTGTGCCATTGGGAATAGTTGGTCATCATCTCATCGAGAAGTTTTGTGGCAGCACCAAGTGTAGTTGACATAAAAGTTCCTCCCGCGGCCGAATCTAACAAGTTCCGCGAGGTAAAGTTCAAGACTGCATAAAAAGTTTGGATAACCATCCAAGTAGTCAAACCATGAGTAGGGCAGTTCTTGATAAGAGATTTCATACGTTCCCAAGCTTGGGCAACGTGTTCATTATCCAATTGTTTAAAATTCATTATGTTACTTCTTAGTTGGATAATTTTAGCAGGTGGATAGTATTTTCCGATAAAAGCATCTTTGCACTTGTCCCATGAATCTATGTTGTTTCTAGGCAAAGACTGAAACCAAATTTTAGCTCCTCCTCTCAAGGAGAAAGGAAAAAGCTTAAGCTTAACAATATCACCGTCTACTTCTCGGTACTTTTGAATATCATAGAGTTCAACAAAGTTGTTTAAGTGTAAAGCAGCATCATCTCCAGCACCGGAGAATTGATCTTTCATGACTAAGTTCAGTAAAGCAGGTTTAATTTCATATGAAGGTGCTGAAGTGGCAGGTGTAGTGATAGGTGTGCTGATAAAGTCATCGTTGTTGTGACTAGTGAAGTCACACAACTTGGTGTTCTTGGTGGAACCCATTGTAGCAAGCAAGCAAGATAACTATTTTTGTGATTTTCGATAAAAGATACTAAAGCAAAAACTGAAAGGTAAACTATCAAGACTAAAAGCAAAGGTATAAGATAGCGTGCAACTCCCCTATCCTGAAGAGTGGAGTCCCCGGCAATGGCGCCAGAAATTGCTTTGCTAGGTGGCTTCTCACCCCTCGTTGGTTACCCCAAGTGTAAGGTTTGAGATGCAGTGTAGCAGAAGTTTTCCCTTGGTAATACCAAGGATCGATTTCCCAGAGACTCCCAGTTTCAACAAGAAGGTGTCAACTGCTAACGGCGCCAGATATTAGCAATCAACGTGGACCTGCACACAGATACAAATAACTTTGCTCCCAACGAGTACAGAGAGGTTGTCAATCCCTCTGGCCTTGTAGTTTACACAGGATCAAACGCAAGTGATAATAGTGATAGGTATAATTACAATAGTAAGTAAATAGCGGACAAGTAAATAGAGGATGTGATCAATGATGGTAATATGGACCGGAGTCTCATGATATTCACTAGTGATGTCTCTCTCCCAAAAGAAGATAAAACAGCTATGTGAGGTAAACGAATTACACCTGGGCAATTGACAGGACCATGTGCGCAAACCAATGCTGACTACATTGCAAGAAAGGTAGAGGTTCAAAGCATGGGCGGTACGCCAAAGTAAGTAGACCGAAATCCATCAATATCTACTACCAATCATCCACCTTGAGATATCTATCCAGAACATCTCGCTAGTATTACGTTGCGAGCCCCACCCATAGTGTAAACTCAAAGCAACAGACAACTGCATTAAAAGAACTTTGCGTAAAGTAAACAATCCTTGCACCCGCGGGCACAAGCACCGTTGTTTTCCCCCTTGTGGCAATAGCACATCCCCTAGACTCATGTTTCTGTCACTCAAACTAGTCATCGAGGGGCATGAACCCACAATCAAGCATAACGTTCCCTCTTGGAGTCACTACCTATTACTTGGCCAAAGCAATAAATAACAACGGAGAACATGCAAGAATTACTTACAAACATAAATATAAAAGAGGTAGATCAAATATATTACTCAAGCACAATCTGAACATAATCTCATAATCCATCGGATCCCAGCAAACTCATCATAGCAACAGCATAAGGATTACATATGTGCCTCGATCATGTAGGGCAGCTCACGAGGGCTAATTAGTGAAGCACAAGAACGGGAGGAGAACATCACATAGCTACTGGTCATGGACTCATGGTCCAAGGGAGACTACTCACGACTCATCCGGGAGGCGTCCATGGTGGTGGAGAAGCTCCCGGTGGTGATCCTCCCCTCCGGCAGGGTGCCGGGAAGAGTTCTCCTGGTGCTCCCGATCTTGGAAGCGGAGGCGGCGGGGAACAGAGATGAGATCGCGAAAAAGTGTTCTTGTTTCCAGGGTTTCGGGAGACGCTTTAAATATATGCCAAAGGGGGGCATCGGAGGAGCCTCGGGGGGCCCAGGCGCCCCCCCGGCGCGGCCCAGGGGGGGGGGGCGCCGCCAGGGCGCCTGGAGCCCTGGTGCCCCCCCCGGCTGTCCTTCGGGCGCACGGTAGTTTCTGGAACGCTGATTTTTTATATATTTTTTCTGGATTTTTCCTGGCAGTTCTCGTAATGTGAAAACCTGAAATACAAAAACAGCCGAAAACAGAAACTGGCACTTGGGTGCACTGAGTTAATAGGTTAGTCCAAATATGATCAAAAGTGTATGGAAGTGTATAAATATCATAGCAATATCACCCAAAAGAGGCATGGAGCAAGCAGAAATTATAGATACGTTTTGGACGTATCAGACTGCAATGCTCCAAAAGTAAGTTCAATCATTATCACACCATATCTGCAACTTTCGTTAATTTCCTGATATCAAGTAATCATTTTCTTTGCATGGCGCAGGGTTTGGAAAAAGTTCGTCGGAATGGTTTCGGGTCTGAAGAAGGAGATGCGATTTACACACCCCCAAAGTAAGTAGTATTAACTAGTTCCGCGTTGATTCTAGTTTCATCAATACCATTATCATATTTTCTTATCAGTTTGATTGAACTCTATTCTCGTAAAGTGATTGTACCAGTTACCTGGGAATGAATTATGTGGATACTATGTTTGCGAGTTCATTCGCCACTTGACCTCTAAGTGGGGCTTCTCAAACAAACAATTTGAAGTACGTAAACAATATTCACAATTTTATTTTATTACCATCAATTGTGTTGAGTTTCATTCAAATATATGTATATTTACCCCCTTCTTTAAATTAGATGTGGGAGAAGCGGCAAGAACTCCTACCCAATGATCGCATACGAGCAATTCAATAGGAATTAGCGGGATTGTTTGTTGACCATGTCATACCTGAACACGAAGAATACCATGTCAAATTGGACATGGATTTTAGGTAGATGACGTTAGGGATTTTAAGAGATGTTATACTGTATATATGTTGTAGCGTCGGATAGATATACACGAACTTGTTGTTCGACCAAGCAGGGAGAAAGAGCGATCACTTCTCTCTATATATGTTCATGAAGATCTTGTGTAATTAATGGTTTCCTTCATTTGATTACTAGCTAGCGTCGAGTTCTCTCTATATGTATAGTAGCTACTGTCGACCAAGCACGGAGAAAGAGATGCCACTTCTCTTTATATGTAGCTACCACATGTAGTAGCTAGCGTCGACCAAGCACGGAGAAAGAGAGGTCACTTCTCTTTATATGTAGTAGTTGGCTAACACAATATGAAACCCCTAAACTCTCCAACACCCATAAACCCCCCTTTAAAAAAACCACAGAGCCTTTTGGTCCCGGTTGGTGTTACCAACCGGTACTAAAGGTCCTCCTACATGAGCATTGCGCAACAACCACGTTAAGCCTTTTGGTCCCGGCTAGAGGTCCTCCTACCCGAGCGATGTGCAGCAGCCACGTGGAGCCCCTTTTGTCCTGGTTCGTTAGCCAACTGGGACTAAATTTTTTGGGCTTTAGTCCCGTTCATTTTGCCCCGGTTGCTGAACCGGGACTAATGGGCCTCTGGAACCAGGACTAATGGGTCGTTTCCTACTAGTGGCGGCCCGGACAGTTACGGGAGGTTTACGGGTCCGCCTTGGAGATGCCCTTAGTCATTTGCTCGTTTATATTGTCAATTTTTAGTACCTTTAAGGACTTCTTTGGGACTGCTCTGCTTCATAAAACTCAGTTTCACCTCACCAAATCCACTTTGGAGCAGTTTCATATAGAAGTTGTAGCACTATCAAAGAGAATGTTTGGCTTCCATGTAGCTCCAGCTTCAAGAATGAGAAATTTGGTGGAAAATATCTATTTGATTGGATGAGAGGGGAGAAACGAAGGGGTATCCACTTACTGGTGGCAGTGGTGGGTAATTTTCTCCCAACTCCATCTTCTAAAGTTTTTTGGAGCACCCTCTCACGAGCTTCATAAAATACTGGGAGTTGTACCCCGGATTCTAGTTTTTTGTGGAGCGACATATCGTCGAGCTACCCCGTTTGGCTTGTGTTTTCTGGAGTGGAGCTGAATTTTAAGGAGCAGAGTAGTCCCAAATAGGCTCTAAATAACCCAATAAGGGGATCTTGTATGACATTTTAGGTTCATATAGAGTTCTAGAATGTTATGTGTTTAGTACGGATGTAATTTTTTTCAATTATTTTTTAACTAGAATGTTGACAAAATGGTGATGATATATTCACACTCTTGTGCTTCATTGTTCAATAGTTTTAACACCCCTGGATATATCATTGAATGACTTCACATGAATATCTTTTTTAAGGAAATTCCATTGCCTAGCTTTATTAAGTCAAATGATAATTACATCATTTGTCAAACATGGAATCATCCAGTCTGAAGGGTCATCAGACCCTGAACAAGAAGTTTTATTCAAATAACTATGCTTAGCTATCTCATGAGTAACACTGTCAGGGATATGACTATCGGGTATAAACCGGCCAGGAGGGTCCGGATTACGCTGCTAAGGTTATCTTATTAGAAGCACAATAGAGTATGTACAGGAGGTTATAGCCCATAGAGGTTCAGGGATCATGTATAAGGCCCATGGTTTGAAAACCGTCGTATCATGTAACTTGGAGTGTAAGGTAGAAAGAGTAGAGACCGAGGCGGACACGTTTATGAGCCGGCCTCGGGACTCTGTAAACCGGACCGGGCGTCACCTCCTATATAAAGGGACGACCCGACGACGGTTCAAGGGACAAGAAACAACAGCTCAAGACACAGGCAAGCGGATTCGCTCCCTGGTCATCGAAGCCCAAGCAATACCACACAAAACTAGACGTTGGCTTTTACCTTCATCGAAGGGGCCGAACTAGTATAAAACCCTTGTGTCCTTCGTCCGCTTTAACCCCTTTAAGCTAACCCGAGCGATGGCCTCACGACTAAGTCCTGTAAACCGGACATCTGCCGTGCTAAATCCACGACAGTTGGCGCCCACCGTGGGGCTATCGTACGATGGTTTCGAGTTCTTGAAGGGCAGCTTTGAAGGCCTCAAGGGCTATGCAGTGGGCCGGATGACTAAGAGTCGTCGCGGCCGGATCTACATCGACGATGCAGGCTGGGGTCCCGAGGACGATTCAATCGAATACGGGTACCGGGTCCCCTTCGGCGGCATCCACATCTTCATCGGCAAGATCGGCGAACCGGGCCCTGAGTCGGACATCTCCCCCAGCATCGTCGAGCCGGCTCAGCGTGCGAGATCAGCCGGATTTAGCCCATCATGAAGCACGTTTTCGTCGGAGCAGTGCATGGAGTACAAGCCGAGGACGGATCGGACTCTGGTGGCGAGACAGTTGTCTATTCCGACGATGAATCTTCATCCGGAGAGACCGAATCTTTGTATCTGTTGCAGGACGGCCGATTTGAGGGCGTGTCCGATGGGATAGTATTCCGTACCCCTTCGATCCGCCGAACAGGGTTGCTGTTTTCATGGCCGGATCACAACCCATCCAGCAGCTCTCAACGACCGGGGCGTTAACCTCTGAGGCAATGGGGGGCAGAGCTGGAGACCTTCCCCGTCGCCTTCTGACGTCCTATCCACCCTAGTCGACACTTTGACAGCACTCGCAACAGCAGAAGTAGCCCAGGCTGACAAGGAGCAGCATGATGCAAAGATCGCTCAGGTGAGGAACCGGATTGAGCGAGCTAGGTTGGATCTGGATGCAGAGAAAGTCAGGATGGCTACGAGACAGGCAGAGCTAGATTCCCAAGCTTTCCGGCTCAGGTTAGATCAGAACGCTTCGCAGGAGGTAATGAACAGAAGACAACGATCACGTTTGCCGCCGGTTTATGAGGCAAGGAATCTCTTCAGCACACCAGGAGCAGGAACCAGTAATTATGCAGAGGTAAACCGGGGAGGAGCCCCGGGGACTGGCGCGTCGGTTCAGCCACTAGCTGCAGAGCCAAACCGCCAAGTTGTGCCGGCACATCACGTGCCCACCCCTCCTGGCCACTATTCTAACCCGTTGGACAACATTGTCGCCGCCGCTTCACGGCTGACCGTCCTTCCCATTGAGGGGACGTCCCCCGTAGCAATGGAGGCACGACGGGCCAAGGAGCTACTGGACACGGCGCTAACTCAGCAGCAAGCTTATTCCTATAGCCGGGAAAGGATTCATTCAACCCCCCGCCCGAGCCGGAGTTACACGAGGCACCTGGATGAACCAGCTGTATCTAGAAGCGCGCGAAGACGGCACCGGCAGAGGCAGGATAATCCGGTAGGAGTAGGAGCACATGCCCAAGAGGTGGTGGACCATGCCAGGCATACTGCCCTCAACAACACCCGTCAAGCAACGCCGGTTCACCCCATCACCATAGAAACATGAATCATGTCCAGTTCCTTGGGGGTGCAGTGTCTCATCCCCGCTTTATGGAACGTGAAGCTACCCAAGGACTTCAAAGGTCCACGCAAGGTACCCAATTATATGGCGGATCTGGCTCCGGAGGTGTGGGTTGAAAGTTATGAGATGGCCATGGAGATGCTTGACGTGGACGAAGCCGCATGCACCAAATACTTCACAATGATGCTTGAGGGCACGGCTCGGACATGGCTCAAGGGTTTGCCACCTAACTCCATCGGATCATGGGGGGAGTTGCGTCGCCGGATTATCAATAATTTCAAAGACACATGCAAGCAGCCAATGTCTGTTGTTGACTTGGATGCATGTGTTCAAGGAGAGCAAGAGACCACAAGCAATTGGATACGGCGAGTATCTGAAATTTTGCACTCTTCCAATAGCATCAATCCAAGCACGGCTATAGTAACCCTGGAAGGCAATTGCCGGTTTGAGCCTTTGAGGTTGAAGCTGGGACGGCTCGAACATGACTGCAATGACATGGGAACGCTCATGGGCGCTTTAGTAAAGTATGGAGACTCTGATAACACCAAGTATCCGGACGCAGACGGGGACAAGTCCGGGAAGGCGAGCAAAAACGGTAAGCTGGCGCAGGCCAATCCGGCAGGTACAGGGTACAATGGAAAGCGTAAAGCGGAGGGCAGCTCAGACTTCGTGGCCAATACCAACGTTCAAGACAACGGGCAGCGCCACAAGGGTAGACTGCCCCCACGCAATGGGAGGCCGCCGATTAATCTGGATCGCCAGTTGAACGTGCCTTGCCCAAAGCACGGTACAGAAGAAAACCCGTCTACGCATCTCTGGAAGGATTGTTTTATTATGCAAGAGCTTATGAAACAGGCCAAGTATAACCACGGGCCCCCCGGCGGGTCAGGTCCCGGTTTCCAAGGTCCGGGTTATCAGGGTGGTGGATCCGGATCAGGATACCACGGCGGTAATAATAACCACAATGGCAGCAATCAACATCAACATAACCATCAGCATGGTCAGGGGGGATACAATAACCAAGGCAATCAATAGCGTCAGCAGCAGCAATCCGGATATCAGAATAATTCGAAGGAGCTAAGCAGTGGGCAATATCATGTTTTCACCACAAGTCTGTGCAAACAGGATCAATAAGTTCTGAAGAGAGCGGTACACTCTGTTGAACCGGCGGTACCACGTTTCTTACGTTGGTCTGAGCAACCCATTGTATGGAGCAGAGAGGATCACCCGCCACGGGTTGATAACCCGGGTCAGGTGGCCTTGGTAGTGGCACCACAGGTGGGTGGTTATAAGTTCACAAAGGTACTTATGGATGGACGCAGCAGCATCAATATCCTGTACTATGAGACTTTTCGACGTATGGGGTTGACAGATAAGAAGCTCCGACAGTCCAACACAGTGTTCCATGGAGTGGTGCCCGGTAAATCGGCTTACCCAGTTGGAAAAATCGATCTGGAAGTTACCTTTGGGGATGAGCGTGACTCTAGATCGGAGACGGTGACCTTTGAGGTTGTAAAGATCAGGAGCCCGCATCATGCTCTGTTTGGGAGACCGGTTTACGCCAAGTTCATGGCTAGACCGTGTTATGTTTATCTACAGCTCAAGATGCCGAGTCACAAGGGAACCATCACGGTTCACGGGAGCCGTAAGATCGCATTGGAGTGCGAGGAAGGAGACGCGACATATGCTGAGGCAGTTTGTGCTACGGAAGAGCTGAAGTTTTATAAGGACAATGTTGATCCGGCAGATATGTCCCCGTTGAAAAAGCCGACTACAGAGCATGATCCGGCATTGAAGTTCAAATCGGCAGAGGAAACCAAGCAGGTTGACTTTGTTCCGGGCGACTCATCCAAGCAGTTCACTATCAGCGCTAACCTAGACCCCAAATAGGAAAGCGCGCTCATCGAGTTCATCCATGAGAACCGAGATATCTTTGCATGGAAGCCTTCTGACATGCCAGGTATACCGAGGGAACTCGCTGAGCACAGTCTTAATATTGATCCGAAGTTTAAACCGGTCAAGCAGTATTTGCGCCGCTTCAACGAGGAGAGGCGTAAGGACACAGGTGAAGAAGTGGCTAGGCTCTTGGCCGCAGGCTTTATAGTTGAAGTATTTCATCCAGAGTGGTTGGCTAATCCGGTGCTGGTACTCAAGAAAAACGGAACCTGGAGGATGTGTGTTGATTACACAGACTTGAACAAAGCTTGCCCAACCGATCCTTTTGCTCTCCCCCGTATTGATCAAATTATTGATGCTACGGCAGGATGTGAGCGGCTAAGTTTTTTGGACGCATATTCGGGTTATCATCAGATCAAAATGGCAGTTAAGGACCAGGAGAAGACAACTTTCATAACTCCCTTTGGAGCCTTCTGCTATGTATCCATGCCTTTCGGGCTCAAGAGTGCCCAAGCAACCTATCAGCATTGTGTGCAAAACTGTCTACAAGGGCAGATCGAAAGAAATGTCCATGCATATGTTGATGACATTATGGTGAAATCCAGGAAGGAGGAGACGCTGATAGAGGACTTAAAAGAAACCTTTGACAACCTCTGAGTTTACAAGATGATGCTCAATCCGGAGAAGTGTGTTTTTGGTGTTCCGACAGGCAAGCTCCTTGGATTCTTAGTGTTAAACAGAGGGATTGAAGCTAATCCGGAGAAGATCAAGGCGATCACATCCTTGGCTAAACCGGCGTGTATCAATGATGTCCAGCGCGTGGCGGGCCGTATTGCAGCGTCGAGTCGGTTCATCATCCGTTTAGGAGAAAAGGCGATCCCGCTTTACCACATGATGAAGAAGACGGACCGGTTTGTTTGGAGCGATGCTGCAAACGCTGCGTTCGAGGATCTGAAGCGGCAATTGGTAGAACCACCAGTACTTGCTGCCCCGGTTGACAAGGAGCCGTTGTTATTATATGTGGCCGCCAATGCCCGTGCAGTCAGTGTGGCCATAGTGGTAGAGCGTAAGGAGGCATGCAAAGAATATCCGGTTCAACGTCCGGTTTATTACATCAGTGAGGTGCTCATTGAGTCGAAACAAAGATATCCACATTGGCAGAAATTGGTATATGGCGTGTTCATGGCAAACCAGAAGTTGAAGCACTATTTCCAGGGCCACCCAATCACTGTTGTCAGTTCAGCTCCGTTAGGAGATATAATCCAAAACAGAGAAGCCACTGGTAGAGTGGCGAAGTGGGCCATTGAGCTTAGCCCGCACGGATTACAGTATGTGCCCCGCACTGCTATAAAGTCCCAAGCACTGGTGGATTTCATTAATGATTGGACAGAATTGCAAGCACCTGAGGAGAAGCCGGATCATACATACTGGACTATTCACTTTGACGGTTCAAGGCAATTGAAGGGCTCGGGGGCTGGAGTCGTGTTAACTTCCCCACGAGGTGATAAGTTCTGTTACGTCCTCCGTTTAATGTTCCCTTGTACTAACAATGCTGCTGAGTACGAAGCTCTCCTCCATGGTTTGCGGATGGCCAAGGAGATAAACTTGAGCCGGGTTAAGTGCTTTGGTGACTCAGATCTGGTGGCACAACAAGTATCTGGTAAGTGGGACTCTAAGTATCCGCTCATGGCAGCCTATCGACGAGAAGTGGATGCAGTCGCAGGATACTTCAAGGGATATCAGGTGGACCACATAGACCGACGAAAAAATGAAGCGGCCGATGCGTTGAGCCGGCTAGGCTCTCAGCGTAAACTGGTTCCACCTAATACCTTCTTGGATGAATTGCATAATCCGTCAGTACAGATACCTTCAGAGGAGGACTTGGCTGTTCCTGATCCGGAAGCACAGCTAGTCGCAGCACTTCACGTCATTCCGGATTGGACAATCCCTTATTTAGCATATATGAGCCGAGGTGAGTTGCTAGAGGACGAAGTTGAGGCCCGGCAGATAATCCGGCGGTCTAAGTCTATGACTATCGTCAATGGAAAGCTTTATCACCGCAGCGTTTCTGGGGCGTTTCAGCGGTGTGTATCATCAGAAGAAGGCTGCGATATTCTTCGAGAGATTCATGAAGGGGATTGTGGTCATCACGCCGGTTCAAAATCTTTGGTAGCTAAAGCTTTTCGTCATGGGTTCTACTGGCTGACGGCTCACGCCGACGCAGAGGACTTGGTCAGAAAATGCGACGCTTGCCAGAAACTTTCACGGGGTGCTCATGTACCGGCGCAGGAGCTGCGGATGATTCCAATTACTTGGCCGTTTGCGACTTGGGGGCTTGATATGGTTGGACCCTTTAAAAGATTGCAAGATCAGAAAACCCACCTATTGGTAGCAGTGGACAAATTTACAAAGTGGGTTGAAGCAGAGCCTGTCAGTAAGTGTGATGCGGCAATGATGGCTTCTCGCCCCTCGTTGGTTACCCCAAGTGGAAGGTTGAGATGTAGCATAGCGGCAAATTTCCCTTGGCAAAGATACCAAGGATCGAATCCCGTGAGACTCCGAGGGTCGACAAGTAGGTGTCAACGGCGCCAGAAACTTAGCGGTTGACGGGACCTGCACACAGATACAGATAACTTTGCTCCCAACGAGTACAGAGAGGTTGTCAATCCCTCCGGCCTTGTTGTTTACAAAGGATCAAACACAAGAGATAATAATGATAGCTATGACTGCAACTAGGAAATAAAAACAGGAAGTAAATAGAAGGTGTGATCAGTGGTGGTAATATGGACCGAGGTCCCATGATGTTCACTAGTGATGTCTCTCTCCCAAAAGACGATAAAACAGCAAAGCGAGGTAAACAAATTACAGCTGGGCAATTGACAGGATTATGTGCGCAAACCAATGCTAACTATGCTGCAAAGAAAGGTAGAGGCTCAAAAGCATGGGCGGTACGCCAATGCAAGTAGACCGAAATCCATCTGCATCTACTACTAATCATCCACCTTGAGATATCTATCCAGAACATCTCGCTGGTATTAAGTTGCGAATCCCACCTAAAGTGTAAACTCAAAGCAACAGACAACTGCATTAAAAGAACTTTGCGTAAAGTAAACAATCCTTGCACCCACAAGTACAAGCACCGTTGTTTTCTCCCTTGTGGCAACAGCACATCCCCTAGACTCATGTTTCTGTCACTCAAGCTAGTCATCAGGGGGCATGAACCCACAATCAAGCATAACGCTCCCTCTTGGAGTTACTACCTACTACTTGGCCAAAGCAATAAACAGCAACGGAGAACATGTAAGAATTACTCAAGAACAAAGATATAAAAGAGGTGAATCAAATATATTACTCAAACACAATCTGAACATAGTCTCATAATCCATCAGATCCCAGCAAACTCAGCAAAGCAACAGCAGAAAGATTACATATGTGCCTTGATCATGTAGGGCAGCTCACGAGGTCTAAACCATGAAGAGCAAAGAGGGGAGGAGAACATCACATAGCTACTGATCATGGACCCATGGTCCAAGGTGGACTACTCATGACTCATCCGGGAAGCGTCCATGGTGGTGGAGAAGCTCCCGGTGGTGGTTCTCCCCTCCGGCAGGGTGCCACGAAGAGTTCTCCTGATGCTTCCGATCTTGGAAGCGCTGCGGCGGCGAAACAGAGGCGAGATCACAAAAAAGGGTTCTGTCCTCGAGGGTTTCGGGACGAGAGGGATATATAGGCGAAGGGGGGCATCCAGAGGCGGAGCAGGGGCCCCAGGCGCCCCCCTGGCGCGGCCAGGGGTGGGGCCGCGCCAGGTGGCCGCCTAGGCCTCCCCTGGCTCCCCTCTGGCCCATCTTTAGTTCTTCGCGAAGCTTCTTGTACGCTGATTTTTCCTGGAATTTTTGGAGCTCTTTTAATATGGGGGAAACCTGAAATAGAAAAACAGCAGAAAACAGGAACTGGCACTGTGGTGCACTGAGTTAATAGGTTAGTCCAAATATGATCAAAAGTGTATGGAAGTGCATCAATATCATAGCAATATCACACAAAAGAAGCATGGAGCAAGCAGAAATTATAGATACGTTTTGGACGTATCAACATCCCCAAGCTTAATTCCTGCTCGTCCTCGAGTAGGTAAATGATAACAAGCATAATTTCTGTGGTGACATGCTACCAACCATATAAGAACTTTTTAAGTAAAGCAATCAAGGCATGTAATTTTATTCAAGTCATAACAAGCAAGAGTCTATATTAGCATTGTAACAAGCAACATAAGAACATAAAGGTGCAAGAGCTCTCGCTGTCCGTGACTCGAATGTCTCCAAATGGTGTTTGCGTGCAAGAAAGGGGATAGGGATAAACGAGAGAGTAAAACATAGTTTTTGTATTGTTGAGAACTTAATCTACTAAAGTTTCACACTTGGTCTTCTTTGGAATCTTATCTTGACTCATCCCCAGACCACTAGCCAGGTACAAGTCAAAATGATCCACTCCCTTTCGATATTTTGAGCACTCATGCAATGGATGAGCGTAAGCAAGAAAGTTGACACTTAGGATGGCAAAGAGAGAGAAATGATGAAGGGGGAAGACAAAAAAAGGTGTGAAAGGCTCACATCAATGAGGACAATCATAGGCGAGAGAAAGCCAAATGATAGATATGATGTGAGGAGTAGGGATTGCCATGCAACGGATGCACATATGAGATAAGGTAAGCTCTCCAATGGAACTAGTGGGGGTGCATCCAACTTGCTCGCTCAAGAAGACCTAGAGCTCTTTTGAGGAGGCTCATCATTGGAATATACAAGCCAAGTTCTATAGTGTGAAGGTCCCCACATAGCTATATGCATGAATGATAATCTCTATGGAGTACAAGGTATAAGATGGAGTACGAGTGTGGATCTCTCAAAAGGAATAGTAGTGTGCCCCCTTCTCTCTTTTTATTTCTTTTTCTCTTTTTTCTATTTTTTTGTGGCCTCAATGGCTCTTTCTATTTAACTCTCATTTGTCCTCTTTGGGATCTTTTGATTTTGTCCTCTTTGGGATCTTTTCCTCACTTTAGGGGCAACACTCTATGTATTACAAGAAGTATAGAAGATCTTTCACACTTTACAAGAGTACTCAACATAAAGAAGATGAAACTATCATGATGTATGCAAATGTATGCCTCTGCCAGTGTAGCAGGATATGAAATGATATTAGCGCATCATGTAGCAATGATTAGGGCAAGGCCCAACTAGCATGTGGCTCATCGATCAAGCAAAAAGCATGTATGACATGAAGATCAAGTCATGAGAAGATGGATGTTGCATGGCAATGTATCTCGGAAAGGCTATGGAAATGCCTTGATAGGTAGGTATGGTGGCTGTTTTGAGGAAGGATATAATGAGGCTTATGATGACAGAGCGTATCGTGCCAAGGATTTGGATGCACCGGCGAAGTATGCACCAACCCTCGAGGTGAGAAAGGGCAATGCACGGTACCGAAGAGGCTAGAAAAATATGGCTAGGTGGAAGTGTCAACTTTCGAATACTCACATTAGTCCGAAGAACTCATGCACTTATTATCGGTAACTCTCAATCTAATTAGGAGGTTCACAAAAAGACAAGTACCCCGAGGAGGAGTGTATGGGGGTTTGGTTATCCTTGCGCATCCTCGACTCATGGTACGTGAGTGTACTCTAATATTCGATCCCTCCAAAGATTAGTGATCCATCTAGTAGCTAAAGTTCTCAACTATTTTGTAGGTTTTCGAAAATAAACACGGATTGCCCAAAATACGACATCTATCACTAATAGGCTAAAGCTCTTGACACCAAAAGTTCAGACATTACTCATGGCAATACCTCAAAACTATTGCAAGTTACTACTAAAATTAAATAGCAACCTCAATTACCTACTTTAAGTTAAGACACACAACTCAGTGCAACAGGCAAACTCTCTTAACAAGATAAACATGAAAACTCAAGAGAGTTCAGCAACCAACTAAACAAAAGCTCTTTAAGAAGAAAAGCATGAAAACTAAGAGCTAAACATGACAGCAGCTATGGAAAAACAAAGAACACACACAGCAAAGATAAGCATGAAAATCCTATGTTGTGTTCTAGGTTGAAGTGGAGCGTGTTTCTCTCCCACACAAAGAAAGCTGGGTTCTAACTTGTTATGAACAGCAAGCAAAGCTAAAGAAAACTAAAAAAAGAAACTAAGAGCAAGACGCTCCAAGCATAGCACATAACGCATGAAGTGAAAAAAATATAGTGGAACGAAAGACGAACTGATAATTGTTGATGGAGAAGGGGATGCATGGGGGCATCCCCAAGCTTAGACGCTTGAGTATTCTTGAATATTTCTTGGGGGTGCACGGGGGCATCCCCAAGCTTGAGTGTTTGACCCTCCTGAATCTTCTTTTATCATCTTCCCTCGCACACTTGAAAACTCCCTTCATACATAACTCATCATAATCTGATTAGCGAGGTTAGTACCCACAATAAAATAATTTTTCCCTACTGGAAATAAAGATAATCTTGAAAAGAGCTACTGTTCCTCAAGATTGCCAAAATGTTTTTGCAAAGAAAAAGCAAGCTCAAGGTTTGCAAAACGAAGAAAAGGCAAAACAGGACAGAATCTGTGAAAAACAGAACAACAGGTAGTAAATAATTTTTTCGGGGCACTTCTGCAACTCAAATAAAAAAACTCAGAACAGACGCTCGAAAGCCAATTGTATAGAGCACGCTGTCAAAACAATTCAGATCCAAAAGATGATCTGGTGATTTTATTCGAATTTTTCTGTCCAAGGACAGAATCTGTTTTCTGGACAGCACGTCACAACTTTTGAACTTTCTTGCAATTAGAGGCTAAACTTGGCACAAAGCTGAAAAGAAAAGATACAATGATGATGCTACTGTAGTAACAAACATCAAGACACAAAAAAAGCAAAATAAAACCTAATTCGTTGTGGGCTACCTCCCAAAAGCGCTTTCTTTTATGCCTTTAAGCTAGGCATGATGCAAAAAGGAGGAATCAAAAGTCATCATAATAATCGGAGTTATAAATTGCTTCAAATGGTTCCTCAACAAGTTCATCCTTGTTCCTTCTAGGAAAGGGTTACGTACCTTTTGCATTCCCGCGTAGGCGGATTTGTCCCTTACCTATATCGATGAAGCCTTTTACGGCTCGGAGGAAGTCCCTTCCAAGCACTATATTTCCTTGGTTTGGCTTCATGATGAAGAAATCAACCATTGCAATCCCTTTAAGGAATGTAACTGGTACGTCTTTTATTCTTCCCTGGATCTCAGAAATATCTCCATTAGCATGTTCATGATAGGATGATAATTTGTCCATGTTAAATTTTAAAGAATCATGAGCAATTTTTGGCATAGTAGAAACCATAGATCCAATATCACAATAAGCAAGGAAGTCTTGATTAGAGATGCTAATCCTAACAAAAGGCTCCCAATCATTGTCTATTTCCAAAATATCTTTCTTATTGGGTTTGGGTTTCTCTACCTTCATCAAGTCTAGAGCATCCATTCTCTTCTCAATAGTAGCAAGTCTATCTATGACAGTATCAAAACTATGATCATAAACAAAGTAACTAGATAGACCATGTATAATTTCAAGAGCTCTAGCTTCATCACACTCTAGGAAATCTCCTTCAGCTATAATATCAAGAGAGTGTTTACACCATTTAAAAAGACCATGGTAAAAATTTCTAAGCACAATTTTTATAGGTATCCAATGCATAATTCTCCTATGTGCATCAGAAATTCTGTCCCATGCCTTCTTCATATTTTCTCCATCCCTTTGATGGAAATCTAGAACTTCTGATTTCCTCAAAGCACCAAGTCCTAACATGCCTGACTAAACAGAAAGGACTACTAATAGAAAAGAAAATAATTTTTTTGTGATTTGGGATAAAGGACACTAAAGCAAAAACTGAAAGGTAAACTAACAAGACTAAAAAGCAAAGATAAAAGATAGCGTGCAACTACCCTATCTTGAAGAGTGGAGTCCCCGGCAACAGCGCCAGAAACTTGCTTGATGGCTTCTCGCCCCTCGTTGGTTACCCCAAGTGGAAGGTTGAGATGTAGCGTAGCGGCAAATTTCCCTTGGTAAAGATACCAAGGATCGAATCCCGTGAGACTCCAAGGGTCGACAAGTAGGTGTCAACGGCGCCAGAAACTTAGCGGTTGACGGGACCTGCACACAGATACAGATAACTTTGCTCCCAACGAGTACATAGAGGTTGTCAATCCCTCCGGCCTTGTTGTCTACAAAGGATCAAACACAAGAGATAATAATGATAGCTATGACTGCAACTAGGAAATAAAAACAGGAAGTAAATAGAAGGTGTGATCAGCGGTGGTAATATGGACCGGGGTCCCATGATGTTTACTAGTGATGTCTCTCTCCCAAAAGACGATAAAAGAGCAAAGCGAGGTAAACAAATTACAGTTGGGCAATTGACAGGATTATGTGCGCAAACCAATGCTAACTATGCTGCAAAGAAAGGTAGAGGCTCAAAAGCATGGGCGGTACGCCAAGGCAAGTAGACCGAAATCCATCTGCATCTACTACTAATCATCCACCTTGAGATATCTATCGAGAACATCTCGCTGGTATTAAGTTGCGAGTCCCACCCAAAGTGTAAACTCAAAGCAACAGACAACTGCATTAAAAGAACTTTGCGTAAAGTAAACAATCCTTGCACCCGCAAGTACAAGCACCGTTGTTTTCTCCCTTGTGGCAACAGCACATCCCCTAGACTCATGTTTCTGTCACTCAAGCTAGTCATCAGGGGGCATGAACCCACAATCAAGCATAACGCTCCCTCTTGGAGTTACTACCTACTGCTTGGCCAAAGCAATAAACAGCAACGGAGAACATGCAAGAATTACTCAAGAACAAAGATATAAAAGAGGTGAATCAAATATATTACTCAAACACAATCTGAACATAGTCTCATAATCCATCAGATCCCAGCAAACTCATCAAAGCAACAGCAGAAAGATTACATATGTGCCTCGATCATGTAGGGCAGCTCACGAGGTCTAAACCATGAAGAGCAAAGAGGGGAGGAGAACATCACATAGCTACTGATCATGGACCCATGGTCCAAGGTGGACTACTCACGACTCATCCGGGAAGCGTCCATGGTGGTGGAGAAGCTCCCGGTGGTGGTTCTCCCCTCCGGCAGGGTGCCGGGAAGAGTTCTCCTGATGCTCCCGATCTTGGAAGCGCTGTGGCGGTGGAACAGAGGCGAGATCGCGATAAAGGCTTCTGTCCTCGAGGGTTTCGGGATGAGAGGGATATATAGGCGAAGGGGGGCAGCCAGAGGCGGAGCAGGGGCCCCAGGCGCCCCCCCTGGCGCGGCCAGGGGTGGGGCCGCGCCAGGTGGCCGCCTGGGCCTCCCCTGGCTCCCCTCAGGCCCATCTTTGGTTCTTCGCGAAGCTTCCTGTACGCTGATGATACGTCCAAAACGTATCTATAATTTCTGCTTGCTCCATGCCTCTTTTGGGTGATATTGCTATGATATTTATACACTTCCATACACTTTCGATCATATTTGGACTAACCTATTAACTCAGTGCACCCCAGTGCCAGTTTCTGTTTTCAGCTGTTTTTGTATTTCAGGTTTTCACATTACGAGAACTGCCAGGAAAAATCCAGAAAAATTATATAAAAAATCAGCGTTCCAGAAACTACCGTGCGCCCGAAGGACAGCCGGGGGGGCCACCAGGGCTCCAGGCGCCCTGGCGGCGCGCCCCCCCTGGGCCGCGCCGGGGGGGCGCCTGGGCCCCCCGAGGCTCCTCCGATGCCCCCTTTGGCATATATTTAAAGCGTCTCCCGAAACCCTCGATTTCGGACCCCTTTTCTCCAGACGCAATTCCGATCTCCGCCGCCATCGCCATCAAGCTTCGGGGGACCAGAATTCCTGTGCCGGCACCCTGCCGGGACGAGGAAGTGCCCCCGGATTCATCTCCATCGACGTTGCTTCCTCCCTCCATGATGCGGGAGTAGTTCCTCCTCGGGGCTGAGGTTTCTACCAGTAGCTATGTGGTCAATTCTCTCTCCCATGATGTGATCTTCGTTGTGATCATAGGCTATGTTAATCTAGGGTGATCCCATGATATTTCCCCTTCCTCTATGTTTTGGATTGATGTACTCACTTGTCTTTATCTAGTATAATCCCCGAGACCAAGGTGACAGCGGTCTATTGGACATGGATTAGAAAAGTATTTTCATGAGTGATTTCCTCTCTTGTGTGTTGATTGAAGATTGAGAGTCTCTTGGTGCTTGTCTTTGACTATCGTTTAGATATGTTGTGGTGATTGTGGGACTCTCTTTGGATGGCCGCGGTGACATTGGGAAATCCTTAGATTGAGAACTACGAACTTTGAGGTGTGCTTGTGTAGCCCTACATAATTCTCGTCCTCTCTTGACCACGAAGGAATGACCTCCGAGTGCGTCCCCTTTGCATGTTTTATGGGAAATATCATGTGATTCGATTATGTTAATGTTGTTGGGAGTTGCCACTAGTGAAAGTATGAAGCCTAGGCCTTGTTTCCACCATTGCAATACCATTTGTGCTCACGTTTACCACTTGTTTGATTTCTGCACTTTTTATTACAGATTTATATTACTTTGTTTTGCCATCCATATCACTTGCCATTTAACATCTCTTCGCCGAACTAGTGCACCTATACATCTGACAAGTGTATTAGGTGTGTTGGGGACAGAAGAGACTTCTTGTATCTTAGTTGCAGGGTTGCTTGAGAGAGACCATCTTCAACCTCTACTTCCCTGAGTTCGATAAACCTTAGGTCATCCACTTGAGGGAAATTTGCTGCTGTCCTACAAACCTCTGCGCTTGGAGGCCCAACATAGTCTACAAGAGTAGAAGCGTGTGTATACATCAAGCTATTTCTGGCGCCGTTGCCGGGGAGGTGAGCGCTTGAAGGTATATCTTTAGATCTTGCAATTAAATCTTTTTGTTTCTTGTTTTTATTTCACTAGTTATGCTTATGGATAACCCTGCTATTGGATCGTTGCTTGCGGGAAGACGCCCCACACCTGTGGTGGTTGCTCCTCCCCCTACTGAAATTGTGCCCTATAAAATACCAGCTGGTATTATCGATTATGTTTTGGCTAATCGTTATGCAGGAGACAGACATCCCGGTGAACACTTGCTATATCTGTCACAACTATGTTCATTATTTAAGCTTGCAGGTGTATCGAGGGAGTTTGTCATGAGGAAATTATTTGCCTTGTCACTGAAAGTAAAAGCATTGGAATGGTATAGGCTACTAAATGACTCTCACCTGCTGGAGTGGGAAGAGATCCAGTCTCTCTTTTACTCCAAGTTTTATCCTCTTCATGAAGTCCATGAGAATAGGAATTATGTTTATAATTTTTATCCTCATGACGGAGAGAGCATAGCTCAAGCTTGGGGGAGACTGAAAACATTAATGCTAAAATGTCCTAACCATGGGCTCCCCAAAGATATGATTATTACTAATTTCTATGCGAGGCTTTCTCGACAGAATAAAGATTTGCTCGACGCTTCCTCTATGGGTTCTTTCACAAACGAAAAGACTGATGCTAAATGGGAACTCCTTGAAAGAATTCAACGCAACACTGAAGATTGGGAGATCGACAAAGGTAAAGAGTCAGGTATAATTTATGAGTATGATTGCATTAAGTCTTTTGTTGAAACTACAAGTTTTAATAAGTTTAGTGCTAAGTTTGGACTTGATTCTCAACTCCTTGTTGATTTCCTCAAATCTTTTGCTTCACATCTTAATATGCCTAAGGAGGATTGGATCAAGCAGCATAAACCTTTTAAAGAGATTTGCAAAGAAAATGAAATTGTTCATGATGATTGCAACATGCATGATCCAATTCCTAAAAATGAAGTTTTATATAAGCATGTTAATTTTTGTGGAGTGGATAGACCTTGTGAAAAGCCTATGATTGAAGAAGAGAAGTATTGTAAGCAACATAAGCATGAAAGAACAATCACTTGGGTCAGATATTTAAATGAAATTGCTAGAGAATTGTGTGACCTTTATCCTTTTACTTGTGAACTTTGCCGTATAGAGGGTCACTTTAATTTTCAATGCATGCACTTTCAAAACATAACTGTTAACCAGTTGTGTGATAACATGATCACCTCTAATCTTTATGATGAGCTTATGTTATTTTTGATGTGTCAAGAGTTATCAGAAAAGACTTCATGGCTAGATGTTAATGCCATAGGAATAAAAAACACTTCGCAAAATTGCCATCTCTATTGTGTTGTTAATTGCCATGAAAATGATTACATAAGTAAGATTAGAAAGGAGGGAACTTTACCAAAGTATAAAAATGTCTCTTATATTTCTGCTAATAAAAAGGAGAGTTTCTCCCAAGTTTCCCCTATTGTTTCTAATGATAAACCAGGATATGTGGAGAAGCTTCATCTCCAACCACTCCCTTCTAAGGTGAAGAAGAAGAAAAAGAAGAGGAGGAGGAAGAGGAGCAAGAAGGAAGAAGAATGGGTATCAACCTGGCCTGAGCATATTCCTCCCATCAACTTTTATTCTAACGGTTGTAAGTTTAAAGAAGAAGGTGAAGTCCATTGCCTTAATTATCATCTTGATGATACGTCCGTAGGTACTATTGAAGATGATTTTGATTATGATATGCATGTTACTTATTGTGATTGGGAAAATGATGATAATGCTACTTATGATCTTGAAAATATTTTTGGTACCAACTCTGAAAGTGATGATATGGAAAGCTCTAAGCTTGGGGATGATAGGATTGCAAATCCTTTACCCACTAGTGATGTGACAATTGATAATTCTTTTGCTAGTAAGAATAAAGACAACATGTTTACAAATATAGTTGCTAGCAATGATAATGCTCTTCTCTACTATGATGATGTTATAACTCCAATCTATAGTGATTATAAAGGTACCTATGACATAAGGAGAAATTATCCTTATGAAACTTGTCATAATCATGGAGGGAATTACTCCCTTGTTGAACACCACCCTCCTAATATACAATTAATCTATAGTGTTCAAGTTGTTTATGATAGTCCTACTCCCACTATTACCAATGAGAAAGATTATGCTTATGTGGAGAGTAAGAGTACCTTTTTGCATGTGGATCATGGTAACAATGCTTTATGTGATGCTTATATTGTTGAGTTTATTCGTGATCCCACTGAAAATTATTATGAGAAGGGAACATATGCTTATAGATATTTCAATAATATTAAGTTCCCTCTCTTTATGTTGAAGGTTTTGAAGCTGCACTTGTTTTGTCTCCCTATGCTTATTGCTTTGTGCTTCAATGAATTATCCTATTGCAATATTCCTATGCATAGGAAGCATGTTAGGCTTAAATGTGTTTGGTATTTGTCGGTGTACTAAGATAGGGGTACCTTAGTACCCCAACTTGTGCACGGGCAGTAGCAGCTTCCCGCGGCAGGGCTTACCACGTGCTCGCCGGAAACCTTTCTGGTCCCTATGAAGCCATTCAAGAACAAAGTATACAAGACAGAAGATCAAGGCCCCGGCAAGAGGAGCTTGCCGGGAAGGCCGCACCAGGCTCAAGGTTATCACTTTAGCACAAGACCCTGGCAAGAGGAGCTTGTCAGGAAGGCCAAGGAACACATATCTCAAGAGATGCCTCGGCGCACCTTGCGCTCCGGCAGGACCCGGAGAGCGACAAGCTTCCGGGCCCGGCAAGATCACTACCCCGGCAAGGTGCTTGCCGGGGAAACCTACGCTGTGTGCCCGCGCTCCAGCTCATCGGCCCACGCGTCGCCCTGGGGCCCTTCCAGGGGCACGTGGCAGATGGCTGTGCAGCCTGGGGCAGACGCTGGCAAGCCACGGTGACGAGGCTACCGCCGTGGCGAAAGGAGACGCATGGACAGACGCTTTTGGGGTCGACGGCGACGGGCAGTTAATGCCCTTGTCCCCCACTGTCAAAGTTAGGTGAAGATCACTGTTCATCCATTGTTCATGCACTATTCATGCACTGTTACAACTACCACCAAAATTACACTTTTACCCTCCTCTACGTTGACACCTGTCGGTGACCCCTTTGGGCTATAAAAGGAGGCCCATGCACAACGTAGAGGAGGTTCGATCCCAGAGACTTGCTCATACTCTCGCTCGGTGTAGCTAGTACTGTAGCTTTTCAAGCTCCCGAGCTCAAGAACTCAATACAACCCAAGCAGGAGTAGGGTTTTACGCGTCCGCGCGGCCCGAACCTGGGTAAAACTGCCCGCGTGCGCCCCTCAATCTGCTCTCCGTGCTCCCTCCGCTCCCTTACCGCAACGTAGAAGGGGCTCCGGTCCCATAGGTGCTCGTGGGAGGACAGTTTCCCCCGACATCTTTGGCGCGCCAGGTAGGGGGCGTCGAGGTTGTGCGAACCTGATCCGGCGCTCACGCGGGCGCATTCTTCATCAACCTCTCCAGCTTCATCAACTTCATCGACAGCATCAACATGCCTCCGAAGAAGAAGGCTTCGGAGGTCGGAGGCCCGTCTGCGTCGATCCCACCGCCACCAGAACCAACGGTTGGTGGAGGAGACGCCGGCGGAAGGGTGGTCGCCGGCGAGGAAACTCACGGCGCCACCAAGTCTAAGGACAAGACGGACGACCGGGCGAATTCCAAAGCCTCGGTGTCCGTGGACGCACCACGTCTCTCTAAGGAGGTGTAAGACCCGCAGCGGCGTGGTACTGGTGGTACCATACGCTTGCTGGGGCGTAGCCAAGCCGGAGGATCGCGGGATGCTCAAGGCCAGCATGCTGGCACGAGCAAGGCGCGGTCGCCGGGGCGGGAACGTGCTCCTTCTAACGCTGTTAGAAGTCCGAGCGTGTCCCGCTCCTCGCACCGCTAGCCGCCGTTCCCCTCTTCTCCAGCAGAAGCTCTAGCAAGAGCACAGCTGCTCCTCGATTTCCCTCCAGCGGTGGACAAGGCCGAAGACTGGAGGGCGACGATCCAGAGCCTCATCGCCTTCGCCAACAATGACACGCCGCAGCAGCCGGCAACTTCGCGGCCACGGCAAGTCGACCAAGCGAAGACCGATGGCAACAAGACCGCCGGGGGTGCAACTACCGTGCACTCCCCGCCGCGGAAGCAGAAATCGCCACCCCACTGGATCAACGTCGACGACGACTCTACGGCGTCGTCGGATCCGCGGGCTCGCCGCGATCAGCGCCAAGTCCTAGACGACAGGCGGCAAGAGGACGCTCGGACTCGCATCGAGCGTCGACGAGAAGCCCGAAGACTATCAGATCAGCGCGCTGGGACCGCTGTCGACGCGCACGCGCCCGGTGAACCAGGCGACTTACCGTACGCGGCAGGTTGCCCTGCGTTCACTCGTGAGCTGCGGCAAGTCCAGTGGCCCAGCATGAAGAACTTCAAGCCCGACGTACCCGAGAAGTACGACGGCAAGACACACCCCTCGGAGTTCCTCAGCATCTACACCATTGCGCTGCAGGCTGCCGGGGGATGCGACGAGAAGATCCTTGCCAACTACTTCCCGCTAGTGCTTAAGCCAAACGTCCGGTCTTGGCTTATGCACTTGCCGGAAAACTCCATTTCTTCGTGGGCGGATCTGTGCCACCAATTTGTTGGCGCCTTCACGGGCGGCCACAAACCCCACGGCCAGGAGAGCGATCTCCACATCCTCGCCCAGAAGGAGGGAGAATCCCTGCGCAAGTATATCCAGAGGTTCAGCCGCGTCCAGCACAACATTCCCTGACGTCCACCCCGCCGCGGTTATCAGCGCGTTTCACCAGAACGTGCGTAACCGCCGGATGAGGGAGGAGATGGCCATGACCAAGATCCGGGACGTCAGCGAGCTCTACGCTCTGGCTGACAAGTGCGCGCGCCGAAGAGGGGAGGAGACTCCCCGGAGAGGATACTGGCGCAGGAGGAAGCGACAGTGAGGATGCCGCCCCGGCAAGAAAGAACCGGCGGCGGAACAACAGAAAGAAGAAGAGCAAGGAGGTGCTGGTTGTCGAGCAGTCCGGCAAGGAGGCTCCCGCCAAGAAGGCACATGCTGGCGGTTCCGGCAAGGAGCCCGCCCCTGTAGCGGCAGCCGACAAGCAGGACGGCTCCGACAAGCAGTACTGCAAGATCCACCGCACCAAGGGCCACGATCTCCAGAACTGCAAAAGAGTGGAGTACCTCTTAGAGCAGCAGAAGGCTGAATACGAGCGTCGCGACAAGGAGAAGGCCCAAGGAGGCGGAGAGGAGCCCAGCAAGAAGCGGCCGTTCAATGGCCGGGGAGGACGCCGCGGCAAGGCCAAGCAGCGGCAAGGTGACAGACCTCCCCGGGGCCGCGACAAGGATGAGGATGAAGACGACGATGATGACATGGAAAAAAGGAGACAACAGCGAGCAGGAGTTCCAGAAGGCCACAGAGGTTCTGTGTGTCGACGGAGGCGCCTCTCTGCACACTTCCCACCGACAGCTCAAGCAGTGGGTGCGAGAAGTGAATGCAGCTGAGCCGCCCGTCGAGTCACGCAGGCTGCTGAAGTGGTCCGGCATGCCCATCGTCTTTGACCTTGAGGACCACCCTGACCGCACAACTGCGGTCGGGTGCTTGCCGATGTTGGTCTCACCAACTATCCGCAACCTCAAGGTCACCAAGATGTTGGTTGACGGCGGGGCCGGCCTGAACTTGATCTCCTCAGCTGTGATCAAGAAGCTACAGATCCCGGACGGCGAGCTCGAGGAAACCGGGTCGTTCCAAGGGATCAACCCGGGAAGGAGCAAGCCAAAGGGGAAGGTTACACTGTCGGTGACCTTTGGCGGGGAGCTCAACTTCAGGACGGAGAGGATCACATTTGATGTTGCCGATATCCCATTGCCATACAATGGGATACTTGGACGTCCTGCCCTCGCCAAGTTCATGGCAGCTTCCCACTATGCCTACAACGTACTCAAGATGCCGGGGCCGATAAGCGTCATCTCTATCCCCGACGACAAGAAGGACGCGCTTATCTGCGCCGACAAGATCTACCGGGATGCAGCAGCCACAGCGGAGAGCAACACACTTGCCGCTGAAGCTCCCGGGGGGAAGACCAAGACCAAGTCCGGCAAGAGCTCTGGGGCCCACTCCGGCAAACGCACCTCTTCGGAGTGCTGCGCTGCCGTCGAGGACGCACCATCGAGCTCCACCGGCAAGTGCAAGAAAGGAATGGCAGCTCCACCGGCAACCAAGAAGGTGTCCGCCAAGGAGGACGGCACTGGTGGTACCTTCACCATCAGTGCTACGCTCGACGACAAATAGGAAAGCGCGCTCGTTGCCTTCCTGCGGGCGAATGTCGATGTGTTTGCATGGCAACCATCTGACATCCCCGGCGTTCCCAGGAAGGTAATTGAGCACAAGCTTGCTGTTTGCCCTCATGCGCGACCCGTCAAGCAGAAGGTCAGAAAGCAAGCCGTGGAGCGCCAAGAATTCATCGCCGAAGAGATAAAGAAGTTGGAAGCAGCATGCCTGGTTAGAGGCGTAATCCATCCTACGTGGTTGGCCAATCCAGTTGTCGTACGCAAGGCCAATGGGAAGTGGAGACTCTGTATAGACTTCACCGATGTGAATAAAGCATGTCCCAAGGATCCATTTCCCTTGCCGCGTATTGACCAGATTGTTGACTCCACCGCTGGATGTGAGTTGCTTTCCTTCCTTGATGCTTACTCAGGTTACCACCAGATATTCATGGCCAAGGAAGATGAAGAGAAGACTGCATTCATTACTCCATGCGGCACGTATTGCTTCATACGCATGCCCTTTGGATTGAAGAATGCAGGCTCGACATTTGCAAGGGTGGTGCACACTGCTTTTGAGCCACAAATACACAAAAATGTAGAAGCTTACATGGATGATATAGTGGTCAAGAGTAAGAGCAAGGATACCCTGGTCCAAGACTTGGAAGAAACATTTGCGAACCTGCGCAAGATCCAGCTCAAGTTGAACCCCGAGAAGTGCGTCTTCGGAGTCCCCTCCGGCAAGCTTCTCGGGTTCTTTGTGTCCCAGAGGGGGATTGAAGCCAATCCCGACAAGATAAAAGCCATCGAGCAGATCGAAGCCCCGAAGTGCGTCAAGGATGTAAGAAGACTTGCTAGTTGTGTGGCTGCCCTCAGCAGGTTCATTTCAAAGTCTGCAGAGCGTGCCCTGCCTTTCTTCAAAATTCTGAAAAAGGCAGGTCCTATGAAATGGACTCCGGAAGCGGAGGCAGCGCTGCAAGATCTGAAAGGATACCTGTCCTCTACTCCGATACTTGTCGCACCTAGGCCACAAGAGAAGTTGCTGCTGTACCTAGCGGCAACCAATCAAGTGGTTAGTGCTGCGTTAGTAGCGGAGAGGGAGGCAGAGGAAGAGCCCACATCCCCGGCAAGCACTTCCAGCGACAAGCAGGGAGCTTCCCCGACAAGCTCTGGCCCCGACAAGGACAAGTCTGCGCAGGAACAAGGAGAAGTGCGAAAGAAGATGGTGCAGCGCCCAGTGTATTTTGTAAGTTCCCTCTTGCAGGGGGCTAGGTCAAGATACTCTGGGGTGCAGAAGTTGCTTTTCGGCCTCCTCATGGCATCAAGGAAGCTGCGCCATTACTTCCAAGCACACGAGATAACGGTGGTCACTCGCTTTCCGTTGAAGAGGATATTGCAGAATCCCGAGGCAACAGGCAGGATCGTCGAGTGGGCACTGGAGCTGTCAAGCTTTGGTCTCAAGTTTGAGAGTACTTCAACCATACAGAGCAGAGGTTTGGCAGAATTCATAGCGGAATGGACCCCAACACCAGATGAAGAAGTCCCAGAGACAAGCGTCCCCGTCCAAGAAGCGAGCAGCGAATGGATAATGTACTTTGATGGTGCTTTCTCGCTGCAAGGCGCTGGTGCCGGCGTGGTACTCATAGCGCCCACCGGAGAGCACCTCAAGTACGTTGTCCAGATGCACTTTCCCAAGGAACAAGCGACAAACAATACTGCTGAGTATGAAGGTTTGCTTGCCGGCCACAGAATTGCGGCCGAGCTTGGGATCAAGAAGTTGATTGTGCGGGGAGACTCACAGTTGGTGGTCTGACAAGTGAACAAGAGTTACCAGAGCCCTTTGATGGAAGCTTATGTTGATGAAGTGAGGAAGCTTGAAGAACACTTTGAAGGTCTGCAAATGGAGCACGTTCCAAGAGCTCAGAATGATATTGCAGATGGCCTCTCAAAGTGTGCTGCAATGAAGTTACCTGTGGAACCAGGGACCTTCCTGCTCAAGTTAACTCAGCCATCCGTTACACCATCAGTTGGGCAAAACAAGAAGAGGAAGTTGGTCTCCGGCGACTACTTGCCGGCGGATCTTCCCGAAGCCGCCGCCAAGGTCCCCAAGATCAACAGCCAAGATGCTGAGGAACAGTTTGCTCCTGCAGATCCAAGGGTCTGTACAGTTGAAGCAAGCGTTCCCGACAAGCCTTGCCCCGGCAGGCTTGCCGGGGGACCATCAGCTCCGGCAGAGCCGCAGGTTCTTGCCGTAGAAGCTGAGGTTCCCGCAGCAGCCCTCATGCCTTTGGTCCTTGCTGTTGAGCCTCAGGCTCCAGCATGGGCACAGCAAATCGTCTGTTTTCTGCAAACTGGAGAACTTCCCGACGAGCCAGAAGAGATAGAGAAGATAACCAGGCAGTCAAGTATGTACCAGTTCATTGGCAATGAACTGTACAGAAGAAGACTCAATGGTGTCAGGTTGAAGTGCATTTCCAGGGAAGATGGACAGAAGCTGTTGGCAGAGATACATGGAGGCATATGTGGACACCACATTGGCGCAAGGGCACTTGCCGGGAAGGCGTTTCGGCAAGGGTTCTTCTGGCCAGAAGCCCTCCAAGATGCAACTGCACAAGTAACCAAGTGTGAAGCGTGCCAGTTCCATGCCAAGCAAATTCACCAGCCAGCTCAAGCTCTCCAGACGATCCCTTTGTCCTGGCCCTTCTTGGTCTGGGGGCTCGATATCCTCGGCCCCTTTCCCTGCGCTCCCGGGGGCTTTGAGTACTTGTACGTTGCGATCGACAAGTTCACAAAGTGGCCAGAAGTGGAACCAGTGAGAAAGGTGACAGCACAGTCAGCAGTCAGGTTCTTCAGGTCGAATGTTTGCCGTTTCGGAATCCCTAACAGGATCATCACCGACAACGGCACACAGTTTACAAGTCGCACCTTCATGCAGTACGTCCAAGACCTTGGCGCCAAGGTCTGCTTCGCTTCTGTTGCTCACCCGAGGAGCAATGGTCAAGCGGAGAGGGCCAATGCTGAAGTGCTGCGCGGACTCAAGACAAGAACCTTCGACAGGCTGCGCAAGTGCCGAAGAAACTGGATAGAGGAGTTACCGGCGGCTCTTTGGTCAATCAGGACGACACCAAATCGAGCCACCAGGCAGACACCCTTTGCTCTTGTCTATGGAGCAGAGGCAATTCTCCCCACGGAACTCGTATACGGATCTCCTCGAGTGCTCGCTTATGATGAGCTCGAGCAAGAGCAACTGCGACAAGATGACGCATTGCTCCTTGAGGAGGAACGTCTCCAGGCTACTGTACGAGCTGCTCGATACCAGCAGGCCTTGCGTCGCTATCATAGCTGCAAGGTCAAGGCCAGGACTCTCGAGGAAGGCGACCTTGTTCTTCGGCATGTTCTGTCCGCCAAGAATTCCAACAAGTTGACGCCGAAGTGGGAAGGCCCTTATCGGGTGAGACAAGTCACAAGGCCCGGAGCTGTCCGCCTTGAGACCGAAGAAGGCTTACCGGTGAGCAATTCCTGGAACATAGAGCATCTTCGCAAGTTTCACCCATAAGGCACGGTTGCCGTGATCCGCTCCGGCAACCACCTTTTGTACGAGTCTTGCCGCTGTTGCATGTAAACCTTTGTACAAAGCCGGGCGCAGATCCCGTGCATCAGTAAAGCTTTTGTGCTTCGCACTATTTGCCATTTCCATGCTTTTCTTTGTTATTTGCATGCATCGTTTGGCACCTTGTGCAATGCACATCCCCGGTAAGCACTAGCAAGCCGTGAGGCCCTATACTTGTTTTTCCTCCTCTTTTTCCCTCTTAAGTAGAAGGAGTATTCCTCGGGCACAAGTTTGCCGGGGGGGAAGGAAATGGAGGCATGAACCAAGTGTCTGTTCAAGAAAGAGAAGCCTTATCGGGGAGCAAAACATCTATGAAAGCTAAGTTACCCAAGATTTGAGTAATTCAAATTTTTTAAATTATAGTTGTCTTCCTTGAACAGCCACACTTTGTATGGAAAACTTGTGCGCGGAGGAACCTACCCGTGGCTAGCCGCACCCTTACTTTGTTTCGAGCACGCTCAACGACTTAAGTGAGCTGCGACAAGTGTCGCGCCCTTACTTCGTTTTCGAGTTTGCTCAGCAACCTAAGTGTGCTGCGACTAGCTGCGGCAAGGTTTCTTGCCAGCGAGGGTATTGCCAGCAGGCTGCTAAGAGTCCAGCACTCAGCGCTCGCGGCAAGGGCCCCTTGCCGGCAAGTTCCCTAAAAGCGTAGGGTAAAAAGCATACAAAGTAAAGGACCAAGAGCAAGGGAGATAACACTGCATTGGTTGCTCAAAATAAAAGTGTATATTACAAAGATAGCTTGCCGCTGTTCTAATCAACTACTGCCTATGGTTTAAATGGCAGCGGCAAGGGATGCAGAAAGAAAGAAATCTAATCTACGCGATCGCCTTCACGCCTCGTGATCTTGCCCACCTTGGCGACGATGTGGGCAACCTGCGCCTTCAACGCCGCCTGATCAGCTTCGGGCGGCAAGGTGCGGAGGATGTTGACGAGGTTGATGTCGGGGTTGCGGTAGACGATCTTCGACAAGACCCGCTCCATGGTGCCCATGCAGAGCCGACGAGCCTCGTCGGCCAGCTACACGGGGATCTTCTCCCGCAGCCGCGCAAGCGCCGGCGCGATTCCCCTAAAGAATAGACTCAACTTGGCGCTGTGGGGGAGACTCTCGTCCGGGGAGTACACGAGATGCTCCGCCCTCAGCGCCATCATCTCCGCGTCAATATTGGCGGCGGAGGTGACCAGATCCTCAGTCCACTGCTCCACTGCCCGGCTGAAGTTGTTTGCTGAGACGGCGGCGCTCTCCACCAAGCCCCGTTCCTTGCGGAGTTCGTCCTTCAGTTTCGTCTCGCGGCCCCGGGCGGCGTCGAGCGAATCAGTAAGAGTGGAGACCTTCAACTCTAAGTCAGCAATGGAGTCCTTGGCGGCAGTGAGCTCGTCGCCTTTCTTGGAGAGACGTACCTGCAACTCAGAGTTGGTGTGGGCGTCTTTCTCCCGCTCCACGTTGAGCGCGATGACTCTGTCCTCGCTCGCCTTCAGGAACAACTCCAGCTGCTTCACCTTGACCTCCAGATCTTTCTTGGCGGTCTCTGCGGCGGCTGCAGCGCTCCTCGCCTCCTTCAGGGCCCCGCCAATGGCTTGCTCCCGGGCGGTGAGGTCGTCCTCATGGGCATCGAGGTCGACTTTCCGCTGGTTGAGTGCTCCTTCTCGCCGGGACAGCTCCTCGGCGGCCAACCGCTGCTGCTCCTCGGCCTCAGCTTTCTCAAGGATGAAGGCTTGCTGCGCCCCGGCAAGCTCTTCGCGCTCCTCCGCCAAGTTGCGGAGGGCCGCCTGGTTGTCGGCGCGGAGCTCCGCGGCGCGCTTCTCCAAGTCAGCTCCAGCCTTGGCGGCGAGAGCCTCCCGAGACTCCAACTTCGCCTGCCTGGCCCGGTACAAGGCCAGGAGCCGACAAAGGAGTCTCTCCTCTTCGGGCTCGTCACTGCTGCCGGGCGCTTCAACGACCTTCAAACCAGCAGAGGCGAGGACCTCCCCGTCAAAGGTCTCTCCCTCCGCGGGTGCTCGAGACGAGGACGCCCACGGGACTTGTATAAAGACCCCGTTGGCGGCCTCCAAGTAGACGCCCGACCGGTCCGCGGAAGCGGAGGGGTCGGCGGCCGGTGCAGCGGCCGGTGCTCCCGCGGCCTCCCGGCCAGCGGTATGGTCGCCGGTCCCTTCCCCAGCCGCGGCATCAGCGGTTGGGGCGGTCTCTTCAGCGGCAGGCTCGTCGGCTCCAGCCGTTCCCTCGGTGGCAGTGGTGTTGCCGCCGGCGCCGTGCACCTCCTCCTCAGCGGTGGCCTCCGTCTCCATCCGCTCCGGTGCAGGAGGATCTAGCAGAAGAAAAAGAAAAGAAAGGATCAAGCAAATATCCAAAAAGACAAATCCAAGAAGAAGGAGTTGCAAGACTTACCTTCGCGGACTTCTTCAACGACAGGGTCCCTCGCCGGGGAATTCTCCCTTGGCGGCGGAGTAGTGGCCCCTGCTGGCGAAGGCCCGCCTGCGCCCTCCCTTGGCGGGGTGCTCACCCTTGTCGGGCTGCTCACCCTTGGCGGGGTACTCGCCCTTGGCGGAGTACCCGTCCTTGGCGGAGCGTTCTCCCTCGCCGGGGAGTCCATCCTTGGCGGGGAGGGTGGAGCAAGTGGCTCGTCGGGGGCGACCTCCGGGTGCTCCTACGGCTGCGGCTCCACTTCTGCACAAGACAACAAAATATCAGTACAAGCAACAACCTCAAGCGCGCCCGTTAAACAGAAAAATAAATACCAGACTTACGCCGGGGGCTGCGCTGGGGGCTGCTCCTCGGAGCAGCAGGTTGATCCGGCAAGTTTGCCGCTGGCACGTCTCCCGTCGCCGCGGCGGGCGAGTCGTCTTCAATCTCGACCACAGGGATCTTGGCCCTCTTCGCCATCCGCTGGGTCAAGGTCCTGAAAGCAAAACAAAAGCAAGATCAGAATCAGCAAGGAAAATCAAGACAAAATCGAAGAAACTAAGAGAGTTGCAAGTACTTACTCCTCTTCCTCTTCGTCGGAGCTGAGGGCGGAGAAGTCGAACTCCGCCTGCGGTGCTCCCGCGCGAGGAGCTGGAGGAGAAGGCTCCCTCGAGCGCTTGGCGGTCTCCGGGGCCGCGGGCTGCGAAGACCCGGCCCCCGTTATCGCCGAGGCCCGAGGAGCAGAAGGAGCACCCGTTCCGCTCTGGGAAGATCCCCCTCCGCTTGGCGCTCGGGCACAGGGCGCCTCCTTGACGACCTCGCTCGTCTTGGTGGCGCGCATTGCACGGCGCGCTGGCTGCTGTCGAGGCGCCTGCGGCCTCGCCGTCTCAGCTGCCTTGCGGAGGCGCTTCTTCGGTTGCTGCGTGGGACTTGCCGGAGGCGGGGAGTTCTCTGAGGATGAGGAGGCGTCGTCATCAAGATTCAGAGATCCACCAGAGTCTTCATCAGCCTCGGCGCCCTCCTCCTCCTCGGCAGGCCCGCTGGACTCAGCGCCATGCCCGGCGGCCTCGCTCCCTCCGGCAACCTCGCTCGTCCCGGCAAACTTCACGGAAGGCTCCCCGGCAAACTCCTCGGGCGGGTGCTTCAGCAGCTTGAGGATTTCCGCCTCCTCTACTTGGCTCACTGCGTCCGCGGCCTGTGCCTCTTCCACAGTGTATCCAAAATCGCCCGCAGCCGCAGCTGCGGCGGCCTCCTCCATCCTGGAGGCGATGTAAGCTAAATCCCGCTCCGTAGTAGCCCGGGTGAGGCCCTTGTTCTCCTCGGCGTTGCGGGGCTTCTCGACCAAGTTGTCGAAGAAGGTCAGCACAGTATCCGGCGGAGGCTCTATCCAAGTGGGGACGACGCCGTGGGAGTCGCACGCGGGCATCATCGCTCGTAGAGAATCTCGGGCAGTGCTGTTGCATAGCGGCACCACTCCCCGGGAAGGTCTGAAGCATTCCGAGTGGTTGGGGTCGTGCTTGAAGAGCTCCCGAACCATCCCCTTCAACTCCAAGGCAGTGAAATTGAAGTTCAATCCAGGGCGCAGCCTCATGATGTCTGCTGCATTGCCGAATTCCCAGGTGGGCCTCTTCCTTTCTTGTAGAGGGGCGATGCGGCGGCGGAGGAAATCTGCTCCAACTTCTCTGATAGTCAGATTGGCGACCCGGAGACGAATTATCCTAATGAGGGCGATACTGAGCTTGTTGTCCTCCGGGGCCAATTCACTCCAATCTCTGCCGCGCACTATGGCAGTTGTGCGCGGCGCGGTAAAGGGCTCAGGGTTATCTTCCACCACCCAGCACCAATCGGCTCTCCACTCCTCCCACTTGCCGCGAAGCTCTCCCCTCAGGTACGAGTCCTTCTTGTTCAGCCTGAAGATCCAGGAGATGCCGCCGGAGAGGGGGGCACCTGACTCTACTCTAGGCATAAAGAAGTGGCGGAAGAGAGCTACGCTTGGATGAACCCCAACATAGTTTTCGCACAGATGCACGAAAACGGCCATCGTAAGGATGGCGTTGGGGGTGAAATCTAGGAGGTGGAGGCCGTATGTGTTCATTACATCGCAGAAGAACTCCGAGAATGGAGGACACATACCACAATGGAAGAACGCGGCAAAGAAGAAATACCCGCCGGGGAACATGTCTTTGGCGACGGCGGGGAAGACTCTGGTGCGGGGATGAGCTTGGGTCTCCCTCGACCAGAACAAATAGTATTTGTCCCGCAGCTCCCTCGCGCCAAGCCTCGGCGCGAAGACCACGCACCTCTTTCGCAGGGCGGCCAGCTACGCCGCCTGCTCGGACTTCTCCTTCTTGGCCTTGTCGCTCTTCGCCTTGTCGCTCTTCGGAGCCATGGCGGGGGCGGCGAGGAAAGAGGCGAGGAGCTCGACGGCGCCGCGGATGCGGGAGACGGTGGAGGAAGGGCGGAGGCAAGAAGCAGCGGGGGTTTCTGGAGATTCAAGGCGCAATGAAGACGATGGAGGGGAACTGCCCCTGCTTCCTTTGCTTTTAAGGGGGAAGTGGGGGACGTTCCGCATTTCCCATTAAAGAACAGGCCACGATCTCTCCCACGACGCCGCAATCGACACGTGCCGTTAGGGAGGTATGCGGCGGATACGGAAGGGGATACGGCTTGCCGTGGGCCGCGTGTGCCCGTGCACTGTCTTGGGCCTGGCCCAACAGCGCTCGGCACCGTGTGTGGCCCAGGCCCGGGGGCTCCTGTCGGTGTACTAAGATAGGGGTACCTTAGTACCCCAACTAGTGCACGGGCAGTAGCAGCTTCCCGCGGCAGGGCTTACCACGTGCTCGCCGGAAACCTTTCTGGTCCCTATGAAGCCATTCAAGAACAAAGTATACAAGACAGAAGATCAAGGCCCCGGCAAGAGGAGCTTGCCGGGAAGGCCGCACCAGGATCAAGGTTATCACTTTAGCACAAGACCCTGGCAAGAGGAGCTTGTCAGGAAGGCCAAGGAACACATATCTCAAGAGATGCCTCGGCGCACCTTGCGCTCCGGCAGGACCCGGAGAGCGACAAGCTTCCGGGCCCGGCAAGATCACTACCCCGGCAAGGTGCTTGCCGGGGAAACCTACGCTGTGTGCCCGCGCTCCAGCTCATCGGCCCACGCGTCGCCCTGGGGCCCTTCCAGGGGCACGTGGCAGATGGTTGTGCAGCCTGGGGCACACGGTGGCAAGCCACGGTGACGAGGCTACCGCCGTGGCGAAAGGAGACGCATGGACAGACGCTTTTGGGGTCGACGGCGACGGGCTGTTAATGCCCTTGTCCCCCACTGTCAAAGTTAGGTGAAGACCACTGTTCATCCATTGTTCATGCACTATTCACGCACTGTTACAACTACCACCAAAATTACACTTTTACCCTCCTCTACGTTGACACCTGTCGGTGACCCCTTTGGGCTATAAAAGGAGGCCCATGCACAACGTAGAGGAGGTTCGATCCCAGAGACTTGCTCATACTCTCGCTCGGTGTAGCTAGTACTGTAGCTTTTCAAGCTCCCGAGCTCAAGAACTCAATACAACCCAAGCAGGAGTAGGGTTTTACGCGTCCGCGCAGCCCGAACCTGGGTAAAACTGCCCGCGTGCGCCCCTCGATCTGCTCTCCGTGCTCCCTCCGCTCCCTTACCGCAACGTAGAAGGGGCTCCGGTCCCATAGGTGCTCGTGGGAGGATAGTTTCCCCCGACAGTATTTGCTTCTTGATGCTCTCTTTTGTTCTTCAACTCTTATTCCTACGATTGCATCATTAAAGTCTTATGCCTAGCTTAAAGGCATAAAAGAAAGCGCTTTTGGGAGGCAGCCCACATGAATAAATTTTATTTTGATTTTGTTGTGTCTTGATGCTGTTTACTACAGTAGCATCATCATTGTATCTTTGCTTTTCAATTTTGTGCCAAGTATAGCCTCTGATTGCTAGAAAGTTCAAAAGTTGTGAGGTGCTGTCCAGGAAACATATTCTGTCCTTGGATAGAAAAATTCGTATAAAATCACCAGATCATCTTTTTGGACTGATTTTTTTCGACAGCGTGCTCTATATAATTGTCTTTCGTGTGTTTGTTCTGAGTTTTTGATTAGAGTTGCAGAAGTGCCCCGAACTAATCAATTACTACCTGCTGTTCTGTTTTTCACAGATTCTGTCCTGTTTTGCCTTTCCTTCATTTTGCAAACCAAGAGCTTGCTTTTTCTTTGCAAAAACCTTTTGGCAATCTTGAGAAACAGTAGACCTTCAAGAATATCTATATTTCCAGCAAGGTATAATTATTTTATTATGGGTACTAACCTCGCTAATCAGATTATGATGAGTTATGTATGAAGGGAGTTTTCAAGTGTGCGAGGGAAGATGATAAAAAGATTCAGGAGTGTCAAGCGCTCAAGCTTGGGGATGCCCCCATGCACCCCCAAGAAATATTCAAGGAGACTCAAGCGTCTAAGCTTGGGGATGCCCCCGTGCATCCCCTTCTCCATCAACATTATCAGTTCGTCTTTCGTTCCACTATATTTTAATCACTTCATGTGTTATGTGCTATGCTTGGAGCGTCTTGCTTTTAGTTTTCTTTAGTTTTTCATAACGAGTCGGAACTCAGCTTTCTTTATGTGGGAGAGAAACACGGTCCACTTCTTCCTAGAACATAACATAGAATTTTCATGTCTATCCTTGCTGTGTGTGTTCTTTGTCTTTTAATAGCTACTATCATGTTCAGCTCTTAGCTTTCATGCTTATCTTTTTAAAGAGCTTTTGTTTAGTTGGTTGCTTGAACTCTCTTTAATTACCATGCTCACCTTATTAAGAGAGTTTGCTTCCGTTGCATTGGTTGATATGTCTATGATAAAGATGCTACGTGCATGATGGCGCTTAGTAGTTCATGTTTTCTTATGGTTAGTCTCAAATAGCTAGAGGGTTTCCAATGTGTTATTGGAGTACCAACATGATTTGTTTGCCTATGATGTGGTATGGTTTAGTAATATCTTCCTTCAAGAATTTATTTTGATTGAATTGGCGTATGCTCACGCATATTTAAGACTGTAAAGAAAGTCTGTCAAGCCTTGATGATCTTTTATTTCTGAGTAGCGATATAACTTCCATGCCTGATTCAATGTTGCTTTGTCGCTCTGCATGATTATGACCGTCATTGCTCTTTTAGTTGGTCGCTCCCAGTCTTTTGCTAACCTTCGCCTGTACTAAGCGGACTGACTGCTTGTGCATCCAAAATCTTTTTAACCAGTTATGCCATATGAGTCCACCATACCTTCCTATACATGGTATTTACCTGCCATTCCTAACGAAGACTTTCATGTGCCATCTCGAAATTATTCAAAAAAATGCATTTCTATTTTGTGCCCCTGTTTTAGCTCATGAGGAAGTAGTAGTTAATTCATGATCTTTTTAAGTTGGACAAGCTTCACCCCGGGATTGCATGTATAATGTGCAAACCCATAATACGAGAAGGAACTGGCAATGAGTGCGCCCAACTCAAAATTAATATAACAAACAAACCCTCCTTCACGCTTTGTTCATCAGAAATCAGAAAACATTGGCAGTGATAAACAAAGGAGATTAAGAGGATGTGATCGTCCTCATTCGGGAGCCGTTCCTCGAAACTTGTCCATCTCAAAAAGTAATTGAGTTATCTGCTAGCATTCGTTGACGAAACATGCATATTCAAAATAATAATAATAATTATTACCTCTGCTTTTAAAACCAAGAGCTCTGGTACATGTTTTGTCTTTGTTTCCGACCACGGGTTTTCAACCTTGCCAACAAAAGCCACGGTTCGAGAGTCTCCACCTTCTTTCAAAGCACCAACTACTGAGAGCATGATTGTCATTCTGAGTGTAATGTGCATTGTCCCAAAGTAGCATTGTCTTTTGCATGATTATGATATCGTTTATTTTGAAATCATTGTATCTAGTCATCACTTAAACCTTGGAGGTGCCCCTGCATTTATGTTTTGCTTCACTAAAGGGGGCAAGCGAGATACTACTTTATCATATTTGCACACCATGCTCATTACAAATCGATTTGATGTTTCAGTATCATATTGTAAAACTTTCAGTTCTTTGTGATATTCTCATGAGGCAACTTAATTACTATAGATTCCTTTTCTCAGTAAGCTTTTGTCATATGACTATGAAAAAGTCCTATACGGTTAATAGCATGTCACCACAGAAATTATTCTTGTTATCATTTACCTACTCGAGGACGAGCAGGAATTAAGCTTGGGGATGTTGATACGTCCAAAATGTATGTATAATTTCTGCTTGCTCCATGCCTCTTTTGGGTGATATTGCTATTATATTTATACACTTCCATACACTTTTGATCATATTTGGACTAACCTATTAACTCAGTGCACCCCAGTGCCAGTTTCTGTTTTCGGCTGTTTTTGTATTTCAGGTTTTCACATTACGAGAACTGCCAGGAAAAATCCAGAAAAATTATATAAAAAATCAGCGTTCCAGAAACTACCGTGCGCCCGAAGGACAGCCGGGGGGGCCACCAGGGCTCCAGGCGCCCTGGCGGCGCCCCCCCTGGGCTGCGCCGGGGGGGCGCCTGGGCCCCCCGAGGCTCCTCCGATGCCCCCCTTTGGCATATATTTAAAGCGTCTCCCGAAACCCTCGATTCCGGACCCCTTTTCTCCAGACGCAATTCCGATCTCCGCCGCCATCGCCATCAAGCTTCGGGGGACCAGAATTCCTGTGCCGGCACCCTGCCGGGACGGGGAAGTGCCCCCGAATTCATCTCCATCGACGTTGCTTCCTCCCTCCATGATGCGGGAGTAGTTCCTCCTCGGGGCTGAGGTTTCTACCAGTAGCTATGTGGTCAATTCTCTCTACCATGATGTGATCTTCGTTGTGATCATAGGCTATGTTAATCTAGGGTGATCCCATGATATTTCCCCTTCCTCTATGTATTGGATTGATGTACTCACTTGTCTTTATCTAGTATAATCCCCGAGACCAAGGTGACAGCGGTCTATTGGACATGGATTAGAAAAGTGTTTTCATGAGTGATTTCCTCTCTTGTGTGTTGATTGAAGATTGAGAGTCTCTTGGTGCTTGTCTTTGACTATCCTTTAGATATGTTGTGGTGATTGTGGGACTCTCTTTGGATGGCCGTGGTGACATTGGGCAATCCTTAGATTGAGAACTACGAACTTTGAGGTGTGCTTTTGTAGCCCTACATAATTCTCGTCCTCTCTTGACCACGAAGGAATGACCTCCGAGTACGTCCCCTTTGCATGTTTTATGGGAAATATCATGTGATTCGATTATGTTAATGTTGTTTGGAGTTGCCACTAGTGAAAGTATGAAGCCTAGGCCTTGTTTCCACCATTGCAATACCATTTGTGCTCACGTTTACCACTTGTTTGATTTTTGCACTTTTTATTACAGATTTATATTACTTTGTTTTGCCATCCATATCACTTGCCATTTAACATCTCTTCGCCGAACTAGTGCACCTATACATCTGACAAGTGTATTAGGTGTGTTGGGGACACAAGAGACTTCTTGTATCTTAGTTGCAGGGTTGATTGAGAGAGACCATCTTCAACCTCTACTTCCCTGAGTTCGATAAACCTTAGGTCATCCACTTGAGGGAAATTTGCTGCTGTCCTACAAACCTCTGCGCTTGGAGGCCCAACATAGTCTACAAGAGTAGAAGCGTGTGTAGACATCAACTGATTTTTCCTGTATTTTTCCTGGAATTTTTGGAGCACTTTTAATATGGGGGAAACCTGAAATAGAAAAACAGCAGAAAACAGGAACTGGCACTGTGGTGCACTGAGTTAATAGGTTATTCCAAATATGATAAAAAGTGTATGGAAGTGCATCAATATCATAGCAATATCACACAAAAGAAGCATGGAGCAAGCAGAAATTATAGATACGTTTTGGACGTATCACGCAACAGCGGTTAAGTTCATCAAAAAGGTGATTTTCCGGTTTGGCTTTCCACACAGCATTATAACTGATAATGGCACCAACCTGTCTAAAGGAGAGATGGAAGAGTTCTGTCAAAGAGAACATATTCGCCTTGATGTATCATCAGTAGGTCACCCTCAGTCCAATGGCCAAGGTGAGAGAGCTAACCAAGAGATCTTGAGAGGCATCAAGCCCCGGCTTATGGTTCCTTTGCAAAGAACACCGGGTTGCTGGGTGGAGGAGTTACCTTCTGTCTTATGGAGCATCAACACTACGCTACGCCTAACAGATCTACAGGGTACACGCCTTTCTTCATGGTGTATGGTGCTGAAGCGGTCCTCCTTAGTGATATACGGCATGATTCACCACGGGTGACGGCTTACGTTGAAGCGGATAATGAACAAGCACGACAAGATAGTTTGGACCGGCTGGACGAGGAACAGGACACGGCAGCAGCGCGATCAGCGATTTACCAGCAAGACCTGCGTCGGTACCATAGCCGCCGGGTCAAGACCAGGACGTTTCAGGAAGGAGATCTGGTGCTCCGGCTCATCCAAGACCAGACAGATATGCACAAGCTATCCCCACCTTGGGAAGGACCCTTTGTAGTCAGCAAAAACCTGCACAACGGGTCATACTACCTTGTCGACGTTCGAGAACATAAGGACTCACGTACGGCAGAGGAGGAGACCAAGCGGCCGTGGAACGTGGCTCTTCTTCGACCTTACTACACTTGAGCCATTGGCTCCGCTCTATGTACAATGTATATATTATGATTAATAAAATAAACTGGCACCCCCAGTAAACCGGGGAATCAGCCATCCTTTTCAAAGAGTATCACATGGGGGCTTCGAAAGAAACCTTCCATGGCCTCTTAAACCGGCGCCCCTGATAGAATCAGGGAATCAGTCATATTTTTTACACAAGAGTATCACATGGGGGCTTCAAAAGAAACCTTCCATGGCCTCTTAAACCGGCGCCCTTGATAGAATCATGGAACTAGCCATGTTTTTCACAAAGGAGTATCACATGGGAGTTTCCACAGAAGCTTTCCATGGCCTCCTAAATCGGCGCCCTTGATAGAATCAAGGAATCAACCGTCTTTTCTATACAAACAAGAATCACATGGGGGCTTCCGCGGGCAAGGGAGTTTCCCATGGCCTCTTGAGTCGGGGCGGTATGAAGCCCATCATAAGAGCACTGCTCTGGTTGCTTATGCAATTTCCACATGATGATGAGGGGTAAGAGAGAGTTTTGGTGCCTAGCCCAGCTCAAACATATGCCCCGATGAGAAAACGGCTCACACACTACCTGGGGGCTCACATAGAGTTGAATACCCTTGTAGTGAACACGGCTTGGAAGCTCGGTGCATGCACCTAAAACCCCGGATTAACCTGCCTGCCTCAAGTAAATCATGTCGTCCAGGTAAACCTGGTATGACCCGTCGAACCTGCCACAAGTCAATCCTTCGGGACCCTAAACTTGGCCACGTTAAATTGACGATCATCGAGTTGATTACCTAAAGACAAAATCTTTACGAGATTTTGAAACATTGGGTAGCTTGTCATCAATGATTTGGTTAAGGATTGTGGAGCATCTTGACAGGCTTTGCTAAAATGGTTAATGACAGTAGCCTGGCAGCTCATAAAAAGCCTCAAATTTGGAGCCTGGCAACTCGTAAAAAGCCTTGACTACATGGTCTTATTTTCCCAAAAAACCTTATTTTTATTTTTTATGAATTCACAAATCTTTGTCGTCAAGATCATTGGTTTTTAACCAAGTCTATTGATGCGAGACTAGACAGCTACAAGGTTGACCATAAGTTTGGGTCATGAACACCAGCGAGAGCTAAACCGGCGTTCATCGTAACCCAGATCGGACATCATGCTAAGCCAAACAAGAGAGCCAAGGGCCTCATCAGCGCCTGTGCTTTAAGTTATTCCTACCGGGTTAAGGTCGACAAGCACATTTAATCACAGCTTCGTTCATGCAGGCACAGATAATATAAATTGTTGGAGCATTGCAAACAGACGATAAATTGGGGAGTGCCAATCAAAACAATACCATGACAGTGGGACAAAGGCAGTATTTCAACTATTCTGTTACAAGACACTTGCAGGCCTGAATGGATCAAAGTTTCTTGCAAAATATTCAGCAACTAATAGTTAAACCGGATGGTTTACGATTCTTCTTCAGCACGCTGCGAGGGCTGAGGATCAGCTTGCTCCGGCTCTTCGTCGACTTCTGGCAGCTGCTGGAAATCAGGAGCGCTCCAGTCAATCTTGGCGAGGGCACGGAAATATACTTCATCGTTTATAAGATCTGACGGATCAATGTCTAGAGCGAAGGTGTGATTACGAACTGGTGGGATCAGATTTTCAGTATCGTAAACCGGCCGCTCCACCCGCGAATTTTCAAGATCGTAAGCCGGATGATACCTTGTTAAATCTGCTTCGTCAGCAAGCTTACTGGCAAGAGGGCGCATGTCCTTGGTTAAAGAACGAAGATCTTTAGCAGCGAAGGGTGACCCGTCCTCTTTCATGCTAGGATAACCATTCATGGCCTCCGCCGGATCAAAATCGGGGACCCATGCCTTGGCCCGGGTTAACGCCAGCAGAGAGCCAGCTCGTGCAGCAGATTTCTTAACCTCAACAAGTCGAGCAGGCAAGACAGATAATTTTTCCAGAGTGCCTTGGATGGTGGTCGGTGCCGGTTTATTGTGCGACATGGCGCTGACAACCCTTTGAGTACCGGAGTAGAGCTGCTCCACCAGGGTATAAGCAGCCATGAGCTTCCTCTGAACATCGTCTCCAAGATGAGTTATGCGCCTCCCTGTATGCAATTGGCGAGTTAAACCGGAGCAGAACAAAGATTGCAAGGATACAAACATATGAAGACATGTACTCACCGAAGATAGCGGATGTCATGCCATCTATTTGCTGTTTCAAACCGGATAGTTCTCGCGTCACCGGATTAAGAGCATCTTCGGCATCTTTTGCTCTTTTTTCTAGAGCAGCCCTTTTCACCTCCCAGGTAGACCGCTCTGCTTCAAAATCCTTCTTGTGCTTTTCCATGTTAGCTAAAGCAAGAACAAGTTCTTCCTTAGTTTTGCTAGAGGCAGTTTCATGGAAAGCCAAGCTATTCCGGAGCTCAGTTGCCTCCGAAGCTCTCCGATTCTAGTCAGCCTGCATGAAAAAGAAAGTGTTAGAAGGACAGTTCAATCAAAGTCGCAAGCACATAACAAGCTATGCACTCGACACTTGGGGGCTAATGTACAATTGAAGTAAAGAACGCAACTTTTCAGACAAGTCCCAAGCACATAAACAAGTTATGCCCTTGGCACTTGGGGGCTAATGTAAGTTCATTCTCAGACATAATTGAAGTCCCGGTTCACCTACAGTGAAGTAAACCGGCACTTGGGGGCTACCATAGCCTAAAGGTATAATTGCAAAGAACAAGCAGAAACGGAAGGCAAAAGGAAAGAAGGTTACCTCGTATTTCTCCTTCATCATGTTGACTAAACCGGCCTCGTAGTCGCGACTGGTGAAGAGCCGGTTCAGATACCCGGAGTGGAGTTCCTGGGCACTAAGGTGGTTATAACTTGATAGATCTGTACTCCATTTGCCTTTGTCTTGCTGGAGCTTTTCCTCCTTGGTAGTGTGTTTGGCCAAAACAACAGGCGCAGTGGGAGTAGTAAAGCCTATCCCGGTTATCTCAACGTCTGCTGTCGAGGCAGCGGTTGGCTGGAGAGGATCAGCAGTGTGCACCGGACTAACAGGAGCCGGGCTAGCCTGAGCAGGACTAACCCGGACAGGGCTTACCGGTTCAACCATGTTCTCCATAACATCACCCCCCGGAGCAGCAAGATCTTCATGATCCATTGGGGTGGGATCATCGTGCTGAACTTCAACAGTTTCCTCTGGAGGATTGGCCGCTTCAGGGTCCTCGGCCGGTTCAGCAGTGGTGTGCTCAATGGCCAGTTTATTTGCTTTTGCCTTTTTGCTAGGCTTGGGCATACTGATAAAAGATCAAAAGAGTCATGAGAATCACAGAGTCAAAACGGAAAGATAAACCGGACGTTCAGAAGGCGACTTACCCGGGAACGGTCTTAAGCACTAGGACTTGAGTAGCGGTCGACTCGCCTGAAGAATATAGAGGAGCTTCCTGATAGTTGGGATCAGACGGTTTAAGAGGTTTGCGAATAAGGCCTGCTTTTGGATGAAGAAGGGTTGGAGTGAGCAAAACCTCTGAGCGGCGTCTGCGAGCTGGCGTAAGGGGTATTCCGGATGATTCAACCACGTGGCCACTATGGCGTGTGGTCCGGCAAGCTTCATGTTGTTGTTTCTTCAAAAGAAAGTTGGGATCCAATTGAGCATAAGGGTGAGAAAATGGATACTTCCGGGATACCCGGCGAATCTTGTGTGGCAATGGTTCTGAATCAGATGAGAGAGAAATTACCTCAACTCCATCCGCTTTACTTCCCTCCGCCAGGTCCTGAGAAAAGGCATTATTAACATAAATTCAGACAAAGGGAGATCAAAAGACATAGGAGTCAAGCAATACCTCAGAAGCCGGATCATCCTCCTCAGGGTTTGAACCGGAAGGGACAGCAGCTTTCTTCTTCTTTACGGCAAAGGTTTTCCTGCGTGATTGCTTCGCCGGTTTATCTTGAGCTTTCTTCTTCCAGAAAGGATCGTTGGTCTATGCAAAGGAATAATAACATGTTGAAGACAACTGATATGAACGGATTAAGATGAAAGGAAAGGGACATAATAGTTTTACGGGCGGTGGCCTATTGTTTTTGCAGAAAGGAGCTAAACCGGTCCTGCTGCAGTCTTCCAGAGGGATATTCAGCATCTTCTTTGCGAACTCAGTAACTTCATTGTCAGGAAGTACTATGTCCGTGTGACGTTGAGGATCATCCAGATTGCCGGTATATTCACACATTAAGCTTGAGCGCCGGCTTAAAGGAAGAATGCTCCAAGATAGCCAGCATCGAACAAAGTCAACACCGGTTAAACTGTTCGCCACGAAAGCCCTAAGTTTGAAAAGTTGAGGGGCATATCGAGCCCGATCTTGGGCGCTTAGACGCTGCGGCAAAGGATGACTTGGCGCCAGACGATAAGCACGGTAATCCGGCAGCGGATTTCTCCTTTAGGTGAAGTATCTTTACAATAGAACCAAGTCTGGTTCCATTCTTTGGGGTGGCTGTGAAGAGCGGCGTGGGGAAAGCTTACATCCTTCCTCTTTTGGATGCTCACACCACCAAGTTCGGTTTGGGGCCCGTCCAAAAACTCAGTTCGGCGGTTCAGGTGGAAGAAATCCCGGAACAGCTCCACAGATGGCTCCTCTTGAAGATATGCTTCTGAGAAGACTTGGAAGTTGCATATGTTGGATATGGAATTGGGACCTATGTCCTGTGGATGGAGTTGGAAGTTGGCTAGGACGTCGCGGAACAACTTTGAACCGGGCTGTCGGGGCCGGATTTCGGGAACATAATATTCCAGAAATTAACCCCTAGTGTCATCACCAGCCCAGGATTGCTGTTACTGGTGGACACATCCTTGTTACAGATTACCAAGCATTTACAAGAATTTGATACAAGACCATAAAGGTCTACTGATATAACAATGACTCCGATGGTGGATGAAGGAATTGGCTTGTGGATCTCCACATCAATGGGGCTCCATTCCAACAGGAACAGCTGACCCGGATAACTCCTATCCCGCGTGGCTGTACTTCTAGGCTTCGCACGGACGTCACTGTGGTACTCCTTGTAGAACTCCTAACCTGGCCAAGTAGATAGCCAGGGACAAGCCTGTGAGTACGTTTGAATGTACTCGCAAACATCATGGACAAATGATATAACAAATGCATCAAACAATTATATGGTCATGATGAATTAAAAATATATCCATATGCTCATGATGGACTTATATTAAATGCATGCTGACAGGAATTAAAATATGGCATGGTGAATAATGGTTAGTGCAGGAAATAAATATTAGCATCAATAAAATATACAAGAAATGCCGGTCGGATGTCTAGTGACACCACGGTCGGTCTTGAAAAGAAATGCCAGTCGGGTGTCTAAAAGAGAAATCGGACGATACCATCCGAGAACTCAGGCGACGCCACGAAAGGACTTGAAAAGAAATGCCAGTTGGGTGTCCACAAGAGTAGTGGCGTGATAAACCGCCTGACACTCGAGGGACGCCACAAAAAGGACTTGAAAATAAAAACGAATGTCCGGGGTAGACTAGCCAGCCCCTGAGACACTCTGGAAAGTAAAAATAAGAGAAACGGGTTAGTCCATAATAACAATCATATCATCCATAATATTCATAACAACACCAGTAGCAGTAAACAATTAACCTGCAAAATACACCATGCTCAAATTTTAAATTATTTCCTCCGGAGACCGACTCTAAGACCGACACTTGACCAACCCAGACTGTAGCCCTTAACCGCGAACACGGCTATTCGAATAGGTTTCTAAACTCTGCAGAGGGTGTACTCTTTACCCACAAGTATAGGATTTCTTTAGTCAGTATCGTGACACTGACTAATTCCCATTACGGTCTTTGGGATGAAAACACACCTAACCAGCACACACTAGCTTAACTTTTCTGTTGCCAGGAATCACCCAAACAACAGTTAAGTAAAACTCTAAGTGGGAAGGCTACAACCTCCAATAGCATGGGATCACTATTTATACGCGCGGATTACAAGGGTACACTCCCTCTCGGCATCACGACAGCCGGAAACACCCATGCCCCCTTGACCTGATGACTGGATTTAGTCCAGGGCCCTGGAAACCCTCATCGAGGCCCTCTGTACGGTGTGTGCATGGAAAGGGGTTAACAACTTACTAAACCATACCCTACCCGAGGCAGGGACAAGTGGTAGCACGAAACAAGTATGGGGGTTACCGGAACAAGACTCGATCTACGGTCGATTCAGGAGGCTTATGTTTCCTGCAGTGGTTAGCACAACAAAACATTCTTTCAACCATATCATCAGGACAGGGCCACAACCCTTGCCTGCTTCCACATATATCTCATGACACCACCGTGTCAAATATGGCCCGTGCCCACCGGCACGTCCAAAACAGGAGCACACTCCTGGATGCTCACAAACTATGCATGTTGCAAAATGCATGCAAGAGAAAATATCTACATGAACATGCATGCATGAAATATTCCTACTCATATGCAATTTTTTTATTAATAGTATCAAACCATGCTCAAAATATTCTAGCCAACAAATTATCAAACATTCACCATATCAAGTGTTCAAAATGCTTGCCTTGAACATGCAGAAGTATTGGGTGCACTCCAAAAGTTTGAAATATACATCCCCCCTTCATTTCCTATTTTCAAAAATATCTAAATCACTACATAATTCAAAAACAGCACTAAAAGTATTTCAAATGTTTTTGAAACAAAAACTAAAATAAACTAGAGGATATTTAAGGAATATCAGAAAAAGAATTAATTTATTTAGAGTTCATACGAATTAGTTAAGGAATTACTAAGATGGAAAATATGATTAGAAGTACTATTTAAAAGATTAAACAGAAACTATATATAGGAAAAATGTTCACCTAATTTAAATAAACAGAGCATGATTTTAGAAACCTACAGAAATTTGAATTACCAATTTTAGAGTAGAAATGGCTACTATGGAATTATTTGAAAGCTGCTGGGAATGATAAAAAAGAAAGGACAGAATCGCGCCCTGAGCGCTGTTTAGCTCCACGGCGCCACTGGGCCGAGCCCAGTCATCTGGCTGCGGGGAGAGGTGCTGACGTCGATGGCGTATTCCACGGAATACGCCTTCTTCGCGCGGAAACGGCTCCGGGAGGAAACTGCCTCCACTTAAGCGGCGGGACCCGCGGCTTGTGCCGCTGACGAGCGGGCCCCACTTGTCGGGTTCATCTCCTTTCTCCCGCGTACGTCTAGACAGAGACAGGGCGGGGCTCCGGCGGTGATCCCCGGCGGCAGGGACCTCCATTCGCGACCCCGACTACACCGGCGTGCTCCTGAGGATGGGCCGCGTCCGTGGGATGGAGACAGGGTCGCCAGAGGGCTCGAGGTTGGGCAGAGCTTCGACCATGGTGGAGGGAAGCTTCGGGTGGGAGAGGGCTTTTGCCCCTGAGCTTGTTCCGATGGAATTGGCGAGGGGAATGGATCGGTGGGTTGTCCAGGAGTCGAGTGGTGAAGAAATCGGGGAGGGGGAAGCTCTGGTGGCGTCGGAACCATCGAGGAAATGGCGGCGGCAGTGGTCATCGGAGATGAAGAAGAAGGCCTTCTCCGGTTGTTTTAGCTGCTCGGGGTGGTTCTCAGGAGGAGGGGAGTGGTGGTGATCAGGAGCCGGGGTGCTCGGGCCCCTTTTATAGGCGGGAAGAGGCGGTTCCCGTGGCTTCCAGAGAGCGGACACGGCGGACCTCGCCATTGATGGCGCTTGGGGTAGCTGGCATGGTCGGTGGGGGACGGTGGCCGGCCGCAGTAATGGAGGGTCGTGCTGGCGGCCTCGGAGAGGTGCCAGGTAACTTGGACGGCGCCGTCCATGGCAGACTGCGGCGGCGGCCATCAATGGCAGACGCGGGCGGTGGCGAGGCCGGTGGGTAGGTGCGGTGGTCGGCGGGGTCGGTGCGAGGTGGAGGGGCTCGGGAAGCACCAGGTGGCCGGGTCGGTGCGACGTGGCGAGGACGGTGGCCGCCGCGTATGAGCTCGGGTAGTTAGGAGTTAAGACGGGGAGACGTGGCCGAGCGGAGTTCGTCGGGCGGCAGCTCCGGTAGGTGTGGACGGTGCTAGAGGACAAACGGAGGTGTCGGCGAGGTTCTGCGGAGTCGAGCTAATCCAGAGGGAGGCTCGGGCGAGCGGGGAAGGCAGCAGGGGCACGGCAGTAGCTCGATGTCACGGGCTGCAGTACGGGCGCTCTGGCCATGCTCTGGACATGCCCCTGGTGTGTTCGACGAAATGCCAGAGCGGCCTACAGTGACCCACTCAAACTGATATTTAGCAGGTTGATGCTCCTAGAGATGGTAAGCCTAGTGGACAAGTTGAAATGGCCAGGAGGGCAGGTGTGTAGTGCAAGATGAAAACCTTGCCAAAATTTGGTCATGCCCTCAATGTGTTCGACAGAATGCTAGAGCTAGCTAGGGAACTTTGTTGGGGGTGGGACTTGGCAGGATAGTGTCTCTTTGGTTGGTATAGAGGGTGGTGAAGTTAGTTTGTGAAAAGAGAAAACTTGCTAATGCGAGTTTTACTGAAATTCAGTTCTGGACTGAATATTCAGAGGGGTATGTGGTGGACTTAGAAAATTCCAATGGAGCTGATCTTCTGGACTTAAGGTTTTGGTTGGAAGAACAAGAAGATGGCCAAGGCTCAGAATTTTTGGAGCAAGAAATAATAGGGTTGTAGTTGAAACCTAGAAGATGGACAGAAATGAAAGAGAGGATGGTTCACTCAAATTTTGCAAAACACCAAGTTGGGTTTTTGCACCAAAGTGACATATAGGCATCACAGGACCTCTCAGAATTATGGTGGAATTTTTAGAGAATTATTTAAAATAGTTGTAGTGCAACAGAAGCATTTAAAACACTGCAAAAGCTATTAAAAGAATTTTCTGGGGCAAAATTTTATTATGAAAATAATTTCTACTGTTATGAAACAAATAATGAAATGACCCAAGATACAACCAGAGCCCACAAAAATTATTTCCAAAAATTTACTATATGAAGAGAAGATTTTCTAAGGCAGGAATAGAAAAGGCTCTGAAAATTATTAAAGAACCTAATATGATTCAAAATTTTATTTCTAGCCAAATTTTATTTAATAAAAATGTGGTTAAAATTTTGGGGTGTTACAAACTCTAACCCCCTTAGAAAAATCTCGTCCTCGAGATTTGTTAAGGGCGGAAGAATTAAAAAGCATACCACACAAACAAAACACTCATATGCAAAATGCAAACAGGGCAATACATTCATGACATACAATCAAAACAAGATCACAACATGCAAACAAGCACTACACGCTACGCAAACGCATTCACGACCGTCTACGGTCCGAAAGCGGTATCTACGGGGTCAAGCGGAAGGCTTCCCGGTGTTGGAACACATCCTTCTTCTTCCGGAGGGAGTGGAGGAAGTTGAGGGAGCAAACGAAGAACGTGTCCCTCCTGAGTTGGCAGAGGGGGTCCGCCAATGGCGATCCGGGGATTCAGAACAGCAAGGTAGTGGAGATACTCCAGTATTTGCTGGGTGAAACGCTCCTGGGCCATCACATATTGAATGAGATAGACCAGGGCTGGATCGCTTTCCGCACGTCCACAGCGGAACGTAGCTTCTGCTCCAAAAGCAGCGCGGCTTGGAAAATAGCGGTATTCCCTTGCGTTGGCACAGGGTACCGCAAATCGAAGACGGGTGACTGCTTCATAAGCAACGGACTCGATGGCCATGCCTGGGGTTGGCATGGATCTCCCGATGAAGATAACATAGGGAGGGCCTTGGTTTAAATCTGCTGGTGGAATATGTACAGCTGCCCAGTATTTCGAGAGATCAGGAGTGATTCTCGATTTGAACAGCTCATACAGGGGTGGATGGGTAGAGCCAAGAGTATTGCGGGTAAAATCCCACAATATCTTAACAAAACTACCGGGGCTTGCATCGGGGGTCCTTAGATATGCTCCGGGGTGAGACATGGATGGTTGAATGGGGAAGGCAGTGCTTGATGCTGATGGTTGCTGGTGTTGAAAATGAGAGTGGCCTCTTATAGAGAGCCTGGGTCTTGAAACATGAAGTGGTGCCGGTACGACTGAGGCACCGACTCCGGCGCGGGGCTGTCTGAGTCAAAGTCTCAGGCCTCAATCCCCAAAAGAAAGGTGACATATCACTGTGCATGTCGATTAGGGGATTCGGCAGTCACAACTAGAATTTTACTCTGCAATCACTCGTCAAGCAATTCATGCCAGATCACACATACTATTAGCTGAAGACACGCAGGTGGTCTACAAACTCACTACGCCACACAACAGCTACTACGGAACTAAAGGAAAAACCGGCCACTAGGGCTTGATAACAATTCTGGTGGACTCAGTCCACCTGGTTGATATCTAGCCGGGCGCGTCTTGCGGATGCCGAGTCCTCTCCGGGTGCTTCCGCGTCGGAGCTGGCCGGGGTAGGATGGGGAGCTATGGGGCTGGAGTAGCGGTGGTGTCCCTCGTGGGGTGTCGAGGTCACCGTCCCATTGGAGTAGGCCTCCAAGAGACGACGGAGATCTCCGGGTGGGGCGATGGCATTGCCCGGGTAGGTGACATGGTCAGAGCTTGGGGGCTCAACCGACCTTCCAAGCAGCATTACCGGGGTGGCGGGTGCGGCTTCACTTCTTGCCGGGGTCAGGAGAGCGAGCGTCATGCGGGTCTCAATCAGATCAACGGTGACCTGATCGAACAGTGCCTCCCGCGCTCTCAGGTAGCGCACCAGATGCACCAGGGCAGGGTCCGACTCATGGTCTCCGTTGGCGACCTGGGTTGGTCTACCATAGCCTTCACGACTAGGGTAGTAGTAGAATGAGCGGCAATTAACCCTCGGCGACAGGTGCCGAAGATGAATTATCGCCTCTCGGGCTGCAAGTTGGATGGCTTGGGGCTCGTCGGAGGTCGTCCTCCCGGTGAACCGGTAGGGGCGTTCCGATGTGATGCTTCTCCCGTAGATGTGCGCCGTGGCCCAGAAGTGATGGATGGAATTACTCGTGTGCTCTTGGTACACGACATACTCCGGCGGTTCGTCGGTGCCGAAGGCACGACGGGTGAGATTGGCGAGGATGGCTACGAAGCCTTCGAGCTCGACCGCGGTGGTCTCATTGCGAACGAGGGGGCCTGGCATCTTGGTGGTTGGATATCGAACTGGGAATGAGGCTGTGATGTGCTGAGTTTTGGGGCAAGGCTTCCTTTATAAGTCAGCCGAGTCTTCCATCGCACGCTTGTGGATGGGGCAATCTCAGGTGTCGGTACAGGCACACGGCCTAGGGATAGATTGATAGGTTGGGCACCGACTATCAAAAAGGTGTCGGTTGCCACTGTGGATGGGATAGACTTGACTGTGGACAGGAAAAGTTGTGGATGGTGTGGAAACCTAGGGATGGTGACCAGGCTAAGATAGGTTTAGCCAATGGTCAGCCTGGCTCTGATACCAAGGCTGTCGGGGCCGGATTTTGGGAACATAATATTCCAGAAATTAACCCCTAGTGTCATCACCAGCCCAGGATTGCTGTTACTGGTGGACACATCCTTGTTACAGATTACCAAGCATTTACAAGAATTTGATACAAGACCATAAAGGTCTACTGATATAACAATGACTCCGGTGGTGGATGAAGGAATTGGCTTGTGGATCTCCACATCAATGGGGCTCCATTCCAACAGGAACAGCTGACCCGGATAACTCCTATCCCGCGTGGCTGTACTTCTAGGCTTCGCACGGACGTCACTGTGGTACTCCTTGTAGAACTCCTAACCTGGCCAAGTAGATAGCCAGGGACAAGCCTGTGAGTACGTTTGAATGTACTCGCAAACATCATGGACAAATGATATAACAAATGCATCAAACAATTATATGGTCATGATGAATTAAAAATATATCCATATGCTCATGATGGACTTATATTAAATGCATGCTGACAGGAATTAAAATATGGCATGGTGAATAATGGTTAGTGCAGGAAATAAATATTAGCATCAATAAAATATACAAGAAATGCCGGTCGGATGTCTAGTGACACCACGGTCGGTCTTGAAAAGAAATGCCAGTCGGGTGTCTAAAAGAGAAATCGGACGATACCATCCGAGAACTCAGGCGACGCCACGAAAGGACTTGAAAAGAAATGCCAGTTGGGTGTCCACAAGAGTAGTGGCGTGATAAACCGCCTGACACTCGAGGGACGCCACAAAAAGGACTTGAAAATAAAAACGAATGTCCGGGGTAGACTAGCCAGCCCCTGAGACACTCTGGAAAGTAAAAATAAGAGAAACGGGTTAGTCCACAATAACAATCATATCATCCATAATATTCATAACAACACCAGTAGCAGTAAACAATTAACCTGCAAAATACACCATGCTCAAATTTTAAATTATTTCCTCCGGAGACCGACTCTAAGACCGACACTTGACCAACCCAGACTGTAGCCCTTAACCGCGGACACGGCTATTCGAATAGGTTTCTAAACTCTGCAGAGGGTGTACTCTTTACCCACAAGTATAGGATTTCTTTAGTCAGTATCGTGACACTGACTAATTCCCATTACGGTCTTTGGGATGAAAACACACCTAACCAGCACACACCAGCTTAACTTTTCTGTTGCCACGAATCACCCAAACAACAGTTAAGTAAAACTCTAAGTGGGAAGGCTACAACCTCCAATAGCATGGGATCACTATTTATACGCGCGGATTACAAGGGTACACTCCCTCTCGGCATCACGACAGCCGGAAACACCCATGCCCCCTTGACCTGATGACTGGATTTAGTCCAGGGCCCTGGAAACCCTCATCGAGGCCCTCTGTACGGTGTGTGCATGGAAAGGGGTTAACAACTTACTAAACCATACCCTACCCGAGGCAGGGACAAGTGGTAGCACGAAACAAGTATGGGGGTTACCGGAACAAGACTCGATCTACGGTCGATTCAGGAGGCTTATGTTTCCTGCAGTGGTTAGCACAACAAAACATTCTTTCAACCATATCATCAGGACAGGGCCACAACCCTTGCCTGCTTCCACATATATCTCATGACACCACCGTGTCAAATATGGCCCGTGCCCACCGGCACGTCCAAAACAGGAGCACACTCCTGGATGCTCACAAACTATGCATGTTGCAAAATGCATGCAAGAGAAAATATCTACATGAACATGCATGCATGAAATATTCCTACTCATATGCAATTTTTTTATTAATAGTATCAAACCATGCTCAAAATATTCTAGCCAACAAATTATCAAACATTCACCATATCAAGTGTTCAAAATGCTTGCCTTGAACATGCAGAAGTATTGGGTGCACTCCAAAAGTTTGAAATATACATCCCCCCTTCATTTCCTATTTTCAAAAATATCTAAATCACTACATAATTCAAAAACAGCACTAAAAGTATTTCAAATGTTTTTGAAACAAAAACTAAAATAAACTAGAGGATATTTAAGGAATATCAGAAAAAGAATTAATTTATTTAGAGTTCATACGAATTAGTTAAGGAATTACTAAGATGGAAAATATGATTAGAAGTACTATTTAAAAGATTAAACAGAAACTATATATAGGAAAAATGTTCACCTAATTTAAATAAACAGAGCATGATTTTAGAAACCTACAGAAATTTGAATTACCAATTTTAGAGTAGAAATGGCTACTATGGAATTATTTGAAAGCTGCTGGGAATGATAAAAAAGAAAGGACAGAATCGCGCCCTGAGCGCTGTTTAGCTCCACGGCGCCACTGGGCCGAGCCCAGTCATCTGGCTGCGGGGAGAGGTGCTGACGTCGATGGCGTATTCCACGGAATACGCCTTCTTCGCGCGGAAACGGCTCCGGGAGGAAACCGCCTCCACTTAAGCGGCGGGACCCGCGGCTTGTGCCGCTGACGAGCGGGCCCCACTTGTCGGGTTCATCTCCTTTCTCCCGCGTACGTCTAGACAGAGACAGGGCGGGGCTCCGGCGGTGATCCCCGGCGGCAGGGACCTCCATTCGCGACCCCGACTACACCGGCGTGCTCCTGAGGATGGGCCGCGTCCGTGGGATGGAGACAGGGTCGCCAGAGGGCTCGAGGTTGGGCAGAGCTTCGACCATGGCGGAGGGAAGCTTCGGGTGGGAGAGGGCTTTTGCCCCTGAGCTTGTTCCGATGGAATTGGCGAGGGGGATGGATCGGTGGGTTGTCCAGGAGTCGAGTGGTGAAGAAATCGGGGAGGGGGAAGCTCTGGTGGCGTCGGAACCATCGAGGAAATGGCGGCGGCAGTGGTCATCGGAGATGAAGAAGAAGGCCTTCTCCGGTTGTTTTAGCTGCTCGGGGTGGTTCTCAGGAGGAGGGGAGTGGTGGTGATCAGGAGCCGGGGTGCTCGGGCCCCTTTTATAGGCGGGAAGAGGCGGTTCCCGTGGCTTCCAGAGAGCGGACACGGCGGACCTCGCCATTGATGGCGCTTGGGGTAGCTGGCATGGTCGGTGGGGGACGGTGGCCGGCCGCAGTAATGGAGGGTCGTGCTGGCGGCCTCGGAGAGGTGCCAGGTAACTTGGACGACGCCGTCCATGGCAGACTGCGGCGGCGGCCATCAATGGCAGACGCGGGCGATGGCGAGGCCGGTGGGTAGGTGCGGTGGTCGGCGGGGTCGGTGCGAGGTGGAGGGGCTCGGGAAGCACCAGGTGGCCGGGTCGGTGCGACGTGGCGAGGACGGTGGCCGCCGCGTATGAGCTCGGGTAGTTAGGAGTTAAGACGGGGAGACGTGGCCGAGCGGAGTTCGTCGGGCGGCAGCTCCGGTAGGTGTGGACGGTGCTAGAGGACAAACGGAGGTGTCGGCGAGGTTCTGCGGAGTCGAGCTAATCCAGAGGGAGGCTCGGGCGAGCGGGGAAGGCAGCAGGGGCACGGCAGTAGCTCGATGTCACGGGCTGCAGTACGGGCGCTCTGGCCATGCTCTGGACATGCCCCTGGTGTGTTCGACGAAATGCCAGAGCGGCCTACAGTGACCCACTCAAACTGATATTTAGCAGGTTGATGCTCCTAGAGATGGTAAGCCTAGTGGACAAGTTGAAATGGCCAGGAGGGCAGGTGTGTAGTGCAAGATGAAAACCTTGCCAAAATTTGGTCATGCCCTCAATGTGTTCGACAGAATGCTAGAGCTAGCTAGGGAACTTTGTTGGGGGTGGGACTTGGCAGGATAGTGTCTCTTTGGTTGGTATAGAGGGTGGTGAAGTTAGTTTGTGAAAAGAGAAAACTTGCTAATGCGAGTTTTACTGAAATTCAGTTCTGGACTGAATATTCAGAGGGGTATGTGGTGGACTTAGAAAATTCCAATGGAGCTGATCTTCTGGACTTAAGGTTTTGGTTGGAAGAACAAGAAGATGGCCAAGGCTCAGAATTTTTGGAGCAAGAAATAATAGGGTTGTAGTTGAAACCTAGAAGATGGACAGAAATGAAAGAGAGGATGGTTCACTCAAATTTTGCAAAACACCAAGTTGGGTTTTTGCACCAAAGTGACATATAGGCATCACAGGACCTCTCAGAATTATGGTGGAATTTTTAGAGAATTATTTAAAATAGTTGTAGTGCAACAGAAGCATTTAAAACACTGCAAAAGCTATTAAAAGAATTTTCTGGGGCAAAATTTTATTATGAAAATAATTTCTACTGTTATGAAACAAATAATGAAATGACCCAAGATACAACCAGAGCCCACAAAAATTATTTCCAAAAATTTACTATATGAAGAGAAGATTTTCTAAGGCAGGAATAGAAAAGGCTCTGAAAATTATTAAAGAACCTAATATGATTCAAAATTTTATTTCTAGCCAAATTTTATTTAATAAAAATGTGGTTAAAATTTTGGGGTGTTACACGGGCGGACTAAAGCCCCGGGCCAGATGGTCAAAGAAAACAAGGATTTCTCCTTCCTTGGGCGTAGGAGGACACTCTTTCCCGGGGGCTCGCCAGTGCAGAACCTCTCTTGGACCCAGAACGCCGATTGAAGCGGCTTTTACTAAGTCGTCCTCAGTGATCCGGGAAGGGACCCAATTGCAAGCAATAAACTGTTTTGCCATCTTTTCCAATGCAGGGGTGCTGAAAAATATATACAAGACCCGGTTTACAAATCTACTTAAAGTAAACCGGGGTGTTCTGTGAGAATATTGACTTGATCAATGGTTTAATCAAGGGACTAATGGTACCCCCTAATCCGGGTCAGGCGTGCACAAGATAGCCACCGTTTATGATGATAGAAAGAAGAAGTTAAACCGTCGATTATGGAATGTAGATTTACATCTAAACCGTCAGTGCAGGCATGTGAGAAATAGACTATGATTAAACCGGTAACATAAGTAGATGAGCTACAGATCTAAAGTATGAAAAACAACTTTCACATGAAGCAGAGGCAAAATATCGATCTACGGCGCAGGAAAAAGACAAAACAATCCAAGTCATATTCATTGAAGGCAGCGGAAGTTCTCTGTAGATTCAATCTAAACTAGCAAGGCTGGAGAAACTAAAGATATGATGATGGAGCGGAAGCACGTGAACGAGGGCTGACCTAACAAGTTTTACATCTACAGCTAAAACCAATCTATGACGATGAACTACGAAGAACGATGGATCGCGGCGAGCTACAGAGGAAACCCTGGAGCTAAGATCTATGGGAAAGAAGATAGCGTACCCGAGGAAGCAGGAGACGGCGGTGAGTTTCTGGACGCGTTCAGGTCGATGCAGCGGCCGGGCTTGCTGACGGCGGCGAGCTTGAAGGACGGCGGCGGAAGCCCGGGTGTTGGAGACTGATACGTCCAAAACGTATCTATAATTTCTGCTTGCTCCATGCTTCTTTTGTGTGATATTGCTATGATATTGATGCACTTCCATACACTTTTGATCATATTTGGACTAACCTATTAACTCAGTGCACCACAGTGCCAGTTCCTGTTTTCTGCTGTTTTTCTATTTCAGGTTTCCCCCATATTAAAAGTGCTCCAAAAATTCCAGGAAAAATATAGGAAAAATCAGCGTACAGGAAGCTTCGCGAAGAACCAAAGATGGGCCAGAGGGGAGCCAGGGGAGGCCCAGGCGGCGACCTGGCGCGGCCCCACCCCTGGCCGCGCCAGGGGGGCGCCTGGGGCCCCTGCTTCGCCTCTGGCTGCCCCCCTTCGCCTATATATCCCTCTCGTCCCGAAACCCTCGAGAAAAGAACCCTTTTTCGCGATCTCGCCTCTGTTCCGCCGCCGCAACGCTTCCAAGATCGGGAGCATCGGGAGAACTCTTCCCGGCACCCTGCCGGAGGGGAGAACCACCACCGGGAGCTTCTCCACCACCATGGACGCTTCCCGGATGAGTCGTGAGTAGTCCACCTTGGACCATGGGTCCATGATCAGTAGCTATGTGATGTTCTCCTCCCCTCTTTGCTCTTCATGGTTTAGACCTCGTGAGCTGCCCTACATGATCGAGGCACATATGTAATCTTTCTGCTGTTGCTTTGCTGAGTTTGCTGGGATCTGATGGATTATGAAACTATGTTCAGATTGTGTTTGAGTAATATATTTGATTCACCTCTTTTATATCTTTGTTCTTGAGTAATTCTTGCATGTTCTCCGTTGCTGTTTATTGCTTTGGCCAAGTAGTAGGTAGTAACTCCAAGAGGGAGTGTTATGCTTGATTGTGGGTTCATGCCCCCTGATGACTAGCTTGAGTGACAGAAACATGAGTCTAAGGGATGTGTTGTTGCCACAATGGAGAAAACAACGGTGCTTGTACTTGCGGGTGCAAGGATTGTTTACTTTATGCAAAGTTCTTTTAATGCAGTTGTCTATTGCTTTGAGTTGACATTTTGGGTGGGATTCACAACTTAATACCAGCGAGATGTTCTGGATAGATATATCAAGGTGGTTGATTAGTAGTAGATGCAGATGGATTTCGGTCTACTTGCCTTGGCGTACCGCCCATGCTTTTGAGCCTCTACCTTTATTTGCAGCATAGTTAGCATTGGTTTGCGCACATAATCATGTCAATTGCCCAGCTATAATTTGTTTACCTCGCTTTGCTGTTTTATCGTCTTTTGGGAGAGAGACATCACTAGTGAACATCATGGGACCCCGGTCCATATTACCACCGCTGATCACACCTTCTATTTACTTCCTGTTTTTATTTCCTAGTTGCAGTCATAGCTATCATTATTATCTCTTGTGTTTGACCCTTTGTAAACAACAAGGCCGGAGGGATTGACAACCTCTCTGTACTCGTTGGGAGCAAAGTTATATGTATCTGTGTGCAGGTCCCATCAACCGCTAAGTTTCTGGCGCCGTTGACACCTACTTGTCGACCCTCGGAGTCTCACGGGATTTGATCCTTGGTACCTTTGCCAAGGGAAATTTGCCGCTACGCTACATCTCAACCTTCCACTTGGGGTAACCAAGGAGGGGCGAGAAGCCATCAAGCAAGTTTCTGGCGCCGTTGCCGGGGACTCCACTCTTCAAGATAGGGGAGTTGCACGCTATCTTTTATCTTTGCTTTTTAGTCTTGTTAGTTTACCTTTCAGTTTTTGCTTTAGTGTCCTTTATCAAAAATCACAAAAAAATTATTTGCTTTTCTATTAGTAGTCCTTTCTGTTTAGTCAAGCATGTTAGGACTTGGTGCTTTGACGGAATCAGAAGTTCTAGATTTTCATCAAAGGGATGGAGAAAATATGAAGAAGGCATGGGACAGAATTTCTGATGCACATAGGAGAATTATGCCTTGGATACCTATAAAAATTGTGCTTAGAAATTTTTACCATGGTCTTTTTAAATGGTGTAAACACTCTCTTGATATTATAGCTGAAGGAGATTTCCTAGAGTGTGATGAAGCTAGAGCTGTTGAAATTATACATGGTCTATCTAGTTACTTTGTTTATGATCATAGTTTTGATACTGTCATAGATAGACTTGCTACTATTGAGAAGAGAATGGATGCTCTAGACTTGATGAAGGTAGAGAAACCCAAACCCAATAAGAGAGATATTTTGGAAATAGACAATGATTGGGAGCCTTTTGTTAGGATTAGCATCTCTAATCAAGACTTCCTTGCTTATTGTGATATTGGATCTATGGTTTCTACTATGCCAAAAATTGTTCATGATTCTTTAAAATTTAACATGGAAAAATTATCATCCTATCATGAACATGCTAATGGAGATATTTCTGAGATCCAGGGAAGAATAAAAGACGTACCAGTTACATTCCTTAAAGGGATTGCAATGGTTGATTTCTTCATCATGAAGCCAAACCAAGGAAATATAGTGCTTGGAAGGGACTTCTTCCGAGCCGTAAAAGGCTTCATCAATATAGGTAAGGGACAAATCCGCCTACGCGGGAAGGCAAAAGGTACGTACCCCTTTCCTAGAAGGAACAAGGATGAACTTGTTGAGGAACCATTTGAAGCAATTTATAACTCCGATTATTATGATGACTTTTGATTCCTCCTTTTTGCATCATGCCTAGCTTAAAGGCATAAAAGAAAGCGCTTTTGGGAGGCAGCCCACAACGAATTAGGTTTTATTTTGCTTTTGTTGTGTCTTGATGTTTGTTACTACAGTAGCATCATCATTGTATCTTTTCTTTTCAGCTTTGTGCCAAGTTTAGCCTCTGATTGCAAGAAAGTTCAAAAGTTGTGACGTGCTGTCCAGAAAACAGATTCTGTCCTTGGACAGAAAAATTCGAATAAAATCAACAGATCATCTTTTTGATCTGAATTTTTTTTGAAAGCGTGCTCTATACAATTGGCTTTCGAGCGTATGTTCTGAGTTTTTTGATTTGAGTTGCAGAAGTGCCCCGAAAAAATTATTTACTACCTGTTGGTCTGTTTTTCACAGATTCTGTCCTGTTTTGCCTTTTCTTCGTTTTGCAAACCTTGAGCTTGCTTTTTCTTTGCAAAAACCTTTTGGCAATCTTGAGAAACAGTAGCTCTTCAAGATTATCTTTATTTCCAGTAGGGAAAAATTATTTTATTGTGGGTACTAACCTCGCTAATCAGATTATGATGAGTTATGTATGAAGGGAGTTTTCAAGTGTGCGAGGGAAGATGATAAAAGAAGATTCAGGAGGGCCAAACGCCCAAGCTTGGGGATGCCCCCGTGCACCCCCAAGAAATATTCAAGAAGACTCAAGCGTCTAAGCTTGGGGATGCCCCCATGCATCCCCTTCTCCATCAACAATTATCAGTTCGTCTTTCGTTCCACTATAATTTTATCACTTCATGCGTTATGTGCTATGCTTGGAGCGTCTTGCTCTTAGTTTCTTTTTTTAGTTTTCTTTAGTTTTGCTTGCTGTTCATAACAAGTTAGAACCCAGCTTTCTTTGTGTGGGAGAGAAACACGCTCCACTTCAACCTAGAACACAACATAGGATTTTCATGCTTATCTTTGCTGTGTGTGTTCTTTGTCTTTCCATAGCTGTTGTCATGTTTAGCTCTTAGTTTTCATGCTTTTATTTTTAAAGAGCTTTTGTTTAGTTGGTTGCTGAACTCTCTTGAGTTTTCATGTTTATCTTGTTAAGAGAGTTTGCCTGTTGCACTGAGTTGTGTGTCTTAACTTAAAGTAGGTAATTGAGGTTGCTATTTAATTTTAGTAGTAACTTGCAATAGTTTTGAGGTATTGCCATGAGTAATGTCTGAACTTTTGGTGTCAAGGGCTTTAGCCTATTAGTGATAGATGTCGTATTTTGGGCAATCCGTGTTTATTTTCGAAAACCTACAAAATAGTTGAGAACTTTAGCTACTAGATGGATCACTAATCTTTGGAGGGATCGAATATTAGAGTACACTCACGTACCATGAGTCGAGGATGCGCAAGGATAACCAAACCCCCATACACTCCTCCTCGGGGTACTTGTCTTTTTGTGAACCTCCTAATTAGATTGAGAGTTACCGATAATAAGTGCATGAGTTCTTCGGACTAATGTGAGTATTCGAAAGTTGACACTTCCACCTAGACATATTTTTCTAGCCTCTTCGGTACCGTGCATTGCCCTTTCTCACCTCGAGAGTTGGCGCATACTTCGCCGGTGCATCCAAATCCTTGGCACGATACGCTCTGTCATCATAAGCCTCATTATATCCTTCCTCAAAACAGCCACCATACCTACCTATCAAGGCATTTCCATAGCCTTTCCGAGATACATTGCCATGCAACATCCATCTTCTCATGACTTGATCTTCATGTCATACATGCCTTTTGCTTGATCGATGAGCCGCATGCTAGTTGGCCCTTGCCCTAATCATTGCTACATGACGCGCTAGTATCATTGCATATCCTGCTACACTGGCAGAGGCATACATTTGCATACATCATGATAGTTTCATTTTCTTTATGTTGAGTACTTTTGTAAAGTGTGAAAGATCTTCTATACTTCTTGTAATACATAGAGTGTTGCCCCTAAAGTGAGGAAAAGATCCCAAAGAGGACAAAATCAAAAGATCTCAAAGAGGACAAATGAGAGTTAAATAGAAAGAGCCATTGAGGCCACACAAAAAAAAAGAAAAAGAAATAAAAAGAGAGAAGGGGGCACACTACTATTATTTTTGAGAGATCCACACTCGTACTTCATCTTATACCTTGTACTCCATAGAGATTATCATTCATGCATATAGCTATGTGGGGACCTTCACACTATAGAACTTGGCTTGTATATTCCAATGATGAGCCTCCTCAAAAGAGCTCTAGGTCTTCTTGAGCGAGCAAGTTGGATGCACCCCCACTAGTTCCATTGGAGAGCTTACCTTAGCTCATATGTGCATCCGTTGCATGGCAATCCCTACTCCTCACATCATATCTATCATTCGGCTTTCTCTCGCCTATGATTGTCCTCATTGATGTGAGCCTTTCACAACTTTTTTGTCTTCCCCTTCATCATTTTTCTCTCTTTGCCATCCTAAGTGTCAACTTTCTTGCTTACGCTCATCCATTGCATGAGTGCTCAAAATATCGAAAAGGAGTGGATCATTTTGACTTGTACCTGGCTAGTGGTCTGGGGATGAGTCAAGATAAGATTCCAAAGAAGACCAAGTGTGAAACTTTAGTAGATTAAGTTCTCAACAATACAAAAACTATGTTTTACTCTCTCGTATATCCCTATCCCCTTTCTTGCACGCAAACACCATTTGGAGACATTCGAGTCACGGACAGCGAGAGCTCTTGCACCTTTATGTTCTTATGTTGCTTGTTACAATGCTAATATAGACTCTTGCTTGTTATGACTTGAATTGAATTACATGCCTTGATTGCTTTACTTAAAAAGTTCTTATATGGTTGGTAGCATGTCACCACACAAATTATGCTTGTTATCATTTACCTACTCGAGGACGAGCAGGAATTAAGCTTGGGGATGTTGATACGTCCAAAACGTATCTATAATTTCTGCTTGCTCCATGCTTCTTTTGTGTGATATTGCTATGATATTGATGCACATCCATACACTTTTGATCATATTTGGACTAACCTATTAACTCAGTGCACCACAGTGCCAGTTCCTGTTTTTTGCTGTTTTTCTATTTCAGGTTTCCCCCATATTAAAAGTGCTCCAAAAATTCCAGGAAAAATATAGGAAAAATCAGCGTACAGGAAGCTTCGCGAAGAACCAAAGATGGGCCAGAGGGGAGCCAGGGGAGGCCCAGGCGGCCACCTGGCGCGGCCCCACCCCTGGCCGCGCCAGGGGGGTGCCTGGGGCCCCTGCTCCGCCTCTGGCTGCCCCCCTTCGCCTATATATCCCTCTCGTCCCGAAACCCTCAAGAAAAGAACCCTTTTTCGCGATCTCGCCTCTGTTCCGCCGCCGCAGCGCTTCCAAGATCGGGAGCATCAGGAGAACTCTTCCCGGCACCCTGCCGGAGGGGAGAACCACCACCGGGAGCTTCTCCACCACCATGGACGCTTCCCGGATGAGTCGTGAGTAGTCCACCTTGGACCATGGGTCCATGATCAGTAGCTATGTGATGTTCTCCTCCCCTCTTTGCTCTTCATGGTTTAGACCTCGTGAGCTGCCCTACATGATCGAGGCACATATGTAATCTTTCTGCTGTTGCTTTGCTGAGTTTGCTGGGATCTGATGGATTATGAGACTATGTTCAGATTGTGTTTGAGTAATATATTTGATTCACCTCTTTTATATCTTTGTTCTTGAGTAATTCTTGCATGTTCTCCGTTGCTGTTTATTGCTTTGGCCAAGTAGTAGGTAGTAACTCCAGGAGGGAGCGTTATGCTTGATTGTGGGTTCATGCCCCCTGATGACTAGCTTGAGTGACAGAAACATGAGTCTAGGGGATGTGCTGTTGCCACAAGGGAGAAAACAACGGTGCTTGTACTTGCGGGTGCAAGGATTGTTTACTTTACGCAAAGTTCTTTTAATGCAGTTGTCTGTTGCTTTGAGTTTACACTTTGGGTGGGATTCGCAACTTAATACCAGCGAGATGTTCTGGATAGATATCTCAAGGTGGATGATTAGTAGTAGATGCAGATGGATTTCAGTTTACTTGCCTTGGCGTACCGCCCATGCTTTTGAGCCTCTACCTTTCTTTGCAGCATAGTTAGCATTGGTTTGTGCACATAATCCTGTCAATTGCCCAGCTGTAATTTGTTTACCTCGCTTTGATGTTTTATCGTCTTTTGGGAGAGAGACATCACTAGTGAACATCATGGGACCCCGGTCCATATTACCACCGCTGATCACACCTTCTATTTACTTCCTGTTTTTATTTCCTAGTTGCAGTCATAGCTATCATTATTTTCTCTTGTGTTTGACCCTTTGTAAACAACAAGGCCGGAGGGATTGACAACCTCTCTGTACTCGTTGGGAGCAAAGTTATCTGTATCTGTGTGTAGGTCCCGTCAGCCGCTAAGTTTCTGGCGCCGTTGCCACCTACTTGTCGACCCTCGGAGTCTCACGGGATTCGATCCTTGGTATCTTTGCCAAGGGAAATTTGCCGCTACGCTACATCTCAACCTTCCACTTGGGGTAACCAACGAGGGGCGAGAAGCCATCAGAGACGAAGGAAGACGAAGCAAAAGGAGAAAAGAGATGGGCCTCGGCTGTATTTATAGGCCAAGGAGATAAAAACGACAAGCGCGGGAATCGAGGAGGCCGGAAATCGGATATAGATTGAGCTATCGCCTCGATCTTCGGAGCGGCAATAAAGAAGGGTAACAAACAGATGTGGGCGTTAAATGCGCAGATGATGTCACGACAGATTGAAATGATTCCAGGAGATGACGTCATGGCCGGTTTATGAAGCATACAAGAGTTGCAGAAAGGGAAATTCGTATAAGACTTTGAAGACTGACATGAACAAGTTCACATCAATCTAGGGCCTAATGTCAGGGATATGACTATCGGGTATAAACCGGGCAGGAGGGTCCGGATTACGCTGCTAAGGTTATCTTATCAGAAGCACAATAGAGTATGTACAGGAGGTTATAGGCCATAGAGGATCAGGGCCCATGTATAAGGCCCATGGTTTGAAAACCGTCGTATCATGTAACTTGGAGTGTAAGGTAGAAAGAGTAGAGACCGAGGCGGACACGTTTATGAGCCGGCCTCGGGACTCTGTAAATCGGACCGGGCGTCGCCTCGTATATAAAGGGACGACCCGGCGACGGTTCAAGGGACAAGAAACAACAGCTCGAGACACAGGCAAGCGGATTTGCTCCCTGGTCATTGAAGCCCAAGCAATACCACACCAAACTAGACGTAGGCTTTTACCTTCATCAAAGGGGCTGAACTAGTATAAAACCCCTGTGTCCTTCGTCCGCTTTAACCCCTTTAAGCTAACCCGAGCGATGGCCTCACGACTAAGTCCTGTAAACCAGACATCTGCCGTGCTAAATCCACGACAAACACCATTAGCTTCTTTACTGCAATGCTTGAATTTGACCTTTCCTATTAAATTTACAGTATAATATTCTGCATAGATAGCCGCCGCCGAGTCCCACCATTGCAGTGTGCTCGTGCAATAAAATTGTTTCTACCATATTGCATCAAAAAAATTGCTGAGCATCAAACCATCTCTCCTCACCATTACGTCTGAAGTGCTAGCATCTGTGACATATGGTTTACATACAAACATTGTGCGGCCAAGAATCTACCTTTGTGAATATCTAGTTTAGGTAGACTTTCGTCAAGCAGATCTAATGTCAAATGTCAAACTAAAATGATGGGAGTATGTGATACTCTTTAATTCTACTTCAGTCGATGGTTCAGAACACAACTTTAGGGGAGGCTAGTTGGGTATGATTGTAAGTTGATCTTAGTTCAATCTTGCTTAGTAAGCATCCCCTCTTACTTGATGGGTACGAAAAAAATCCCTAGGTGGGTTGTCAACCTGATTAACTCTCAAATGGATCATTGTGTTTGGGATAATTATGAAGGGCATCACAAATATCATCTTGCCCATTGGGATTTATTAATATTTTTACATGAATCTCAGCCTCCTATCTTCATTGATTAACAAGTACCAGATAGGAGATGGGAAAATCCAGAAGAAAATAATTGATGCTAAATATAATACCCAGAAGGCTAATATCATCTCCTACCAGGACACAAACTCTTCTCCATTCTGGAAAGGGGTGATGTGGGCTGCTAAGGCAGCTAAGGTAGGGTTTCAACGGAAGGTGGGTAATGGGAGGAAGGTTAAATTCTAGGAGGATCACTGGTTTGGCAATTGTAGCTTGCCCTCCTAGTTCTGGGATGTATATATCAGTGCTAATGAGCATAATGTTACCATTGCTAAGGTTTAGGATGCGTGTGACCTGAAAATTACTTCCAGGAGATGTGTAGATAATAGGCTTCTCTTGCTTTCGTTTGATATAGTTAGTATTGCTCAATCCATTTCTTTTGTAGATGAGGATAATGCAATTATCTAGAAAATGGAATCTAAGGGTGTGCATTCTGCTAAATCTATGTATGCTTTTGTCAAATTTAGAGGGGTCAAACCCATTCACATACCTGATGTCTGCATATTAAAGTCCCCCCTAAGATTCATATTTTTCTATGGCTATTGTCTAATAACAAACTATCAACTAGAGACAACTTGGGCAATAGACAACATCTGAAGGGTGTTTCCTGCCTATTCTGTAGTGAAGCTAAATCATGTCATCATTTATTTTTTGATTGTGTGGTAGTTGTTGGTGTTTGGCACATTGTTAGCCTTTTTTAGGAACACACGCGAGCTTTTCGTGTTGATTCATTAAGAAGGAGAAGATAATAGTACACTGGCTCCTTCCCCATCCCCGTCACGCCCCACGCGGACGACCGAGGGGACCCAACCCTCCGCCACCGCCCCCTCCTCCTTCTCGCTCTGCCCATTTTGGATTGTTCCATGCTATTATATTATCCATCTTGGATGTTTTATATGCATTTACATGCTATTTTATTTGATTTTTGGGACTAACATATTAACCTAGAGCCCAGTGCCAGTTTCTGTTTTTTCCTTATTTTTGAGTTTTACAGAAAAGGAATACCAAACGGAGTCGAATTGACGTGCCAATTTTGATGATTTTTTATGGACCAAAAGAAGCCCCCTGATTAAAAGAGTTGGTCCAGAAGAGTCCCGAGCCATCCACGAGGGTGGAGGGCACGCCCTACCCCCCTAGGCGCGCACCCCTATCTCGTGGACGACTTGGAGACCCGCCTGACGTGTTCCCGACTGATACGTCTCCAACGTATCTATAATTTTTGATTGTTCCATGCTATTATATTATCCTTCTAGGATGTTTTATGGGCTTTTATATACACTTTTATATGATTTTTGGGACTAACCTATTAACCCAGAGCCCAGTGCCAGTTTCTGTTTTTCTCCTGTTTTAGAGTATCGCAGAAAAGGAATATCAAACGGAGCCCAATTGACCTGAAATTCAACACAGGCTATTTTTTGACCAGAAGAAGCCAAGAAAGTGCCGGAGGGGGGCCAGAAGATCCATGGGATGCCCACGAGGGTAGGCGGCGCCCCCCCCCCCTACTGGGCGCGCCCCCTGCCTCATGGACAGCCCGGAGACCTCCTTTATTTTCCCCCGACTCCAACACCCTCTCTATATATATAAACCTCCGGAAAATAACTTAGATCGGGAGTTCCACCGTCGAAACCCTCTGTTGCCACTGAAAACCAATCTAGACCCGTTCTGGCACCCTGCCGAAGGGGGGGAACCCTCTCAGATGGCCATCTTCATCATCCCGATGCTCTCCATGACGAGGTGGGAGTAGTCCACCCTCGGGGCTGAGGGTATGTACCAGTAGCTATGTGTTTGATCTCTCTCTCTCTCTCTCTCTCTCTCTCTCTCTCTCTCTCTCTCTCTCGTGTTCTTGAGATGGCACGATCTTGATGTATCGCGAGCTTTGCTACTATAGTTGGATCTTATGATGTTTCTCCCCCTCTACTCTCTTGTAATGGATTGAGTTTTCCCTTTGAAGTTATCTTATCGGATTGAGTCTTTAAGGATTTGAGAACACTTGATGTATGTCTTGCGTGGGATATCCGTGGTGACAATGGGGTATTCTATTGATTCACTTGATGTACGTTTTGGTGATCAACTTGCGGGTTCCGTGACGTTGGGAATCTATGCATAGGGGTTGGCACACGTTTTCGTCTTGACTCTCCTGTAGAAACTTTCGGGCACTCTTTGAAGTTCTTTGTGTTGGTTGAATAGATGAATCTGAGATTGTGTGATGCATATCATATAATCATACCCACGGACACTTGAGGTGACAATGGAGTATATAGCTGACATTAGGGTTTTGGTTGATTTGTGTCTTAAGGTGTTATTCTAGTACAAACTCTAAGATAGATCGAATGGAAAGAATAGCTTCGTGCTATTTTACTACGGACTCTTGAATAGATCGATCGGAAAGAATAACTTTGAGGTGGTTTCGTACCCTACCATAATCTCTTCGTTTGTTCTCCGCTATTAGTGACTTTGGAGTGACTCTTTGTTTCATGTTGAGGGATAGTTATATGATCCAGCTATGTTATTATTGTTGAGAGAACCTCCATTAGTGAACGTATGAACCCTAGGCCTTGTTTCCTATCATTGCACTACCGTTTATGCTCACTTTTATCTTTAGTAACTTGCTGTTTTTATATTTTTTAGTTTACAAAAACCTATATCTACCATCCATATTGCACTTGTATCATCATCTCTTCGCCGAACTAGTGCACCTATACGATTTACCATTGTATTGGGTGTGTTGAGGACACAAGAGACTCTTTGTTATTTGGTTGCAGGGTTGTTTGAGAGAGACCATCTTCATCCTACGCCTCCCACGAATTGATAAACCTTAGGTCATCCACTTGAGGGAAATTTGCTACTGTCCTACAAACCTCTGCACTTGGAGGCCCAACAACGTCTACAAGAAGAAGGTTGCATAGTAGACATCAAGCTCTTTTCTGGCGCCGTTGCCGGGGAGGTGAGTGCTTGAAGGTATATCTTTAGATCTTGCAATCGAATCTTTTAGTTTCTTGTTTTATCACTAGTTTAGTTTATAAAAGAAAACTACAAAAAAATTGAATTAAGGTTACCTCATATGCTTCATCTTTTTAATATCTTTCGTGAAAATGATGGGAAGGAAAATTGTGCTCAAGTACTAGAAGAAGAATTACATATAATGCTTGGCATAAAATATGTGCATAATGAGCATGATTGCAATGTTGTTAGTATGAATTCTTTGAATACCCATGATGCTAATGATATGCAAAGCCACAAGCTTGGGGATGCTATGTTTGATAAAGATGATATTTTTAGTCCCCCAAGTTTTGATGATAATACTTATTATGATGAAAGCATGCCTCCTATTTATGATGATTATATTGATAAAAGTGGATTTGGAGAGGTCATGACTTTATTTAGTGATGAATCCACTATTTCCGAAGAGGTTCCAATTGATTATGAGAACAAAGTTGCTATCTATGATGATTATTGTGATGACTTGTATGCTATTAAGAATAATGATAACCATGAAACTTGTTGTCATGATTTTAGTTTTCAATTGGATTATGCCTCACATGATAATTATTTTGTTGAATTTGCTCCTCCCACTACTATGAATGAGAAGAATTTTGCTTATGATGGGAGTAGTAGAATTTCTATGCAAGTAGATCATGCAAAGAATGTTTTATGTGCTGGTTATATTATTGAATTCATTCATGATGCTACTGAAAATTATTATGAGAGAGGATCATATGCTTCTACATATTGCAATAATATCAAGTTTCCTCTCTGTGTGCTTAAAATCTTGAAGTTATGCTTGTTTTACTTTCCTATGCTTGTTGGTTCTTGTTCCCATAAGTTGTTTGCTCACAAAATCCCTATGCATAGGAAGTGGGTTAGACTTAAATGTGCTACTCATATTCTTCATGATGCTCTCTTTATGTTTCAATTCTTGTCTTTTATGCGAGCATCATTGAAATCATCGTGCCGAGCTAGGGGCGTTAAACGATAGCGCTTGTTGGGAGGCAACCCAATTTTATTTCCTTTGCTTTTGCTTCTGTTTAGGAATAAATATTGCATCTAGCTTCTGTTTAGATGTGGTTTTGTGTTTTAATTAGTGTTTGTACCAAGTAGAACCTTTGGGAAGACTTGTGTGAAGTTTATGTGATCATGCTAAACAGAAACTTTAGTGCTCATGAGATTAGCTACCATTTTTTTACTGGAGAGTGCTTTTTAGTTTATTCTTTTTGTAGATGATTAATAAACAAATTCCTCACGTCCACCAATTTATTTCAGAATTTTTAGAGTTACAGAAGTATTCGAAAGTTGCAGATTACTACAGACTGTTCTGTTTTTGACAGATTCTGTTTTCATTGTGTTGTTTGCTTATTTTCAGGAATATATGAGTAGTATCGGAGGGTATGAACCGTAGAGAAGTTGGAATACAGTATATATTACACCAATATAAACAAAGAATGAGTTCACAACAGTAGCTAAGTGGTGGTTTTATTTTCTTATACTAACGGAGTTTGCGAGTTTTCTGTTGAGTTTTGTGTTGTGAAGTTTTCAAGTTTTGGATAAAGATTCGATGGACTATGGAATAAAGGAGTGGCAAGAGCCTAATCTTGGGGATGCCCAAGGCACCCCAAGGTAATATTCAAGGACAACCAAAAGCCTAAGCTTGGGGATGCCCCGGGAAGGCACCCTCTCTTTCGTCTTCGTTCATCGGTAACTTTACTTGAGGCTATATTTTTATTCACCACATGATATGTGTTTTGCTTGGAGAGTCAATTTGTTTTATTTTGTTTTGCTTACTGTTTGAATAATATCCCAAGATCTGAAATTCTTAAATGTTGGAGAGTCTTCACATAGTTACATAACTATTCAACTACTCATTGATCTTCACTTATATCTTTTGGAGTAGTTTGTCATTTGCTCTAGTGCTTCACTTATATGTTTTAGAGCACGGTGGTGGTTTTATTTTGTAGAAATTGTTGATCTCTGATGCTTCACTTATATCCTTTTGAGAGTCTTTTAGAACAGCATGGTAATTCGCTTTGGTTATAAAACTAGTCCTAATATGATAGGCATCTGTCGGTGTACTAAGATAGGGGTACCTTAGTACCCCAACTTGTGCACGGGCAGTAGCAGCTTCCCGTGGCAGGGCTTACCACGTGCTCGCCGGGAACCTCTCTGGTCCCTATGAAGCCATTCAAGAACAAAGTATACAAGACAGAAGATCAAGGCCCCGGCAAGAGGAGCTTGCCGGGAAGGCCGCACCAGGCTCAAGGTTATCACTTTAGCACAAGACCCTGGCAAGAGGGGCTTGCCAGGAAGGACAAGGAACACATACCTCAAGAGATGCCTCGGCGCACCTTGCGCCCCGGCAGGACCCGGAGAGCGACAAGCTTCCGGGCCCGGCAAGATCACTACCCCGGCAAGGTGCTTGCCGGGGAAACCTACGCTGTGTGCCCGCGCTCCAGCTCATCGGCCCACGCGTCGCCCTGGGACCCTTCCAGGGGCACGTGGCAGATGGCTGTGCAGCCTGGGGCACACGGTGGCAAGCCACGGTGACGAGGCTACCGCCGTGGCGAACGGAGAAGCATGGACAGACGCTTTTGGGGTCGACGGCGACGGGCATTTAATGCCCTTGTCCCCCACTGTCAAAGTTAGGTGAAGTCCACTGTTCATCCACTGTTCATGCACTGTTACAACTACCACCAAATTTACACTTTTACCCTCCTCTACGTTGACACCTGTCGGTGACCCTTTGAGCTATAAAAGGAGGCCCATGCACAACGTAGAGGAGGTTCGGTCCGAAACCTAGACAACTCTCTCGCTCGGTGTAGCTAGTACTGTAGATCTTCAAGCTCCCGAGCCCAAGAACTCAATACAACCTAAGCAGGAGTAGGGTTTTACGCGTCCGCGCGGCCCGAACCTGGGTAAACTGCCCGCGTGTGCCCCTCGATCTGCTCTCCGTGCTCCCTCCGCTCCCTTACCGCAACGTAGAAGGGGCTCCGGTCCCATAGGTGCTCGTGGGAGGACAGTTTCCCCCGACATCTTTGGCGCGCCAGGTAGGGGGCGTCGAGGTTGTGCGAACCTGATTCGGCGCTCACGCGGGCGCATTCTTCATCAACCTCTCCAGCTTCATCAACCTCATCGACAGCATCAACATGCCTCCGAAGAAGAAGGCTTCGAAGGTCGGAGGCCCGTCTGCGTCGATTCCACCACCACCAGAACCAACGGTTGGTGGAGGAGACGCCGGCGGAAGGGTGGTCGCCGGCGAGGAAACTCATGGCGCCACCAAGTCCAAGGACAAGATGGACGACCGGGCGAATTCCAAAGCCTCGGTGTCCGTGCACGCACCACGTCCCTCCCAGGAGGTGCAAGACCAGCAGCGGCGTGGTACGGGAGGTACCATACGCTTGCTGGGGCGTGGCCAAGCCGGAGGATCGCGGGATGCTCAAGGCCAGCGCGCTGGTACGAGCAAGGCGCGGTCGCCGGGGCGGGAACATGCTCCTTCTAACGCGGTTAGAAGTCCGAGCGTGTCCCGCTCCTCGCACCGTTCGCCACCGTTTCCTTCTTCTCCAGCAGAGGCCCTGGCCAGGGCCCAGCTACTCCTCGATTTCCCTCCAGCGGCGGACAAGGCCGAAGACTGGAGGGTGACGATCCAGAGCCTCATCGCCTTCGCCAACAACGACGCGCCGCAGCAGCCGGCAACTTCACGGCCGCGGCAAGTCGACCAAGCGAAGACCGATGGCAACAAGACCGCCGGTGGTCCGACAAGTGAATAAGAGTTACCAGAGCCCTTTGATGGAAGCTTATGTTGATGAAGTGAGGAAGCTTGAAGAACACTTTGAAGGTCTGCAAATGGAGCACGTCCCAAGAGCTCAGAATGATATTGCAGATGGCCTCTCAAAGTGTGCTGCAATGAAGTTACCTGTGGAACCAGGGACCTTCGTGCTCAAGTTAACTCAACCATCCGTTACACCATCAGTTGGGCAAAACAAGAAGAGAAAGTTGGTCTCCGGCGACTACTTGCCGGCGGATCTTCCCGAAGCCGCCGCCAAGGTCCCCAAGATCAACAGCCAAGATGCTGAGGAACAGTTTGCTCCTGCAGATCCAAGGGTCTGTACAGTTGAAGCAGGCGTTCCCGACAAGCCTTGCCCCGGGAGGCTTGCCGGTGGACCATCAGCTCCGGCAGAGCCGCAGGTTCTTGCCGTAGAAGCTGAGGTTCCCGCAGCAGCCCTCATGCCTTTAGTCTTTGTTGTTGAGCCTCAGGCTCCAGCATGGGCACAGCAAATCGTCCGTTTTCTGCAAACTGGAGAACTTCCCGACGGGCCAGAAGAGATAGAGAAAATAACCAGGCAGTCAAGTATGTACCAGTTCGTTGGCAATGAACTATACAGAAGAAGACTCAATGGTGTCAGGTTGAAGTGCATTTCCAGGGAAGATGGACAGAAGCTGTTGGTAGAGATACATGGAGGCATATGTGGCCACCACATTGGCGCAAGGGCACTTGCCGGGAAGGCGTTCCGGCAAGGGTTCTTCTGGCCAGAAGCCCTCCAAGATGCAACTGCACAAGTAACCAAGTGTGAAGCGTGCCAGTTCCATGCCAAGCAAATTCACCAGCCAGCTCAAGCTCTCCAGACGATCCCTTTGTCCTGGCCCTTCTCGGTCTGGGGGCTTGATATTCTCAGCCCTTTTCCCCGCGCTCCCGGGGGCTTTGAGTACTTCTACGTTGCGATCGACAAGTTCACAAAGTGGCCAGAAGTGGAACCGGTGAGAAAGGTGACAGCACAGTCAGCAGTCAGGTTCTTCAGATCGATTGTTTGCCGTTTCGGAATCCCTAACAGGATCATCACCGACAACGGCACACAGTTTACAAGTCGCACCTTCATGCAGTACGTCCAAGACCTTGGCGCCAAGGTCTGCTTCGCTTCTGTTGCTCACCCGAGGAGCAATGGTCAAGCGGAGAGGGCCAATGCTGAAGTGCTGCGCGGACTCAAGACAAGAACCTTCGACAGGCTGCACAAGTGCGGAAGAAACTGGATAGAGGAGTTGCCGGCGGCTCTTTGGTCAATCAGGACGACACCAAATCGAGCCACCGGACAGACACCCTTTGCTCTTGTCTATGGAGCAGAGGCAGTTCTCCCCACGGAACTCGTATACGGATCTCCTCGAGTGCTCGCTTATGATGAGCTCGAGCAAGAGCAAATGCGACAAGATGACGCATTGCTCCTTGAGGAGGAACGTCTCCAGGCTGCTGTACGAGCTGCTCGATACCAGCAAGCCTTGCGTCGCTATCATAGCTGCAAGGTCAAGGCCAGGAGTCTCGAGGAAGGCGACCTTGTTCTTCGGCGTGTTCAGGCCGCCAAGAATTCCAACAAGTTGACGCCGAAGTGGGAACGCCCTTATCGGGTGAGACAAGTCACAAGGCCCGGCGCTGTCCGCCTTGAGACCGAAGAAGGCTTACCGGTGAGCAACTCCTGGAACATAGAGCATCTTCGCAAGTTTCACCCATAAGGCGCGGTTGCCGTGATCCGCTCCGGCAGCCACCTTTTGTACAAGTCTTGCCGCTGTTGCATGTAAACCTTTGTACAAAGCCGGGCGCAGATCCCGTGCATCAGTAAAGCTTTTGTGCTTCGCACTATTTGTCATTTCCATGCTTTTCTTTATTATTTGCATGCATCATTTGGCACCTTGTGCAACGCACATCCCTGGTAAGCATGTGACGCCCGAGACCAACGTCCCAGAAGATTCCAGAAGATTCCAGATGTTCCGGGTTGCCCGTGTGTTTCTTTTGTGTTTGTGTTATTTATTTTTGCATCGCATCATGTCATCATGCCATCATGTCATTTTTATTTTGCATCTCAACCTAAATAAATTGTGTGGACCTTCGGTCCATTTAAATCGAGGGAAGGTGACTTCTCTTTATAACATATAAAAGCCTCTCAATATTATTAGAGAGCTATATAATAATATTCCATTTGTTGGAATTCACCGTAACACACTTGCAATATTTCCCCATGTCTTTTTCACTTCGAGTTCTCCATCAAAAACCTTCCCTATATTCTTTTCTCAATTTTCGAGGCTCCTCCAAATATCTAGACTCCGTTCAAACTCCTTTTATTGCAAGCTAAATGTTTTAGTTTGCACTTCCCTTTTTGTTGGAACTATTTTTGTTGGGTTGGTAATATCCCGTAAAGCCTTACAAAAATGTTCCATCTTTTATTTTCTGTTCATGGCCTCCTTTTCTTATTTTTGTGGTCTCTCTCTAATTTTATATTTCTGCTTAGAGATTAATAAAAGAGGGCAGCCGCAACGGGCCTCCTCCTTCCTCCCAGCTGGCCCGTCTTCTCCTCCTCCCTCTGGGCCTCAGCCCCTCCAGCCGGCCCATTGGCCTAGCCGATCCCCCTAACCCTAGCGGTGCCCCCGCTCCTCTCCTTTCCTCCCGAGTGCGCCGCAGCTCCCCTCGCTCACCCCACGCCGCCACCCGACTGCATCGCCTCGATTCCCCCATCGATCGACGCCTCCTCCTCTCGTTTTCTTCCCTCGAGCCCCTCTGGCCTCGCCCCGATCTCCTTTCCTTCTCCCCTCACCTCCCATCGCCCGCATCGCCCCGCCCGGACGAGCCTCCCCGAGCGCCTCTGGACGCGCCCCTTTCGCCAGGGCCGCCTGAGCGCCTTCCTCCTCTCCTCTTCGTCGCCAAGGAGGGGAGCTCCGCAGCGCCTCCGCGCCCCCGTCGCCAGGGCCGAGCCCCTGCAGCCCCCGCGACCAGCGCCAGGCCACAGCGCGTGGCCTCCATCTCCAAGCCGCCAGGACGAGCGCCCCGAGCCCGCGCCCCTCCTCCAGGAGCGCCTCCCTCCGTGCTCCACTGCCGGCCGCCGCTGCGCCATGGAGCCCTGACCTCGCCTCTGGACGCACGCGGGCCTCCTCTGCATCGTCTCCCTTTGCGCTGGCCGCCCCGAGGTCGCGACCCTCCTGCCTCCTTCACCCCGCGGGCCACCGTCGTCGCCATGCCCTCCGTCTCCAGCACCAGGAGCCGCGTCCCTCAGCCCCTCGAGGAAGCCCCTCGTCCTGCTGCCTCGTCCGTCCCGAGCCGCCTGGACCTCCGCATCGTGCCGCGTCCTCGCCTCGTCGCCCACCAAAACCGCTGCTGCTGCTGATGTGTTTTTTTCCGTCGGATATGTTATTGTTTTGGTCCAGCATGCTTTTGGCAAGAACAGCAAGTTTATCTTCTTTTGGACCCGAACGTCTACCGTCGCCCGAACGTCTACCGTCGCCCCGTGTACCTCTACGGCTACGAGCTCCGTGTGCGACTACATGAACGACTACACGGCGACCCGACAAGTTCCACGACCGAGTACCCCTACGGAACGAGTTCCACTACCGTCTCCGAGACCAAGTTCCACTACGTCCATGACGACCTTATGACAAGTACCACGACGACCGAACGGCTACGATGACGAGTACATCTACGAACGGGAACATCTACATGATGAATCGCCAAGTACCACTACTTCCGCTACCGTCGCCCGAGTACAACTACTTCCCTCTACGGAACGACTACTTCCTCTTCGGAAACGTGAACCACTACTTCCTCTACGACTCGTGAGAACGCCTTCTTCCTCTACGAACTCGAACCGCTCCGAGAATGAATGTTCCGAAGGTATAACCCCGAGACGATGACTCGTGGAATGCTTGTTGTGGTTGTATGAAATGTTTCCTTGTGTGCACCGTGCCCGTTCCGACCGTTTGTCATGTTCCTCGGTTGCCTCGTCACCGACTCGTGGGAACCCGGTGACGGGATCACCCCACCTTATCTTCTTGCATGTCTCGCTTACCTTTTGCACCGGACTCTCAACGAGTTACCGGAACCGATATGATGCCGTTGCATCATTTTCGGATTGTTGCCGTGGCACCCTTTTCTTCCACCACGGTGACAATACTTCTTATCTCTTTTAAGTCAACCTTTTAATAATTGCATAAACTTGATCATGTCATCCGCATCATATTAACAACATTATATGTGTGAATTGTTGTTTGCTTAAGATCACTAAACATGCATATGGGGTTTTTCCGGATATGTTGTTGTTATTTTACGGCCTCATTTAAAATGCCTAAATAGTGTAGTTTTACTTTTGTTTCACCTCTTGCCATGTTAAAAACATTTAATCTTGTCTTGTAAATAATCGAGAGTCAACTAAATAATTAAATGTGGTGTTTCGTCAATATGCAACTCGTTGCATACTGAGCTCCACTTAACTTGTAGTATTTGTTTGTGCACTTTGCCATGCCATGCATATTTAAACCGGACATGCATCTTGCTTGCTTGTGCATCGTATGACATGCTTATGCTTGTGTGTTTACCGTGTTGTTTGTTTCTTTCCGGTTGCTTCTCTTGTTAGCTTCGGTTTCGTTCCGGAGTTGTGAGGATTCTCTCGTCTGCGTTGCTCCGTCTTCTTCGTGGAACCGTTCTTCTCCCTTGTGGAATCCCAGGCAAGATGACCGAACCCGGATACCATTACTATCTCTGCCTATTGCTAGAGTATCGCTCTTTAGTATATTGCCTCGATGCCCATGTTTTCCTGTCAGCCTCCTATTGTAACCATGATCCTGTTTAACCACCCTACCTATGCAAACCTTTGCTTGGCTAAGTACGCTTCGCTCAGCCCCTCTTATAGCATTGTTAGTTGCAGGTGAAGATCGAAGATGCTTGCTTCATGTTGAAGTTTGGTTGGGTTATATCACACTATATAAATGCTTAAAATGAAATCATCTATATATTGGCAAGGGTGGAAGGCTAAGCCTTTTGCTTGGTGATTTGTTCCACTCATGCCGTTAGGAACCGTATAAACCGGTGTTATGTTCCTTGATTATGCGTTCCTAACACGGTTGGGGTGTATGGGACCCCCTTTATAAACCGCTAAGTGCTAAGTCTTTTCCAGCAAGTCCCAACATTGGTACTATTTGCCTAATAACTAATAAAACTTGCATATGGGACTAGCTATCCCTTTTATTTTAATTCAACCCCCCTGGGCCAGTGCTCGTTTTGAGTGTTGGTCCAAACTAGAGTCGTGTGCGGGGCCCCCCTTGGCAACTTGGGTATTTCGGCCACTGTACGCTGTGCTCATCCGGTCGTGGCCTGAGACTAGATACGCGCGGCTACTATCAGGGTGTCGGCATGCCGGGAGGATTTGCTGGATTAGCCTTACCTTAGTTCGGTTTAACTTGAGCACGGGATTCCGAGAATACTCGGGTCTTCCCACCTATGGAGTTGCGACTCCGCGGATCGTGGGCTTGTAATGGGTCAAGTTGGAACACCCCTGCAGGGTTTGAACTTTCGAAAGCTGTGCCCGCGGTTATGTGGCAGATGGGAGCTTGTTAATACCCGGTTGTAGATAACTTGACACAATGTTTCCAATACACTACCAGCGTGTGTACCGTGACTGTCAATTTCCGAATAGGGATTCGGGAGTTGAACACGGTGGGGTTATGTTTGACCGGTTTTAGCTAGGATCACTTCGTGATCATCTCTCGACCGAGGCACCTTCTCTTCTCGCTCTCTATTACGTAAGTTAGTGCTAGTTGCTGCTGAAGACTCTTGTTGTTCCTTCACCTCTAGTTCTTTCTTCAGCCTTGTCCTCACCCAAGGCTTAAATAGTCGTGTTACCCGGGAACGGGATTGCTGAGTCCTCTGTGGCTCACAGTTACTTCACCACACCAGATGCAGGTTCAGCCGTGTACGATGCAGGAGCTGGTTCAGTGCTTCACCAGGAGCTCGTTGAAGAGTTTGGATGTTTGCTTGTGACGCTTCGACGATCAGTAGTGGTTCTTCTACTAGGATTCGATCCTGACCTGTGGCTTTATGTTGTTTTGGTATCTTTCGTTTGGATCTTCACCCGTAGTCGGGTTGTGATGTTTTGAATGATGTCTTGCTTATGTAATGTATTGTGTGAAGTGGCGAGTGTAAGCCAACTATCTCCTTTTGCAATTTAATCCCTTTTTTTTACATGAGTCGTGCAAAGATACCAAACTTGAGATCATTCTAGGATGGACTTATGCCTTTAAGTCGTGCCTCGACACGTAGGAGGTATAGTTCCATCCTGGGCATTACAAAGCACTAGCAAGCCGTGAGGCCCTATACTTGTTTTTCCTCCTCTTTTTTCTTTCCCTCTTAAGCGAAGGAGATGGAGGCATGAACCAAGTATCTGTTCAAGAAAGAGAAGCCTTATCGGGGAGCAAACAATCTATGAAAGCTAAGTTACCCAAGTTTGAGTAATTCAAATTTTTTAAATTTTAGTTGTCTTCCTTGAACAGCCACACTTTGTATGGAAAACCTATGCGCGGAGGAACCTACCCGTGGCTAGCCGCACCCTTACTTTGTTTCGAGCACGCTCAACGACTTAAGTGAGCTGCGACAAGTGTCGCGCCCTTACTTCGTTTTCGAGTTCGCTCAGCAACCTAAGTGTGCTGCGACTAGCTGCGGCAAGGTTTCTTGCCGGCGAGGGTATTGCCAGCAGGCTGCTAAGAGTCCAGTGCTCAGCGCTCGCGGCAAGGGCCCCTTGCCGGCAAGTTCCCTAAAAGCGTAGGGTAAAAAGCATACAAAGTAAAGGACCAAGAGCAAGGGAGATAACACTGCATTGGTTGCTCAAAATAAAAGTGTATATTACAAAGATAGCTTGCCGCTGTTCTAATCAACTACTGCCTATAATTTAATTGGCAGCGGCAAAGGAAGCAGAAAGAAAGGAATCTAATCTACGCGGTCGCCTTCACGCCTCGTGATCTTGCCCACCTTGGCGACGATGTGGGCAACCTGCGCCTTCAACGCCTCCTGATCAGCTTCGGGCGGCAAGGTGCGGAGGACGTTGACGAGGTTGATGTCGGGGTTGCGGTAGACGATCTTCGACAAGACCCGCTCCATGGTACCCATGCAGAGCCGACGCGCCTCGTCGGCCAGCTGCAAGGGGATCTTCTCCCGCAGCCGCGCAAGCGCCGGCACAATTCCCCTGAAGAACAGACTCAACTTGGCGCTGTGGGGGAGACTCTCGTCCGGGGAGTACACGAGATGCTCCGCCCTCAGCGCCATCATCTCCATGTCAATATTGGCAGCGGAGGTGACCAGCTCATCAGTCCACTGCTCCACTGCCTGGTTGAAGTTGTTCGCCGAGACGGCGGCGCTCTCCACTAAGGCCCTTTCCTTGCGGAGTTTGTCCTCCAGCTTCGTCTCGCGTTCCCGGGCGGCGTCGAGCGAGCCAGTCAGGGTGGAGACCTTCAGCTCTAAGTCAGCAATGGAGTCCTTGGCGGCAGTGAGTTCCTGGCCCTTATCGGAGAGGCGTACCTGCAGCTCAGAGTTGGTGTGGGCATCTTTCTCCCGCTCCACGTTGAGCGCAGTGACCCTGTATTCGATCGCCTTCAGGAACAACTCCAGCTGCGCCACCCTGGCCGCCAGATCCTTCTTAGCAGTCTCCGCGGCAGCGGCAGCGTCCCTCGCCTCCTTCAGAGCCCCGCCGATGGCTTGCTCCCGGGCGGTGAGGTCGTCCTCGTGGGCATTGAGGTCGACCTTCCGCTGGTTGAGTGCCCCTTCCCGCCGAGACAGCTCCTCGGCGGCCAACCGCTGCTGCTCCTCGGCCTCAGCTTTTTCAAGGAGGAAGGCTTGCTGCGCCCCGGCAAGCTCTTCACGCTCCTCCGCCAAGTTGCGGAGGGCCGCCTGGTTGGCGGCGCGGAGCTCCGCGGCGCGCTTCTCCAAGTCAGCTCCAGCCTTGGCGGCGAGAGCCTCCCGAGACTCCAACTTCGCCTGCCTGGCCCGGTACAGGGCCAGGAGCCGACGAAGGAGTCTCTCCTCTTCGGGCTCATCGCTGCTGCCGGGCGCTTCAACAATCTTCAATCCAGCGGAGGCGAGGACCTCTCCGTCAAAGGTCTCTCCCTAAGCGGGTGCTCGAGACGAGGACGCCCACGGGACTTGTATGAAAACCCCGTTGGCGGCCTCCAAGTAGACGCCCGACCGATCCGCGGAGGCGGAAGGGTCGGCGGCTGGTGTAGCGTCCGGCGCTCCCGCAGCCTCCGGGCTAGCGGTATGGTCGCCGGTCCCTTCCCCAGCTGCGGCGTCGGCGGTTGGGGCGGTCTCCTCGACGGCCGGCTCGTCAGCTCCAGCCACCTCCTCGGCGGTAGTGGCGTTGCCGCCGTCGCCATGCACGCCCTCCTCGCCGGTGGTCTCCGTTTCCATCCGCTCAGTTGCAGGAGGATCTAGCAGAAGAAAAAGAAAAGAAAGAATCAAGCAAATATCCAAAAAGACAAATCCAAGAAGAAGGAGTTGCAAGGTTTACCTTCGCGAACTTCTTCGACGACGGGGTCCCTCGCCGGGGAATTCTCCCTTGGCGGTGGAGTAGTGGCCCCTGCTGGCGGAGAGCCACCTGCCCCCTCCCTTGGCGGGGTGCTCACCCTTGTCGGGCTGCTCACCCTTGGCGGAGTGCCCGTCCTTGGCGGAGCGTTCTCCCTTGCCGGGGAGTTCGTCCTTGGCGGGGAGGGTGGAGCAAGTGGCTCGTCGGGGGCGACCTCCTGGTGCTCCTGCGGTTGCGGCTCCACTTCTGCACAAGACAACAAGACATCAACCAAGATGATAACCTCGAGCGCACCCGTCAAGCAGAAAGATAAATACCAGACTTACGCTGGGGGCTGCGCTGGGGGCTGCTCCTCGGAGCAGCAGGCTGGTCCGGCAAGTCTGCCGCTGGCGCATCTCCCGTCGCCGCGGCGGGCTCGTCGTCTTCAATCTCGACCACAGGGATCTTGGCCCTCTTCGCCATCCGCTGGGTCAAGGTCCTGCGAAGCAAAACAAAAGCAAGATCAGAACTAAGCAAGGAGAATCAAGACAAAATCAAAGAAACTAAAAGAATTACAAGTACTTACTCCTCTTCCTCTTCGTCGGAGCTGAGGGCGGAGAAGTCAAACTCCGCCTGGGGTGCTCCCGCGTGAGGAGCTGGAGGAGAAGGCTCCCTCGGGCGCTTGGCGGTCTCCGGGGCTGTGGCCTGTGAAGACCCGGCCTCCGTTGTCGCCGAGGACCGAGGAGCAAAAGGAGCACCCGTTCCGCTCCGGGAAGCCCCCCCTCCGCTTGGCGCTCGAGCACGGGGCGCCTCCTTGACGACTTCGCTCATCTTGGTGGCGCACGTCGCACGGCGCGCCGGCTGCTGCCGAGGCGCCTGTGGCCTCGCCGTCTCAGTTGCCTTGTGGAGGCGCTTCTTCGGTTGCTTCGAAGGGCTTGGCGGAGGCGGAGAGTTCTCCGAGGATGAGGAGGCATCGTCTTCAAGATTCAGAGACGGCGTCCTCCTCCTCCTCGGCGTCCTCCTCCTCCTCGGCAGGCCCGCTGGACTCAGTGCCATGCCCGGCGGCCTCGCTCCCCCCGGCAACCTCGCTCGTCCCGGCAAACTTCACGGAAGGCTCCCCGGCAAACTCCTCGGGTGCAAGCTTCAGCAGCTTGAGGATTTCCGCCTCCTCTGCTTGGCTCACTGCGTCCGCGGCCTGTGCCTCTTCCACAGTGTATCCAAAGTCGCCCGCGGCCGCAGCTGCGGCGGCCTCCTCCATCCTGGAGGCGATGTAGGCTATATCCCGGTCAGTAGTAGCCCGGGTGAGGCCCTTGTTCTCCTCGGCGTTGCGGGGCTTCTCGACCAAGTTGTCGAAGAAGGTCAGCACGGTATCCGGCGGAGGCTCCAGCCAAGTGGGGACGACGCCATGGGAGTCGCACTCGGGCATCATCGCGCGTAGGGAATCGCGGGCAGTGCTGTTGCACAGCGGCACCACTCCCCGGGAAGGTCTGAACCACTCCGGGTGGGCCGGGTCATGCTTGAAGAGCTCCCGGACCATCCCCTTCAACTCCAAGGCAGTGAAGTTGTAGTTCAATCCAGGGCGCAGCCTCATGATGTCTGCCGCATTGCCGAATTCCCAGGCGGGCCTCTTCCTTTCTTGTAAAGGGGCGATGCGGCGGCGGAGGAAATCTGCTCCAACTTCTCCGATGGTCAGATTGGCGACCCGGAGACGAATGATCCTAATGAGGGCGATCTGAAGCTTGCTGTCCTCCGGGGCCAATTCACTCCAATCCCTGCCGCGCACTATGGCAGTCTGGCGCGGCGAGGTAAAGGGCTCAGGCTTATCTTCCAGCACCCAGCACCAATCGGCTCTCCACTCCTCCCACTTGCCGCGAAGCTCTCCCTTCAGATACGAGTCCTTCTTGTTCAGCCTAAAGATCCAGGAGATGCCGCCAGAAAGGGGGGCACCTGACTCTACTCTAGGCATGAAGAAGTGGCGGAAAAGGGCTACATTTGGATGAACCCCAACATAGTTTTCGCACAGATGTACGAAAACGGCCATCGTAAGGATGGCGTTGGGGGTGAAATCTAGGAGGTGGAGGCCATATGTATTCATTACATCACAAAAGAACTCCGAGAACGGAGGGCACAGACCACAATGGAAGAACGCGGCAAAGAAAAAGTACCCGCCGGGGAACATGTCAGCGGCGACGGCGGGGAAGACTCTGGTGCGGGGATGAGCTTTGGTCTCCCTCGCCCAGAACAAATAGTATTTGTTCCCGCAGCTCCCTCGTGCCAAGCCTCGGCGCGAAGACCACGCACTTCTTCCGCAGGGCTGCCAGCTTCGCCGCCTGCTCGGACTTCTCCTTCTTGGCCTTGTCGCTCTTCGCCTTGTCGCTCTTCGGAGCCATGGCGGGGGCGGTAAGGAAAGAGGCGAGGAGGTCGACGGTGCCGCGGATGCGGGAGACGGCGGAGGAAGGGAGGGGCTTGGCTCTCTGTCGACCTTTGGGAGGCGGAGGGCGACGGAGGTTTCTGGAGAATCAAGGCGCAATGAAGACGATAGAGGGGAACTGCCCCTGCTTCCTTTGCTTTTAAGGGGGAAGTGGGGGACGTTCAGCATTTCCCATTAAAGAACAGGCCACGATCTCTCCCACGACGCCGCAATCGACGCGTGCCGTTAGGGAGGGATGCGGCGGATACGGAAGGGGATACGGCTTGCCGTGGGCCGCGCGTGCCCGTGCACTGTCTTGGGCCTGGCCCAACAGCGCTCGGCACCGTGTGTGGCCCAGGCCCGGGGGCTCCTGTCGGTGTACTAAGATAGGGGTACCTTAGTACCCCAACTTGTGCACGGGCAGTAGCAGCTTCCCGTGGCAGGGCTTACCACGTGCTCGCCGGGAACCTCTCTGGTCCCTATGAAGCCATTCAAGAACAAAGTATACAAGACAGAAGATCAAGGCCCCAGCAAGAGGAGCTTGCTGGGAAGGCCGCACCAGGCTCAAGGTTATCACTTTAGCACAAGACCCTGGCAAGAGGGGCTTGCCAGGAAGGACAAGGAACACATACCTCAAGAGATGCCTCGGCGCACCTTGCGCCCCGGCAGGACCCGGAGAGCGACAAGCTTCCGGGCCCGGCAAGATCACTACCCCGGCAAGGTGCTTGCCGGGGAAACCTACGCTGTGTGCCCGCGCTCCAGCTCATCGGCCCACGCGTCGCCCTGGGACCCTTCCAGGGGCACGTGGCAGATGGCTGTGCAGCCTGGGGCACACGGTGGCAAGCCACGGTGACGAGGCTACCGCCGTGGCGAACGGAGAAGCATGGATGGACGCTTTTGGGGTCGACGGCGACGGGCATTTAATGCCCTTGTCCCCCACTGTCAAACTTAGGTGAAGTCCACTGTTCATCCACTGTTCACGCACTGTTACAACTACCACCAAATTTACACTTTTACCCTCCTCTACGTTGACACCTGTCGGTGACCCCTTTGAGCTATAAAAGGAGGCCCATGCACAACGTAGAGGAGGTTCGGTCCGAAACCTAGACAACTCTCTCGCTCGGTGTAGCTAGTACTGTAGATCTTCAAGCTCCCGAGCCCAAGAACTCAATACAACCTAAGCAGGAATAAGGTTTTACGCGTCCACGCGGCCCGAACCTGGGTAAACTGCCCGCGTGTGCCCCTCGATCTGCTCTCCGTGCTCCCTCCGCTCCCTTACCGCAACGTAGAAGGGGCTCCGGTCCCATAGGTGCTCGTGGGAGGACAGTTTCCCCCGACAGCATCCAAGTTGGGTATAGTTAAAACTTTCATATAAAGTGCATTGAATATAATGAGAAGTTTGATACTTGATGATTGTTTTGAGATATGAGGGTGGTGATATTAGAGTCATGCTAGTGGAGTAACTACGAATTTGAGAAATACTTGTGTTAAAGTTTCTGATTCCCGTAGCATGTGATACGTCCAAAACGTATCTATAATTTCTGCTTGCTCAATGCCTCTTTTGGGTGATATTGCTATGATATTTATACACTTCCATACACTTTTGATCATATTTGGACTAACCTATTAACTCAGTGCACCCCAGTGCCAGTTTTTGTTTTCTGCTGTTTTTGTATTTCAGGTTTTCCCGTCACGTAAACTGCCAGAAAAATCCCAGAAAAATTATATAAAAAATTAGCGTTCCGGAAGCTTCCACACGCCTGAAGTAGGGCCGGAGGAGGGCCACCAGGGCTCCAGGCGCCCTGGTGGCGCGGCCCCCCTCCTGGCCGCGCCGGGGGGGCGCATGGGCCCCCCAGGTCTCCGCTGATGCCCCCCTTTGGCATATATTTACACCGCGTCCCGAAACCCTCGAGGACAGAACCCTTTTTCGCGATCTCATCTCTGTTCCGCCGCCGCCGCGCTTCCAAGATCGGGAGCACCAGGAGAACTCTTCCCGGCACCCTGCCGGAGGGGAGAACCACCACCGGGAGCCTCTCCACCACCATGGACGCCTCCCGGATGAGTTGTGAGTAGTCTCCCTTGGACCATGGGTCCATGACCAGTAGCTATGTGATGTTCTCCTCCCCTCTTTGTGCTTCACTAATTAGACCTCGTGAGCTGCCCTACATGATCGAGGCACATATGTAATCCTTATGCTGTTGCTATGTTGAGTTTGCTGGGATCCGATGGATTGTGAGATTATGTTCAGATTGTGTGTGAGTAATATATATGATTTACCTCTTTTATATTTATGTTCTTGAGTAATTCTTGCATGTTCTCCGTTGCTATTTATTGCTTTGGCCGAGTAGTAGGTAGTAACTCCAAGAGGGAACGTTATGCTTGATTGTGGGTTCATGCCCCTCGATGACTAGCTTGAGTGACAGAAACATGAGTCTAGGGGATGTGCTGTTGCCACAAGGGGGAAAACAACGGTGCTTGTACTCGCAGGTGCAAGGATTGTTTACTTTACGCAAAGTTCTTTTAATGCAGTTGTCTGTTGCTTTGAGTTTACACTTTGGGTGGGACTCGCAACTTAATACGAGCGAGATGTTCTGGTTAGATATCTCAAGGTGGATGATTAGTAGTAGATGCACATGGATTTCGGTCTACTTACCTTGGCGTACCGCCCATGCTTTTGAGCCTCAACCTTTCTTGCAGCATAGTTAGCATTGGTTTGCGCACATAATTCTGTCAATTGCCCAGCTGTAATTCGTTTACCTCACATAGCTGTTTTATCGTCTTTTGGGAGAGAGACATCACTAGTGAACATCATGGGACCCCGGTCCATATTACCATCACTGACCACATCCGCTATTTACTTTCTGCTTTTACTTACTAGTTGCAGCAATACCTATCACTATTATCTCTTGCGTTTGATCCTTTGTAAACGACAAGGCTGGAGGGATTGACAACCTCTCTGTACTCGTTGGGAGCAAAGTTATTTGTATCTGTGTGCAGGTCTAAGTTGATTGCTAAGTATCTGGCGCCGTTAGCAGTTGACACCTTCTTGTTGAACCTTAGAGTCTCAGGGGAATTCGATCCTTGGTATCTTTGCCAAGGGAAAACTTCCGCTACACTGCATCTCAAACCTTCCACTTGGGGTAACCAACGAGGGGCGAGAAGCCATCAAGCAAAGTTTTCTGGCACCGTTGCCGGGGACTCCACTCTTCAAGATAGGGGAGTTGCACGCTATCTTTTACCTTTGCTTTTTAGTCTTGTTAGTTTACCTTTCAGTTTTTGCTTTAGTTCCCTTTATCGAAAATCACAAAAATAGTTATCTTGCTTGCTTGCTGCTATGGGTTCCACCGAGAACACCAAGTTGTGTGACTTCACTAGTCATAACAACGATGACTTTATTTGCACGCCTATCACTACACCTGCCACTTCAGCACCTTCTTATGAAATTAAACCTGCTTTACTGAACCTAGTTATGAAAGATCAATTCTCCGGTGCTGGAGATGATGCTGCTTTACACTTGAACAACTTTGTTGAACTCTGTGATATGCAAAAGTACCAAGAAATAGATGGTAATATTGTTAAGCTCGAGCTTTTTCCTTTCTCCTTGAGAGGAGGAGCTAAAATTTGGTTTCAATCCTTGCCTAGAAATAGCATAGATTCTTGGGACAAGTGCAAGGATGCTTTTATTGGAAAATACTATCCACCTGCTAAAATTATCCAACTAAGAAGTAACATAATGAATTTTAAACAATTGGATAATGAACACGTTGCCCAAGCTTGGGAACGGATGAAATCTCTTGTCAAGAACTGCCCTACTCATGGTTTGACTACTTGGATGGTTATCCAAACTTTTTATGCAGGCTTGAACTTTACCTTGCGGAACTTGTTAGATTCGGCCGCGGGAGGAACCTTCATGTCAACTACACTTGGTGCTGCCACGAAGCTTCTCGATGAGATGATGACCAATTATTCCCAATGGCACACCGAACGCGCTCCAACAGGTAGGAAGGTAAACTCTGTCGAGGAGATTTCCTCCCTAAATGAAAAAGTTGACTTGATCATGTCTCTACTTTCGAAGCAATCTTCTATTGATCCTCGTGATGTTCCTTTAAATTCTTTGATTGCTCAAGAACAAGTAGATGTGAACTTTATCTCTAGAAACAATTTTAATAACAATGCTTATAGGAGTAACTTTGGTAGCAATCCTAGACCGTTCCCCTCTAATTCCTATGGGAACAACAATGCATATCCTAGCACCAAGAACTCCACTTCTGAACTAGAGATTATGCTTAAAGACTTCATCACTACCCAAAAAGCCTTCAATAAGAGTGTAGAAGAAAAACTAAACAAACTAGATAATCTCTCTTCGAAGGTAGACAATTTAGCCCATGAGGTAGAATTGCTTAAAATTAGAACTTCTCCTCTTGAGGAGAGGAAGGTCACTCCTATGAATGCTATTCAAGTGCAAATTAATGAAAACATTAGGATGTTGGCTAAACTTAAAGAGAGATGGGCTAGAGAAAGGGAGGAAGAAGATAGAATTAAGAGCCTTCCTACCCACCACACTGTTGCTACTATCCAAGTTGTTGAGGATATTCAAACCCTTAGCACCCAACGCACTCCTGGTCCCATTGGACCTATTAATGGTGATGCTATGACCATAGAAACTACCAAACAAGTGAGCCTAAAGGACACCACTACCACTTTACTTGATAGTAGTGACCTTGATTTTGATAATTGCACTCTTACCGAAGTTATTGATTTCCTTCACAAGATGTCTAGAGATCCCCGCACTAGCACGCTTAACCTTGCCTTCACAGAGCATATCACTAATGCTCTCATCAAAGCTAGGGAGGAGAAACTTAGAGTAGAAGCCTCCATACCTAGAAAGCTAGAAGATGGTTGGGATCCTATGATTAAAATTAAGTTGAATAACTTCTCTTGCTATGCTTTATGTGATGTTGGAGCTAGTACCTCCGTTATGCCCAAAAGAATATATGATATGCTTAAATTGAAACCTTTTGATTCTTGTTCTTTTGGTGTTCGTCTTGTTGATTCTTCCATAAAGAAACCTTTGGGGAGGATAGACGATGTTCTTATCATTGTCAATGACAATTACGTTCCCGTTGATTTTACTATTATGGATATTGAATGTGAACCTTCTTGTCCAATTATTTTGGGACGTCCTTTTCTTCGCACCGTTGGTGCCATCATTGACATGAAAGAGGGGAATATAAAATTCCAATTTCCTCTCAAGAAAGGGATGGAACACTTCCCTAGAAAGAAGATTAAGTTACCTTTTCAGTCCGTTATACGGGCTAGCTATTCTTTTACTCTTGATAAAACTTGATCTATTTGCATTATGCCTAGCTTAAAGGCATAAAAGAAAGCGCTTTTGGGAGGCAGCCCACAATGAATAAAATTTTATTTTGCTTTTGTTGTGTCTTGATGTTGTTACTACAGTAGCATCATCATTGTATCTTTACTTTTCAGCCTTGTGCCAAGTGTAGCCTCTGATTGCAAGAAAGTTCAAAAGTTGTGACGTGCTGTCCAGGAAACAGATTCTGTCCATGGATAGAAAAATTCGTATAAAATCACCAGATCATCTTTTTGGTCTGAATTTTTTCGACAGCGTGCTCTATACAATTTTCTTTCGGGCGTCTGTTCTGAGTTTTTTGATTAGAGTTGCAGAATTGCCCCAAAAAAATCATTTACTACCTGCTGGTCTGTTTTTCACAGATTCTGTCCTGTTTTGCCTTTCCTTCATTTTGCAAACCTTGAGCTTGCTTTTTCTTTGCAAAAACCTTTTGGCAATCTTGAGAAACAGTAGACCTTCAAGAATATCCTTATTTCCCGCAAGGAACAATTATTTTATTAAGGGTACTAACCTCGCTAATCAGATTATGATGAGTTATGTATGAAGGGAGTTTTCAAGTGTGCGAGGGAAGATGATAAAAAGATTCAGGAGTGTCAAACGCTCAAGCTTGGGGATGCCCCCATGCACCCCCAAGAAATATTCAAGAAGACTCAAGCGTCTAAGCTTGGGGATGCCCCCGTGCATCCCCTTCTCCATCAACATTATCAGTTCGTCTTTCGTTCCACTATATTTTTATCACTTCATGTGTTATGTGCTATGCTTGGAGCGTCTTGCTTTTAGTTTTCTTTAGCTTTGCTTTCTTTTCATAACGAGTTGGAACTCAGCTTTCTTTATGTGGGAGAGAAACACGCTCCACTTCAACCTAGAACATAACATAGAATTTTCATGTCTATCTTTGCTGTGTGTGTTCTTTGTCTTTCAATAGCTACTATCATGTTCAGCTCTTAGATTTCATGCTTATCTTTTTAAAGAGCTTTTGTTTAGTTGGTCGCTGGAACTCTCTTTAGTTATCATGCTTATCTTATTAAGAGAGTTGGCTTCTGATGCACTGGTCGATATGTCTATGATAAAATGCTATGTGCATAATGATGCTTAGTAGTTCATGTTTTCTTATGGTTAGTCTCAAATAGCTGGGGGGTTCTCAATGTGTTATTGGAGTACCAACATGATTTGTTTGCCTATGATGTGGTATGGTTTAGTGATATCTTCCTTCAAGAATTTATTTTGATTGACTTGGCGTATGCTCACGTATATTTAAGACTGTAAAGAAAGTCTATCAAGCCTTGATGATCTTTAGTTTCTGAGTAGCGATATAACTTCCATGCCTGATTCAATGTTGCTTTGTCGCTCTGCATGATTATGACCGTCATTGCTCTTTTAGTTGGTCGCTCCCAGTCTTTTGCTAACCTTCGCCTGTACTAAGCGGACTGACTGCTTGTGCATCCAAATTCTTTTAAACCAGTTATGCCATATGAGTCCACCATACCTTCCTATACATGGTATTTACCTGCCATTCCTAACGAAGAATTTCATGTACCATCTCGAAATTATTCAAAAAAGCATTTCTCCTTTGTGCCTCTGTTTTGGCTCATGAGGAAGTAGTAGTTAATTCATGATCTTTTTAAGTTGGACAAGCTTCACCCCGGGATTGCATGTCTAATGTGCAAACCCATAATACGAGAAGGAACTGGCAAAGAGTGCGCCCGGCTCAAAAATAATATAACAAACAAACCCTCCTTCACGCTTTGTTCATGAGAAATCAGAAAACTTTGGCAGTGATAAACAAAGGAGATTAAGAGGATGTGATCGTCCTCATTCGGGAGCCGTTCCTCGAAACTTATCCATCTCAAGAAGTGATTGAGTTGTCTGCTAGCATTCGTTGACGGAACATGCATAATCTAAAAATAATAATTATTACCTCTGTTTTTAAAACTAAGAGCTCTGGTACATGTTTAGTTTTTGTTTCCGACCACGGGTTTTCAACCTTGCCATCAAAAGCCACGGTTCGAGAGTCTCCACCTTCTTTTTAAAGCACCAACTATTAAGAGCATGATTGTCATTCTGAGTGTAATGTGCATTGTCCCAAAGTAGCATTGTCTTTTGCATGATTATGATATCGTTTATTCTGAAATCATTGTATCTAGTCGTCACTTAAACCTTGGAGGTGCCCCTGCATTTATGTTTTGCTTCACTAAAGGGGGCAAGCGAGATACCACTTTATCATATTTGCACACCATGCTCATTGCAAATCTTTTGAGTATTTCAGTATCATATTGTAAAACTTTCAGTTCTTTGTGATTTTCTCATGAGGCAACTTAATTACTACAGATTCATTGTCTCAGTAAGCACTTGTCATGTGACTATGAAAAGTTCCTATATGGTTAATAGCATGTCACCACAGAAATTATGCTTGTTATCATTTACCTACTCGAGGACGAGCAGGAATTAAGCTTGGGGATGTTGATACGTCCAAAACGTATCTATAATTTCTGCTTGCTCCATGCCTCTTTTGGGTGATATTGCTATGATATTTATACACTTCCATACACTTTTGATCATATTTGGACTAACCTATTAACTCAGTGCACCCCAGTGCCAGTTTCTGTTTTCTGCTGTTTTTGTATTTCAGGTTTTCCCGTCACGTAAACTGCCAGAAAAATCCCGGAAAAATTATATAAAAAATCAGCGTTCCGGAAGCTTCCACACGGCCGAAGTAGGGCCGGAGGGGGGCCACCAGGGCTCCAGGCGCCCTGGTGGCGCGGCCCCCCTCCTGGCCGCGCCGGGGGGCGCCTGGGCCCCCTAGGTCTCCGCTGATGCCCCCCTTTGGCATATATTTACACCGCGTCCCGAAACCCTCGAGGACGGAACCCTTTTTCGCGATCTCATCTCTGTTCCGCCGCCGCCGCGCTTCCAAGATCGGGAGCACCAGGAGAACTCTTCCCGGCACCCTGCCGGAGGGGAGAACCACCACCGGGAGCCTCTCCACCACCATGGACGCCTCCCGGATGAGTTGTGAGTAGTCTCCCTTGGACCATGGGTCCATGACCAGTAGCTATGTGATGTTCTCCTCCCCTCTTTGTGCTTCACTAATTAGACCTTGTGAGCTGCCCTACATGATCGAGGCACATATGTAATCCTTATGCTGTTGCTATGTTGAGTTTGCTGGGATCCGATGGATTGTGAGATTATGTTCAGATTGTGTGTGAGTAATATATTTGATTTACCTCTTTTATATTTATGTTCTTGAGTAATTCTTGCATGTTCTCCGTTGCTATTTATTGCTTTGGCCGAGTAGTAGGTAGTAACTCCAAGAGGGAACGTTATGCTTGATTGTGGGTTCATGCCCCTCGATGACTAGCTTGAGTGACAGAAACATGAGTCTAGGGGATGTGTTGTTGCCACAAGGGGGAAAACTACGGTGCTTGTACTCGCGGGTGCAAGGATTGTTTACTTTACGCAAAGTTCTTTTAATGCAGTTGTCTGTTGCTTTGAGTTTACACTTTGGGTGGGACTCGCAACTTAATACCAGCGAGATGTTCTGGATAGATATCTCAAGGTGGATGATTAGTAGTAGATGCAGATGGATTTCGGTCTACTTACCTTAGCGTACCACCCATGCTTTTGAGCCTCAACCTTTCTTGCAGCATAGTTAGCATTGGTTTGCGCACATAATTCTGTCAATTGCCCAGTTGTAATTCGTTTACCTCACATAGCTGTTTTATCGTCTTTTGGGAGAGAGACATCACTAGTGAACATCATGGGACCCCGGTCCATATTACCATCACTGATCACATCCGCTATTTACTTTCTGCTTTTACTAACTAGTTGCAGCAATACCTATCACTATTATCTCTTGCGTTTGATCCTTTGTAAACGACAAGGCCGGAGGGATTGACAACCTCTCTGTACTCGTTGGGAGCAAAGTTATTTGTATCTGTGTGCAGGTCCAAGTTGATTGCTAAGTATTTGGCGCCGTTAGCAGTTGACAGCTTCTTGTTGAACCTTGGAGTCTCAGGGGAATTCGATCCTTGGTATCTTTGCCAAGGGAAAACTTCCGCTACACTACATCTCAAACCTTCCACTTGGGGTAACCAACGAGGGGCGAGAAGCCATCAACATGCATGTATGGTGAACCGCTATGTGACGAAGTTAGAGCATGAGGTATTTATTGAGTGTCATCCTTTGTGTGGAGGTCGGGGCCGCGTGATGGTTAACTCCTACCAACCTCCCCTCTAGGAGCATGCGTTGATTACTTTGTTTTGATGACTCGTAAATTTTTGCAATAAGTATATGAGTTCTTTATGACTAATGTTGAGTCCATGGATTATAGGCACTCTCACCCTTCCACCATTGCTAGCCTCTCTTGTACGGCGCAACTCTCGCCGGTACCATACACCCACCATATACCTTCCTCAAAACAGCCACCATATCTACCTATCATGGCATTTCCATAGCCATTCCAAGATATATTGCCATGCAACTTTCCACCATTCCGTTCATATGACATGCTTCATATTGTCATATGGTCATGCATGATCATGTAGTTGACATCGTATTTGTGGCTAGGCCACCATGCATAATTTTTCATACATGTTACTCTTGAATCATTGCACATCCCGGTACACCGCCGGAGGCATTCATATAGAGTCATACTTTGTTCTAGTATCGAGTTGTAATATCGAGTTGTAAATCAATATAATTGTGATGATCATCATTATTAGAGCATTGTCCCAAAGAAAAAAAAAAGGAAAAAAAAGAACAAAAGGCCAAAGAAAAAAAAGAAAGGCCCAAAAAAAGGGACAATGCTACTTTATTTTTCCACACTTGTGCTTCAAAGTATAACCATGTGTGCATCCGTTGCATGGCAATCCCTACTCACTCACATTGATATATATTGATGGGCATCTCCATAGCCCATTGATACGCCTAGTTGATGTGAGACTATCTTCCTCCTTTTTGTCTTCTCCACAACCACCACTCTATTCCACCTATAGTGCTATATCCATGGCTCACGCTCATGTATTGCGTGAAAGTTGAAAGGTTTGAATTTTTTTTAGTATGAAAACAATTGCATGGCTGAAACCGAGGTTGTGCATGATATGAATATTTTGTGTGATGAAGAGGGAGCATAGCCAGACTATATGATTTTGTAGGGATAACTTTCTTTGGCCGTGTTATTTTGAGAAGACGTGATTGCTTTGTTAGTATGCTTGAAGTATTATTATTCTTATGTCAATATAGACTTTTGTCTTGAATCATTCGGATCTGAACATTCATGCCACAATAAAGAAAATTACATTGAGAATTATGTTAGGTAGCATTCCACATAAAAAATTCTGTTTTTATCATTTACCTACTCGAGGACGAGCAGGAATTAAGCTTGGGTATGCTTGATACGTCTCCAACGTATCTATAATTTTTGATTGTTCCATGCTATTATATTATCCTTCTAGGATGTTTTATGGGCTTTTATATACACTTTTATATGATTTTTGGGACTAACCTATTAACCCAGAGCCCAGTGGCAGTTTCTATTTTTCTCCTGTTTTAGGGTATTGCAGAAAAGGAATATCAAACGGAGCCCAATTGACCAAAAATTCAACGGAGGCTAATTTTGGACCAGAAGAAGCCCATAAAGTTCCGGAGGGGGCCAGAAGATCCATGGGCTGCCCACGAGGGTAGGGGGCGCGCCCCCCCTACTGGGTGCTCCCCCCTGCCTCGTGGACAGCCCGAAGACCTCCTTTACTTGCCCCCGACTGCAACACCCTCTATATATACAGAAACCTCCGGAAAATAACCTAGATCAGGAGTTCCGCCGCCGAAACCCTCTGTTACCACCGAAAACCAACCTAGACCGGTTTTGGCACCCTACCGGAGGGGGGGACCCTCTCCGGTGGCCATCTTCATCATCTCGGCGCTCTCCATGACGAGGAGGGAGTAGTTCACCCTCGGGGCTAAGGGTATGTACCAGTAGCTATGTGTTTGATCTCTCTCTCTCTCTCTCTCTCTCTCTCTCGTGTTCTTGAGATGGCACGATCTTGATGTATCGCGAGCTTTGCTACTATAGTTGGATCTTATGATGTTTCTCCCCCTCTACTCTCTTGTAATGGATTGAGTTTTCCCTCTGAAGTTATCTTATCGGATTGAGTCTTTAAGGATTTGAGAACACTTGATGTATGTCTTGCGTGGGACACCTGTGGTGACAATGGGGTATTCTATTGATTCACTTGATGTATGTTTTGGTGATCAACTTGCGGGTTCCGTGACCTTGGGAATCTATGCATAGGGGTTGGCCCACGTTTTTGTCTTGACTCTCCGGTAGAAACTTTCGGGCACTCTTTGAAGTTCTTTGTGTTGGTTGAATAGATGAATCTGAGATTGTGTGATGCATATCGTATAATCATACCCACGGATACTTGAGGTGACAATGGAGTATCTAGCTAACATTAGGGTTTTGGTTGATTTGTGTCTTAAGGTGTTATTCTAGTACGAACTCTAAGATAGATCGAACGGAAAGAATAGCTTCGTGCTATTTTACTACGGACTCTTGAATAGATCAATCAGAAAGAATAACTTTGAGGTGGTTTCGTACCCTACCATAATCTCTTCGTTTGTTCTCCGCTATTAGTGACTTTGGAGTGACTCTTTGTTACATGTTGAGGGATAGTTATATGATCCAGTTTGTTATTATTGTTGAGAGAACTTCCACTAGTGAACGTATGAACCCTAGGCCTTGTTTCCTATCATTGCACTACCGTTTATGCTCACTTTTATCTTTAGTTACCTTGCTGTTTTTATATTTTCAGTTTACAAAAACCTATATCTACCATCCATATTGCACTTGTATCACCATCTCTTCACCGAACTAGTGCACCTATACAATTTACCATTGTATTGGGTGTGTTGGGGACACAAGAGACTCTTTGTTATTTGGTTGCAGGGTTGTTTGAGAGAGACCATCTTCATCCTACGCCTCCCACGAATTGATAAACCGTAGGTCATCCACTTGAGGGAAATTTGCTACTGTCCTATAAACCTCTGCACTTGGAGGCCCAACAACGTCTACAAGAAGAAGGTTGCGTAGTAGACATCACTGACACCAAAAATTCCTATAAATACAGAAACCCCCGAAAAGAAACCTAGATCGGGAGTTTCGCAGCCGCAAGCCTCTTTAGCCACCAAAAGGCAATCGGGACCCTGTTCCGGCACCTTGTCGGAGGGGGTATCCATCAGCGGTGGCCATCTTCATCATCCCGGCGTTCTCCATGATGATGAGGGAGTAGTTCACCCTCGGGGCTGAGGATATGTACCAGTAGCTATGTGTTTGATCTCTCTCTCTCTCTCTCTCTCTCTCTCTCTCTCTCTCTCTCTCTCTCTCTCGTGTTCTTGATATGGCACGATCTTGATGTACCACGAGCTTTGCTATTATAGTTGGATCTTATGATGTTTCTCCCCCTCTAGTTCTTGTAATGGATTGAGTTTTTCCTTTGAAGGTATCTTATTGGATTGAGTCTTTAAGGATTTGAGAACACTTGATGTATGTCTTGCATGTGCTTATCTATGGTGACAATGGGATATTCACATGATCTACTTGATGTATGTTTGGGTGATCAACTTGCGGGTTCAGTGACCTTGTGAACTTATGCATTGGGGTTGGCACACGTTTTTGTCTTGATTCTCCGGTAGAAACTTTGGGGCGCTCTTTGAAGTTCTTTGTGTTGGTTGAATCGATGAATATGGGATTGTGTGATGCATATCGTATAATCATACACACGGATACTTGAGGTGACATTGGAGTATCTAGGTGACATTAGGGTTTTGGTTGATTTGTGTCTTAAGGTGTTATTCTAGTACAAACTCTAGGATAGATCGAACCGAAAGAATAGCTTCGTTTTATTTTACTACGGACTCTTGAATAGATCGATCAGAAAGAATAACTTTGACGTGGTTTCGTACCCTACAATAATCTCTTCGTTTGTTCTCCGCTATTAGTGGCTTTGGAGTGACTCTTTGTTGCACGTTGAGGGATAGTTATATGATCCAATTATGTTATCATTGTTCAAACAACTTCCACTAGTGAAAGTATGAACCCTAGGCCTTGTTTCGAAGCATTGCAATACCGTTTGTGCTCACTTTTATCATTAGTTACCTTGCTGTTTTTATATTTTCAGATTACAAAAACCTATATCTACCATCCATATTGCACTTGTATCACCATCTCTTTGCCGAACTAGTGCACCTATACAATTTGCCATTGTATTGGGTGTGTTGGGGACACAAGAGACTCTTTGTTATTTGGTTGCAGGGTTGTTTGAGAGAGACCATCTTCATCCTACGCCTCTCACAGATTGATAAACCTTAGGTCATCCACTTGAGGGAAATTTGCTACTGTCCTACAAACCTCTGCACTTGGAGGCCCAACAACGTCTACAAGAAGAAGGTTGCGTAGTAGACATCAGCGTGCGATGGCGGCGGCAGAGGCATCGCCCTCTCACTCCGGGCTAGGGATGCGCGGGATCACCAATCTCGAGGATGAGGCCCCGATCTATGGCAGAGGCGCCGATCTAGCCCACGACGGTCTCCATGAGCGCGGCGGTGTGGCGGCCGGTTCCTAGGGGCGGCTGTGGAGGCAGTCTGGCTATGCTCTGCCTGATCAGGGGCGGAGGGTGTTGGATCCGAGGCAGCGGCCCCTAGGATGGCCTCCTCGTCTGGGCGCGGTGGGGTAGGTGGGCTGTCGAGGATCGGATCGGGTGGCCGATGATCCTCCGGCAATTTGGTGTCGCGACGTCAGATCTGGCGGTCCCCCTCCCTCCTGCTGCCTCTCTCACCATCCCGGTGGTTTGCGGCTGTAGGCTCTGGTGATGGTGAGCCCTGGTGGTGTACCTTTGGTCTGGGGGAAACCTTTGCCGTCCTGGCCCGCCCAGTGGCGGCGGCATCCTTGGGCATCGCTTTCCTACATGAAGGCGCAGCCGAGGGCCCAATATACCCACCCCGACCTCATGCCGGGTGAAAACCTACAATCCACTTCGGATTTGGCGGTTGCGACGTTTCACGTCGTGACCTTCCTGGAGGTGTTTTCAGGGGCCTTGGGGCTCGGTTGGGGGTGCAGAGGAACTGCAGGTGGAGGGATGGGACCAGTGGCAACAGGTGGTGTTCACGAAGGAGGTGCGGCGTTAGATCTGAGACGTCAACAACGGCGGGTCCCAATGGCATGGAGCAGCGGGGTCTCGCTGTTGGGCATGTGTTGATGGACGAACGCAGGATAGCGGTGTTGTCTAACGTCATGGTGGCGTCGACGGCAGCTAGAGCGGGCAAGGTTGATGCGTCAGTACAACTCTGAAGATGGATTTGTGGCAGTTGGCGGCAGCGGCCTCTGTGTGTGCGCCGGACCGGTGGGTGTCACATACCCGGTAGGTGGCTTGGTTGGGGCCTCAGGTCTTAGATGTTACGTTTGGCTGCGAGGTCTGCTTGGTATTAGGCCCAGACTATAAGCAATCTTTTATCAAGTGGATAGGAGTAACGAAAGATGTTGCCTAGACGGTGACTTCAGTCTTATCGTTGGATTATTTTGTAAGATCTTTTGTGAATAATTAATAAAGTAGCTGCATGCATCGCCCAGATGCAGAGACCGGGATCTTTCTCCTTTTTTTCAAAAAAAAGAAGATAATAGTACATTGTTAGTCTTCTCACTGGTGGTACTAACCCAGTCACTTATGACAATGTGGCTAGACACTGGGGCGCAACAAGAGGAACCAAACAATTAACTTTGTTAATGCTACTGGACGTGATGTATTTGAGTCCGAGCTCAAATGAGCTCGGGTGAATAGTAACATCGAAAATAATTTTAAAAGATTTCAAAAAATTCTGATTTTTTTTGGTGCAAACATTGACAAAAAATCTCAATGCTCACAAAATAACATCCGTGGAAGTCGAGAAAAAAACAAAATTGATGCTCCAAAAACATTTTAGAGTGCTGATTTTGTTTTTTTGCCACGACTTGTACGAATGTCATTTTTGCATGAAATTTTGCAAGCAGTGAGAACTTTTGTCAATGTTTCCACCCAAAAAAATTCAGAATTTTTTTAAATGTTTTTCATTTTTTTAGATTTTACTGTTCATCCCGAGCTGAAATGAGCTCGGGAGCAGAACATGATTTCGCTACTCTATGGGCTATCTGGAGGGACAGAAATGACCTAAGCTTTAACAACAACACCTGGCTTGGTTCACAGGCGGTGCTGAAGAAGGTGGCCATTGCTTGTTCCCGGTGAAAGATATTGTGTTCCCGCAAACAAAAGTGAACGATATTGTTTTTTTGGAACAAAGACGCTAGCAGCGTCCGGCTTTAAATTAATAAAGCCAACTCGGCATCATCCACCATACATAACCAAGTCTTACAACCAAATCGAATCAAAAGAAGGCCGGAGCCAATAGAGTTTTTAAACTAACTGGGCCACGCAACACTAAGGAGACCCATCGTCAGGCCCAGGCTCAAAATAGCAGAAGCAACGACAATAATAAGTAGATAGCGCTGAGGACCCTAGCCAGACGTCGTTCTGTGTCGGGTCTTCATCATAGTAGCCTTGATCTGCTCCATCGTCTCCTTCATACGTTGTTCATCACTCTGTTTCCCCAACGGCATCCACACCTGTAAAAAAGATGACATTTGAAAAGGATTTCTGCCGGATGGGCCGGAAACTTGTGCTCAATTGTGATTTTGTTCCGGGTCGTCCAGAGAGACCAAAGAAGCGCCCCTACGCATCTCCAAGAAATACGCGTGTTAGACCCTCTTTGCGTCGTAAGAATAGATAGAAGGTCGATGCTCGACCTAGGATTCCAGTTTTGTCTAAACGCGTCCCTGACCGCACTCCATGCAAACCTAGCTAACGCACAGCCAAAGAAAACATGGTTGGCATTTTCCTCTAACCCGCACATGGAACACTTTCCATCCGCAGGACCATTGCGTTTGGCCACATTATCCGAGGTTGGTAGTCGATTGCGTAGCATTTGCCACATGAAGATTTTAATTTTTAATGGTATACCCGCCTTCCACAACCCCCTGGCTATGTCTAGCGAGTTTCCCTCGGACATTTTTTCATAGAGAGATTTGACCGTAAATTTTTTGGATGCAGAAAGTTTCCAAACAATGGTATCTGCGTCATTGTTAAGCCGACGGGCCTCCCAGGTCTCCAGCCGTTCCTCCCATCGCTCGGTTTCCTGCACCCCTAGGTTCCTAATAAAGGAAATCGCCGGTGGATGCACTCTCAGTGCGTCAGCCACCATGATGTTGGTGTCCGTGGCTAATTGGTATAGGTACGGATGGGACCGCCAGAGCGGTTCTTGACCCCACCAATGGTCCAGCCAGAAGCGAATGGACTTGCCATTGTTGGCGCTAAAAAGAGCGCCTAACGAGAAGGTCGGTCTGACGGCTTGGATCCCGTTCCAAAATGTCAATCCATGGGCTTGTGCCTTGAACAGATTACCGTCTGGGAAATATTTAGCCCGTAGAATGTTTGCCCAGAGGCCTGTCTCGTTCTGAGCTAGGCGCCACCACCACTTGGATAACAAGGCCACGTTCATTAGTTTAGAATTCGTGATGCCTAAGCCCCCAAATTTTTTGGGCCTACAAACGGCCGCCCATTTCACCAAGTGGTACTTGCGTTTGATCCCGGTTCCTTCCCAAAATAAACGGGCCCGCGGAGTGTCTAATTTGGCATGAACCCCATCCTCCAAAAGGTACATTCCCATTGTGAATAGTGGAAGGGAAGACAGGCTCGAGTTAGTTAGAATGAGCCTTGCCGCCGAGGACATAAACCTTCCCCGCCACGGGCCCACCCTATTGGCCACTTTGCCGTACAAAGGTTCCCACTCGGATATAGTTAAATTCTTGGCCGCAATGGGAAGCCCAAGATATTTAATCGGTAAACGCCCAAGTCTACAATTCAATAGGTTAGCTATCCTAGAGCTTTCAATATCGTCCATCCCTATGGTGATCACTTTGCTCTTCAAGAAATTAATCTTAAGCCCTGACAAGATCTCAAATGCTAGCAAGAGGAGCTTGATCGATGCAATATTGAGCTCGTTGGGTTCAAAGAGTAGCATCGTATCATCTGCGTATTGCAGATGCGTCACCCCACCCGGAATTAGGTGAGGGACCAGTTGATGCGGAGCATCCCAAGGCCATCCCCATGGACCATCAATCGCCTCACCAAGTGCTCCAAGGACCAATGACACGTGCTCGTGCTAGAGCACTTGAATCCGAGGTTAACTCTCTCCTTGTTGAATTCCCATTTGACCACCTTGAGACATGGCTACTACCTCAAACGGAGACACTTTGTATGCTTAGGTGCCAAGGAGAAGTTACGGTGCAAGACGGATGCCAAGAGCATGAACCAGGATTCTTCCAGCGCAGAGAAAGAGGTACTACCGGTCCAACTACCGGTCTGCCGGTACTACCGGTCCAACTACCGGTCAACTACCGGTCTACCTTCTGTGATCGACCGGTGCAAGGCCGGTGCAAGGCCGGAACTTCCGCTAAAACCGCAAAAACCGGTACTACCGGTCCCAGGACCGGTACTACCGCCCTGCCTGCACGCAGATGAAGGGGTTTCACCCCATGTATCCCCCCAACTTACCCCTAGACTATAAGTACTCCGTCCCTTCCACCTTTTAGGGTGAGCTTTTTGATAGCTCATCATAGACCTTTGTGGTTTCTCTCCTACGAGACAGCGGCCTCTTCGGAGAAGATCCACCTCGGATTCAAGACCTCCACACCGGAGAAGATCCCAAGGGATACCCCAAGACCTCCTCTGGGAGAATACTATCTTTGTACCACCGTTGTTCACTATGGATCATGTATCTTGATGTGTATCGTGGATCTAGCACCTGTGTGACCGTATTTGTGTTGATTTGAGTGTTTCCCCTCGTGTTTTCCTCCGTATCTTCCTTGTGTTCTCCGTGTTCATCGTGGGATAACCTCCTTTCGTGAAAGATCTGCCGATTAGGGTTCCACCCTACATCATTATGGTATCATGAGCATAGGTTGATCACGAATTTGGAGCCCCACACCTTGTTTTCTAGCTTGTTTTTGTTGTGTTCTTCCCAATTTCAAAAATTCCCCACAAAAATAGCCCCAATTTTTTTTCGATCTGTTGATGTGGCGAGATTTTGTTGAATTTGTTCCATGGATTTGCTGTGCCACGAGTGGATCTAGCATTCCCCCCAGTTTCCCAACTTTCCATCCACGAAATCCACCCAATTTCGACCTCGAAATCATCCTTTTCCGCCCATATTCCGCCTCAATCCAGTTCTGAGAATTTTCCCGACACCAGCGATACTACCGGCCTCACTAGCGGTACTTCCGCTGAGCACCTCAAGCGGTACTACCGGCCTACCAAAAGGTACTTCCGCCCCACCCAGTTTCAGCCTTCCGAGTTTCACCATTTTGACCATAACTTTCACTCTCGAACTCCGATTTGAGTGTTCTTTGGCTCGTTGAAAATCTAGCGACGTGCCCGAACTGCTCATCTGGGTTTTACCACCATTACCCTCCATCAAATTTTGTCAAGTTTGGCAAGTTTGCTTAGGCGCTCCACCATATAAACCTTCCGCATACCACCACCACTTCCGCAACCACAATCATTTCAACCTTTCGATTTTGACATTTTTGTCTCACTTTGCCTTGGATACTTGATTTGTGGTTTCATCGTTTCCTTGGATGTTTCGGCTACCTTGGAACGGAACGACATCGACAACACCACCGCTCACCTTCGGCAAGGACGGTAACATCGACGACACCTTGTTCATTCTACCTTGCAATTGCATTGTCGCCCTATGGACCATCTTTGTGTAGCTTTCCCATTGAGACTAGCCATTTGAGTATTGCCGGGCCACGACACTTGTGCACATTAGTGATAGTCATAGATATTGCATACTACATCATCATATCTCCGTGTGACACAAGAGTGTCCCGCATACACAATAGCTACCTTGATCCGAGAAGCATGCATAAGTGACCAAAGAAAGAGCTCACAAGCTTTTAAGCAAAAGAACCACCCAAAGCTTATAAGCAAATGGAAAATAGCATCATACACCTTGCATCAAAAGAGATCATATGACATAGCAATACATCATCTCGTGCTCAAGCATCGGCACATCATACATTCATAGTATACTTGTGATGGAAAGTCGTTACGTTTTGCCTCTTATAGGTTGTGCACAAGTGCGTATCCACCTATTAAGAAATCGGCTAGCGTCTCTCTAGTGTTGTGCAACACGAGCATTTTCCATGGATTCCACATTTTCGCTCACCCTTGGTTGCACAATCACATTTATCTATCTGTGCATGTGTTCCGTGTGCTACTTCTTGCTTGTGATCTACTTGTTGCATGAGCAAATTGTGAATCATTTTCAACATCATTGAGTCACTTTGACAATTGCATTGAATTTGTGCCACCATCCTAACCAAGCTCCTCTCAAAGATTTACTTGTGTAGGTGTGAGAATCGATACAAAGTGGTACCAATAGTGCTATTTCCGGGTTACATTATTGAGTGATCATTGATCCATTTTCAACTTCGGTTAAGGTACATTTGGTATTGTCTTCTCCTTTCTCCCACTCACATACTTGCTTGTGATGATGGATAGGCCAAGTACATCTTCGAACCCGATCTTCGACGATCCTCAAGAATCGAACAACTACGTCACCAAACTACATCTCTTAGGTGTCCAACGAGCTCTCCACATCAAGAAAGTGAAGCTATGCGAGAGTACATTGAGCAAGTCGCCGCCGACGCGCGCCAATTTGAAGCAAGAATGCAAGAAGAAGTTCCTCCTCAAGCGCGACAAGAGCAACAAGCTCACCAAGAACCTCAAGCTCGGCAAGCACACCATGACAATGGACATCTACTTCGACAAGAGCAACATGAGATTGCCAATCGCCAAAATCAAGAGCGCCCTCCCAATAGGCAAGCAAACAATGAAGAGCATCGCTACGGCAAGCTCAAGTTCACCATGCCAAAGTTTTCCGGAAGCATTGATCCCGAAGACTACCTCTCATGGGCATTGAAGGTTGACAAGATCTTTCGCCTTCACAACTTCGATGAAGAGAAGGAGATTGCAATAGCCTCCCTTGAGTTCCAAGACTATGTTCTCATTTGGTGGGAGCAAATCACAGAGAGAAGAGAAGCAAAAGGCGAACCTCCTATCACCACTTGGGCTCAAATGAAGGAAGTCATGAGAGCACGCTTTGTGCCAACACACTACAATCGTGACTTGTTCAAGAAGCTACAACTCCTCAAGCAAGGTACCAAGTCCGTTGAAGAGTACTACAAGGAGATGGAGATTGCCATGATAAGAGCCAACATCACGGAAGATGAAGAGCAAACAGTGGCGAGATTCTTGAATGGACTCAACTATCCTATCAAGAAGATTGCGAACTTTCAACCATACACGACCCTCCTTGAGCTAGTACACCAAGCAACCAAAGCGGAGCGACAAGTTCAAGAGGACTACAAGTACTCCAAGTTCACATCCAAGAACTTCGGCTCCTACAACCAAGCTTCAACGACTTCGGCTACTCCTACCTCTACCAAGCCATCTACAAACTTCGGTGACAAGTCAAGCTACAAGAATGCGACTACATCAAGTCGCCCTCCTACTTCGAGCAACTTCAAGCCAAGAGCTTCATCATCTACAACTCCAACCGAGGACAACTCCAAGACGAGTTCCATCAAATGCTTCAAGTGCCAAGGGCGAGGCCACAAGTCATTTGAGTGCAAGACCATTCGTACCATGATCATCAATGATGACGGATCTTATGACTCAATGAGCGACGATGAGATGGAAGCCCTTGAGCATGTAGATATGCATCGCCAAGTGAACGAATAAGAAGACCATCAAGTGTTTTGCGACAATGACTCAAGTCCCAATCTTGTTGTCTCCAAGGTCTTGACACTCCAACACCAACAAGATGACGACTAACGATGTCATATCTTCCATACCAAGGCCGACATCAATGGACGTTCCGTCAAGGTTATCATCGATGGAGGAAGTTGTCACAACTTGGCAAGCGAAGAGCTATGCGACAAGCTACATTTTGTCAAGACGAAGCACCCTCATCCCTACAAGGTCCAATGGCTTAATGACGCCGGAATTCTTCGAGTCGAGCACACCGTGCAAGTATCCTTCAAGATAGGCGCCTACGAGGACACACTTGAGTGTGATGTGATCCCCATGTCCGTGTGCCACCTTATTCTTGGACGACCATGGCAATATGATCGTGGAGTCACACACAATGGACGGACCAATCACTATAGCTTCAAGATGAAGGGCAAGGAATTCGTGCTACGACCAATGTCTCCAAGTCAAGTAGCCGCCGACAAACACTTACCTACCAACCATCGTGGAGAGAATGGTGAGAGAGTGAGCCACCAAAAGGAGAGTGAGAGCCATAAGCCAAATATGAGCGACTCCACGATGAGGGACAAGAGCAACTAGTGCTATTTGCCACCAAAAGTGAGATGAGAGAAGTGTGTGAGAACCCATCGAGTGTCTTTCACCTTGTGCTTTTATGCAAAGGGGAAGCCAAACCTACTAACACTTTACCACCTCCACCATTAGTGTTGTCTCAATTGTTGCAGGAATTCTCGGACGTCTTCCCCGATGAGCTACCTCCGGGTCTACCTCCACTTCGCGGAATCGAACACCGCATCGGCCTCATACCCGGCGCACCACTTCCAAACAAGGCTCCTTACCGCGTCAACCCCGAGGAAACCAAGGAGATACAACGGAAAGTGCAACAACTTATCGACAAAGGTCATGTACATGAAAACTTAAGCCCTTGTGCCGTTCCGGTTATTCTCGTGCCTAATAAAGATGGAAGTTTTCGCATGTGCTCCGATTGTCGCCCGATAAATGCTATCACCGTTAGATACCGTTACCCTATCCCACGCTTAGACGACATGCTTGATGAATTATGTGGTGCCACCATCTTTTCGAAAATTGATCTTAAAAGTGGCTACTACCAAATTCGCATTCAAGAGGGTGATGAGTGGAAAACGGCTTTTAAAACCAAGTTTGGGTTATATGAGTGGCTTGTCATGCCAATGGGTTTATCAGAAGCACCTGGTTCTTTCATGCGTCTTATGCATTTTGTTCTACGACCCTACATAGGCGTCTTTGTAGTGGTTTACTTTGATGACATCCTCGTTTTTAGCAAGTCGCTTGAGGACCATGTGACACACATCCGTATGGTTTTACAAACCATTCGGAAAGAGCGCTTATATGCTAACATGGGGAAATGCACTTTTGGCGTTAACAAGGTCGTCTTCCTAGGATTTTTCGTTTCTTCACAAGGTGTTCACATTGATGAAACTAAAATTGAAGCAATTAAAACTTGGCCACAACCAACGAATCTCTTACAAGTGCGTAGTTTCCTTGGTTTAGCCGGTTTCTACCGACGTTTTGTGAAGGACTTTAGTACTATTGCTATGCCTCTACATGCCTTGAGCAAGAAGAACGCACCCTTCATTTGGGGTCCTTCACAAGACACCGCGTTCAATGAGCTAAAAAGCTTGCTTACACACGCACCACTCCTAGCCCTACCAAACTTTGATAAACCGTTTGAGATTCATTGTGACCCGAGTGGTACCGGCATAGGTGGCGTGCTCATGCAAGAAAAGCGCCCAATTGCGTACTTTAGCGAGAAGCTATCCGGAGCGCAACTTAACTACCCCATCTATGATAAAGAGCTCTATGCCTTGGTGAGAGTTTTACATGTTTGGGAACATTATCTTAGACCTCATGAATTCATTCTTCATACGGACCATGAGACTCTCAAGTATCTCAAGGGTCAAACTAAGTTGAACAAGCGTCATGCTAAATGGAGTGAGTTCATTGAGTCTTTTCCCTATGTCATCAAATACATCAAAGGCAAAGAGAATGTTGTGGCGGATGCACCTTCCCGCAAATGCATGCTTGTTACACAACTTGAGTTGAATGTTATTGGCTTTGAGCATATAAAAGATTTATATGAGCATGATCCTTTCTTTGCACATCCTTATGCTAAGTGTTTGACTCATACTTCTTGGGAACATTATTACATAAAAGATGGATATCTTATGAGAGCTAACAAACTTTGCATTCCTGAGTCTTCGCTTTGTTTGCTCCTTTTGCAGGAATCTCATGGAGGATGACTCATGGGACACTTTGGACGCGACAAGGCATTTGCTACGCTCTCAAAGAACTACTTTTGGCCCAAGATGCTCCATGACGTCTCACGCCTCACCAACCGATGCTCTACATGTCGCAAAGCTAAGTCAAAAGCTCAATCTCATGGTCTTTACATGCCTCTTCCTATTCCATATCATCCAAGGGAAGACATAAGCATGGACTTTGTACTTGGATTGCCTAGGACTCAAAATCGAAAGGATTCCGTGTTTGTTGTCATGGATAGATTCTCTAAAATGGCTCATTTCATTCCTTGTAACAAGATTGATGATGCTTCACATGTTGCAAATCTCTTTTGTAGGGAAATCATTCTTCTACATGGAGTGCCCAAGACGATCGTGTCGGACCGGGATGTCAAGTTCTTGAGCTACTTTTGGAAGACTCTATGCGCCAAACTCGGCATCAAGCTCGTCTTCTCTTCGGCATATCATCCACAAACCGACGGCCAAACGGAGGTGACGAACCGCACACTTTCGATGCTTCTTCGTGTGTTGATCAAGAAGAATATCAAGGAATGGGAGCAATTCTTGCCCATCGCCGAGTACGCCTACAACTGCGCAAGACATTCATCTACCGGCAAGTCCCCTTTCGAGGTCGTCTACGGTTTCAACCCTTTGTCTCCATTGGACATCCTACCTCTACCTCTACAAGAGCGCACGAACATGGACGCAAGTGCACGAGCAAGCTATCTCAAGAAGGTGCACGAAGATACAAGGGCAACGATCGAGCGACAAGTCCATCGCCTCACCACCAAGCTCAACGTCAACAAGGCACCAATGGTGTTCCAACCGGGAGATCTTGTTTGGCTTCATCTTCGCAAGGACCGTTTCCCACACGAGCGCAAGTCCAAACTACTACCTCGCGCCGACGGACCCTTCAAGGTGCTAGCACGCTACAACAACAACGCCTACAAGATCGACATCCCACGAGACAAGTACAACGTGAGCGATGCCTTCAACGTCAAGGATCTCTCTCCTTTCCATGGTGATGAAGATTTCGATCCGAGGTCGGATCTTTCCCAAGGGAGGGGAGATGATGCGGAGCATCCCAAGGCCATCCCCATGGACCATCAATCGCCTCACCAAGTGCTCCAAGGACCAATGACACGTGCTCATGCTAGAGCACTTGAATCCGAGGTTAACTCTCTCCTTGTTGAAATCCCATTTGACCACCTTGAGACATGGCTACTACCTCAAACGGAGACACTTTGTATGCTTAGGTGCCAAGGAGAAGTTACGGTGCAAGACGGATGCCAAGAGCATGAACCAGGATTCTCCCAGCGCAGAGAAAGAGGTACTACCGGTCTGCCGGTACTACCGGTCCAACTACCGGTCAACTACCGGTCTACCTTCTGTGATCGACCGGTACAAGGCCGGTGCAAGGCCGAAACTTCCGCTAAAACCGCAAAAATCGCTACTACCGGTCCCAGGACCGGTACTACCGCCCTGCCTGTTGATGGCTTCTCGCCCCTCGTTGGTTACCCCAAGTGGAAGGTTTGAGATGCAGTGTAGCGGAAGTTTTCCCTTGGCAAAGATACCAAGGATCGATTTCCCCTGAGACTCCCAGTTTCAACAAGAAGGTGTCAACTGCTAACGGCACCAGATATTAGCAATCAACGTGGACCTGCACACAGATACAAATAACTTTGCGCCCAACGAGTACAGAGAGGTTGTCAATCCCTCCGGCCTTGTAGTTTACAAAGGATCAAACGCAAGTGATAATAGTGATAGGTATTGCTGCAATAGTAAGTAAAACAGAAAGTAAATAGCGGATGTGATCAGTGATGGTAATATGGACCGGGGTCCCATGATGTTCACTAGTGATGTCTCTCTCCCAAAATACGATAAAACAGCTATGTGAGGTAAACGAATTACAGCTGGGCAATTGACAAAATTATGTGCGCAAACCAATGCTAATTATATTGCAAGAAAGGTAGAGGTTCAAAGCATGAGCGGTACGCCAAGGTAAGTAGACCGAAATCCATCTGCATCTACTACTAATCATCCACCTTGAGATATTTATCCAGAACATCTCGCTGGTATTAAGTTGCGAGTCCCACCCATAGTGTAAACTCAAAGCAACAGACAACTGCATTAAAAGAACTTTGCGTAAAGTAAACAATCCTTGCACCCGCGGGCACAAGCACCGTTGTTTTCCCCCTTGTGGCAACAGCACATCCCCTAGACTCATGTTTCTGTCACTCAAGCTAGTCATCGAGGGGCATGAACCCGCAATCAAGCATAACGTTCCCTCTTGGAGTCACTACCTACTACTTGGCCAAAGCAATAAATAACAACGGAGAACATGCAAGAATTACTTACGAACATAAATATAAAAGAGGTAGATCAAATATATTACTCAAACACAATCTGAACATAATCTCACAATCCATCGGATCCCAGCAAACTCAACATAGCAACAGCATAAGGATTACATATGTGCCTCGATCATGTAGGG
>LR738713.1:634407183-634417930 GCA_902687465.1 Secale cereale | reverse complement strand
CGCCTGGAGCCCTGGTGCCCCCCCCCCCGGCTCTACTTTGGCTACCGGGAAGCTTCTGGAACGCTGATTTTTTATATAATTTTTCCGGGATTTTTCGGGCAGTTCTCGTAACGTGAAAACCTGAAATACAAAAAGAGCAGAAAACAGAAACTGGCACTGGGGTGCACTGAGTTAATAGGTTAGTCCAAATATGATCAAAAGTGTATGGAAGTGTATAAATATCATAGCAATATCACCCAAAAGAGGCATGGAGCAAGCAGAAATTATAGGTACGTTTTGGACGTATCACCTGCACGCAGATGAAGGGGTTTCACCCCATGTATCCCCCCAACTTACCCCTAGACTATAAGTACTCCGTCCCTTCCACCTTTTAGGGTGAGCTTTTTGATAGCTCATCATAGACCTTTGTGGTTCCTCTCCTACGAGACCGCGGCCTCTTCGGAGAAGATCCACCTCGGATTCAAGACCTCCACACCGGAGAAGATCCCAAGGGATACCCCAAGACCTCCTCCGGGAGAAGACTATCTTTGTACCACCGTTGTTGACTATGGATCGTGTATCTTGATGTGTATCGTGGATCTAGCACCTGTGTGACCGTATTTGTGTTGATTTGAGTGTTTCCCCTCGTGTTTTCCTCCGTATCTTCCTTGTGTTCTCCGTGTTCATCGTGGGATAACCTCCTTTCGTGAAAGATCTGCCGATTAGGGTTCCACCCTACATCACCAGTCCTCTAATGTGGCCAGCAGCACGGGCGCGGTTTATCATGGCCGCCAGGGCATCGGCAACGAAGTTAAAAATCTGGGGGGAGCTAGGATCTCCCTGTCTTAGTCCCCGTCTGTTGCGGAAAAAACTTCCCATAGTGCCATTGATATTAACCGCCGTGCGCCCGCTACTAACCAAATGCATGATACGATGAACAAAACCGGCCTCAAAACCCTTTTTGAGGAGGACCTCCCGCACAAACTCTCAGTTTACGCGGTCGTAGGCTTTCTCGAAGTCTAGTTTGAGCAACACTCCCTGTGTCTTGGTGCGTTTTAGTTCATGCACAACCTCTAGCAACACAATCGGTCCTTCAAGAATTTTCCTATGTTTGAGGAAGCCTGTCTGACTAGGACTAATGATACGTTGCGCTATCGGGGCCAAGCGCGAGGCGTAGGCTTTCGCGCAGATCTTGAAGGGAACGTTGATCAGAGTAATAGGGCGGAAGAGTTTGATGTTGTCAGCCCCTTTTACTTTTGGGATAAGGCTAATAACCCCGTAGTTGATGCGGGAGAGATCGACCGTACCTAAGGCAAAACCGTTCAGGATATCGTAGAAAAGATGCTTAAGGTGGGGCCAGAAGCGTTTGAAGAACTCGACATGCCAGCCATCTGGGCCGAGCGTCGTGTCAGTCTTCATGTCCGCAATGGCCTGGTCAATCTCCAGCGGCAAGAAGGACAGAGCGAGGCTGTCGTTTTCCTCCGGTGATACCCTATCAGCTAGGTCCCACAGATCGTCACGTAACCTGAGAGGCTTCTCATCGGCCGTCCCCAGAAGACCAACAAAAAACTCGTAGATGTGAGCCGAGATTTGTTCCTGTGTCAACAGGAGACCAGCATCGGATTGGAGACGCAGGATGGTGCATTTCCGTTTTCTTCCATTGGCATACGCATGGAAGTAACCGGTATTTGCATCTCCTTTTGTCACCCACTTAAACGATATTGTGCACGAGCGACGCAAGAGGACGCGTGGAAGTGATCACAGCTTCACTTTGGATGCTGTAAGGAGGCCTGCCCCGCTACTGTGGGCAGAGCCAGGCTGCAATAAGCGCTGAAGATCATACAGGGCTTGGGTGGAGCAGCGGACGGGGCTGGGCGTCCTGCAGCGGCGGCGCTAGGGGTCTTCCTGGGTATTCCCTGGAATACCCAAGATTTAGGCCCCCAAAAAAATTAATATACATGTTATATTGGCCCAGTCCAAAACAGAGGGTAAAGTGAGGCACGCAGCGAACGAGACAAACGAGCGAGCGGTGTCTGGTACGCACTTCTCGTCCTCTCCGTCTCCCACCAGTACGCACTTCCGAGTCTCCCTCCCTGGCTCCCTCGATCTCGATCCCCAAACCTAGCGGCGCACGGGCGGCGGCAATTCCAGGTCCGGCCGGACTGCCCTCTCCTTCCCTCCCCTCGGACCTCGGCCTCCGGCTCCGCCCCTCCCCTCCGCGAACTGCATCTGCTCCGCGCCTCCGCCTCCAGTCAGCCGGTCAGGGCGTCCCGGTCCCGTGTCCGCCGTCCGATCGTCTCCTCTTCAAGGCGCCAGTCCGCCTCCGAGATCCTGCCTCCAGTGCCCCCTGCTGACTGTCTCCTCCAGCTCCAACCTACATTGAAATATTGATATTGCCGTTATGGTAGTGTTGTTTTGTTCATATATTGCTGCTGTTGTGTTGTTTGGTTCATATACTACATTTAGAGCAAAAAAAAAAAATTGAATGAATACCCAGTCTTCATTTCCTGGAGCCGCCACTGGCGTCCTGGTGTTCTTGTTTCCCCGTAGCTTCATTATCCCATAAGTGCTCCTCGTGTGATCTTTGGCCTTTTGCTGGGACGTATGCTCCCTTGTAAAACTTGGCTGTTTTTATTTCCTGTTTCAACTTGCTGGGGGTGCTATCTCTGTCGCTTCCCGCATGCTGTAATAAGAGGCTGTTTGGTTTGCGCCCGCGTCCGCCTTGCCAACCCTGGGCTCGCCAAATAATTGGCGCAGGATTTGGCCGCCCACGCCCTGCCAAAAAATTGGCTACGAATTGAACTAAGGCTGAGGTGGAGCTGCGGGCACACCAATTTTTTGGCCACCAACCAAATGAGCACCAAAGCTGGGTCAATGACCAATTTTTTGGCACGGCGTCTCGGGGCAATGATCCAAACAGCCCCTAAGTGACAAAACTCTGTATGATGGTGCCGTTTCTTTGGAAATGGAATCAGGGCAGGAGCCCTTTTCCTCTAAAAAAACTCAACTTCAGTAAAAGTAGTGTCTGAAAGAAAAAACATTTCAGAGCCAAAGAAGGGTGATTTGGTCGAATCTCCGGTTCTTCGATGGACTCTAGTCATCAGTTTGGCAATTTACTGCATAGGCCAGGGGTAGGTAGATCCAGTAACAAAAATCCCTCACTACTACTGTAGATCAGATACAAGTAGGTTTTGGCATGCGATACGCTGGCTACAATGTACAGTACAACATTCAGAAGTCTGCCCGAAGCATGGCTGGTGTGCCAAGAAAAGTCATGAAAGCGCGCGCGGTGTCAAATCCACAGGCAACAGGGTGGACCAAGCAGCCTACTGAACTTCCTCGCCCCATTTTTTTTTTTTTTTGACAGAAAAACTAGAAGGGGGGCCCCTACAATATAATTGGTGCATCGAACCCAAATTGCAATTACTATGCCTTGAATCAGATGGATGGGAAGATTCCGCCACTAGGCTATGCCTTAGTCTGCTTCCTCGCCCCATTTCTCCCTGGGTATCTCACCAGAGTCAGTGATCAGCACCTTCTTCCTCGGCTTGCCGTTGTAAGTGCCCGCGCCCCCTTCAATGGCGTAGACATAATCCATTCCCTGAATCACCCTGCCAAACACCACATGCTCCCCGTCCAACCTGCAGCGCTTGCCACTTCAGAAGTCGTAGATTGGCCAATGCTAAGTTGAGTGCAGACATATGGCGTAATCGAGCTTACCAGCCTGTCTTGATTGTGGTTATGTAGAACTGGGATCCGTTGGAATCAGTTCCAGAATTTGCCATGGCAACGACACCTGCAAGATCACAAGGTAACTCCAACTTCAGAAACATGGTATTCAAATTACGAGGTATTTAAAACAAGGCAGAACATGCTGAAAGAATATTTAAGAACAAACAACACGTAACAGAGAGTAGTGATGCACACAAGCATATACACATCCACTTCCAGCTCTATTTTTAGTACTAGGTCAGAATGTAGCTTCTAAGATCATGTTAACACTGAGAAACCCCACAAGGTGTATTTTGCATACTTTCAATTGTATAAGATTTTGCAGGTGTACTAGTGCATTAGTAAACACAAAGGTGCTGTGGACATTACATGCGGCCCTCAAAGATCAAGATTTTACACTACTGTCTCATTAGAACTTGCTTCATCGCCAGATGTAGTGTTTACCAGCTTCAATGATGCACCTGCTTGGTCGCCTTGAGGCTGAGAGAACAGTCGCCTCAGCTAAGGAGACGGCATTCCTTTTTTAGTTGATACATTTGCTTTCAATACTAAAAGTGTGAGGGAGTTCTGAAGATAAAATTTATGAGACAATCTCAAGCACATTTGCCTTTAATACTAAAAGTGTGAGGAGTTCTGAAGATAATATTTATCTGAGACAATCTCAAACAAATAGTTCAGTTCGACCTCATTCATGCAAACCTCATGCAATACGCCCGTACCTTTGGAGGCCAGAACAAATTAAAGATAGCCTATGTAGGAACTTAGCCAGTGACGGTCACAAAATAGATGGTAGTTGGCTTCATAGAAGATAAGTGTGTTACTAAAGTTGGTATATCACTAAAGGCAAAGTTAAAACTGAACAAAAAAGGAATCCCTGGTTGCACATCTGACCTGGATGTGTATGTTTCACACTGAAATTCTCATCTGGGAAGGTGCCTCCATATATAGACTCGCTTGCTTTCCCATCGCCTCTAACTATATCACCACCCTGAATCATGAAACCTGGGATGATTCGATGAAATGGTGTTCCTTTATAGTGAAGAGGTTTACCCTTGGGTCCATCACCCTTTTCACCTGCAATAATGAACAAAGTACTATATGAAAAATCACCTTAAGGAATTCAAGGAAAACAACATGCAAACAATCCAAGGAAGAACAATACCTGTACAAAGGGCTCTAAAATTTTCTGCAAAATGTAGGAATAAAAAATATTAGTACCTAAAATAATAAACTTCATAAATGAAAGATAGCATTCCTATATATTACTGAAGTAGTTCCTTTGGCAAGATATTTGAAAGCGGGAAGACCGTTAGGACATCTGTCGATGCCCCTTTTTTCCTTATTAACAACCACAGACATCTTACAAAATGAATGAAAAATTGCAAACAGGCAGATAAGGTTGGGGTATAGGCATCCATCTTCACATCAGTCTTCCTCCACTAAACTACTATTTCGAGTTTTCGCTATTTTATACAGTATCTTACGAGGAGCACAAGACCACAGCACAAATAACTTTTTCTACGAAAGATTTAACTACACAACAGGATAATCATGCAAACTTAGACAGTTTGACTAGGTCGTTATCCCCAAAGAGTTGCTCCCTCCGTCCCATAATATAAGATGTTATGGGACGGAAAGAGGGCATATATGCTTCAATAGGAAAAAATAAGCATGAGGAGGAAGAGAGAAAGAGGGTGTGAAAATACCAACTGTTTTTGGCACCACTTCCCCATAAAGACCAATGACAATTCTACCTGTAACAACAGGCCACACAAGAATTATGGCAGCCGGAAAATGGTTATTAAGCTCAGTAATATTTTCTGTTACAATGCAAAGTACAGCGCGACATCAGAAGAAAAAGGATGTTATGAGAGAAAGATATACCTATATTTTGGCCATCAATTTCCACGTCCAGGTATACCCTGTGAGTAACTGCTGGAAACTGAACATATGCAGCCCTCTGTCCAACATGAAAAGGAAAAAGATGGTAAATACTCCCTCTGTCCCAAAATATAAGAACGTTTTTAACACTACACTAGTGTCAAAAATGTTCTTATATTATGGGACGGAGGAAGTATTTTGTAATCCTGAATCATCAGCTCATCACCTCGCTAGTCACTGCTACCAGCATGGCAATCATAGTAATCATGAAAAGGAAAAAATTCTACATCACGAAGCCGCTACCAGCAAGGCAAGGATTGTACTCCCTCCGTCTAGATACATTCATTTCAGCGACAGTTAATTCCGGACGGAAGGTTGTATTAAGTGCAGACATACACATTGAGAATAGAGCAGGAAGATCCAGTCCGATTCCGCCTTATTGACACTTCATACGAGACTGAACTACAAAGAACGGAACGGCCGCACCAGATTCAGGCCTGTTTCTACGGCACAACCGGACAGGACCAACCATTGGAATCTCCCGGAATGGGGAAGTGCGTGAGCCGTACCTGGCTTCGGAGGTAGGAGGAGAAGGCGAGGTAGAGTACGAGGCAGGCGAGGAACCCGACGGCCGCCTTCCGCAGCATCGCGAACCCCGAGGTGGCCGAGGGCTTATCTCATCAAAAATCGTCGCGGGTCCGGCGCGAATCTGCTCGCGGTTTGGGGGGATTCGCGGCGGAGGCGAGATCGGCGATGGAGCAGAGACGCCCTCCTCTGCTTCGGTAGAGCAGGCCTGGATTTCTGCAGGTTCCCGAGTACACTTGCGTGGGCCGATGAGCCGGTGAAAGCCCTAGCCCGCAAAACAAAGCAACGGTCCGTCCGGAAGCAAAGTGGAAATACATTTTTCTTTGCCTCATTTTTTTCTCTTAAAATGGTAAATATATAGACAAATTTTATTAATATATATTTTTTTGAGGATAAATTAATATATCAATATATATATATATATATATAATTTTCTTTTATATATTGCTAATAAATTAATGTGTGTTTCACAAAAAAATTCATCCGTTCACCACCGAAAAAAAAATATTTGAGGTTGTACTAAATTCTTATGCATCTGTCTACTAGAAAAATAAGCGAAATCACTAATTAAGAGTACTCGTTGCAAAGACCACCCCCAAACCACCATGTTGTGACAAGTGGCGCGCTGCGTGTGCGCCACTTGTCGCAACCTGAGTGTTTTCTCTTTTTTCGTAGATTCGTTCAAAACGTTTTATCTCTTAAACCGTGCGTCCAAATCTCGAACCGTTTTCACCGGTGAATTCCTCGCGTCGACATCTTCAAAACTAGATTCCTTGTTGATAGGTTTTGACGAACTTTTTTTTCACGAAAAAAACAGACGAAAAAACCAAACCGGACGCACTGGTTTTTTCCTTTCCGAAAGAGGCACGGCCATGACTCTCGCGAAAGCACAACCGTGCTCTCTCGCGGAAGCAAAACCGTGACTTTCGCAAAAAAAAAATAGAAAACACGTTTTTTTCCTTTCCGAAAGAGGCACGACCGTGACTCTCGCGAAAGCACAACCGTGCCTCTCGCGGAAGCAAAACCGTGACTCTCGCGGAAAAAAAAACAGAAAACGCGTTTTTTTCCTTTCCGAGAGGCACGGCCATGACTCTCGCGGAAGCAAAACCGTGACTCTCGCGAAATAAAAACAAAAAACAAAAAACGCGTTTTTTCCCTTTCCGAAAGAGGCACAGCCGTGACTCTCCCGAAAGCACAACCGTGCCTCTCGCGGATGCAAAACTGTGACTTTTGCGGAAAAAAACATGTATTTTCACAAAAAAAACAATTTTTTTTTCATCGAAAAGTTAAGGAAGACCGGTGAAAAACAAAAACGTCGAAAAAAACCAGAAAAAAAACCGTTCAATAAGCCGAAAACGCGTGCGGAAAAAAATATCCGGAGGGAACGTCCAGAGCGCGACACGTGGCGAATGACTGAGAGCGCGCCAAGTGACGCTGATCGCTGCGAGCCTCCCGAAGCAGCCCTCATTAACTAGTTGCTCCCCAAAATAAGGGTATTTCAAAATTTTATACGTGTGCCGCACGCAGTGGCCCAGCGAAGCCAGCCCACTTATTTTTCTGCCCACCAACTGAAAAGAATTTGACTTTACGCAAAGGGTGACAAATAGTACGAGCTTCGCACAATAAAACAAATAATGTGCTGGCCCATTTTTCTTTGTTTATGTGTTTGACTCTATTTTTATTCTCCTACCTTATCTCTTTTTTCCTTTTCAAGTTCATTTTTCTTATATAATTTATTTCATAAATGCAGAATTCTCAAAAAAAGTTTAAAATTTCAAAACAATAATCAAATTACAGAAAATGTTCAGAAATCCAAAATGTTATTGCTATTTTGAAAAACATTCCAAACCTGAAAAGAGTTTCCGATATTTTCAAAAACTATATAGTTTAAAAAATTTGAGATTTCTAAAAAAAATGGCAATAATTATTCTTGTTTTAGTGAAATTTTCAAAGTTCAAAATAATGTTAAAACATACACATTTTCAACCAAACAATGATGAATTTTCAACCCATGTTCCCGTTCCAAAACAAATGTTCACAAATACCAATAATGTCCATGTTCTTTTAGAAAAATAGCGTTTTCGAAAAATATTTGTGAATTTTAAAAAACGTTCCTATTTAAAAAAAATCGCATTTTTATGAAATTGTATAGATTTTTCAGAAAAAAATATCGCATTTAAAAAATGGTTCATGTTTCAAACAAGATTTAAAAATTTCATACATTAAAATCTCCTCGATTGAAAATAAATGTTGATTCAATAATTCATGGGTCTTTTCTGGCATACGATGACGTAAAAAACCTGTTCAATGCCGTCGATCAATGAATGAAAAAATAACGGATTGATTACTTCACACGCGGCGAAACCCGGAACCAAAATTTTCCTACTTGACGTGCACACATAGTTTTTCTTGCACATATGACTCTCACTACATTAAGTGCACACTATTTTTTCTCATGTTGCAACACATGGGTGTATGTGCTATTATCTACAAAAATAATAACTTAAATTAAATTGGAAGTGACGATGTTCCAATTAAATAAAATGATGTTCTTTTCGTTTTGGCCGAAAAGGGGAATAACTTTGATAGTAGTTCTCTAAAATTGTAGGGACGAAATTTTGCATTTACCCCGAGGAGGCCCTTGGTTATCACTTGGGACAACGCTAATCAATCTGTCGTTGAATGGTTAAGAGGATGGTGGTATCTGAGTCCATGAGAGATCAAATATGAGGTTTTATGCTTTGGTCTGACCCAGGTGTTAATAAAAAAAAAATTTACTCCAATGCTACCAAAACCTAAAGTGCGATGGCCAGGACGTTGGTAGTCCAAATAAACACACTTTGGATGTTGATCGTGCCCCACGTCGCTCTAACTGTTGGAACCAGGACTAATGCTCACATTAGTCTCAGGCCCAAACCTGGCTGGGACTACTGCTCCACACAAAAAGTCTGTTTTCTATTTGTGTAAACACTAAACACCACTACAGCAGGCTCGGTACACATACGTATATGTCCAGCTACGACAGCAAGACGATGAGGATTCCAAGCACTTTCGCAGAGGGCTAAAATGGCGGTTCCATCAATTGATGAATCAAGTACCACTGCAGATTCAGTTTTCACTGGGACAGCCAAGCAAAGTGATAGAAATAGATGATCCATTCGCAAGTTCAAGCAACAACATCCTCTCACACAAAATAAGTTGACACTCGCCCCTCGGTTGCCCGTGCCCAGGGCAACTTGAGGGCGGCCGCCCCACCCAAAACTGCCGCCACTCCTTTCTTCCCACCCACCGTCGCCGAAAGACGCCACCGGGTGAAGCCCGTGTGGCTGACTGGCGGCGAGGCCCATCTCTTGCGGCCTCCCCTTGCTCTGTTGGCGACATGACCTGGTGACGGTCGGCGGCCTCCCGGCCCGACGCACATCTGGGCGTACGGCGCAGGACTCGATGAGCAATAGTCGGAGATGGAGGTCAAGGTTCGTCTTGTGGCGACGCTCTCCAGCCAGATCGGGGATATTCAGTGCTAGCGGCCATGACCAGGAAGGGGTCATTGGCCTCGGCCAGATCTGGCCATGTCCACGATGCCTGGTGGCTGGCCACCAGCCATGGTCACCGGGTTGCGGACGATGCGGTGGCCTGGGCGGCACATCGTTAACTGGGCGTATCTTGACGAGTTCTTCTGATCACATCGGGATTCAACCCTTGTATGGGTCCTTGACACCGCGGGCAACTCCGGGGGAAACCCTATATCTCACTGGGATCGAGCGATGGTGGTACTTTTGCATCGTAGTCCCTCTTGAGTGCATCGTTTCTGGAGTTTGCTCCGGTTGAAGGGACCAGCGACGCCAATGACGCTTCCTTGTTGAGGTATCGTCGTTGCAGTTTGCGTCACCATGCTCGGGATGCTCCGGGGGAAACCCTAGATCATGGTCTTCCGAATCGAACGATGATGGCGCCTTTGGTGTCGATCTCACTCTTAGGGGCATCGTTTTGGAGCAAGTGCTGGTTGGAGGGGACTACAGGAGGAGCGGTGTTACATCTACCGTAAGGCCGACAGCGGATCTCGGTGGCATGACAGTGCGGAGTTTCGGTGACGGGCGTGTGTGGATGGATACATGCAGGATGGTGGTGGTGTATGCCTCCGTGGTGGCATCGATGGCAAGCTTGGCAAGGTTGATGCGTCAGTGTCTGCTCTCGAGAAGGAACGGTGAAAAACGGCGGCGACGACCTATGTGAGTGCGACGGACCAGAGTGCACCCCTGCAATGCGGCTTGATTTGGCCCTCTGGTTTAGATGTTAGGCTTTGGTGTGATGTTTGTTTCGTATTAGTCTCGGACTATTGGCACCCCTTTATCAAGTGGATAGGAGCGACAACATATGTCGCCAAGGTAGTGGCTTCAAACTACCTAATGTATTATTTGTAAGTTCTTTGTGAATAATTAATAAAATGATTGTATGCATCGCCCAAATGCAGAGGCATGCAGCCATCCTCCTTTTCTAAAAAAAGAAGGTGATGTACCAATTTAGGGCACCTCCAATGGTAACCCGCAAATTTCCGCCTGCAACCGTCCGC
>LR738713.1:634391804-634407093 GCA_902687465.1 Secale cereale | reverse complement strand
GAATCCGTGGACACAGATGCGGGAGGCAGCCATCCAACCGCAGCCGCATATATTTTAACAACAATTCGAACCAACCTAAACAAAATTTGTGCAAACACAGCAAAATTTCATATAAACATGACGGATTTCATACAAACCGAAACGAAATCATTTGCAATTTGAACATATTTTAACTAAAAAGGTAAAACTATTTGCACGTGCGGTCATGCGGAGCTCCACTTCCACTACACGGATACACTACACTGGTCTATGGCCGATCACAGCTTGTCTTCCCCATGTCCAGCAGCCCGCTCATCAGACTGCCGGGAGCCCTGGAGGTATATGATTTAGTGCAAATGGCTGTTTGCTTCTCCACCGCTCATCGGAGTGGAATCGCCGGCTAATACTTCAGCCCGAGGGGAAGAGGGCGCATCGCTTTATGAAGCCCAGACTGGGGCCGACGATGGTCTGCACTGAAGAAGAACCGGGCAAGACAACGGTTGTGTACGCCGGCATCTCCCTGGCGGTGGCCTTCCTGGGACCCAGGCGGCGGCGGCGGCTTTTCGTGTTCTACTTTTCCTCGATGTTGGTGGCGGATGCGGACGCGCTGGTCGCCTGCTCATCGTTCTCCACGCAACCAACTTTTGTCTATGCCTACATGGCACAGATATGTGCGCGTCTATGACGGATGGCGCAATCGCAGGCACTGGAGGCGCGGTACGATGCGGCGTCGTCGACGTACGACAGCCTCCATTAGCTGGTTTGGAGCGGCGAGTTGCTGTACCACGCGTCGGCTTGGGCGGCAACTTGCTCCGTTTGGCTAGGCGAGAGAGGTGGAGCAGCGAGCTACCTCGCTCGTATCCGGCGGGCTGGGCAGACCACCCAGTCGGCTTTTATGACGGAGAACTGCTCTTCCAAGTCGTCGGATGCCATCGAAAGGGTGGATAAAATGATGGAAGGAGGAGATGGGGAGCGGCCGACTTGGTGGTGCGTTCTTGCTCGACATCTGGCCTCAATAAATAGAGGACGAACGAGAGGAGTTTGCCCGACGTTGCATGTAATACCGGCCGGGGTAGGTTTCTCGGCTTCCACACGGATTTAGTGGAGGCGTTTGAATGCGGCGAGACAGCGTGTTCAGCCAGGCGTGGAGCAGGCGGCGCCCTCGGCTGGCATGCCGCTTCAACGACGAAGGTAGTGAGAGGTCGCTTCCGCCCTAAGCCGCCTTTAATGTGGAGCGGCGTGCTATACAGCGGCATGAATGCAGGCAATTAGCGCCGGCCGAAAAGCTCACCGGGCATATGAGGTTTTTTTGGTGGGCTAGAGCGGCCAAAAGCGGACATTGGATCGGTTCGGACTGTCACGAAGCCCCACATTTGTCTCTGGTTTACGGGAGAAAACGCGTCTAGACTGCGTCGCAGTCTCGCAGACCATTACAGATCCGCATTGGATGGTTTTCATTTTCTGGACAGCGTGGCCGGAACGGATACGGAAGGTTTGAGAGTTGGTGTTAAAGATGCCCTTGCATATGGCTGGATATGAGGACATCTACAACCACACACACATACAGCCTCCATTTGAAGCAAACATGCCATTGCATTCTCCACAAGAATCTAGGTTCGTCATTTTTCATGAAAGTCACACCAACGCATGGACCATATTGAGAAGATTTTCACTTCAGGACCATGTCGCACTGGGCCACATCCGCATACTCCATGTGTACCATATTCTCACCAGTTTGCCGACATCAAGGGGCTGCCATCAGCCCATCACCGTTGTGACTTCCTCTACAGTTTCACCGTCCGAGAATCTCCCTTTTGTGACTGTGAGGGAGGGTTAGGCAACCGAATATCTATATGATATTCAGTGATTTTTATCACATTTTGCGCCTGACAATATTTGTAAACACAGTACAATCACATATTATATACACACATATACTTACCCCTATGAACACACACTCACACCTAAAGTATGAGCACCTCCGACATACTGATCTTGAGATTGAAGAAGTCACCACAGGCACTTCATGATCGACATAAACATCTCCTTCTACTAAACGAGCATCACCAGAAAGTCTAAAATAAATTTAGAAAAATATGAGCACTAGCGCCAAGTTTAGGACTTAAACCTTCATGGGCTGGTTCCACTACAAAGAACTTAATGATCTGAGCTACGGTTAGTTCCCTCGTATCTGATAATATAGCATGTAATCGGGACATTATGGTTAGAATTTGACTGGAATTATTCATTGTATATATAGTTTTTGTTCCTCCTATGTATGAGATAACACGGAAACTACGACCGTGTGGCAAATTCTCCTTATTTTCTCTTAAACTTACGGTAAAGTCCTATTTTGAATTGATGAATACACGGTCAATCTAAGTGAGAATTGGATAATTTTGCATATTGGACCAAGTAAAATCATAATCAAACAATGGAATTCCTGAATTTACAAATCCTTGATGAAATCATTTCAAAAAGTCATCCTGAATTTACTACTTTTGAAGCTTTGTTTGTTGAAAAGAACACATCGCCAATTTTTTTTTGCTTAAATTTAGTATCAGTTCAGATTTTCTATCATTACCCAATCCAATGATATTCCAACAACACGAATGGGTGATCTAAGGCGATATGTCGCCGGGAAACTGAATAGCAGCAGAAAACATAAGAGCATCTACTGTCAGCGTCCACAAATCCTCCCCAGACGCTCGCAGACGCGACCGGTCAGTGACCAGACATGAGAGCGAAGAAAAAATGTGTCCCAACCGAACTCCTCACATCATCCCTATATCTCCGGGTTGTCGTGAACCCTCATGTTGAGGACAAATGTAGAGGGGTATGAGAGCTCACGGACGCGCCCGGTCAGTCTGCCACATAGGATGCGGCTCACCCCGGACCATCTTTTTCTTTCTTTCTGTACTCTTGCTTTTCCTTCTCTCTTTTCATCTTCATTAATCACGTGCAAGTGACCGGACATATGAGGAAGAAAATAAGGAGTGTGACTGCATGGACAGACAAATATGGGCTCAAAACGGATACGTCCGGTCATTGACCAGACGTGTCCGCGTGCATTTAGGGGGTCAGATTTGATAAGTCCGGCTGTAGATGCTCTATGAACTCAGACTATGAGCACAACGCAACTGAACCAAGCAACCCTGAACCCAATGCCATGGAGGGAAACTAACAAACCGAGGACACGAGTAGCATGAACCAGACTGAGCACAAAAAACGACATGCAAACTTCCCGGGGCTCAAAATAAAAGTGGTAAAACGCTTGCAATCTGGTTCATGCTTCCATCTTTTGTGTGGAATTTTTCTCTGGGGCCAAACATGGGAGTGCACCATCTTTGGGTTGCTGCTCTACCTGATGTCCCAATGTAAATGATCAGATTATTATGGGGGTATGGTAAGACCTATTAATCTTCTCGCCACTTGACCAAATTAGGGGGCTGGTGCAAATGATTAATGGTCCCATTTTGTATGGTGCTTGTCGACACACGCGAATGTCTAGGAGTGTCATCTTCAAATGATCAATTATCAGGATAGAAAAGGACCACAAACCAGGTGACTATCTTGCATGAATAGCATAGGATTGGCATCTTGGGTAATCAAGTACTGTCTACATCCTTATATCTGTTTTCTACAAGTATGAGTTAAGGAGAATGGTGGCGCTCACTCCCATGTCCGCATCATTTTTCATGATCTAACTTTGAATGTAAATAAACCAGATACTCTCCAACACTGTTCCAGTCATGTATCCCCTCCGTTCCAAAATATTTGAAATTATAGGTTTGTCTCAAGTCAAAGTTCCTATAAGTTTAACTAAGTTTGTAGAAAAATATATGAATATTTATAACATTTAATTAGTTAATTTAGATTCATCATAACATATATTGACATACTATATATATGATTGATGTTGTAGATGTTAGCAAATTTTGTATGAAGTTGGTCAAACTTAAAGAAGTTTGACTTAGGACAAACCTAGACTTCAAATATTTTGGAATCGAGTGAGTAGCTAGCTATGGTTTGTAGGTACCATCGAATAGGCTTAGGGCATCTACAGCCGGCCCAGCAAATTTGGCCCCTCAAATGTCCGCGAGCGCGCCCGATCAGTGTCCGGGCGTGTCTGTTTTCCTATTTGTTCGTCCACTCAGTCATGTCCCTCACTTTTTTCCCTATACGTTCGGTCACATGCATGTGATTGGTGGAAAATGAGAGATAGAAAAAAATAAAGGAAAAAGATGTTCCGTGGTGGGAAAAATCCTATGTGACGGAAAAAAAAAATCCTATGCGGCAAACGCGAGACCACTAACCTGACACGCCCAGACACTCCTCATACTCATCCCATATATGAGACCAATATGAGGAGTGTCGGACAGCATCCTCCCGGTCAATTTGGTGAGACCGGCCGTAGATGCTCTTACTACCATCAATTCACTCCTCTAGCTTGGCCGGCTTTGAGATAGTAATCGACGGCCTAATTGTGTAACATCATCTGTCGTTCTTTGCCTGCAGTGGTGGATGCAACAACCTAGGACAATTAGTCGAGTGCACTACACAACTCAAAACTAGTTACCATATATGTGTAACTTTCAACAAATGTTTCCTCTGTTAAAACTTAGCATCCAATTATTGATGAGGTTACAACTATGTTAGTCTGAAAGTTATCATTTCTGTTTTCACTGATTTTCTTATACTCATGATGTGTGTTTTGGTTCTAGATGCACCTACCATCGAGAATCCATCACTTATGCACATTCGTTAACACTAAGTTATGAGAATGTGCTACAACTAGCACAAATATCTAGTTGGTGGCCTCGAAATTGCCATGACAATAGAAGTTATGAGTTGTGAACTGCCAGGACTCTTGCATCAGTATATGATTTTCATCGCAAATATGTAGTCTATGTGAATTTATTTTCAGATTCCGCGGATCAAATCTATTTTTCTCTAAAATTAACATGGCACCTCAAAAGGTGTTTCACTTACTCTTCCCATTCAGACTATCTTGTCAGAGGGCCAAAACTCTAGGATCAAGGCGAGCTCATGTTGATATACTCCCTCCCTTCCGGTTTATAAAGCTTACCTCAAAATTTTAGTTTTTCTATTTTATAAGTCTCAATTTGATTGTTTCTCATCACATGTTCAGATTTCAAGGTGCGTTAAATCATTACATGCAAGGATTAAAAGAAAATTGACCAATGCATGTAAAAGTTCTTTTTCATGCATGCATGCATTACAATTAATGCATTGATAAAAACATTTTTTTAGGAAAACAAGCGCATTAATTGGGTACTTTCGCAAACTGTAGAAACTATTCCACCACTCATGATCTACCCTGGTTGGTGAGATTTTTGAATTGAGCTATATAAATCGGAAGCGATGTAGTATCACTTTCTGTTAGAGTCACTAGAGCCACTAATGGTGCATGTTAGTTACTAGATGATGTTTTATTTTCCACACAATTTAATGCTGATAATTAAGGTTGTTGGAAGAAATTATGCCCAGATGCCATGCAACATGCATGGCTAATCAGAGAAAAAACAACATCATGCACTGGCATGTCCTTGTAATAGAGATTAAGTCAAAGAAGAAAACCATGTGATATTTCCTCCAGCGGCCTTTGGAATAACAAACACGCAATCGTTCCCTCCAACGAAATAATGTTGGGTGGAGGAAGTAGTAAATACAAGGATAATTAAGATGGTCTAGTTACTATTGTGTTGCAGAAAATATATAGGACTACCTTGAAGGAACTTTGAGAAACTACAACTTCTTAGGTGCAACGGAGCCTACTCGAAAGCTTGCCATGGACCATTTATTTAACCACTATAAAATCTTTGCACAGGCCATTTTGTTTGGCCATTTGAGAGCAAGATAAGGGACGATATTAGTCTCACATTGGCATCATGCATCAATCTTTCAAGATGAGCGGAACTTGGAGGCTGCTGGTTTTCAAACTGTGAGAGTTTTTGTCAATCACCCATGTATATTGTTGCAAAGAGTATAAACAACCATAGATATTTCCATGCAAAAAAAAAAAACTATACATTTGTAGTGGCATATGTTTTGCAATCCATTGCAATCGTAGTGAGTGTCTTTGACACTTCCATTCACGCACAACCAATGCTCATCGATCAGAACTTTTTCACAACAAACCATGGGTTGTGCGAATAATTTCAAGAGAACACGAATTAGATAGGAGTTGTAAATTGTTAGGGCTCTTAAAACGTTACATGATTTTTGTCATCAGTCTGAACCATATATGAAGATTTTTTTTTTGGATTCAATGGATTAGATCTAATTCTTATTTCAAAATTAACGTGCTACCTCGAAAGGTGCTACTAGATAGGCGACACCGACTTTTAGTGCGAGCCTGCTCGACAGTTCCCTTGATGCACGACCAAGGCTCATTTTGCACGATTTTTTTCAGATAGGAGATGTGAATTGCAAGGAATGTTACATTAGTATGTGATATCCATAGTAAAACTGAACTACCTATGTAGATTTACTTTTTAGATCCAACGGTTCAAATTTAATTTCCACCTCAAATTAATGTGGTGAATCAAAAGGCAGGGGCGGATCTGGGCCCCAGGCCCCCAGGGCCCAGGCCCGGGGCGTGGCCTTTTTTCTTGGTTATTACCTAGGCATGTTTTTGAATGGGCCCATGGCTTAGCCCAACTATACATGGCCCAGGACGGTAGAATCCCCTCGCCCGGACTCGCAGTCTCGCAGACCTAGCCACGAATGGACGGACCAGTGCTCGTCAGGTTGCGTGCGTCGAGGCTGCCGCCAACTCCCGCCGGTGACTCCCCTCCCGCCCTCCGCTCCGGCCAGGACTGGCTCCGGCGACTTCCCTCCCGTGGTCCCGCCCTCCCTTCGCCGTTCGCCTGGTCCCTCGCTCGCCCGCGCCCTCCACCGCAGCGCCGCTCGCCTGCTGCTGGCTGCTGCTCCGCGCCTCCGCCGCTCGCCCTGTCTGGTCCCCTGCTGGCCTGCTGCTCCGGTGCGTGCCGGCTAGCTATCCTGCCTCTTCTCCGGTCCGGCCTCTCCTTGCTCCTGCTCTGCTCCGGCCCACGCCCAGCAGGACTGTCAGGACTGAGGACTGACGCCCAGGATTGGTATTTGGTAATGCCTGTTGTTGATTTTTTTTTTTGAAGATTCAACATTCAGTTTCACTTGAATTGCTGCTGCTTACTTCTTATTTGAATATTCTGTAGAGATGTCAAACATTGCATTCTGTAGAGATGTTCCAAGCATGCAGAAGCTACTGTTAATTCCGTGGCGTTGTAACCCTGAATGAACCAATCGGATTGCTGCTGCTTATTTGAATGTGAATATTGCTGTTGCTATGATTGGTTGAGGAATAAGATGGGTGATGATTGGTTGAACTATTCCATGGTGTAATATTGAGCGAGAAATATTTGCAAAGGTTGATGATGATGCTATTATATATCACTTTCAATCCTATAGATCTCGCAAAGGAATTTTACCAAGTCGTAGTAGTAAGTTTTCAACTCTGTACAATGTTAATTGTTTCACTTGATGTTTACGTTTTCTCTTATGAAATTTTGCTTTTCATTTCTCTAAGGTGTTGGCTCTTCTTCCACCGTTGATCAAGATATGGAAGACACTGATGAAGCAAGCCATTGATTTGGTACTCTTTTTACTGCACGCACTATTCGTAGTTTTTGTCATTTTTTTTATCTATTTTGTTGTATCTTTAAGCATTGAGTTTAAATTCTAATTTTCCTGTGCAATTGAGCCATATTGGAGGTAGCTATAAATTGATGGACATTAAGTTTTTCTCTCGTGACAAAAAATAAATTGGGGCCCGGGGCTTGCTCCAATCCTGGATCCGCCACTGTCAAAAGGTGCTTCTAGTTGGTAAGTATGACTATAAGATGGGCTAGCTACTAGTGTGTTACACAATATACAGGGTTGCCTTGCAAGAACTTCGGAAATAGCAACTTCGATGGTGCAACAGAGGCTGCTCAAAAGCTTGACGTGTATCATTTATACAGCCGCCCTAAAAGCTTTGCATGTACCATTTTATTGGCCTTTGGAGAGCAAGACGAGAAATTATATAAATAAACATCACATTTCTTAGCGTAATAAATAAATGTCACATTGGCATCATGCGGAAATCTTTCAAGACCAGTGGAACCTGGAGGTTGCTGATTTTTAAGCTGTGAGAGTTTTTGTTGATAGTGCGTGCATATTGCTAAAAAGAGTATATACATCTTTAACGGCATATGGTTTTTTATTCCGTTTCCTTTAGTATTAAATACTCACCCCGTCCGAAAATAAGTGTATCAACTTTATACTAAATTTAGTAGTACAATGTTATATTAAAGTTGAGACACTTATTTTGAGATAGAGAGAGTATATGTGAACTTAATTCATTTCATACAGATGATCTGACGGGCGATACAAAGAGAAAATTCGATTTTACTAATTTTAATGGGTTCAAGAGAAAAACACGAAGGACCACATCTTTGAAGGCAGGTAGCCACGGGGACAATAAAGAAAATGCCCTTCATGGGCCAACTGTATGTGGTTGTCATGGCTGAAACGAGTTGCCTCAGGCTGCCTGTAATGGAATCATAGGTAGTATTATGCATGCCAACTAGGTAATTTTGATGATGTGGCATAGAATTAAATGAAGAGAAAAAGGGTTGAGTATCATATTATGATACCGTATCATATTAAATGATGTGTTAGTATGTGTCATGCATGACAATAAATGACTATCATATAATACTAACATATGATACTATGCACTACGGATGTAGTATCATACACTAGTATCATGTGCATGATACTAGTATATGATACTCTCCATTACAACCAGCCTCAGCCTGAGCGGGGCGAGCATAAATGACGAAGACAGCGGGCCTTCTTAGCTATGCTATGATGATGGTAATAACGAGAGGTGTACCATTATTAAGGATTGAATATTTTTAGCTGCATCTGCATGTGTTGGTTAGACGTGGTTGGTCGATTTTTGGGACCTCATTTTCTTCATTGCCGACTACGTACTTCGCCTTAGTTGTTTATCTCATGGGTGGTTTGGCTGTCTTGTAGCTGGATTGCATCGCTTCATATTCTTCGTGCCATTGCCTCGTACGCAGAGATGTTTATAGGAAGATGATGTTCCCTAACTACATTCATGGGAAGCATGAACTAGATATCCTAGACACAAAGTTTCTTTCTAGCTCGAGCTCCACGATACCTCTTATCCAAACTGTTGGTTTGCTTCGAGATTTGTGCACACAAGGAGCATGACGAGCAGTGTAGCTGTTAGCCGCAGTGTCATTAGCACCATGTGATGTCCTGTCTGGATGGTTACAGCTGTATGTCATGTTCCTAGCCTCACTGCTGCAACAGTGCAAGAAAGAGAAAGAGTGGGGCCAGCTAATAAAGAAATGTAGAGTCCTTACTCCTTACCGGAAAGGTGAAGAGAGAGGTAGCATGTGTGATTGAGAAAAAAAAACACTGTGAATTCTTTTTAGAGAGAAAAGTGCCTACGTGGGAATCTCAAAGAGAGAAGAAAATCTTAGCAAAATTTGAAGAGACAGGTACCATGTGTGTGAGAGAGAAGAATCTGTTTTTTTCTATAAAAAAGGGAGAGAGATGGAGAAGCTTCATTTAAAAGGAAGCTTCATTTACGAGAGTGAGAGAGAGAGTGAGAGAGAACATATGAGAGAGAGCTTGCACATTTGAATGAAGATTTCAATTGCATGCGAGGAAAGAGAGAGCTTTTTGTGAGGAAACATTCTTTTTTGTAGATAGCAAGTATGATAAATAGTACAAGAGCAGGTCATCCATCACAGCGAGAGTGTGTTTTTTTATTTGTGTACACTGTGGCCATATCAGTGCATAGTGGTAGAAATTGTAACCTTTTTGCCAGTCTCTAGCACGGGTCTCAATCCACTATTAAGCATTGAGGGTCTGCCTAGCAACTGATTTTTTAATCTATGCACACATCCAGATGCACCTGAGTACAGAGATTGAAGGGCTATGATAGAAGGTACCGTGTAGCTCGGCCTATAGAAAACCATTCTCTATCCTAGAACATATCGGGTTTGGTCAGCTAAGCCATACTCCTAGATTAGACGCCGACAAACTTAGCAAGATCGCAGAGCACGTTTCTATAGTATCTTCAAGTTTGCTAAGGGTTTTGCATACATAATTATTTTGCTAAGGAAAAATTAGTTTGCTGATACACAGAAGTCAGAGAGCTAGGAAGAAACAAATTTATGGATATATGGCAGCTTGAGAAAAATACTGAACACAATAAGTAGGAGCGCATCAACCTTTATGATGAGGGGCCTCTATGGAAGACTGTCCAAATACTGCCAGCTAAATTCATGCGAGGGGCCTCTGTCGAAGACGGTTCAAACTACTACTCCCTTCATTTCTAAATATAAGTCTTTTTACATATTAACTACATACGAATGTATATTGACATACTTTAGAGTGTAGCGTCATTTATTTTGCTTCATATTTAGTCACTTATTGAAATTTCTAAAAAAACTTATATTTAAAAAGGTAGAGGAGAATAGATATAGCTGGGCACAGAAATCCGTAGCTTGAGAAACTGCACAAATCCGGAACTTCCGCGACCAACCACACCTTTCATTTTGTCAATAACATGTAGGGTACCTTGTGTATTACGGAAAATAAACAGGAGCTCCTGGTGCTCCACACCCCTATATGAATATTAATCGTAAAAAAATACCAAGCAATTCAAAAAATTCTGAAATTTGGTGATACCAAACATGGGTTCTCAATCTACTCCCGTGTGAAATTTCGTGAAAAATACCAACGGACGTATCCGCGGCAAAGGAAATACAGTCCGAACAAAAATCCATCCAAACAGTTTTTAATATACATAGGATTTTTTTTGTCTTTTTGCCACGAATACGTTTCCGGGTATTTTTTTCACGAAATTTCACACGAAAGTAGATCGGGAACCCAGGTTTGATATCACAAATCTCAGATTTTTTTCAAATTTCTCGGTATTTTTTTGAATTTAATGTTCGTATTAGGGTCTGGAGCACCCGGATGCTACAAGTCCGCTTCCGTGTAAGGTTGGTCCCAATGGGGTGGAACTTTGGAGTAACATCACATATTTCAATACAACGTTGCTTATGTGGCACATATTTAATGAAGAGTGAGGTGCTTGTGGTAACTAGCTAAGTTACCGGAACATCACACACTTCAAGAAACAATGAGTCTATAAGCTAATAAATGCATCGTTGCATGACACTACCTACATGTTCCTACCCACTGTTGAGGTAGTAACATAGTCTAGATAAGTGTGTATGTTACTACCTTATGTTCCTGCTCATTGTGACCAGCCTTACTCCCTATTCATTTTCCGACAAGTAATTATGGACCAAGAAAGTATAGCGGAAGTTAGGTGTTGCAGTGGCTACAAGATGCGTTGCCTCTACGGTTCGTACTACTTCTGCACGGGCAGATACGCATCTAATGAAAATTAAGCATCTACCGTCAGATGATGAGTAGGTGATGATGAACAGTGGATGGAGGGGCGGCGCAGTGCACCGGTGGAATATGCTTAGGCCGCGCTTGGCATCGGTGTATTCAAATACAAATGTATTTAATTTACATGTGTAACTTACTGGGACACGAACGATTTCTAGCCGGAATGGAAATGACGGACGGAGACATGTATTTTTCTTACATGTGTACTTGAAGGAAAACGAGAATTCAAACATGGCCTTACCGTTCTATAGATTGGAATCGGTTTGCATTTCTCTACATGCAGTGCATGCATCACACATCTCTTCCATGAGTCTGAACAATTATACATATTTAATGGCATATTATTTTTCCTTTTGTTTTCTTAATTCAACTCAGACAAGGTTCCATAAACTAAGCTGCCTCAACTTCAAAAAAAAAAACTAGGGTCCACTGCCTCCCGTCGGCCTCGCCGGTCCGTCTAGTTTTCGGTGGCCTTAGGACCATGGAGGCATTGTGTATCCCGGCCCTTGCCGGCTGGAGGGCTCCGTATTTAGACATTTCTTTGATTTTTGTCCAGGTTTGTGTCCTGCTCAGGAAGACGAGATGGCAGCGATTGTCTGAAGATGGAATAAAGTCCTCCCCGGCTAGCCCCGGCCCCAGTGATGCGTCTGACATCGTCGATGGGCGTGTGAATGTGTATCTCCGGCGGATCTGTTCTTGGTGGATTTGTTCGGTATTTGTTCGTTGTCCGTCTATGTTCGTGTGTCTTCAGGTTGGATCCTAATTCCGATCTACACTATTCATTGGCGGCGGTTGGTATTCTAGTACGCTGGTCCTATGAGGCCTTAATATGACGACTTCCTAACTTTCTACTTAATATTTTTTGCCCGGCTCCGGCGATGAGGGGCGATGACGGCTACGCGCCTTCGGCTCGCTTCAGTGCTTGTAGTCATCGCTAGGTGATCTACGAATCCAGATGTAATTTTATGCTTTCTGGTGTTCATTTTATTGTCATAATTGAAGATGAATAGATCGAAAGTTTTTCTGCAAAAATAATAATCAATTCAGACAATGTATAATGGATAATACAAGGAGAAGAGTCTATTTTACTACTTTTATTGATTGGTTCAAGATAAAACAACTAGGGCCATCTCTTTGAAGGCAGGTGGCCGTAGACAAAAGGAATGAGCTGCTATTGATGTGACCACTGTATATGCCATGGCCAAAAACAAGCAACGTGGGCCCTGAGTGGAATGAGCATGAATGATGATAGTATTCACGTCTTTGTTGCAATATTACGATGGTGATGAGACGTGTAACCATTATTATTCGGAAGTATCTAGAATTAAATATGGGTGGAGTGACATACTTGGCAGCATGCATCCCATGTAGTGGCAATGTCCAGTAGGTTGGATGTGGTTGTTTGATTTTCATGATGTTGTTTTTATTCATTGCCGACTACTTTGTCTAGTGGGTAGTTTGACCGTTTCGTAGAGATGTTCATAGTCTTCATGCCATTGTCTTTGTATGTGGGCCATCTAGAGATGTCCAGGTCTTTTCATCGAATTTGTGTGTGTGTGTGTGTGATATGTAGATATATTACCTCTTGAGACGATATAAACTACCGGGGTACACCTACCCAGTCAGCGGAGTTACTGACACCCGGTACAATATAAACACTCAAACACACACATAGATGGGAGCACATGCACAACTCACCAGAGTTGTCGACCTTGGAATTGATGAGTTACCACCCAAAAATGACAATTCATAATAATTTAGCAGACATACAAAGTGTTAAAACTGGAGTTTTATATGTGGTCAATTGGGAATATGTCCACCCATTCTAACCTTTTTTGTAAAAAAAATGCAGGTCTATTGACCACATTAGCAATATAAATACCTCTACAAAATTAAAAAAATTACTTCAAAGTCTCAAGGGTCCGAGCTTATTCCACCTAGACAGGAATCTACGCCAACGAGCCACAACGCCTCCGTAGATAATTCTGTAAGCGTTACCTATTATCCTAATAGGTGAATATTTTATATGGAGTACGATCCTTATAATTAATGCGGTACACAACTTGTGATCACCAAACCTGCCACATTTGTTATTTTTCGTTAACAAGGAAACGGCAAGAGTTTCCATATGTGCACACAAGTTTTGTAGAGTACTAGCTTCTTCTATAAATAGAGATCTCGGCTTGCATCTCACTACATCTCCATACATGCTGCACACATCTCTTCCTAGGATGGCATTCTCGTTCCTGCCAGAACTAGTCATCTCCATAGTTGTGGTACATGTAGTTATTGTAGGTTTCTACTTCATAAAGTCTAGCAAGAACCCATTGTTGCCCGTGAGCTGGCCAGTAGTAGGCATCCTCCCTTCCCTGGTCGTCAACCTACATAGATTGCATAACTACATCTCCTTTGACCTCCTAACACCATCTGGTCACAGCCTAAAGGTTGCCATAGCCAGCATACGGATGTTCATAACCTGCGACCCAACAAATATCCAATACATCTTTAGCTCGAACCACACAAACTATCCCAAGGGCGAGGATTATGCCGAAATATTTGACATGACGAGAGGCTCTCTCTTCAGCGCAGATGGCGAGTCATCCCGACGGGAGCGTGCCAACTTCCAGAGTGTGCTGAGCAACCCGCTGTTGGTTGGGTTGATGACTAAGTGTTGTCACGACAAGGTGGAGAAGAGTCTCCTACCCTTCATGGCCCACATGGTGAGAACCAATACTCATGTTGACATGAATGATATGTTGATGAGGCTTGTGTTCGACATGTATGCCACAACCATCTTCAGCGTGGACCCCACTTGCCTATCCCTCGACATGCCGTCGGTACACGTCGCGAACGCGATGGACACGGTCATGGAGGTGGGCTTTGTCCGTCACATTGTGCCGGCATTTTTTTGGAAGGTGATGAGGCGCCTGAACATCGGTCCAGAGAGGAAGCTCGCCGCTGCGCAAGCGGTTCTTCGCTGCTTCATCACGGACATGATCACGAAGAGGAGGAAGAAGGGCCATATTGTTGGTCAAGAAGTACCCACTGATGTTTTGTCTAACTATGTCAATGACCAGAACTACAATGATGATTTACTACAGGCGACACTCATTACCTATATGATCGCTGGGAGGGACACGATTGGCACTACCTTGCCATGGATTGTCTACAACCTCGCCAAGAACCCACACATCGTGTCAAGCATTCGCAACGAACTAGCACCCATCATGTCCCGCAAAGCATCCATTGTTGACGCTGGCACGATGATGATATTTGAGCCAGATGAGGTCAGAGCCCTAGTCTACCTGCAAGCCACCTTGTTGGAGACACTCAGGTTGTACCCGCCGATACCTATCGAGCGCAGGTCGGTGGTATCAACTAATGTGATGCCGAGTGGCCATGTTGTTTGTGCACAGGACATCATCCTCGTCTCTATCTACTCCGTCGGTAGAATGGAGTCTGTTTGGGGGTCCGACTGCCAGGAGTATAGGCCTGAGAGGTGGCTCTCTGAGGATGGACGCCAACTGCGATACGTACCCTCGAACAAGTTTCCTGCATTTAACTCAGGGGCAAGGTTGTGCCTTGGCAAGGACATTGCAATCATGCAAATGAAGATCATCATCGCTGCTATCGTGTGGAACTTTGATGTGAAAATCGTTGATGGACAAGCCATTAACACGAAGTTGTCATGTCTTCTACAAATGAAGAATGGGCTTAAGGTGAACTTGAGTAAAGTACAAATGTAAGGGTATATATATATATATATATATATATATATATATATATATATATATAT
>LR738713.1:634346023-634385520 GCA_902687465.1 Secale cereale | reverse complement strand
GCGGGCGGGGCGGGGGGAGGCGGGGCGGGGGGAGGCGGCGGGGGCGGGACGGGCGGGAGCGGCCGGCGGGGCGGGCGGCGCCGGGGCGGGGGGAGGCGGCGGAGGGCGGCCGGGGCGGCGGCGGAGGGCGGCCGGGGCGGCCGGCGGCGGCGGCGGGCGAGCCGGAGGGCGGGAGGAGCGAGCGCGGGCGGGCGGGGCGGGATGAAATCCTTCCCGCGCTCGGGAGGAAAAGGAGTGCGGGTCGGGGGGAGAAACTCCCCCCAACCCTCACTTCTACAGGCCGGGAGAAGGTTTGAGGGTTGGACCTCTAAATTTTTTTACGGATTTGAGGGTTTAGGGGTTCTAGTCTACGGGTTTTTTTGGACGAAAACCGTAAAAAAACGGTTATTTATAGAGATTTGAGGGTTTGAGGGCTCTCCTAGAGATGCTCAAACGCCGGACATGAGAGGAGGGGGCGCGCTGTGCAGTTAGGGCGACCAGGTCGTCATGGCCAGAAGCTGAGAAGGGCATCTAGCTAGAAGAGTCAAGGTTGTATGTGGAACGACCCAGACAACATCCGCATGTTGGGGGTGGGGCTACTGTAGCTGCTCCCTACAACTAAATAATTTCATGCTGTAAGGATATATATATAAGCTCACCTACCCATGCATTGAACACGAATGCCACTACGTGGAACAAAGGAACATGATAGCAAATCGATTTTTAGTTGTCTTACTCCATCGCGCGTGAAGAAAGCCATATATTTCTTCACGCGCCGTGGAGTAAGACAACAAAATTTTGTCCATAGTTAAACTGTGTAAAATTTGATTAAGTTCATAGAAAAAACATCAACAGCTACAATACTAGGTACATACAATATATATCTATATCTTATTATGTATTTAATTATACTAGTTTTTTGGTATTGTAGTTTTTTTTATAGAACTGGCCAAACTTTACATTGTTTGACTTCAACCAAAATTCCCTTCAAGCACGGAAGAAGTGGTATATACGTAGACCATAATCCTTAGTGATGCCATGGACGTTGCCTGCATCTGGATAATACCGGATGCAGTGGATTGGCGCGTAGGAGGAGCTCGCCCAGGTAGTCCTTGCTATTGGTTCATGTCATGAGCCTCCTCGGCAATTCCCTTGATGCGTCACCAAAGCTCGTCAAGCGGACCTTTTCTAGTAACAATCCATGGATTGTACGAAGTTGTTTTCAAGCGAAGAAGAGACAAAATGGAGTTGTGAATTGTGAGGGCTCTTACAGCAGTATATGATCTCCACTCTAAATCTGAATTGCCTACATAGACTTATTTTAAAATTCAATGGATTATTTGTAGAAATAATGTGGTGTCTCGAAAGGTACTTTTTTATAACCTTTCGGAAGATGCTTCTAATTAGTATGCCACCGGATCTTGGTTTGAGCCTCCTCAGGACTTCCCTTGACGCACGACCAAGGTTCATCAAGTGGATTTGCTTTTTGCAAGACATCCATGGGTTGTACAAAATTAACATGGTGGTTAAAAAGGTGCTTCCAATAGTAAATATAAGTATAAGATGGGCCAGTTACTAATCTGTTACAAAATACATATGGCTGCCTTGCTGGAACTTCAGGAAATATCAATTTCTTTGATGCAATGGAGGTTGCTCAAAAGCTTAGCATGGATCATTTATTTAACGGCCCTAAAAGCTTTGCACGAACTTATTTAACCACCCTAAAAGCTTTGGATGGACCATTTTGTTTGGCCGTTGGAGAGCAAGATGATGGACGATATTAGTCTCACATTGGCATCATGCGGCAATCTTTCAAGATTAGTGCAGCTTGGTGGCTGCTGGTTTTCAAGCTCCAAGACCTTTTGTTGATCGCTCGTGTATATTATGAAAATAGTATAATCAACTATTGTCGGGGGAAACTGTCCACCACGAACACCTATGGGACCGGAGCCCCTTGTCGTTGCGGTGAGGGAGCGGAGGGAGCACGAAGAGCGGATCGAGGAGAGCACGCGGGCAGTTTACCCAGGTTCGGGCCGCGCGGACGCGTAAAACCCTACTCCTGCTTGGTTTGTATTGAATCTGTGAGCTCGGGAGCTTGAATAACTAGCTACCCCGAGCCAGAAAGCTATCAAGGTTTGGAACCCTTTCTACGTTGCGCATGGGCCTCCTTTTATAGCTCAAGGGGTCACCGACAGGTGCCAACGTAGAAGAAGGGCAAAAATGTAACTTTGGTGGTAGTTGTAACAGTGCGGGAACAGTGCGTGAACAGTGATGAACAGTGGTCATCACCTACTTTGACAGTGGGGGACAAGAGCATTTAATGCCCGTCGCCGTCGACCCCAAAAGCACCCGCCCTTGCGTCTCCGTTCGCCACGGCGATAGCCTCGTCACCGTGGAGTGCAACCGTGCCCCCCAGGCTGCACAGCCATCCGCCACGCGTCCCTGGAAGGGCCCCAGGGCGACGCGTGGGCTGATGAGCTGGAGCGTGGGCACACAGCGCAGGTTCCCCCGGCAAGCACCTTGCCGGGGTCTTGATCTTGCCGGGCTGGGAAGCTTGTCGCTCCCCGGGTCCTTGCCGGGGCGCATGCTGCGCCAAGGCATGTCTTCTGGAATGTAGTCTTCTGGTCTTCCTGGCAAGCTCCTCTTGCCAGGGTCTTGTGCTAAACGTGATAGTCTTGAGCCTGGGACGGCCTTCCCGGCAAGCTCCACTTGCCGGGGCCTTGAACTTCTGCCTTGTATACTTTGTTTTTGAATGGTTTAATAAGGATCAGAAAGGTCTCCGGCGAGCACGTGGTGAGCCCTGCCGCGGGAAGCTGCTACTGCCCGTGCACAAGTTGGGGTACTAAGGTACCCCTATCTTAGTACACCGACAGGAGCCCCCGGGCCTGGGCCATACGCGGTGCCGAGCGCTGTTGGGCCAGGCCCAAAGCAGTGCACGGACACACGCGGCCCACGGCACGCCGAATCCCCTTCCGCATCCGCCGCGTCCCTCCCCAACGGCACGCGTCGATCGCGGCGTCGTGGGAAAGATCGTGGCCACGTTCTTTAATGGAAAAAGCGAAACGTCCCCCACTCCCCCTTAAAAGCAGAGGGAACAGGGGCAGTTTCCTTCCCCCGCATTCACTTCGTCTTCAACCTCCAGAAACCCTCCTATGCGCTCCGCCTCCACACCTCCTCTGCCCTCTTCCGCAACCGCAGCGCCGTCAAACTCCTCGCCCCTTCCCCCGCCGTCTCCGCCATGGCTCCGAAGGCCGAGAAGGCGAAAGCGGAGAAGACCAAGAGGGAGAAATCTGAGCAGGCGGCAAAGCTCGCTCTCCTGCGGAAGAGGAACGTCGTCTTCGCGCCAAGGCTCAGCGCGAGGGAGCTCTGGAACAAGTATTACCTTTTCTGGGCCAAGGAGATCAAGGCTCATCCCCGGACCAGAGTCTACCCCGCCGGCGCCAAGGATCTGCTTCCCGGCGGGTATTTCTTCTTCGCTGTCTTCTTCCACTGCGGCATGTGTCCTCCATTCTCGGAATTTTTCTGCGACATAATGAACACGTACGGCCTCCATCTTCTAGACTTCACCCCCAACGCCATCCTTACGATGGCGGTTTTCGCACATCTGTGCGAAAACTATATAGGGATCTACCCGAATGTAGCGCTGTTCCGCCACTTTTTTATGCCTAGAGTAGAGGCCGGCGCCCCCCTCTCCGGGGGGATATCTTGGATCTTCCGCTTGAACAAGAAGGAATCTTATCTGAAAGGAGAGCTCCGCGGCAAGTGGGAAGAGTGGCGCGCGGACTGGTGTTGGATAGTAGAGGACCAGCCGGAGCCTTTCACCGCGCCGCGCACAACAGCCATAGTGCGCGGCAGGGACTGGAGCGAGTTGGCCCCGGATGATGTCAAGCTCAACGTCGCCCTTGTCAGGATACTTCGTCTCCGGGTAGCTAAGTTGACCATCGGAGAGGTAGGCGCAGACTTCCTCCGCCGCCGCATTGCCCCTTTACAAGAGAGGAAAAGGCCATCGTGGGAGTATGGCAATGCGGCGGACATTATGAGGTTGCGCCCGAGTCTGAATTTCAACTTCACGGCGCTGGAGCTGAAGGGGATGGTCCGGGAGCTTTTTAAGCACAACCCGGCCCATCCAGAGTGGTTTAGATCTCCCCGGGGAGTAGTGCCACTATGCAATAGCACTGCCCGGGATGCCTTGCTCGCAATGATGCCCACGTGTGATTCTCACGGCGTCGACCCCACATGGATAGTGCCCACGCCGGATGCCATCATGAGCTTCTTTGATAATCTGGTCGAGCGGCCGAGGAACGCCGAGGAGAACAAGGGTCTTACTCGGGCCACCACAGAGCGGGACATAGCCTACATCGCTTCCCGGATGGAAGAGGCCGCCGCAGCTGCAGCAGCAGGAGACTTCGGGTTCTCCGTCGACGAGGCAGAGGCCGAGGACGCGTCGTGCCAAGCAGAGGAGGCGGAGATCCGCAGACTGCTCAAGCTTCCGCCCGACGAGCTTGCCGGGGTCCCTTCTCTGAGGCACGCCGGGATACCCGGAGTCGTGAGCGAGGCAGCGGCAAGCGAGGTTGCCAGAGGAAACAGAGGCGCCGGAGGGAGCAGCGCCACCGGAGGGAGCGGGGCCGCAGGACAAGGTGCTGGATCCAGCGGGCCCGCCGGGGAGGAGGAGGAGGACACAGAGGCCGATGAGGACAGCGGTGGGTCTCTGGGACTTGATGACGACGCCTCATCGTCCTCGGAGAACTCCCCGCCTCGGGCCAGCCCCCAGCGAACACCACTGAAGCGTCTCCGCAAGGCGCCCACAGCGACAAGGACGCAGGCGCCCCGACAACAGCCTGTTCGCCGGGCGGCGCGCGCCACCAGAACGAACCAAGCCGCGACGGAGGCGCCCCGCGCACCAGCCGCGGTGGAGGCGACCCGCGCACCAGCTGCGGCGGAGGCGACCCGCGCACCAGCGCCAAGCGGAGGAGGATCTTCTTAGAGCGGAGCGGCCGCCCCGCCTGCTCCTCGGGCCTCGGCGTCGGCGGAGGCTGGGTCGTCGCAGCCCCCAGCCCCGGGGACCGCCAAGCGCCCGAGGGAGCCTTCTCCTCCTGCTCCTCGCGCCGGAGCAACTCAGGTGGAGTTCGACTTCTCCGCCCTGAGCGACGACGACGAAGAGGAAGAGGAGTAAGCACTTGTATTTTGTGACTTCTTTGATCCAGTCTTGATTCTTCTTTTGATGATTCTGATTTTGCTTCTTGCTTTGATTTCAGGACCCTGGCCCAGCGAGCGGCGAAGAAGGCCAAGGTTCCCGTGGTAGTGGTCGAGGACGACTCGCCCGTCGCGGCGACAGGGGACACGCCGGCGACGGACTTGCCGGACCCAACTGCTGCTCCGAGGAGCAGCCCCCAGCGCAGCCCCCAGCGTAAGTCTGGTTTTGAACATCCTACTTGTCGGGCGCGTCTGAGGTTCCAGCTTGATATTGATGTTTTGTTGTCTTGCTTGTCTTGTGCAGAAACGGAGCCGCAGCCGCAGGAGCGCCCGGAGACTACTCCCGAGGAGCCGCAGGTCCCGCCGTCCCCGCCAAGGACAAACTCTCCGGCGAGGGAGAGCGCTCCGCCAAGGGCGGGTACTCCGCCAAGGGCGAGTACCCCGCCAAGGGCGAGCAGCCCGGCGAGGGTGGCCACCCCGCCACGGGTGAATTCCCCGGCGAGGGAGCCAGTTGTCGACGAAATCCGCGAAGGTAAGTCTTGCAACCTCGTCTTCTTGGACTTGTCTTTTTTTGGATATTTGCTTGAACTTTTTCTTTTCTTTTTCTTCTTCTTCTAGATCCTCCCGCGCCGGACCGGATGGAGACCGAGGTCGTCGGCGAGGAAGGCGTGCAGGGCGACGACGGCAACGCCCCTGTCATCGAAGACATGGCAGGAGCCGACGAGCCTGCGGCTGAGGAGACTGTCCCGACTGCGGACGCAACGGCCGGGGAGGGGGACGGCGGCCACACTGCCGGCCCGGAGGCGGCAGGAGCGTCTAGCGCTGCGCCGGCCGCCGATCCCTCCGCCGGCAAGGAGCAGTCGGGCTTCTACCTTGAGGCCCCCAATGGCGTCTTTATACAAGTGCCATGGGGGTCTTCGTCGCGAGCCCCCGAGGAGGGAGAGACCTTCGATGGAGTGGTCCTCGCCTCCGCGGGGCTGAAGATTGTCGAAGCGCCTGGCGGGAGTGATGAGCCCGAGGAGGAGAAGCTGCTTCACCGGCTCCTGGCCCTTTACCGGGCCAGGCAGGCGAAGCTGGATTCCCGAGAAGCCCTCGCCGCCAAGGCTGGAGCAGAACTGGAGAAGCGTGCTGCTGAACTCCGCGCCGCCAACCAAGCGGCCCTCCGCGACTTGGCGGAGGAGCGCGAGAGGCTCGCCGGAGAGCAGCAGGAGTTTCTTCTGGAGAAGGCTGAGGCCGAGGAGCAGCAGCGGCTGGTCGGTGAAGAGCTGTCCCGGCGAGAAGGAGAGCTCACCCAGCGGAAGGTCGACCTCGACGCCCACGAGGAAGACCTTACCGCCCGGGAGCAGGCCCTTGGCGGGGAGTTGAAGGAGGCGAAAGCTGCCGCGGCCGCCGCGGAAACCGCCAAGAAGGACCTTGTGGCTAAGGTGGCGCAGCTGGAGGAGTTCCTGAAGGCGAGCACAGAGAGGGTCACCGCGCTCAACATAGAGCGCGAGAAGGACGCCCACACCAACTCTGAACTCCAGGTACGCCTCTCCAAGCAAGGCGACGAGCTCAAGGCCGCCAAGGACTCAATTGCTGATCTGGAGCTGAAGGTCTCCACGTTGAAAGACTCACTCGACGCCGTCCGGGACCGCGAAACCAAGCTGAAGGACGAGCTCCGCAAGGAGCGAGGCCTGGTGGAGAGCGCCGCCACCTCAGCTAACAACTTCCGCCGGACCGTCGAAGTATGGACTGAAGATCTGGTGGCTTCTGCTGCCAACATCGACAAGGAGCTGATGGCGCTGAGGGTGGAACACCTCATATACTCTCCGGATCCAAATCTCCCACACAGCGCCAAGCTCAGTCTCTTCTTCAGAGGGATCGCGCCGGCACTCGCAAGTCTACAGGAGAAGCTCCCCGCGCAGCTGGCCGAGGAGTCGCGCCAGCTCTGCGCGGGTACCTTGGAGCGCGTCCTGACGAAGATCGTCTACCGCAATCCTGGTATAAATCTCGTCAACGTCCTCCGCAGCTTGCCGGCCGACGCAGATATGGAGGCGCTGAAGGCGCAGGTCGCCCACATCATCGCCAAGGTGAACAAGATCTCCAGGCGTGAGGGTGATCGCGTAGACTAGGCCTCTTTCTTTTGTTGCTGCAAAGTGTGTCACGAACATGAACTCATTAGCCATGAACTTATTAGCCATTGCGACAAGCTATCTCTGTAATATATTATCTTATTTTCAAGCAATGGATGCAGTGTTATCTCCCTTGTTTTGGTCCTTTACTTTGTATGCTTTTTACCCTACGCTTTTAGGGAACTTGCCGACAAGGGACCCTTGCCGCGAGCGCTGAGTACTGGACTCTGAGCAGCCTGCTGGCAAGGGCCTTATCGGCAAGCAACCTTGCCGCAGCTAGTCGCAACACACTTAGCTTGCTGAGCGTATTCGAAAACGAAATAAGGGCGCGACACTTGTCGCAGCTCTCTTAAGCCGTTGAGCGTACTCGAAAACAAGGCAAGGGTGCGGCTAGCTACGGGTAGGTTCCTCCGCGCACAGGTTTTCCATACAAAGTGTGGTTGTTCAAGGAAGATAACTAAAATTTAAAAATTTGAACTGCTCAAATTCCGGTAACTTAGCTTTCATAATCTGTTCGTTCTCCGGTAAGCTTTTCTTTCTTGAACAGCACTTGGTTCGTCCTCCACCTCCTTCCCCCCGGCAAACTTGTGCGCGAGGAACATTCTTCCTGCTTAAGAGGGAAAGAAAAAGGAGAAGAGGAAACAAGTATAGGGTTCCTCGGCATGGTAATGCTTACCGGATATGTGTGTTGCACAAAATGTCAAATGATGCATGCAAATAACAAAGAAAAGCACGAGAATGGCAAATAGTGCGAAAACACAAAACTTTACTGATGCACGGGATCTGCGCCCGGCTTTGTACAAAGGTTTACATGCAACAGCGGCAAGACTCGTACAAAAGGTGGTTGCCGGAGCGGATCACGGCAACCGCGCCTTATGGGTGAAACTTTCGAAGATGCTCTATGTTCCAGGAGTTGCTCACCGGTAAGCCTTCTTCGGTCTCAAGGCGGACAGCGCCGGGCCTTGTAACTTGTCTCACCCGATAAGGGCCTTCCCACTTCGGCGTCAACTTGTTGGAATTCTTGGCGGACTGAACACGCCGAAGAACAAGGTCGCCTTCCTCGAGACTCCTGGCCTTAACCTTGCGGCTATGGTAGCGACGCAAGGCTTGCTGGTATCGAGCAGCTCGTACAGCAGCCTGGAGACGTTCCTCCTCGAGGAGCAATGCATCATCTTGTCGCAGTTGCTCTTGCTCGAGCTCATCATAAGCGAGCACTCGAGGAGATCCGTATACGAGTTCCGTGGGGAGAACTGCCTCTGCCCCATAGACAAGGGCAAAGGGTGTCTGCCCGGTGGCTCGACTTGGTGTCGTTCTGATTGACCAAAGAGCCGCCGGCAACTCCTCTATCCAGTTTTTTCCGCACTTGCGTAGCCTGTCGAAGGTTCTTGTCTTGAGTCCGCGCAGCACTTCAGCATTGGCCCTCTCCGCTTGACCATTGCTCCTCGGGTGAGCAACGGAAGCGAAGCAGACCTTGGCGCCAAGGTCTTGGACGTACTGCATGAAGGTGCGACTAGTGAATTGTGTACCGTTGTCGGTGATGATCCTGTTAGGGATCCCGAAACGGCAAACAATTGACCTGAAGAATCTGACCGCTGACTGTGCTGTCACCTTTCTCACCGGTTCCACTTCTGGCCACTTTGTGAACTTGTCGATTGCTACGTACAAGTACTCAAAGCCCCCGACAGCTCGGGGGAAAGGGCCGAGGATATCGAGCCCCCAGACCGAGAAGGGCCAGGACAAAGGGATCGTCTGGAGAGCTTGAGTTGGCTGATGAATTTGTTTGGCATGGAACTGGCACGCTTCACACTTGGTTACTTGTGCAGTTGCGTCTTGGAGGGCTTCTTGCCAGAAGAACCCTTGCCGGAATGCCTTCCCGGCAAGTGCCCTTGCGCCAATGTGGTGGCCACATATGCCTCCATGTATTTCTGCCAACAGCTTCTGTCCATCTTCTCTGGAAATGCACTTCAACCCGACACCATTGAGCCTTCTTCTGTACAGTTCGTTGTCCACGAACTGGTACATACTTGACTGCCTGGTTATTTTCTCTATCTCTGCTGGGTCGTCGGGAAGTTCTCCAGTTTGCAGAAAACGGACGATCTGCTGTGCCCATGCCGGAGCTCGGGGCTCGACGGCAAGGACTAAAGGCATGAGGGCCGCTGTGGGGACCCCAGCTTCTACGGCAAGAACCTCTGGTTCTGTCGGAGCTGATGGTCCCCCGGCGAGCCTGCCGGGGCAAGACTTGTCGGGAACGCTTGCTTCAACTGTACAGACCCTTGGGTCCGCAGGAGCAAATTGTTCCTCAGCGTTCTGGTTGTCGATCTTGGGGACCTTGGCGGCGGCCTCGGGGAGATCCGCCGGCAAGTAGTCGCCGGAGACCAACTTTCTCTTCTTGGCCTGCCCAATTGATGGTGTAACGGATGGCTGAGTCAGCTTGAGCAGGAAGGTCCCTGGTTCCACAGGTAACTTCATTGCAGCACACTTTGAAAGGCCATCTGCTATATCATTCTGAGCTCTCGGGACGTGCTCCATTTGCAGACCTTCAAAGTGCTCTTCAAGCTTCCTCGCTTCATCTACATAAGCTTCCATCAAAGGGCTCTGGTAACTCTTGTTGACTTGTCGGACCACCAACTGAGAATCTCCCCGCACAATCAGTTTCTTGATCCCAAGTTCCGCTGCAATTCTGAGGCCGGCAAGCAGACCTTCATACTCAGCAGTATTGTTTGTCGCTTGTTCTCTAGGAAAGTGCATCTGGATAACATACTTGAGGTGCTCTCCGGTGGGCGCTATGAGTACCACGCCGGCACCGGCGCCTTGCAGCGAGAAGGCACCATCAAAGTACATCATCCATTCGCTTGTCGCTTCTTGTACGGGTACGCTTGTCTCTGGAACTTCTTCATCTGGCGTTGGGGTCCATTCAGCTATGAATTCTGCCAAAGCTCTGCTCTGTATGGTTGAAGTACTTTCAAACTTGAGACCAAAGCTTGACAGCTCCAGTGCCCACTCGACGATCCTGCCTGTTGCTTCTGGATTTTGCAGTATCCTCTTCAACGGAAAGCGAGTGACCACTGTTATCTCATGTGCTTGGAAGTAATGGCGCAGCTTTCTCGAGGCCATGAGGAGACCGAAAAGCAACTTCTGCACCCCGGAGTACCTTGATCTAGCCCCCTGCAAGAGGGAACTCACAAAATACACCGGGCGCTGCACCATCTTCCTTCGCACTTCTCCTTGCTCCTGCGCAGAGTTGTCCTTGTCGAGGCCAGAGCTTGTCGGAGCAGCCCCCTGCTTGTCGCTGGATTCGCTTGCCGGTGACGTAGACTCCTCGTCGGCCTCCCTCTCCGCTACTAACGCAGCACTAACCACTTGATTGGTTGCCGCTAGGTATAGCAGCAACTTCTCTTGTGGCCTAGGTGCGACAAGTATTGGAGTGGAGGATAGGTATCCTTTCAAGTCTTGCAGCGCTGCCTCTGCTTCCGGAGTCCATTTCATAGGACCTGCCTTCTTCAAGATTTTAAAGAAAGGCAGGGCGCGTTCTGCAGACTTTGAAATGAACCTACTGAGGGCCGCCACACAACCTGCAAGTCTCCTTACGTCCTTGACGCGCTTCGGGGCTTCGATCTGCTCGATGGCTTTTATCTTGTCGGGATTAGCTTCAATCCCCCTCTGTGATACAAAGAACCCGAGAAGCTTGCCGGAGGGGACTCCGAAGACGCACTTCTCGGGGTTCAACTTAAGCTGAATCTTGCGCAGATTTGCAAATGTCTCTTCCAAGTCTTGGATTAGGGTATCTTTGCTCTTGCTTTTGACCACTATGTCATCCATGTAAGCTTCTACATTTCTGTGGATCTGTGGCTCAAAAGCAGTGTGCACCACCCTTGCAAATGTTGAGCCTGCATTCTTCAATCCGAAAGGCATGCGAATGAAGCAATATGTGCCACATGGAGTAATGAATGCAGTCTTCTCTTCATCTTCCTTGGCCATAAAAATTTGGTGGTAACCTGAATATGCATCAAGGAAGGAGAGCAGCTCGCACCCAGCAGTGGAATCAACAATCTGGTCAATGCGCGGCAAGGGAAATGGATCCTTGGGACATGCTTTATTCACATCGGTGAAGTCTATACACAACCTCCACTTCCCGTTAGCTTTACGCACGACAACTGGGTTTGCTAACCACGTCGGATGGATCACGCCTCTAACCAGGCCCGCTGCTTCTAGCTTCTTGATTTCTTCGGCAATGAATTCTTGGCGCTCCACGGCTTGCTTCCTGACCTTCTGCTTGATGGGCCGCGCATGAGGACAAACATCAAGCTTGTGCTCAATTACCTTCCTGGGAACGCCGGGGATGTCAGATGGTTGCCATGCAAACACATCGACATTCGCCCGCAGGAAGGCAACGAGCGCGCTTTCCTATTTGCTATCAAGCGTAGCACTGATGGTGAAGGTACCACCAGTGCTGTCCTCCTTGGCGGACACCTTCTTGGTTGCCGGTGGAGCGGCCATGCCCTTCTTGCACTTGCCGGTGGAGCTCGATGGAACGTCCTCGACGGCGGCGCAGCACTCCGAAGAGGTGGGTTTGCCGGAGTCGGCCCCAGAGCACTGGCCGGACTTGGTCTTGGTCTTCTTCCCCCCGGGAGCTTCAGCGGCAAATGTGTTGCTCTCCGCTGCGGCTGCTGCATCCCGGTAGATCTTGTCGGCGCAGATAAGCGCGTCCTTCTTGTCGCCATGGACAGAGATGACGCTTATCGGCCCCGGCATCTTGAGTACATTGTAGGCATAGTGGGAAGCTGCCATGAACTTTGCGAGGGCAGGACGTCCAAGTATCCCATTGTATGGCAATGGGATATCGGCAACATCAAAGGTTATCCTCTCCGTCCTGAAGTTAAGCTCCCCGCCAAAGGTCACCGGCAAAGTGATCTTCCCCTTGGGCTTGCTCCTTCCCGGGTTTATTCCTTGGAACGAACCGGTTTCTTCGAGCTCGCCGTCTGGGATCTGAAGTTTCTTGATCACAGCCGAGGAGATCAAGTTCAGGCCGGCCCCGCCGTCAACCAACATTTTGGTGATCTTGAGGTTGCGGATGGTTGGTGAGACCAACATCGGCAAGCACCCGACCGCCGTGGTGCGGTCAGGGTGATCCTCAAGATCAAAAATGATGGGCGTGCTGGACCATTTCAGCAGCTTGCGCGACTCCACGGGCGGCTCTGCTGCATTCACTTCCCGCACCCACTGCTTGAGTTCGCGGTGGGAAGTGTGCAGAGAGGCGCCCCCGTCGACGCACAGCACTTCTGTGGCCTTCTGGAACTCCTGCTCGCTGTTATCACCTTCATCCATGTCGTCGTCGTCTTCTTCTTCCTCATCCTTGTCGCGGCCCCGGGGAGGTCGGTCACCTTGCCGCTGCTTGGCCTTGCCGCGGCGTCCTCCCCGGCCATTGAATGGCCGCTTCTTGCTTGGCTCTCCTCCGCCACCTTGAGCCTTCTCCTTGTCGCGCCGCTCGTATTCAGCTTTCTGCTGTTCTACGAGGTACTCGACGCGCTTGCATTTGGAAAGGTCGTGGCCCTTGGTACGGTGGATCTTGCAATATTGCTTGTCGGAGCCGTCTGGCTTGTCGGCTGCCGCTACAGGGGCAGGCTCCTTGCCGGAGCCACCAGCCTATGCTGTCTTGGCGGGAGCCTCCTTGCCGGACTTCTGTACGACCAGCACCTCCTTGCTCTTCTTCTTCCTGTTGTTCCGCCGCCGGCTCTTCTTTGCCGGGGCGGCGTCCTCGCTGTCGCTTCCCCCTGCGCCAGCATCCTCTCCGGGGAGTCTCCTCCCCTCTTCGGCGCGCGCGCACTTGTCAGCCAGAGCGTAGAGCTCGCTGACGTCCCGTATCTTCGTCATGGCCATCTCCTCCCGCATGCGACGGTTACGCACGTTCTGGTGGAACGCGCTGATAACCGCGGCGGGGTGGACGTCGGGAATGTTGTGCTGCACGCGGCTGAAGCGTTGGATGTACTTGCGCAGAGGTTCTCCTTCCTTCTGGGCCAAGATGTGGAGATCACTCTCCTGGCCGTGGGGTTTGTGGCCGCCCGTAAAGGCGCCGACAAACTGATGGCACAAATCTGCCCAAGAAGAAATGGAGCCTTCCGGCAAGTGCATAAGCCAAGAACGAACGTTCGGCTTAAGCACCAGCGGGAAGTAGTTCGCCAGTATATTCTCGTCGTGCCCCCCGGCAGCCTGCACCGCGATGGTGTAGATACTGAGGAACTCCGAGGGGTGCGTCTTGCCGTCGTACTTCTCGGGTACGTCGGGCTTGAAGTTTTTCATGCTGGGCCACTGGACGCGCCGCAGCTCACGGGTAAACGCAGGGCAACCTGCCGCGTACATCAAGTCGCCTGGTTCACCGGGCGCGTGCGTGTCGACAGCGGTCCCGGCACGTTGGTCTGATTGTCGCCGGGCTTCTCGCCGACGCTCGATCGTCGTTCGAGCGTCTTCTTGCCGCCGATCGTCAAGGACTTGGCGCTGGTCCCGACGAGCCCGCGGATCCGACGACGCTGTGGAGTCATCGTCGACGTTAATCCTGCGGGGAGGCGTCTTCTGCTTCCGCGGCGGGGAGTGCACGGTGGTTGCACCCCCGGCGGTCTTGTCGCCGTCGGCCTTCGTCTTCTCGACTTGCCGTGGCCGCGAGGTCGCCGGCTGCTGCGGCGTGTCGTTGTTGGCGAAGGCGATCAGGCTTTGAATTGTTGCCCTCCAGTCCTCGGCCTTGTCTGCCGCTGGAGGGAAGTCGAGAAGCAGTTGCGCTCTCGCGAGTGCTTCTGCTGGAGAGGAGGGGAGCGGGGGCGAGCGGTGCGAGGAGCGGGATATGCTCGGACTCCTAACAGGGTTAGAAGGAGCAGGGTCCCGCCCCGGCGACCGCGCCTTGCTCGTGCCAGGACGATGGCCCGGAGCATCCCGCGAGCCTCCGGTTTGTCCTTGGCTCAGCAAGCGGAAGGCACCTCCTGTGCCATGGCGCTGCTGGCCTGTCGTCTGGTGAGATGGACGTGGCGCATCTACGGAGACAGAGGCCTTGGAGTTGGTCCGGCCGTCCACCTTGTCCTTGGATTTAGCGGTGCCGTGAGTCTCCTCACCGGCGACCACCCTTCCGCCGGCGTCTCCTCCACCCACCGTTGGTTCTGGTGGCGGTGGAACAGACGCGGACGGGCCTGCGACCTCCGAAGCCTTCTTCTTCGGGGCCATGTGGCGGCTGCTGATGAAGTTGATGAAGTTGGAGAGGTTTATGAAGAATGCGCCCGCGTGAGCGCCGGATCAGGTTCGCACAACCTCGACGCCCCCTACCTGGCGCGCCAAAGATGTCGGGGGAAACTGTCCACCACGAACACCTATGGGACCGGAGCCCCTTGTCGTTGCGGTGAGGGAGAGGAGGGAGCACGAAGAGCGGATCGAGGAGAGCACGCGGGCAGTTTACCCAGGTTCGGGCCGCGCGGACGCGTAAAACCCTACTCCTGCTTGGTTTGTATTGAATCTGTGAGCTCGGGAGCTTGAATAACTAGCTACCCCGAGCCAGAAAGCTATCAAGGTTTGGAACCCTTTCTACGTTGCGCATGGGCCTCCTTTTATAGCTCAAGGGGTCACCGACAGGTGCCAACGTAGAAGAAGGGCAAAAATGTAACTTTGGTGGTAGTTGTAACAGTGCGGGAACAGTGCGTGAACAGTGATGAACAGTGGTCATCACCTACTTTGACAGTGGGGGGCAAGAGCATTTAATGCCCGTTGCCGTCGACCCCAAAAGCACCCGCCCTTGCGTCTCCGTTCGCCACGGCGATAGCCTCGTCACCGTGGAGTGCAACCGTGCCCCCCAGGCTGCACAGCCATCCGCCACGCGTCCCTGGAAGGGCCCCAGGGCGACGCGTGGGCTGATGAGCTGGAGCGTGGGCACACAGCGCAGGTTCCCCCGGCAAGCACCTTGCCGGGGTCTTGATCTTGCCGGGCTGGGAAGCTTGTCGCTCCCCGGGTCCTTGCCGGGGCGCATGCTGCGCCAAGGCATGTCTTCTGGAATGCAGTCTTCTGGTCTTCCTGGCAAGCTCCTCTTGCCAGGGTCTTGTGCTAAACGTGATAGTCTTGAGCCTGGGACGGCCTTCCCGGCAAGCTCCACTTGCCGGGGCCTTGAACTTCTGCCTTGTATACTTTGTTTTTGAATGGTTTAATAAGGATCAGAAAGGTCTCCGGCGAGCACGTGGTGAGCCCTGCCGCGGGAAGCTGCTACTGCCCGTGCACAAGTTGGGGTACTAAGGTACCCCTATCTTAGTACACCGACAACTATACATATTTAAATAGCATATGATTTTCTCTTTGTTTCCTTCAGCATTAAATATATGTAAACTTTATTATTTTCATACAGATGCTATAATGGACAGTACCATGAGAAGAGTATTTTACTAATTTTCTGAAGAGGATCAAATGAAACACACGTAAGCCCACAGAGGAAAGGAAGGAACTTCTCTAGATGGGCACACCATATGTGGTTGCCTGAGCGAGCCTGAGTGGGACGAGCATAAATGAGGATAGCAGTCGGCCTTCATTATTATACTACGATGGAGACGAGAGGTGTAATCATTATTATTGAGAAATATATGAATTTTTTATTTGTGGGATAATATTTGTGGTTGCGTCCGCATATGGTGCCAGTGTCTAGTTGGTTGAACATGATCGAACAATTTTGAGGACGTCTTTTTTCAGTGCCGACTACTTGAATTTTGTTGTTTTTCTCATGGGTGAGGTCGGTGTTTGTCAGGTGGGTGGTTTCGCTGTCTCGCAGGTGAACGTCTCCACTTTGTATTCATAGTTTTCTTGCCATTGTCCTCATATGTGGGCTGTCTGGAGATGTTCACATGTCTTTCCATCGGACTTGTATGTAGGTTGTCTGAAGATATTAATTCTTGAGTAGTACCCTCAACTAAACATAGGCTAGTCTTCGTGCGGAGTAACTTAAATTAGTGTCATGCATACGACACTAGTCTATGTTACTATATTAATAGTGCAAAGTAACTTAGAGGATTGCATTTATTAGATTATAGATTTATTTTGTGTTGGGTGGAATTATGTTACAGTAACATATCATGTTACTCCAAATACCTCTCTCGTTATTAACTACATGCCACATAAGCAAATTAGTCTTGGAATGGTCTATGTTACTAGTTAAGTTACTCCCACTATGACCAGCCTAAGGCGTCATAGGCTCATTGCACATGGGCCAGTCCATCCTTGTCTCAGAGTGATGCCTTATGGAGGAACAAATTACAAACGAAAAATCATACCCTGACAAGTCCATAATACCATGGGATATGAACCGTGGGATAGAACTTATATTGCTTGCTCATCCTAGCAGAGTAATATACCTTACAGGACGGAGTAAAAGCACACACTCATCTAAGTTGCAAACACCTAGTGTAACATAAACACACGTGCGCGTACAGACAGGAGTACACGCGCACACTCACCGGAGTTGCAGAGCTTCGAGTTGACGTGTCACCATTGTTGCTTGTAATCTAAGAATTGACATTTCAAAAAAAATCAAAAAAACACATTTGGAGGGGAATTTTGATTATAACCGTGGCATTTTTGTTCTTCTGAAATTGCATTTAAATAATACGGGATTTTAGGATATACATATTCATACTAAGAGAAAAATATTAGAATGTAATACTCCCTCTGTTCCACAATGTAGCGCATGTAGATTTTTCTAAAAGTCAAACTTTATAAACTTTGACCAAGTTCTCAAGAATTAATTATAGACTAATAAACAAATATGGAATTAATTAGTTTTTACATCGTGTATAGGATGATAGTACTTGTTTTTCTTAAATTATGTTTAACTAGATGATGTTGTACGATTACATTCATGGGAAGCATAATGAAGCAAATGTCCTTGAGAATATAGGGTTTGGTTAGCTAATTCATAGACCACACGCTAAAATACTAAGCAAGGTCGTGTGTTACGTTGGTATGTTTCCTTCAAGTTTGCTAAGGATTTTTCAAAAAAAAAAATATTTTTGCTAAGAAAGAATAAATTGGCTGATACACAAATGTCAGGGAACTATGGAGAAATAAATTTGAATGTACATATTAGATTGAGCAAATATAGAAGAAAATAAGACATCGGCCTTTCTGATGAGGGGCATGCATGGCCTCCAGGAAGTACCATTTATAATACTACCAACTAAATCGACATGAGAACATACTAGAAGAAATATAAATGGGCCACAGATCCCTAGGTGGTTCTCCGTAAAGATGTTAGAGGGCGCTTGCTGAAGTGAAATTCTAAGCATTTCAGGCATATTAATCTTGACATATGTATTAATCTTAGCTAGATACCGGAGAGTGGGGCATCCCAGCTAGCAGAAGGTGCACGAGATGCAACCATGTGCCCTAGTGGCAAACCTTGATTGGCCGCCTTTACTATACCATGGTTGATCAAGCGGTCTCAATCATTGCATACATTCTCTTTGCCAAGATTGTCATGTTGTCGTTTCCCAGATCATGTTGTTGTCGCCCAGGTTGGCATCCCTTGCTAATTAAGTTGCTAGAGAAGTGGGAACGATGAATTGTAGACTTCCCCAGTTCCCCTAGCTGACGATGGATGCTTGGCATATGATTCATATTCCTAGTTCTTGCTACTCGTAACTCCTTTGGTTCTCAAGGCTCCTTTGGTTCAAAGGTAAAGTGCCAAAAACTATAGGTCCAAATTATTTTGGTGTGATATTGTTACCAATTGAAATATTTACTACCAAGGTGCATGTGTAGAGCATAGAAGCCATCTTAAATGAAAACACTCGAGTTTTATGGAATGGTTAAGTGATTTCATTAGTCGAGGCATAAATTTGCATTTTTGTGGCTGTCGACCGACTGCTTTATGGTTTTCAAAGCTTTGGTGCTTTATTGTTTAATATTCTATGATATTTTAATATTTCAAGTGCAATTTGTTATTTTTGCAACTGCCGATCGTCTGCTTTATGTTCTCAGATAAACATAGGATGTTCCTAATTTTTTAATTAGTGTGAAATTTCTTATCTTTAGAATTAATGAGCGGTCTTAAAATTCATTAGTTTCTTATACATGTGTACATATGTGTTGTTTGCATTGTTGAGATATTGATACGTCCTCAACGTATCTATAATTTTTGATTGTTCCATGCTATTATTTATGAAGTCTTGGATGTTTAATGGGCTTTATCATACACTTTTATATCATTTTTGGGACTAACCTACTAACCCAAAGGCCCAGTCCAGATTGCTGTTTTTTGCCTGTTTCAGGGTTTTGCAGAAAAAGAATATCAAACGGAGTCCAAACGGAATGAAACCTTCGCGAGAGATATTATTGGAGAAAATCACGCACACAGAGCTTGAGAACCACGTCAGGGGAGCATCGAGGCGCCCCCCTACCTCATGGGCCCCTCGAGCGTCCCCCAGTGCCCTCCTACTTCCTATATAAGTCTACGTACCCCGAAACCTTCGACAACAGAGAGAAACCCCTAATTCCACCGCCGCAACCTTCTGTTCCCGTGAGATCCCATCTTGGAGCCTGTTCCGGAGCTCCACCGGAGGGGGATCCATCACGGAGTTCTTCATCATCATCATCATCGCCCTCACCATGAGTTCTGAGTAGTTTACCACAGACCTTCGGGTCCATAGCTAGTATCTAGATGGCTTCTTCTCTCTCACTGGATCTCAATACAAAGTTCTCCTCGGTCTTCGAGGAGATCTATTCGATGTAATCTCTTTTTGCGGTGTGTTTGTCGAGATCCGATGAATTGTGAGTTTATGATCAAGATTATCTATGAAAGATATTTGGTTCTTCTCTGAAATTTTTATGTGTGCTCATAATATCCTTGCAAGTCTCTTCGAATTATTGGTTTGGTTTGGCCTACTAGATCTATAGTTCTTGCAATGGGAGAAGTGCTTGGCTTTGGGTTCAATCTTGCGGTGTCCTTTCCCAGTGACAGTAGGGGCAGCAAGGCACGTATTGTATTGTTGCCATCGAGGATAAAAAGATGGGGTTTATATCATATTGCTTGAGTTTATCCCTCTACATCATGTCATCTTGCTTAAGGCATTACTCTGTTCTTATGAACTCAATACACTAGATGCATGCTGGATAGTGGTCCATGTGTGGAGTAATAGTAGTAGATGCAGGCAGGAGTCGGTCTACTTGTCTCGAACGTGATGCCTATATACAATGATCATGCCTAGATAGTCTCATAATTATTCGCTTTTCTATCAATTGCTCGACAGTAATTTGTTTACCCGCCGTAGAATATCGCTATCATGAGAGAAGCCACTAGAGAACACTATGGCCCCCAGGTCTATTCTCAACATATCAATCTACATCTACTTTACTTTTATCGCTTTTATTTTCTGTTCTTATAAACTAAATATACCAAAAATATAAACTATCATCTCTATCAGATCTCACTTTCGTAAGTGACCGTAAAGGGATTGACAAACCCTTATCGCGTTGGCTGCGAAGTTCTTATTTGTTTGTGCAGGTGCGAGGGACTCGCGCATGGTCTCCTACTGGATTGATACCTTGGTTCTCAAAAACTGAGGGAAATACTTACGCTACGGTGTTGCATCTCCCTTTCCACTTCGAGGGAATACAACGCAAGCTCGACAAGTAGCAAGAAGATTTTCTGGCACCGTTGCCGGGGAGGCTTACGCAAAAGTCATATACCAAGTACCTATCACAAACCCTTATCCTTCGTATTACATTTATTTGCCTCTTGTTTTCCTCTCCCCCAATTCACCCTTGCCGTTTTATTTGCCCTTCTTCCGCCGTGTGTTTATCGTTCGCTTGCTTCTTGTTTGCTGGTGTGTCGGATTGCTTGCTTGTGACTATGGCTCTCCCTATTAGTGTTGACCCTCACCTCAAGAGGCTGGAGGAGATTGAAAACAATGTTAGACATTTTATGACTATACAATTTGAGCATAATGACTTTTTCAGAAGTGAGCTTAAAGAACAGAAAAAGTTTATGGAGTATATGAATAAAGACCTTGATGATATGTCTAAGGAATTTTATGGCTTGAAATCTCAGTTTGCTCATCTTGAGAACTTAATTGCCCAAATTTCGGATAAACAGTCCACCTTGATCAATAAGATGGCTGCTAAACCGGAAGAGCATGAAAATAAAGATGGAGATCTGAAAGTTATTGATGTGTCTCCTATTAGATCCTTGTTTTCTAGTATAAATTTTGATAAAGATAGGATGGGAGATGATTCTGCTTTAAAGTGTCCCAATGATTCGGAGTTTTTAGATCTTGATGCTAAAATTGCTAAAAGTGGGAGTGAAGAAATTAAAACTTTGCATAGTGATGAACCCACTACTTTGGATTTCAAGGGATTCAATTATGATAATTGCTCTTTGATTGATTGTATTTCCTTGTTGCAATCCGTGCTAAATTATCCGCATGCTTATAGTCAAAATAAAGCTTTCACCAAACACATAGTTGATGCTTTGATGCAATCTTATGAAAAAAAAAACTTGAGTTGGAAGTTTCTATCCCTAGAAAGCTTTATGATGAGTGGGAACCTACTATAAAAATAAAAATAAAAGATCATGAATGCTATGCTTTGTGTGATTTGGGTGTTAGTGTCTCCACTATCCCAAAAACTTTGTGTGATTTGCTAGGTTTCCATGAGCTTGATGATTGTTCTTTAAATTTGCATCTTGCGGATTCCACTATTAAAAAACCTATGGGAAGAATTAATGATGTTCTTATTATTGCCAATAGGAATTATGTGCCCGTAGATTTCATTGTTCTTGATATAGATTGCAATCCTTCATGTCCTATTATTCTTGGTAGACCTTTCCTTAGAACGATTGGTGCAATTATTGATATGAAGGAAGGAAATATTAGATTTCAATTTCCGTTAAGGAAAGTCATGGAACACTATCCTAGAAATAAAATCAAATTACCATATTAATCTATCATGAGAGCCACCTATGGATTGCCTTCCAAAGATGGCAATACCTAGATTTATCTTGTATCGTGCCTAGCTAAGGGCGTAAAACGATAGCGCTTGTTGGGAGACAACCCAATTTTATATTTTTTGTTTTTGTTGCTGTTAGGGAATAAATATTGCATAGCCTCTGATTAGATGTGGTTTCATGTTTTGTTTAGTATTTGTGCCAAGTAGAACCTTTGGGAAGACTTGTGTGAAGTTTATGTGATCTTGCTGTGAAAAGCAGAATCGTTAGCGCTCGCTAAAGTGGTCGTCAGATTTTACTGGAGCGTGCTTTTTAGTTGATTCTTTTTGAAGATGATTGGTAGACAAATTCCTCAAATTTACCAATTTAGTTTGAATTTTTTGGAGTTTCATAAGTAGGCGAAACCTGCAGATTACTACAGGCTGTTCTGTTTTTGACAGATTCTGTTTTTCGTGTGTTGTTTGCTTATTTCAATGCATCTATGAGTAGTATTGGAGGATATGAACCATAGAGAAGTTGTAATATAGTAGTTTTAACACCAATATAAACAAAGAATGAATTCATTGCTGCACCTTTGAGTAGTGGTTTGTTTTCTTATACTAACGGAGCTCACGAGAATTTTTCTGTAAGTTTTGTGTTGTGAAGTTTTCAAGTTTTGAGTATTGCTTTGATGGACTATGGAACAAGGAGTAGCAAAGGCCTAAGATTGGGGATGCCCATGGCACCCTAAGTAAATTCAAGATAATCAAAAGCCTAAGCTTGGGGATGCCCCGGGAAGGCATCACCTCTTTCGTCTTCATCCATCGGTAACTATACTTGGAGCTATATTTTTATTCGCAACATGATATGTGTTTTGCTTGGAGCGTCTTGTATAATTTGAGTCTTTGCTTGTTAGTTTGTCACAATCATCCTTGCTGGACACACCTATTTGAGAGAGTTAAATATGGCCTAGAAATTGTTAGAACACTCTATGTGCTTCACTTATATCTTTTGAGTTGAATAGTTTTTGCTCTAGTGCTTCACTTATATCTTTTAGAGCACGGTGGTGGTAATATTTTGTAGAAATTGTTAAACTCTCATGCTTCACTTATATCCTTTTGAGAGTCTATTAAAACAGCATGGTAATGTGTTTAGGCTAAAAAAAACTAGTCTTCACATGATAGACATCCAACGTCAATGTAGTAAAAAAAATCACACTAAATGCATTGAATATGATGAGATGTTGGATGCTTGATAATTGTTTTGAGATATGAGGATAGTGATATTAGAGTCATGCTAGTGGAGTTATTATGAAATTGAGAAATACATGTGTTAAGGTTAGTGATTCCCGTATCATGCACGTATGGTGAACCGCTATGTGACGAAGTTAGAGCATGAGGTATTTGTAGAGTGCCAAACTTTGTGTGGAGGTCGGGGGCGCGCGATGGTTAACTCCTACCAACCTCCCCCCTAGGAGCATGCGTTGATTGCTTTGTTTTGATGACTCGTTGATTTTTGCAATAAGTATATGAGTTCTTATGACTAATGTTGAGTCCATGGATTATACGCACTCTCACCCTTCCACCATTGCTAGCCTCTCTTGTACCGCGCAACTTTCGCCGGTGCCGTAAACCCACTATATATCCTTCCTCAAAACAGCCACCATATTATTCCTCAAAACAGCCACCATACCTACCTACGATGGCAATTCCATAGCCATTCCGAGATATATTGCCATGCAACTTTCCACCGTTCCGTTTATATGACACGCATCATATTGTCATATTGCCATGCATGATCATGTAGTTGACATCGTATTTGTGGACCATGCATAATTTTTCATACATGTCACTCTTGTTTCATTGCATATACCGGTACACCGCCGGAGGCATTCATATAGAGTCATACTTTGTTGTAGTATTGAGTTGTAATAATTGAGTTGTAATGAAAGTGTGATGATCATCATTATTAGAGCATTGTCCCATGGGAGGAAAGGCTAAATCTATAAAGCCCCTCCGCAAAAAAAAAAAAGAGAAAAAAGAAAAGAAAAAAAGAAAGGCCAAAGAAAAAAAAGGCCCAAAAAAATAAAAAAAGGAACAATTACTACTATCTTTTTTTCCACACTTGTGCTTCAAAGTAGCACCGTGTCCTTCATTGTAGAGAGTCTCATGTTTAGTCACTTGCATATAGTAGTGGGAATTTTCATTATGGAACTTGGCTTGTGTATTCCAACGATGGGCTTCCTCAAATGCCCTAGGTCTTCGTGAGCAAGCAAGTTGGATGCACACCCACTAGTTTCTTTTTGTTGAGCTTTCATTCATATTTAGCTCTAGTGCATTGATGTCTACACACGCTTCTACTCTCGTAGACTATGTTGGGCCTCCAAGCGCAGAGGTTTGTAGGACAGTAGCAATTTCCCTCAAGTGGATGACCTAAGGTTTATCGAACTCAGGGAAGTAGAGGTTGAAGATGGTCTCTCTCAAGCAACCCTGCAACTAAGATACAAGAAGTCTCTTGTGTCCCCAACACACCTAATACACTTGTTAGATGTATAGGTGCACTACTTCGGCGAAGAGATGTTAAATGGCAAGTAATATGGATGGCAAAACAAGGTAATATAATTCTGTAATAAAAAGTGCAGCAAGCAAACAAGTGGTAAACGTGAGCACAAATGGTATTGCAATGGTGGAAACAAGGCCTAGGGTTCATACTTTCACTAGTGGCAACTCCCAACAACATTAACATAATCGAATCACATGATATTTCCCATAAAACATGCAAAGGGGACACACTCGGAGGTCATTCCTTCGTGGTCAAGAGAGGACGAGAATTATGTAGGGCTACAAAAGCACACCTCAAAGTTCGTAGTTCTCAATCTAAGGATTTCCCAATGTCACCGCGGCCATCCAAAGAGAGTCCCACAATCACCACAACATATCTAAAGGATAGTCAAAGACAAGCACCAAGAGACTCTCAATCTTCAATCAACACACAAGAGAGGAAATCACTCATGAAAATACTTTTCTAATCCATGTCCAATAGACCGATGTCACCTTGGTCTCGGGGATTATACTAGATAAAGACAAGTGAGTACATCAATTCAATACATAGAGGAAGGGGAAATATCATGGGATCACCCTAGATTAACATAGCCTATGATCACAACGAAGATCACATCATGGGAGAGAGAATTGACCACATAGCTACTGGTAAGAACCTCAGCCCCGAGGAGGAACTACTCCCGCATCATGGAGGGAGGAAGCAACGTCGATGGAGATGAATCCGGGGGCACTTCCCCGTCCCGGCAGGGTGCCGGCGCAGGAATTCTGGTCCCCTGAAGCTTGATGGCGATGGCGGCGGAGATCGGAATCGCGTCTGGAGAAAAGGGGTCCGGAATCAGGGTTTCCTCGACACGCTTTAAATATATGCCAAAGGAGGGCATCAGAGGTGCCTCGGGGGCCAAGGCGCCCCCCCCCCCCCCGGCGCGGCCCAGGGGGGGCGCGCCCACAGGGCGCCTGGAGCCCCTGTGGGTCCCCCCGGCTGTACTTTGGCCGCACGGTAGCTCCTGGAACGCTGGTTTTTTATATATTTTTTCTGGATTTTTCCTGGCAGTTCTCGTAATGTGAAAACCTGAAATACAAAAACAGCCGAAAACAAAAACTGGCACTGGGGTGCACTGGATTAGTAAGTTAGTCCAAATATGATCAAAAGTGTATGGAAGTTTATGAATATCATAGCAATATCACCCAAAAGTGGCATGGAGCAAGCAGAAATTATAGATACGTTTTGGACGTATCAACATCCCCAAGCTTAATTCCTGCTCGTCCTCGAGTAGGTAAATGATAACAAGAATAATTTCTGTGGTGACATGCTATTAACCATATAGGACTTTTTCATAGTCACATGACAAAAGCTTACTGAGACAATGAATCTATAGTAATTAAGTTGCCTCATGAGAAAATCACAAAGAACTGAAAGTTTTACAATACGATATTGAAACATCAAATAGATTTGTAATGAGCATGGTGTGCAAATATGATAAAGTGATATCTCGCTTGCCCCCTTTAGTGAAGCAAAACATAAATGCAGGGGTACCTCCAAGGTTTAAGTGATGACTAGATACAATGATTTCAGAATAAACAATATCACAATCATGCAAAAGACAATGCTACTTTGGGACAATGCACATTACACTCAGAATGACGATCCTGCTCTCAGTAGTTGGTGCTTTTAAAAGAAGGTGGAGACTCTCGAACCGTGGCTTTTGTTGGCAAGGTTGAAAACCCGTAGTCGGAAACAAAGACAAAACATGTACCAGAGCTCTTGGTTTTAAAAACAGAGGTAATAATTATTATTATTTTAGGTCATGCATGTTTCGTCAACGAATGCTAGCAGACAACTCAATTACTTCTTGAGATGGACAAGTTTTGAGGAACGGCTCCCGAATGAGGATGATCACATCCTCTTAATCTCCTTTGTTTATCACTGCCAAAGTTTTCTGATTTCTCATGAACAAAGCGTGAAGGAGGGTTTGTTTGTTATATTATCTTTTTGAGCCGGGCGCACTCAATGCCAGTTCCTTCTCGTATTATGGGTTTGCACATTATACATGCAATCCCGGGGTGAAGCTTGTCCAACTTAAAAAGATCATGAATTAACTACTACTTCCTCATGAGCTAAAACAGAGGCACAAAAGAGAAATGCTTTTTTTGAATAATTTCAAGATGGTACATGAAAGTCTTCGTTAGGAATGGCAGGTAAATACCATGTATAGGAAGGTATGGTGGACTCATATGGCATAACTGGTTTAAAGGAATTTGGATGCACAAGCAGTCAGTCCGCTTAGTACAGGTGGAGGTTAGCAAAAGACTGGGAGCGACCAACTAAGAGAGCAATGACGATCATAATCATGCAGAGCGACAAAGCAACATTGAATCAGGCATGGAAGTTATATCGCTACTCAGAAATAAAAGATCATCAAGGCTTGACAGACTTTCTTTACAGTCTTAAATATGCGTGAGCATACGCCAAGTCAATCAAAATAAATTCTTGAAGGAAGATATTACTAAACCATACCACATCATAGGCAAACAAATCATGTTGGTACTCCAATAACACATTGGGAACCCCCCAGCTATTTGAGACTAACCATAAGAAAACATGAACTACTAAGCACCATTGTGCACGTAGCATCTTTATCATAGACATACCAACCAATGCAACGGAAGCAAACTCTCTTAATAAGATAATCATGATAGATAAATAGAGTTCAAGCAACCAACTAAACAAAAGCTCTTTAGAAAGATAAGCATGAAAGTTAAGAGCTAAACATGATAGTAGCTATTGAAAGACCAAGAACATACACAGCAAAGATAGACATGAAAATTCTATGTTATGTTCTAGGTAGAAGTGGAGCGTGTTTCTCTCCCACACAAAGAAAGCTGAGTTCCGACTCGTTATGAAAAGCTAAAGCAAACTAAAAAGCAAGACGCTCCAAGCATAGCACATAACACATGAAGTGATAAAAATATAGTGGAACGAAAGACGAACTGATAATGTTGATGGAGAAGGGGATGCACGGGGGCATCCCCAAGCTTAGACGCTTGAGTCTCCTTGAATATTTCTTGGGGGTGCACGGGGGCATCCCCAAGCTTGAGCGCTTGACACTCCTGAATCTTTTTATCATCTTCCCTCGCACACTTGAAAACTCCCTTCATACATAACTCATCATAATCTGATTAGCGAGGTTAGTACCCATAATAAAATAATTTTACCTTGCTAGAAATAAAGATATTCTTGAAGGTCTACTGTTTCTCAAGATTGCCAAAAGGTTTTTGCAAAGAAAAAGCAAGCTCTAGGTTTGCAAAATGAAGGAAAGGCAAAACAGGACAGAATCTGTGAAAAACAGAACAGCAGGTAGTAAATGATTTGTTCGGGGCACTTCTGCAACTCTAATAAAAAAACTCAGAACAGACGCACGAAAGACAATTGTATAGAGCACGCTGTCGAAAAAATTCAGACCAAAAAGATGATCTGGTGATTTTATACGAATTTTTCTATCCAATGACAGAATCTGTTTCCTGGACAGCACCTCACAACTTTTGAACTTTCTAGCAATCAGAGGCTATACTTGGCACAAATATGAAAAGTAAAGATATAATGATGATGCTACTGTAGTAACAACATCAAGACACAACAAAAAGCAAAATAAAATTTTATTCATTGTGGGCTGCCTCCCAAAAGCGCTTTCTTTTATGCCTTTAAGCTAGGCATAGGACTTTAATGATGCTCTCATAAGAATAAGAGCTGAAGAACAAAAGAGGGAATCAAGAAGCAAATGCCAAATACATTTAAGCCTAACATGCTTCCTATGCATAGGAATATTGCAATAGAATAATTCATTGAAGCACGAAGCAACTAGCATAGGAAGGCAAAACAACCATAACTTCAAAATATTCACCATAAAGAGATGAAACTTCTTATTATTAAGATATTTAGAACCAAGCCTCCCTCTCTCATTATAAATTTCAGTGGCAACATGGATGAACTCAACAATATAAGAAGCACATAAAGCATTGTTACCATGATCCACATGCAAAAAGGTACTCTTACTCTCCACATAAGCATAATCTTTCTCATTGGTAATAGTGGGAGTAGGACTATCATAAACAACTTGAACACTATAGATTGGAGTTATAACATCATCATGGTAGAGAAGAGCATTATCATTGCTAGAAACTATATTTGTAAACATGTTGTCTTTATTCTTACTAGCAAGAGAATTATCAATTATCACATCACTAGTGGGTAAAGGATTTGCAATCCTATCATCCCCAAGCTTAGAGCTTCCCATATCATCACTTTCAGAGTTGGTACCAAAAAGATTTTCAAGATCATAAGTAGCATTATCATCATTTTCCCAATCACAATAAGTAACATGCATATCATAATCAAAATCATCTTCAATAGTACCTACGAACGTATCATCAAGATGATAATTAAGGCAATAAACTTCACCTTCTTCTTTAAACTTACAATCGTTAGGATAAAAGTTGATGGGAGGAATATGCTCAGGCCAGGTTGATACCCATTCTTCTTCTTTCTTGCTCCTCTTCCTCCTCCTCTTCTTTTTCTTCTTCTTAACCTTAGGAGGGAGTGGTTGGAGATGAAGCTTCTCCACATATCCTAGTTTATCATTAGAAACAATAGGGGAAACTTGGGAGAAACTCTCCTTTTTATTAGCAGAAATATAAGAGACATTTTTATACTTTGGTAAAGTTCCCTCCTTTATAATCTTACCTATGTAATCATTTTCATGGCAATTAACAACACAATAGAGATGGCAATTTTGCAAAGTGTTTTTTATTCCTATGGCATTAACATCTAGCCATGAAGTCTTTTCTGATAACTCTTCACACATCAAAAATAACATAAGCTCATCGTAAAGATCAGAGGTGATCATGTTATCACACAACCGGTTAACAGTTATGTTTTGAAAGTTCATGCATTGAAAATTAAAGTGACCCTCTATACGGCAAAGTTCACAAGTAAAAGGATAAAGGTCACACAATTCTCTAGCAATTTCATTTAAATCTCTGACCCAAGTGATTGTTCTTTCATGCTTATGTTGCTTACAATACTTCTCTTCTTCAATCATAGGCCTTTCACAAGGTCTATCCACTCCACAAAAATTAACATGCTTATATAAAACTTCATTTTTAGGAATTGGATCATGCATGTTGCAATCATCATGAACAATTTCATTTTCTTTGCAAATCTTTTTAAAAGGTTCATGATGCTTGATCCAATCCTCCTTAGGCATATTAAGATGTGAAGCAAAAGATTTGAGGAAATCAACAAGGAGTTGAGAATCAAGCCCAAACTTAGCACTAAACTTATTAAAACTTGTAGTTTCAACAAAGGACTTAATGCAATCATACTCATAAATTATACCTGACTCTTTACCTTTGTCGATCTCCCAATCTTCAGTGTTGCGTTGAATTCTTTCAAGGAGTTCCCATTTAGCATCAATCTTTTTGTTTGTGAAAGAACCCATAGAGGAAGCGTCGAGCAAATCTTTATCCTGTCGAGAGAGCCTCGCATAGAAGTTAGTAATAATAATATCTTTGGGGAGCCCATGGTTAGGACATTTTAGCATTAACGTTTTCAGTCTCCCCCAAGCTTGAGCTATGCTCTCTCCGTCATGAGGATAAAAATTATAAACATAATTCCTATTCTTATGGACTTCATGAAGAGGATAAAATTTGGAGTAAAAGAGAGACTGGATCTCTTCCCACTCCAGCAGGTGAGAGTCATTTAGTAGCCTATACCATTCCAATGCTTTTCCTTTCAGTGACAAGGCAAATAGTTTCCTCATGACAAACTCCCTCGATACACCTGCAAGCTTAAATAATGAACATAGTTGTGACAGATATAGCAAGTGTTCACCGGGATGTCTGTCTCCTGCATAACGATTAGCCAAAACATAATCGATAGTACCAACCGGTATTTTATAGGGCACAATTTCAGTAGGAGGAGGAGCAACCACCATAGGTGTGGGGCGTCCTCCCGCAAGCAACGATCCAATAGCAAGGTTTTCCATAAACATAACTAGTGAAATAAAAACAAGAAACAAAAAGATTTAATTGCAAGATCTAAAGATATACCTTCAAGCGCTCACCTCCCCGGCAACGGCGCCAGAAATAGCTTGATGTCTACACACGCTTCTACTCTCGTAGACTATGTTGGGCCTCCAAGCGCAGAGGTTTGTAGGATAGTAGCAATTTCCCTCAAGTGGATGACCTAAGGTTTATCGAACTCAGGGAAGTAGAGGTTGAAGATGGTCTCTCTCAAGCAACCCTGCAACTAAGATACAAGAAGTCTCTTGTGTCCCCAACACACCTAATACACTTGTTAGATGTATAGGTACACTAGTTCGGTGAAGAGATGTTAAATGGCAAGTAATATGGATGGCAAAACAAGGTAATATAATTCTGTAATAAAAAGTGCAGCAAACAAACAAGTGGTAAACGTGAGCACAAATGGTATTGCAATGGTGGAAACAAGGCCTAGGGTTCATACTTTCACTAGTGGCAACTCCCAACAACATTAACATAATCGAATCACATGATATTTCCCATAAAACATGCAAAGGGGACACACTCGGAGGTCATTCCTTCATGGTCAAGAGAGGACGAGAATTATGTAGGGCTACAAAAGCACACCTCAAAGTTCGTAGTTCTCAATCTAAGGATTTCCCAATGTCACCGCGGCCATCCAAAGAGAGTCCCACAATCACCACAACATATCTAAAGGATAGTCAAAGACAAGCACCAAGAGACTCTCAATCTTCAATCAACACACAAGAGAGGAAATCACTCATGAAAATACTTTTCTAATCCATGTCCAATAGACCGCTGTCACCTTGGTCTCGGGGATTATACTAGATAAAGACAAGTGAGTACATCAATCCAATACATAGAGGAAGGGGAAATATCATGGGATCACCCTAGATTAACATAGCCTATGATCACAACGAAGATCACATCATGGGAGAGAGAATTGACCACATAGCTACTGGTAAGAACCTCAGCCCCGAGGAGGAACTACTCCCGCATCATGGAGGGAGGAAGCAACATCGATGGAGATGAATCCGGGGGCACTTCCCCGTCCCGGCAGGGTGCCGGCGCAGGAATTCTGGTCCCCCGAAGCTTGATGGCGATGGCGGCGGAGATCGGAATCGCGTTTGGAGAAAAGGGGTCCGGAATCAGGGTTTCCTCAACACGCTTTAAATATATGCCAAAGGGGGGCATCGGAGGTGCCTCGGGGGGCCCAGGCGCCCCCCCCGGCACGGCCCAGGGGGGCGCGCCCACAGGGCGCCTGGAGGCCCTGTGGGTCCCCCCTGGCTGTACTTTGGCCGCACGGTAGCTCCTGGAACGCTGATTTTTTATATATTTTTTCTGGATTTTTCCTGGCAGTTCTCGTAATGTGAAAACCTGAAATACAAAAACAGCCGAAAACAGAAACTGGCACTGGGGTGCACTGGATTAGTAAGTTAGTCCAAATATGATCAAAAGTGTATGGAAGTTTATGAATATCATAGCAATATCACCCAAAAGTGGCATGGAGCAAGCAGAAATTATAGATACGTTTTGGACGTATCATGCATCTGTTGCATGGAAATCCCTACTCACTCACATTGATATCTATTGATGGGCATCTCCATAGCCCGTTGATATGCCTAGTCGATGTGAGACTATCTCCCTTCTTTTTGTCTTCTCCACAACCACCTCTATTCCACCCATAGTGCTATATCAATGGCTCACGCTCATGTATTGCGTGAAAGTTGAAAGGTTTGAAAAGATAGAGCATGAAAACAAGTGCTTGGCTGAAATCGGGGTTGTGCATGATATGAATATTTTCTGTGATAACGAGGAAGCATAGCCAAAACTATATGATTTTGTAGGGATAACATTCTTTAGCCATAGTATTTTGAGAAGACATGATTGCTTTGTTAGTATACTTGAAGTATTGTTATTTCTTATGTCAATATAGACTTTTATCTTGAATCTTTCAGATCTGAACATTCATGCCACAATTAAGAGAATTACATTGAAAAACTATATTGGTTAGCATTCCACATCAAAAATTCTTTCTTTATCATTTACCTACTCAAGGACGAGCAGGAATTAAGCTTGGGGATGCTTGATACGTCTCCAACGTATCTATAATTTTTTATTGTTCCATGCTATTATTTATGAAGTCTTGGATGTTTAATGGACTTTATAATACACGTTTATATCATTTTTGGGACTAACCTACTAACCCAAAGGCCCAGTCCAGATTGCTGTTTTTTGCCTGTTTCAGGGTTTTGCAGAAAAAGAATATCAAACGGAGTACAAACGGAATGAAACCTTCGCGAGAGATATTATTGAAGAAAATCACGCACACGGAGCTTGAGAACCACGTCCGGGGAGCATTGAGGCGCCCCGCTACCTCATGGGCCCCTCGAGCGTCCCCCGGTGCCCTCCTTCTTCCTATATAAGTCTACGTACCCCGAAACCTTCGACAATAGAGAGAAATCCCTAATTCCACCGCCGTAACCTTCTGTTCTCGTGAGATCCCATCTTGGAGCCTGTTCCGGAGCTCCACCGGTGGGGGATCCATCACGGAGTTCTTCATCATCATCATCATCGCCCTCACCATGAGTTGCGAGTAGTTTACCACAGACCTTCGGGTCCATAGCTAGTATCTAGATGGCTTCTTCTCTCTCTCTCTCTGGATCTCAATACAAAGTTATCCTCGGTCTTCGAGGAGACCTATTCGATGTAATCTCTTTTTGCGGTGTGTTTGTCGAGATCCGATGAATTGTGAGTTTATGATCAAGATTATCTATGAAATATATTTGGTTCTTCTCTGAACTTTTTATGTGTGCTCATAATATCCTTGCAAGTCTCTTCGAATTATTGGTTTGGTTTGGCCTACTAGATCTATAGTTCTTGCAATGGGAGAAGTGCTTGGCTTTGGGTTCAATCTTGCGGTGTCCTTTCCCAGTGACAGTAGGGGCAGCAAGGCACGTATTGTATTGTTGCCATCGAGGATAAAAAGATGGGGTTTATATCATATTGCTTGAGTTTATCCCTCTACATCATGTCATCTTGCTTAAGGCGTTACTCTGTTCTTATGAACTCAATACACTAGATGCATGCTGGATAGCGGTCCATGTGTGGAGTAATAATAGTAGATGCAGGCACGAGTCGGTCTACTTGTCCCGGACGTGATGCCTATATACAATGATCATGCCTAGATAGTCTCCTAATTATTTGATTTTCAATCAATTGATCAACAGTAATTTGTTTACCCGCCGTAGAATATCGCTATCATGAGAGAAGCCACTAGAAAACACTATGGCCCTCGCAATCGCAGCGCCCACCAGAATCTTCCACTAGACTCCAAGACTCCGAAGCGCCGGCACCTATCAACACCTCGAAGAAGGATCGCGACGATGACGACGTTGCCGCCAAGGGTTTTCCCCGGTACACGACGAGGCCAGAGGAAAGGTAGCCCCGACGCCCTCCCGGAAGGTCAGGTGGCACCCACAGGCGCCACCGCGCCGGTGTCGGCCATGCCGACAGGGGTTTCCCCCGATCCCAACCCGCACCTCGGGAGCCCTGGAGCCTGCCACCAAACCAACCACCACCGTGCGCCAACGCGGTCATGAGGTCCCCACGCCGTCTCACCATGGCACCGCGAAGTGAGGACAGCACAGCGAATAATCAGAGCCAGGACTAGGTCTTTTCATCGAATTTGTGTGTGCGCTATGTAGATATATTACCTCTTGAGATGATATAAACTACCGGAGTACACCCACCCACTCACCGGAGTTACTGACACCCGGTACAATATAAACACTCAAACACACACATAGATGGGAGCACATGCACAACTCACCAGAGTTGTCGACCTTGGAATTGATGAGTTACCACCCAAAAATGACAATTCATAATAATTTAGCAGACATACAAAGTGTTAAAACTGGAGTTTTATATGTGGTCAATTGGTAATATGTCCACCCATACTAACCTTTTATGTAAAAAAAAAATGCAGGTCTATTGACCACATTAGCAATATAAATACCTCTAGAAAATAAAAAAAAACACTTCAAAGTCTCAAGGGTCCGAGCTTATTCCACCTAGACAGGAATCTACGCCAACGAGCCACAACGCCTCCGTAGATAATTCTGTAAGCGTTACCTATTATCCTAATAGGTGGATATTTTATATCGAGTACGATCCTTATAATTAATGTGGTACACAACTTGTGATCACCAAGCCTGCCACAATTTAATGCTGATAATTAAGGTTGTTGGAAGAAATTATGCCCAGATGCCATGCAACATGCATGGCTAATCAGAGAAAAAACAACATCATGCACTGGCATGTCCTTGTAATAGAGATTAAGTCAAAGAAGAAAACCATGTGATATTTCCTCCAGCGGCCTTTGGAATAACAAACACGCAATCGTTCCCTCCAACGAAATAATGTTGGGTGGAGGAAGTAGTAAATACAAGGATAATTAAGATGGTCTAGTTACTATTGTGTTGCAGAAAATATATAGGACTACCTTGAAGGAACTTTGAGAAACTACAACTTCTTAGGTGCAACGGAGCCTACTCGAAAGCTTGCCATGGACCATTTATTTAACCACTATAAAATCTTTGCACAGGCCATTTTGTTTGGCCATTTGAGAGCAAGATAAGGGACGATATTAGTCTCACATTGGCATCATGCATCAATCTTTCAAGATGAGCGGAACTTGGAGGCTGCTGGTTTTCAAACTGTGAGAGTTTTTGTCAATCACCCATGTATATTGTTGCAAAGAGTATAAACAACCATAGATATTTCCATGCAAAAAAAAAAAAACTATACATTTGTAGTGGCATATGTTTTGCAATCCATTGCAATCGTAGTGAGTGTCTTTGACACTTCCATTCACGCACAACCAATGCTCATCGATCAGAACTTTTTCACAACAAACCATGGGTTGTGCGAATAATTTCAAGAGAACACGAATTAGATAGGAGTTGTAAATTGTTAGGGCTCTTAAAACGTTACATGATTTTTGTCATCAGTCTGAACCATATATGAAGATTTTTTTTTTTGGATTCAATGGATTAGATCTAATTCTTATTTCAAAATTAACGTGCTACCTCGAAAGGTGCTACTAGATAGGCGACACCGACTTTTAGTGCGAGCCTGCTCGACAGTTCCCTTGATGCACGACCAAGGCTCATTTTGCACGATTTTTTTCAGATAGGAGATGTGAATTGCAAGGAATGTTACATTAGTATGTGATATCCATAGTAAAACTGAACTACCTATGTAGATTTACTTTTTAGATCCAACGGTTCAAATTTAATTTCCACCTCAAATTAATGTGGTGAATCAAAAGGCAGGGGCGGATCTGGGCCCCAGGCCCCCAGGGCCCAGGCCCGGGGCGTGGCCTTTTTTCTTGGTTATTACCTAGGCATGTTTTTGAATGGGCCCATGGCTTAGCCCAACTATACATGGCCCAGGACGGTAGAATCCCCTCGCCCGGACTCGCAGTCTCGCAGACCTAGCCACGAATGGACGGACCAGTGCTCGTCAGGTTGCGTGCGTCGAGGCTGCCGCCAACTCCCGCCGGTGACTCCCCTCCCGCCCTCCGCTCCGGCCAGGACTGGCTCCGGCGACTTCCCTCCCGTGGTCCCGCCCTCCCTTCGCCGTTCGCCTGGTCCCTCGCTCGCCCGCGCCCTCCACCGCAGCGCCGCTCGCCTGCTGCTGGCTGCTGCTCCGCGCCTCCGCCGCTCGCCCTGTCTGGTCCCCTGCTGGCCTGCTGCTCCGGTGCGTGCCGGCTAGCTATCCTGCCTCTTCTCCGGTCCGGCCTCTCCTTGCTCCTGCTCTGCTCCGGCCCACGCCCAGCAGGACTGTCAGGACTGAGGACTGACGCCCAGGATTGGTATTTGGTAATGCCTGTTGTTGATTTTTTTTTTGAAGATTCAACATTCAGTTTCACTTGAATTGCTGCTGCTTACTTCTTATTTGAATATTCTGTAGAGATGTCAAACATTGCATTCTGTAGAGATGTTCCAAGCATGCAGAAGCTACTGTTAATTCCGTGGCGTTGTAACCCTGAATGAACCAATCGGATTGCTGCTGCTTATTTGAATGTGAATATTGCTGTTGCTATGATTGGTTGACGAATAAGATGGGTGATGATTGGTTGAACTATTCCATGGTGTAATATTGAGCGAGAAATATTTGCAAAGGTTGATGATGATGCTATTATATATCACTTTCAATCCTATAGATCTCGCAAAGGAATTTTACCAAGTCGTAGTAGTAAGTTTTCAACTCTGTACAATGTTAATTGTTTCACTTGATGTTTACGTTTTCTCTTATGAAATTTTGCTTTTCATTTCTCTAAGGTGTTGGCTCTTCTTCCACCGTTGATCAAGATATGGAAGACACTGATGAAGCAAGCCATTGATTTGGTACTCTTTTTACTGCACGCACTATTCGTAGTTTTTGTCATTTTTTTTATCTATTTTGTTGTATCTTTAAGCATTGAGTTTAAATTCTAATTTTCCTGTGCAATTGAGCCATATTGGAGGTAGCTATAAATTGATGGACATTAAGTTTTTCTCTCGTGACAAAAAATAAATTGGGGCCCGGGGCTTGCTCCAATCCTGGATCCGCCACTGTCAAAAGGTGCTTCTAGTTGGTAAGTATGACTATAAGATGGGCTAGCTACTAGTGTGTTACACAATATACAGGGTTGCCTTGCAAGAACTTCGGAAATAGCAACTTCGATGGTGCAACAGAGGCTGCTCAAAAGCTTGACGTGTATCATTTATACAGCCGCCCTAAAAGCTTTGCATGTACCATTTTATTGGCCTTTGGAGAGCAAGACGAGAAATTATATAAATAAACATCACATTTCTTAGCGTAATAAATAAATGTCACATTGGCATCATGCGGAAATCTTTCAAGACCAGTGGAACCTGGAGGTTGCTGATTTTTAAGCTGTGAGAGTTTTTGTTGATAGTGCGTGCATATTGCTAAAAAGAGTATATACATCTTTAACGGCATATGGTTTTTTATTCCGTTTCCTTTAGTATTAAATACTCACCCCGTCCGAAAATAAGTGTATCAACTTTATACTAAATTTAGTAGTACAATGTTATATTAAAGTTGAGACACTTATTTTGAGATAGAGAGAGTATATGTGAACTTAATTCATTTCATACAGATGATCTGACGGGCGATACAAAGAGAAAATTCGATTTTACTAATTTTAATGGGTTCAAGAGAAAAACACGAAGGACCACATCTTTGAAGGCAGGTAGCCACGGGGACAATAAAGAAAATGCCCTTCATGGGCCAACTGTATGTGGTTGTCATGGCTGAAACGAGTTGCCTCAGGCTGCCTGTAATGGAATCATAGGTAGTATTATGCATGCCAACTAGGTAATTTTGATGATGTGGCATAGAATTAAATGAAGAGAAAAAGGGTTGAGTATCATATTATGATACCGTATCATATTAAATGATGTGTTAGTATGTGTCATGCATGACAATAAATGACTATCATATAATACTAACATATGATACTATGCACTACGGATGTAGTATCATACACTAGTATCATGTGCATGATACTAGTATATGATACTCTCCATTACAACCAGCCTCAGCCTGAGCGGGGCGAGCATAAATGACGAAGACAGCGGGCCTTCTTAGCTATGCTATGATGATGGTAATAACGAGAGGTGTACCATTATTAAGGATTGAATATTTTTAGCTGCATCTGCATGTGTTGGTTAGACGTGGTTGGTCGATTTTTGGGACCTCATTTTCTTCATTGCCGACTACGTACTTCGCCTTAGTTGTTTATCTCATGGGTGGTTTGGCTGTCTTGTAGCTGGATTGCATCGCTTCATATTCTTCGTGCCATTGCCTCGTACGCAGAGATGTTTATAGGAAGATGATGTTCCCTAACTACATTCATGGGAAGCATGAACTAGATATCCTAGACACAAAGTTTCTTTCTAGCTCGAGCTCCACGATACCTCTTATCCAAACTGTTGGTTTGCTTCGAGATTTGTGCACACAAGGAGCATGACGAGCAGTGTAGCTGTTAGCCGCAGTGTCATTAGCACCATGTGATGTCCTGTCTGGATGGTTACAGCTGTATGTCATGTTCCTAGCCTCACTGCTGCAACAGTGCAAGAAAGAGAAAGAGTGGGGCCAGCTAATAAAGAAATGTAGAGTCCTTACTCCTTACCGGAAAGGTGAAGAGAGAGGTAGCATGTGTGATTGAGAAAAAAAAACACTGTGAATTCTTTTTAGAGAGAAAAGTGCCTACGTGGGAATCTCAAAGAGAGAAGAAAATCTTAGCAAAATTTGAAGAGACAGGTACCATGTGTGTGAGAGAGAAGAATCTGTTTTTTTCTATAAAAAAGGGAGAGAGATGGAGAAGCTTCATTTAAAAGGAAGCTTCATTTACGAGAGTGAGAGAGAGAGTGAGAGAGAACATATGAGAGAGAGCTTGCACATTTGAATGAAGATTTCAATTGCATGCGAGGAAAGAGAGAGCTTTTTGTGAGGAAACATTCTTTTTTGTAGATAGCAAGTATGATAAATAGTACAAGAGCAGGTCATCCATCACAGCGAGAGTGTGTTTTTTTATTTGTGTACACTGTGGCCATATCAGTGCATAGTGGTAGAAATTGTAACCTTTTTGCCAGTCTCTAGCACGGGTCTCAATCCACTATTAAGCATTGAGGGTCTGCCTAGCAACTGATTTTTTAATCTATGCACACATCCAGATGCACCTGAGTACAGAGATTGAAGGGCTATGATAGAAGGTACCGTGTAGCTCGGCCTATAGAAAACCATTCTCTATCCTAGAACATATCGGGTTTGGTCAGCTAAGCCATACTCCTAGATTAGACGCCGACAAACTTAGCAAGATCGCAGAGCACGTTTCTATAGTATCTTCAAGTTTGCTAAGGGTTTTGCATACATAATTATTTTGCTAAGGAAAAATTAGTTTGCTGATACACAGAAGTCAGAGAGCTAGGAAGAAACAAATTTATGGATATATGGCAGCTTGAGAAAAATACTGAACACAATAAGTAGGAGCGCATCAACCTTTATGATGAGGGGCCTCTATGGAAGACTGTCCAAATACTGCCAGCTAAATTCATGCGAGGGGCCTCTGTCGAAGACGGTTCAAACTACTACTCCCTTCATTTCTAAATATAAGTCTTTTTACATATTAACTACATACGAATGTATATTGACATACTTTAGAGTGTAGCGTCATTTATTTTGCTTCATATTTAGTCACTTATTGAAATTTCTAAAAAAACTTATATTTAAAAAGGTAGAGGAGAATAGATATAGCTGGGCACAGAAATCCGTAGCTTGAGAAACTGCACAAATCCGGAACTTCCGCGACCAACCACACCTTTCATTTTGTCAATAACATGTAGGGTACCTTGTGTATTACGGAAAATAAACAGGAGCTCCTGGTGCTCCACACCCCTATATGAATATTAATCGTAAAAAAATACCAAGCAATTCAAAAAATTCTGAAATTTGGTGATACCAAACATGGGTTCTCAATCTACTCCCGTGTGAAATTTCGTGAAAAATACCAACGGACGTATCCGCGGCAAAGGAAATACAGTCCGAACAAAAATCCATCCAAACAGTTTTTAATATACATAGGATTTTTTT
>LR738713.1:634324520-634345760 GCA_902687465.1 Secale cereale | reverse complement strand
TTTTTTTGTCTTTTTGCCACGAATACGTTTCCGGGTATTTTTTTCACGAAATTTCACACGAAAGTAGATCGGGAACCCAGGTTTGATATCACAAATCTCAGATTTTTTTCAAATTTCTCGGTATTTTTTTGAATTTAATGTTCGTATTAGGGTCTGGAGCACCCGGATGCTACAAGTCCGCTTCCGTGTAAGGTTGGTCCCAATGGGGTGGAACTTTGGAGTAACATCACATATTTCAATACAACGTTGCTTATGTGGCACATATTTAATGAAGAGTGAGGTGCTTGTGGTAACTAGCTAAGTTACCGGAACATCACACACTTCAAGAAACAATGAGTCTATAAGCTAATAAATGCATCGTTGCATGACACTACCTACATGTTCCTACCCACTGTTGAGGTAGTAACATAGTCTAGATAAGTGTGTATGTTACTACCTTATGTTCCTGCTCATTGTGACCAGCCTTACTCCCTATTCATTTTCCGACAAGTAATTATGGACCAAGAAAGTATAGCGGAAGTTAGGTGTTGCAGTGGCTACAAGATGCGTTGCCTCTACGGTTCGTACTACTTCTGCACGGGCAGATACGCATCTAATGAAAATTAAGCATCTACCGTCAGATGATGAGTAGGTGATGATGAACAGTGGATGGAGGGGCGGCGCAGTGCACCGGTGGAATATGCTTAGGCCGCGCTTGGCATCGGTGTATTCAAATACAAATGTATTTAATTTACATGTGTAACTTACTGGGACACGAACGATTTCTAGCCGGAATGGAAATGACGGACGGAGACATGTATTTTTCTTACATGTGTACTTGAAGGAAAACGAGAATTCAAACATGGCCTTACCGTTCTATAGATTGGAATCGGTTTGCATTTCTCTACATGCAGTGCATGCATCACACATCTCTTCCATGAGTCTGAACAATTATACATATTTAATGGCATATTATTTTTCCTTTTGTTTTCTTAATTCAACTCAGACAAGGTTCCATAAACTAAGCTGCCTCAACTTCAAAAAAAAAAACTAGGGTCCACTGCCTCCCGTCGGCCTCGCCGGTCCGTCTAGTTTTCGGTGGCCTTAGGACCATGGAGGCATTGTGTATCCCGGCCCTTGCCGGCTGGAGGGCTCCGTATTTAGACATTTCTTTGATTTTTGTCCAGGTTTGTGTCCTGCTCAGGAAGACGAGATGGCAGCGATTGTCTGAAGATGGAATAAAGTCCTCCCCGGCTAGCCCCGGCCCCAGTGATGCGTCTGACATCGTCGATGGGCGTGTGAATGTGTATCTCCGGCGGATCTGTTCTTGGTGGATTTGTTCGGTATTTGTTCGTTGTCCGTCTATGTTCGTGTGTCTTCAGGTTGGATCCTAATTCCGATCTACACTATTCATTGGCGGCGGTTGGTATTCTAGTACGCTGGTCCTATGAGGCCTTAATATGACGACTTCCTAACTTTCTACTTAATATTTTTTGCCCGGCTCCGGCGATGAGGGGCGATGACGGCTACGCGCCTTCGGCTCGCTTCAGTGCTTGTAGTCATCGCTAGGTGATCTACGAATCCAGATGTAATTTTATGCTTTCTGGTGTTCATTTTATTGTCATAATTGAAGATGAATAGATCGAAAGTTTTTCTGCAAAAATAATAATCAATTCAGACAATGTATAATGGATAATACAAGGAGAAGAGTCTATTTTACTACTTTTATTGATTGGTTCAAGATAAAACAACTAGGGCCATCTCTTTGAAGGCAGGTGGCCGTAGACAAAAGGAATGAGCTGCTATTGATGTGACCACTGTATATGCCATGGCCAAAAACAAGCAACGTGGGCCCTGAGTGGAATGAGCATGAATGATGATAGTATTCACGTCTTTGTTGCAATATTACGATGGTGATGAGACGTGTAACCATTATTATTCGGAAGTATCTAGAATTAAATATGGGTGGAGTGACATACTTGGCAGCATGCATCCCATGTAGTGGCAATGTCCAGTAGGTTGGATGTGGTTGTTTGATTTTCATGATGTTGTTTTTATTCATTGCCGACTACTTTGTCTAGTGGGTAGTTTGACCGTTTCGTAGAGATGTTCATAGTCTTCATGCCATTGTCTTTGTATGTGGGCCATCTAGAGATGTCCAGGTCTTTTCATCGAATTTGTGTGTGTGTGTGTGTGATATGTAGATATATTACCTCTTGAGACGATATAAACTACCGGGGTACACCTACCCAGTCAGCGGAGTTACTGACACCCGGTACAATATAAACACTCAAACACACACATAGATGGGAGCACATGCACAACTCACCAGAGTTGTCGACCTTGGAATTGATGAGTTACCACCCAAAAATGACAATTCATAATAATTTAGCAGACATACAAAGTGTTAAAACTGGAGTTTTATATGTGGTCAATTGGGAATATGTCCACCCATTCTAACCTTTTTTGTAAAAAAAATGCAGGTCTATTGACCACATTAGCAATATAAATACCTCTACAAAATTAAAAAAATTACTTCAAAGTCTCAAGGGTCCGAGCTTATTCCACCTAGACAGGAATCTACGCCAACGAGCCACAACGCCTCCGTAGATAATTCTGTAAGCGTTACCTATTATCCTAATAGGTGAATATTTTATATGGAGTACGATCCTTATAATTAATGCGGTACACAACTTGTGATCACCAAACCTGCCACATTTGTTATTTTTCGTTAACAAGGAAACGGCAAGAGTTTCCATATGTGCACACAAGTTTTGTAGAGTACTAGCTTCTTCTATAAATAGAGATCTCGGCTTGCATCTCACTACATCTCCATACATGCTGCACACATCTCTTCCTAGGATGGCATTCTCGTTCCTGCCAGAACTAGTCATCTCCATAGTTGTGGTACATGTAGTTATTGTAGGTTTCTACTTCATAAAGTCTAGCAAGAACCCATTGTTGCCCGTGAGCTGGCCAGTAGTAGGCATCCTCCCTTCCCTGGTCGTCAACCTACATAGATTGCATAACTACATCTCCTTTGACCTCCTAACACCATCTGGTCACAGCCTAAAGGTTGCCATAGCCAGCATACGGATGTTCATAACCTGCGACCCAACAAATATCCAATACATCTTTAGCTCGAACCACACAAACTATCCCAAGGGCGAGGATTATGCCGAAATATTTGACATGACGAGAGGCTCTCTCTTCAGCGCAGATGGCGAGTCATCCCGACGGGAGCGTGCCAACTTCCAGAGTGTGCTGAGCAACCCGCTGTTGGTTGGGTTGATGACTAAGTGTTGTCACGACAAGGTGGAGAAGAGTCTCCTACCCTTCATGGCCCACATGGTGAGAACCAATACTCATGTTGACATGAATGATATGTTGATGAGGCTTGTGTTCGACATGTATGCCACAACCATCTTCAGCGTGGACCCCACTTGCCTATCCCTCGACATGCCGTCGGTACACGTCGCGAACGCGATGGACACGGTCATGGAGGTGGGCTTTGTCCGTCACATTGTGCCGACATTTTTTTGGAAGGTGATGAGGCGCCTGAACATCGGTCCAGAGAGGAAGCTCGCCGCTGCGCAAGCGGTTCTTCGCTGCTTCATCACGGACATGATCACGAAGAGGAGGAAGAAGGGCCATATTGTTGGTCAAGAAGTACCCACTGATGTTTTGTCTAACTATGTCAATGACCAGAACTACAATGATGATTTACTACAGGCGACACTCATTACCTATATGATCGCTGGGAGGGACACGATTGGCACTACCTTGCCATGGATTGTCTACAACCTCGCCAAGAACCCACACATCGTGTCAAGCATTCGCAACGAACTAGCACCCATCATGTCCCGCAAAGCATCCATTGTTGACGCTGGCACGATGATGATATTTGAGCCAGATGAGGTCAGACCCCTAGTCTACCTCCAAGCCACCTTGTTGGAGACACTCAGGTTGTACCCGCCGATACCTATCGAGCGCAGGTCGGTGGTATCAACTGATGTGATGCCGAGTGGCCATGTTGTTTGTGCACAGGACATCATCCTCGTCTCTATCTACTCCGTCGGTAGAATGGAGTCTGTTTGGGGGTCCGACTGCCAGGAGTATAGGCCTGAGAGGTGGCTCTCTGAGGATGGACGCCAACTGCAATACGTACCCTCGAACAAGTTTCCTGCATTTAACTCAGGGGCAAGGTTGTGCCTTGGCAAGGACATTGCAATCATGCAAATGAAGATCATCATCGCTGCTATCGTGTGGAACTTTGATGTGAAAATCGTTGATGGACAAGCCATTAACACGAAGTTGTCATGTCTTCTACAAATGAAGAATGGGCTTAAGGTGAACTTGAGTAAAGTACAAATGTAAGGGTACAAATGTGTGTGTGTGTGTGTGTGTGTGTGTGTGTGTGTGTGTGTGTGTGTGTGTGTGTGTGTGTGTGTGTGTGTGTGTGTGTGTGTGTGTGTGTGTCGCTATATTTGAATAAAGGAAAGTCATCATCGCTGAATACGTGTTGTGCAAGTCCTACTTAACCTGAATTGTAATATTCACACATAGTTACTCCTTGAATTCAAACATAAATATCAAGATGTAGTGTTTTTAATGATTTATTTATTTACCCCTCATTGTTAAATATCCCCGCGGTGCAGTCACATGCACATAAAAAACACGTTACAGGAAAACATCATGTGACCTATGCCAAAATGGTTAGGGCGGTTGTATTCTACACTACTCTCATCCCACCACATTTTTTATGCGAGGGGATGTTCTATAAAATATCATGGTCCCTTATGTAATTATTGGAAAATTTGTAGTTCATTCTACCAAGTTTGGTGGTTCACTCTGTAAGAAGAAAAAAATTAGGAAAACCCGTGAAGTTCACCACTCACGTCCCTCATAGTCCAAGATCATGTTACACGCAACTTCGAAAAATGTACATAAGAAGAACCGCCAAAATGCAGGGTAGTCGAGAAGTTCACTCCGTTATTGGAGAGGCTCACAAAATGATACAAAAAAGTAATATTTCTCCAAGCAAGTCGCTTTTTCCTGTTGAAGTTCACTTCCATATGGGAGGGGAGTGAGAGTCATCTGAACGCACCCCAGCCACCGCATTCAGATGCGCATATCACGCAGTTCATGTGTTCGGCTCGGTGAGCCGCACTTGGTCGTCATAGTACAAATAATTCCCTCGCACAGTTCATGTCTCTCGGTTCAGTGAAAATAAGTTATGTTCCACTTGATGGGTGTCGCGTGGATTTTAAAAGTGCTCTTAAACTGTAACAAATCTGGAAAATTGTTTGACATAGAAAAAATGCAAATAATTGATATATTTCCAGCTGTGTACTATTTGTCTTATTCCGACAAACAATTTGAAAAGTATCATGCCAAAAGGGTACTGCCCCATCGGGAGGGTTCTCTGCAGTTCAAAACTGTCTATTCTTCAACTAGTTGTAGAATAGACGAAAGGTGCTTCTAGTTAGTACACCATCCGCTTTAGGCATGAGCCACTTCGGCACTTCTCTTGACGCACAGCCAATGCTCATCGAGCAAAACTTTTTTGCAACACATATGTGGGTTCCATGAATCATCAATATAGGTTTTACTCTTAGATTCAATGGTTCAGATTTAGGCATGGTGCCTCAAGAGGTGTTCAAGTTAGAAAATATAATTCTAAGTTGGACTAGCTACTATTGTGCAACAAAATACATATAGGGTTGCCTTGCAAGAACATTGGGAAATAGCAACTTATTTGGTGCAACGGAGGCTGCTCAAAAGGTTAGCTCGTACCATTTATATAACTACCCTAAAATCTTTGCATGGACCATCTTATTTGGCCGTGGGAGATGAAGACAAGGTACGGTTTTAAAGCATCTACAACCGGACCTCTTAAGTCCGCTTCATACGTCCGGGCCTCTCAAATCTATTTATTTTTTTGTGTGGTAGATAATTTGATGCGTGAGGTCCGCTCCAAATTTCAACTCATTTAGACTTCTGAGCAGCTCTCTGCAAAAAAGATAAAATCGGGGCCCGTAAAAAAGTTTATTGTTCATGCACTTTTCTGACCTAATTTGTCTTTTTTGCCGAGAGTTGCTAAAATGTCCAAATGAATTGAAATTTGGAGCGGACCTAACGCATCAAATTATCTACCACACACAAATAATTTGTTTTTTTATTTTGTAGTATTTATTTTAAAAAAAATCTGAGCAGGAACAGATGAGCCTGGGCATCAAGTTGGACTTCCGCAACTATGCAGATTTCTCTGCAAAAAATATACATACTTAATAGCATATGTTATATCTTTTGTTACATTCAACATTAAAAAAATGTGAACGTGTTTCATTTCCGGATTATACAAAAAAATCACTACGTCCTCTGTTTACTATTATAAGATGTTTTAACTTCTTTTTAATCGGATATATATGGACGAATTTTATTATATTTGTTCACTCATGGTCGATATGTAGTTCATACTAAAAAACATATACACCCTCCTCCAAGAAAGTCCCAGCCGCCTCCTCCTCCTCCAAGAAAGGAAGTTAGGGTTTCTGCCTCTCGCCGGCGCCGGCGCAGGTCCGCCTCGTCTCCGGTGGCCCTAGGGCCATGGAGGCGCGGTGGATCCTGGCAAGGGCCGGCGGGAGGGCTTCGCTTTTAGTCGATTTTTTCAATCTTGCTAGGGTTTGTGTCCTGCTCAGGAAGACGAGACGGCGGCGGCTCCCTGAAGATGGAATAAAGGTCTCCCCGCCTAGCCCCCGTTCCGGCGATGCGTCTAGCATCAATGGTGGGCGTGTGGAGGTGTGTCTCCGGCAGATCTATCTTTGGTGGATTTGTTCGGATCTCGTCATTGTTCGTCTACGTTCTTGTGTCTTCGGTTTGGATCCTTCCGATCTACGTTATTTTTCATCGACGACGGTTGCTGTTCTGGGGTGCTGGTCCTATGGGGCCTTAGCACGACGACTTTCCGACTGTCTACTACAACAAGGTATGCCCGACTCCGGCGATGGAGGGGTGATGACGGCGGCGCGCCTTCGGCTCGCTTCAGTGCTTGTAGTCGTCGCTAGGTGGTCTACGGATCTGGATGTAATTTTTATTTCTGATGTTCGTTGTACTGCCATGATTGAAGATGAATAGATTGGAAGTTTTCTCGCAAAAAAAAAAAAGATATGTAGTTCATACTGAAATATCCAAAACACTTTATACCAATGAACAGATGGAGTACTTTTTAAGAGGTTCAAGAGAAGACACGTAGAATCACATATTTGAAGGCACGTAGCCGCTGGAAGGATGGAATTGATCTGGATGTGCCCACTGTATGTGGTTACCATGGCCGAAAGCGAGTTGGCTGCGCCTGAGCCGGACGAGCATGAATGCGGATAGCAGCCAGATCTTCGTTGTTAAAAGTACGATGGTGACTAGAGGTGTAATCATTAGTATGCCAAATACACTGGATTTTCTATGGGTGGAATTAATAATACGTAGCTACTTGCATCCACATTTTATGGCAGTATCCAGCTGATAGATGAGGTCGACTACTTTTGAGGACGTCGTTCTTCTATTGCCGACTACTTAGATGTTGTTTGTCAGGTTGATGATTTGGCCGTCTTGTCGGTGGACGTCGTTGCTTTGTATTCAAAGCCTTCTTGCTATTGCATTATGGGTGTGGCTAGGTCTCAGTCGACTGAGACTTAACCAAGTCTAAATCAAGTATCATAACATGTAGGAAAAGAAAACGAAAAAGTAAAAAGAAAAATCTGCACGAATCTTCATGCAAGATTGCACTAATATAGCATTGAGTGAGACTTGGTGAAGTCTAAGTCGACTGAGATTTAGCAGTCCCCTTGCATTATACGTGGGCCATCCGGAGATGTTCACAGGTCTTGCCACCGGACTTCTATGTCGGCTATCTGAAGATATTACTTAATGAGTATGATGAGCTATTTTACGGTGACCCGAGTAAACTGTTAGCTTCGCATGCCTAAATTCGGGCATTATATTATACTCCCTCCATTCTCAAATATTTGTCTTTCTAGACATTTCAAATGAACTACCACATACGAATGTGTGTATACATATTTTAGAGTGTAGATTCATTTATTTTACTTTGTATGTAGTCACTTGTTGAAATCTCTAGAAAGACAAATATTTGAGAACGGAGGGAGTAAATAATAGTGCATGAGAATCACTTGCACACATGTCTTTAGCACAAAGAAAATGCACATTGAAGCTATATATTCTTACCCGTAAAAAATTAATAAGTATTCTGATATACTCGTACCAATCCTTCACAGTGTATACCCTGTGGAAGTGTGAACCGCACCCTCCGATAGTAACCAATCCTTTTTGGTTCAGTTTCGCTTCCCACTCTTTTTCTTTGGAGGGGATTTCTCTTCCACATTAGCTAAACGTCAATCGGCTGACTTTAGCTTATGGGTTAGTCGATTTTGGACATTCATGAAGAAATTCATCGGAGGAAGGAAAAGGGGCTCGCCGTCATCACCCCCATTACCGATCTTAGGGTTCAGAGGGACGATGGTTCGCCGAAGAAAACACTCGAACGCGGCTAAAGGGATGGTCAGGAGCGGCAGAAGACCGGCGATGGGTGGTGGTTCAGGGGATGGCGAGGCGGTCGCCGGAGCGCCGCCGACCGCGGGTGCTGGTTCCGCCGGCGGCCCGTGCTGTGGTCTCATAAGAAAGAAGAAGAAGTGGTGAGGAAGAAAAAAGATTAGACACCATATGATCTTCATCCAACGGTCTGAAACGGTCGACTGACCCAAATATAAAAGTCAAACGACTTGCGTGTAACCACTTCCTTTCTCTTCCTGCTGCTCATATCGTTGGCAGGGCGAGCTTAATTAGCATGATGGCCAAGCCATTTTTGCCACCCTTGTTGCTCATTCATGGCTGCTGCTTGCATAGTTGCATGCATTTGCCATCACTTTTGCTGAATGGTGGGCTGTACCCGGCTCCGGCCAACTTGCCAGGTGGTTTACCGCCTGGCTGGGCTGGGCTGTAACGCCGGACATGAGAGGAGGTAGCTGAGAAGGGCATCTAGCTAGAAGAGTCAAGGTTGTATGTGGAACGACCCAGACAACATCCGCATGTTGGGGGTGGGGCTACTGTAGCTGCTCCCTGCAACTAAATAATTTCATGCTGTAAGGATATATATATAAGCTCACCTACCCATGCATTGAACACGAATGCCACTACGTGGAACAAAGGAACATGATAGCAAATCGATTTTTAGTTGTCTTACTCCATCGCGCGTGAAGAAAGCCATATATTTCTTCACGCGCCGTGGAGTAAGACAACAAAAATTTGTCCATAGTTAAACTGTGTAAAATTTGATTAAGTTCATAGAAAAAACATCAATAGCTACAATACTAGGTACATACAATATATATCTATATCTTATTATGTATTTAATTATACTAGTTTTTTGGTATTGTAGTTTTTTTTTATAGAACTGGCCAAACTTTACACTGTTTGACTTCAACCAAAATTCCCTTGAAGCACGGAAGAAGTGGTATATACGTAGACCATAATCCTTAGTGATGCCATGGACGTTGCTTGCATCTGGATAATACCGGATGCAGTGGATTGACGCGTAAGAGGAGCTCGCCCAGGTAGTCCTTGCTATTTGTTCATGTCATGAGCCTCCTCTGCAACTCCCTTGATGCGTCACCAATCGTCAAGCGGAACTTTTCAAGCAATAATCCATGGATTGTACGAAGTTATTTTCAAGCGAAGAAGAGACAAAATGGAGTTGTGAATTGTGAGGGCTCTTACAGCAGTATGTGATTTCCACTGTAAATCTGAATTGCCTACATAGACTTATTTTAAAATTCAATGGATTATTTGTAAAAATAATGTGGTGTCTCGAAAGGTACTTTTTATAACCTTTCGGAAGATGCTTCTAATTAGTATGCCACCGGATCTTGGTTTGAGCCTCCTCAGGACTTCCCTTGACGCACGACCAAGGTTCATCAAGTGGATTTGCTTTTTGCAAGACATCCATGGGTTGTACAAAATTAACATGGTGGTTAAAAAGGTGCTTCCAATAGTAAATATAAGTATAAGATGGGCCAGTTACTAATCTGTTACAAAATACATATGGCTGCCTTGCTGGAACTTCAGGAAATATCAATTTCTTTGATGCAATGGAGGTTGCTCAAAAGCTTAGCATGGATCATTTATTTAACGGCCCTAAAAGCTTTGCACGAACTTATTTAACCACCCTAAAAGCTTTGCATGGACCATTTTGTTTGGCCGTTGGAGAGCAAGATGATGGACGATATTAGTCTCACATTGGCATCATGCGGCAATCTTTCAAGATTAGTGCAGCTTGGTGGCTGCTGGTTTTCAAGCTCCAAGAGCTTTTGTTGATCGCTCGTGTATATTATGAAAATAGTATAATCAACTATATACATATTTAAATAGCATATGATTTTCTCTTTGTTTCCTTCAGCATTAAATATATGTAAACTTTATTATTTTCATACAGATGCTATAATGGACAGTACCATGAGAAGAGTATTTTACTAATTTTCTGAAGAGGATCAAATGAAACACACGTAAGGCCACAGAGGAAAGGAAGGAACTTCTCTAGATGGGCACACCATATGTGGTTGCCTGAGCGAGCCTGAGTGGGACGAGCATAAATGAGGATAGCAGTCAGCCTTCATTATTATACTACGATGGAGACGAGAGGTGTAATCATTATTATTGAGAAATATATGATTTTTTTATTTGTGGGATAATATTTGTGGTTGCGTCCGCATATGGTGCCAGTGTCTAGTTGGTTGAACATGATCGAACAATTTTGAGGACGTCTTTTTTCAGTGCCGACTACTTGAATTTTGTTGTTTTTCTCATGGGTGAGGTCGGTGTTTGTCAGGTGGGTGGTTTCGCTGTCTCGCAGGTGAACGTCTTCACTTTGTATTCATAGTTTTCTTGCCATTGTCCTCATATATGTGGGCTGTCTGGAGATGTTCACAGGTCTTTCCATAGGACTTGTATGTAGGTTGTCTGAAGATATTAATTCTTGAGTAGTACCCTCAACTAAACATAGGCTAGTCTTCGTGCGGAGTAACTTAAATTAGTTTCATGCATACGACACTTGTCTATGTTACTATCTTAATAGGGCAAAGTAACTTAGAGGATTGCATTTATTAGATTATAGATTTATTTTGTGTTGGGTGGAATTATGTTACAGTAACATATCATGTTACTCCAAATACCTCTCTCGTTATTAACTACATGCCACATAAGCAAATTAGTCTTGGAATGGTCTATGTTACTAGTTAAGTTACTCCCACTATGACCAGCCTAAGGCGTCATAGGCTCATTGCACATGGGCCAGTCCATCCTTGTCTCAGAGTGATGCCTTATGGAGGAATAAATTACAAACGAAAAATCATACCCTGACAAGTCCATAATACCATGGGATATGAACCATGGGATAGAACTTATATTGCTTGCTCATCCTAGCAGAGTAATATACCTTACAGGACGGAGTAAAAGCACACAGTCATCTAAGTTGCAAACACCTAGTGCGACATAAACACACGTGCGCGTACAGACAGGAGTACACACGCACACTCACCGGAGTTGCAGAGCTTCGAATTGACGGGTCACCACTGTTGCATGTAATCTAAGAATTGACATTAAAAAAAACACATTTGGAGGGGAATTTTGATTATAACCGTGGCATTTTTGTTCTTCGGAAATTGCGTTTAAATAATACGGGATTTTAGGATATACATATTCATACTAAGAGAAAAATATCAGAATGTAATACTCCATCCGTTCCACAATGTAGCGCATGTAGATTTTTCTAAAAGTCAAACTTTATAAACTTTGACCAAGTTCTCAAGAATTAATTATAGACTAATAAACAAATATGGAATTAATTAATTCTTACATCGAGTATAGGATGATAGTACTTCTTTTTCTTAAATTATGTTTAACTAGATGATGTTGTACGATTACATTCATGGGAAGCATAATGAAGCAAATGTCCTTGAGATTATAGGGTTTGGTTAGCTAATTCATAATTTCATATACCACATGCTAAAATACTAAGCAAGGTCGTGTGTTACGTTGCTATGTTTCCTTCAAGTTTGCTAAGGATTTTTCAAAAAAAGATATTCTTTTTTTGCTAAGAAATAATTAATTGGCTGATACACAAATGTCAGGGAACTATGGAGAAATAAATTTGAATATACATATTAGATTGAGCAAATATAGAAGACAATAAGACATCAGCCTTTCTGATGAGGGGAATGCATGGCCTCCAGGAAGTACCATTTATAATACTACCAACTAAATCGACATGAGAACATACTAGAAGAAATATAAATGGGCCACAGATCCCTAGGTGGTTCTCCGTAAAGATGTCAGAGGGGGCTTGCTGAAGTGAGATTCTAAGCATTTCAGGCATATTAATCTTGACATCCGTATTAATCTTAGCTAGATACCGGAGAGTCGGGCATCCCAGCTAGCAGAAGGTGCATGAGATGCAACCATGTGGCCTAGTGGCAAACCTTGATTGGCCGCCTTTACTATACCATGGTTGATCAATCGGTCTCAATCATTGCATACATTCTCTTTGCCAAGATTGTCATGTTGTCGTTTCCCAGATCATGTTGTTGTCGCCCAGGTTGGCATCCCTTGCTAATTAAGTTGCTAGAGAAGTGGGAACGATGAATTGTAGACTTCCCCAGTTCCCCTAGCTGACGATGGATGCTTGCCATATGATTCATATTCCTAGTTCTTACTACTCATAACTCCTTTGGTTCTCAAGGCTCCTTTGGTTCAAAGGTAAGTGCCAGAAACTATAGGTCCAAATTATTTTGGTGTGATATTGTTACCAATTGAAATATTTACTACCAAGGTGCATGTGTAGAGCATAGAAGCCATCTTAAATGGAAACACCCGAGTTTTATGGAATGGTTAAATGATTTCATTAGTCGAGGCATAAATTTGCGTTTTTGCTGCCGACCGACTGCTTTATGGTTTTCAAAGCTTTGGTGCTTTATTGTTTAATATTCTATGATATTTTAATATTTCAAGTGCAATTTGTTATTTTTGTAGCTGCCGATCGTCTGCTTTATGTTCTCAGATAAACATAGGATGTTCTTAATTTTGTAATTAGTGTGAAAGTTCTTATCTTTACAATTAATGAGCAGTCTTAAAATTCATTAGTTTCTTATACATGTGTACATATGTGTTGTTTGCATTGTTGAGATATTATCAATTACTTATCTTGTTAAAGTAAGTGGCCTAGAACGAAAGGATATTTTAGAGGTACTCACTTCATTTCTTTTTACTTTGAATGTAAGATTTGTTTGAAGTCAAACAACGTCATGTTTGACAAAATTTATATTAGAAACTATCAACGTCTACAATACAAAAGTTAAATATTATGGCAGTTAATTTCATGATTTCATATTGGTGTTGATAATTTTTCCTGTAAAGTTGGCCGAACTTTACAAAGTTTGACTTCATACAAATTTTATATGCAAACTAAAAAGAAATAGAGTGAGTATATATATTCTTTCTTGAGCGCACCTCCAGAGTACACGTTTTCCGGTTCCTTGACAAGTTAACGGTGGAGTTGTGACATCATGTAGTTGAAATGATGTAGCTAAGAAATGTGATGTAGTTGAGATGATGAAGTTAAAACATGTAGTCTAAAATTTGCCGTTTGTGTTTTATATATTTTGTGTCACCATTCATAGTTCAATTAATATATTTTTCTTCTTCGGTGTAGATCGAATTTGGATCTAAATTTTGTGAGATTGCAGACACACAACTTGTCAACACATGCAAAAAAAAATTGAAAGTTTTGAAAATCTTATGGGGGTGCTACATCCAAATTTCGTGTAGGATTGTAACTTGTCTCTAAAAAACTTTGTAATGAAATTAATGATGGATAGGAAAATCATAGTACAAATTAATGTGGTCACTTGATTGGTAGCCATGCAAAATATAATATGCATACAATCGTTAATGTTCGTAGCAATAATTTTGTAATCGTAGTCCTGACAAGCTAGGTTTATCCTACTCCCTCCCTTCCTTTTAGAAGACCCAGCTCCCAAAGTTCTTGTGCATAGGTAAAGTTTCTCCAAGAACTTGGATTCAGATTGCCAAATAGAAATCTTACCTTCATATAAAACTCAACTAATCTTCCTAAATTGGGCCAGCCGGTAACGGATTAATTCCGCGGATTCAAATTGTCTAATAGAACTAGCATGCCCAACAAATTTAATTACACCTTCTTGGGAAGCCCCACCACTTTGGCCTACCACAATGAGGTACACAAGCATATCTATTGAATGAGGGCATTAACACTATGCGTTAATGTGGGCTTATACTCTGAAATTGACGAAAACAAACTTAGGCCTTCTAAAATGAAGGAGAGGGAGTAACAGGTAGATTTTTTGCTGGGAATAGGTAGAAATATTTATATGGAGTACAACCATTATTATTAACATGATACACAAACTCATATCTACAAGAGTAGATATTTTTATATGGAGTACAATCACTATATTAATATGATACCTAAACTGTGATCACTAAACATGTCATGTTTATTGTTGTTCATTAACACGGAAATGCCAAACATGTACACAAGTTTTTTATGCGAGGGATCTGTGCGCAAGTTGATTATGAGCTTCTTTTATAAGCTAAAATTGGCTTGCATCTCTCTACATATCATGCATGCAGCACAAATCTATTCGAAGAGTACAAACAACTGAAGTTATTCATGGGCTTATGATTTGCCATTTTTCATCGGTATTAAATAAATGTAAACTTAATTCATTTCATACAAATGATATAATAGACAATACAATGAGAAAAGCCTATTTTGCTATGTTTGTAAACAGTTCAAGAGAAAAACAAGGTTGGGGGGCACAAAGGCAACACATGAACTGTTATGGATGTTCACGCCGTAGGTGATTGCCATGGCCGAAAACGGGTTGCCTAAGCCTGAACGGGATGGGCTTAAATAATTTTTTGCGAATACGCAAAGTTTGTGTATGTTTTCATTGATAGAAGGAGTATAATGAGTACATAGGGGTACAACACATGACACGGACACGGGCACGCGTGAGCATGGTGCCCGGAGCAGAGAAACAAGAGATGCTCGGCTCGAACAAAAGATACATCACAGCTAAACCTACCATACCCGAACCACGAGCGACAATGTCGAGCCAACAAGAATTTGAACATAACCCGAACCAACACTGGGAACACCGCACGCAAACTAGATAACGCATTTAAGAAGGAAGACGACGTCGCCATCCGGTCCATGGTAACCAGACCTAGGGTCCCCCTGAGCTCGAAGATGGGCATAGCTGAAGGCCATGGAAGCGCCTTCAAGAAGGAAACGACACCCACGGGCACCGTCGCTGCCAGCACCGGCAAGCCGAGCAGGGATCTCTCCCTGGCCTGAAGTTGAGCAATCCCATAGCCGACGAGTCCGGAAGTCCACGTTGGTCGGAACCGCCATGTCGGGAGGGGGTTGGCAGGGCTGCACTTGCCGTCGGAGGGTGGCACCGCCTCCAAACCCACCAGCGTTGGATCCGGCAAAAGGGGGAGGCTTTGAAGCATATGGGGTGGGGCAGACGACGAAGTGAGCCACACGAAGGGCATGGGTTGACGGCGTCCAGCAACACCGACAAACTAGGACTGAAGAGACACAGATCCGAGCTGTCGTGGCCTTGTCCGACGAGACATCGGCGATCCAGGTAAGCTGGAAGGGGACGCGGCTACCTGGTGACCGAGGCCGGAACTGCCCGGCAAAGAACACCGGCAGTGAAGGACACCGAGGGTATTCAAATCTTCATTGCTATCCTACGACGGTGATGAGAGGTGTGATCATTATTATTTGAGAAAAGCTGAATTTGTAATGTGTGGAATAACATTTGTGGTCGCATTCGCATGTGGTGGGATTGTCCAATTAGTTGGACATGGTCATCCGCATGTGGCGGGATTGGCCAATTAGTTGCACATGGTCATTTCATTTCTATGACGCCATTCCTTATCGTTGCCAACTGCTTGGACATCTTTTTTGTCTTGTAGGTGGAAGTCGGCGTATTATTCTTGCGTGTTCATATTTGCGTGTAGGGTATACCTGGTGATGTTCGTACTTGCGCGTAGGCTATCTAGAGATATTACTTAGTGATATAAATGCTCTCACCCATATCTGGACCAGAATACAGATTCCAGAATACACGCGGAGTTTGGACACCTAGAGAGGAAGCCGAGGCCACCGAAAGAGTTGCATATAGGGTTGCAAGAAAAGCTGGAGTCTCATGAGCTACTCGAGATGGACTAATTTTTTAGCTCGGCTCGAGATCAATTCGAAAAAAACGACTTGAATACACACACTATATGTAGCTCGATCGATAAATGAACTGATCTTGAGACAATAGCTTGCTCGATTTTAGCTCGATAACTTGGCATAATGTCACGCCATGTAATAAATGAAAACATTGTAATTTATTACTACTAGTCAATGTGTACGTGCAATGCACGTTAATTTGGAATATATTAAGTGCATGCGGATATTAATTAGGATATTATTTGCGTATCATTATGTGATTACCACTATATTTGGCATGAAATTAACTGCACGCTAAACGTGTTGAGCGCTCAACATTGAAGCAGCCTGATCGTTGGATTGACATAATTTGATGACCGAGATTAATTGGATCTGCTCCTTTGGGTCTTTTTATATTGGTATAGATATAGATATATGCTATGCTTGATTTTTGTCCATTTTATTTACAATCAAACATGGAAGCTTAATGAAGTGCAGAGAAAATTTAGCCCTCAATATGCTGCGTGCTCGGCTATATTGTGAGAAAATAAGTCAAACTACTCGTAAATATATATTATCATCGTTTTGATTGGAACAATATTTTTTATGCTTTTTTGCGCGGTGTTGTGCCTTATCTAGTTGGAATAATCACCACATATTATATATTTTTATTGTCTTATTTAGCTCGAAACTAGCTCCGGATCATTACAAGCTGAGTAAGAGTCATGTTGTACAGCTCGACCTTGAGCTTCACCTTGTTTGGGCTCACTCGAATATTAATATGAGTTGAGCTAAGCCAAGCCCAACGCGCTCGAACTCGACTCGTGTGCAGCCCTAGTTGCATATCCAAGAGACAATTCTCCATTTTTCACATGCCTCACTTCAGCACTAGAGGCCACATCGACGTGACGGAGACGATGCATGAGAACCAAACTGCAAAAGGTAGCCACCGTCCCATGCTGACCAACCCTGAAAATTGTTAACCTCCCCCCCCGGCGGTAGAACCCAGGTAGGAATCTACGCCATCAAGCCATCCACGTTATCTAGGTTTATACTAACTTGCAGATACTTTTATATGGAGTACAATTATTATTACTCCCTCCATTCTTAAATATTTGTCTTTCTAGATATTTGAACAAGTGACTACATATGAAACAAAATGAGTGAATCTATACTCTAAAATATGTGTGCATGCATCCGTATGTTGTATTTCATTTAAAATGTTTAGATAGACAAATATTTGGAAACGGAGGGAGTATTAGTGATACACAACTTGTGGTCACCAAACATGCCACGTTTATTGTCATTCATTAACAAGAAAATGGCAAGAGTTTTCATGCATGTGTGCACGCAAGTTCCTTTTATTTCCTATTCGGCCAGGTATCCAAGTTGACAACGAAATATTTCTATAAATAGAGAGCATCTCCGACATCTCTCTCTTCAGGTCCATGCATGCAGCACACATCTCTTCCAAGTTCCAAGAATGGCATTCTCCTTGCCGGAACTGCTCATCTCCATACTTGTGCTACTTGTAGTTGTTCTAGGTTTGTACTACGTAAAGTCTAGTAAGAACCCACTGTTGCCAGTGGACTGGCCAGTAGTGGGCATCCTCCCTTCCCTAGCCATCAACCTCCACAGATTGCATCACTATATCGCCTTTGACCTCCTAGCACTGTCCGGGCACAGCCTAAAGTTTGCCATAGCTAGCATACGGATATTCCTAACCTGCGACCCAGTGAATATCCAACACATTTTCACCTTGAATCACACAAACTATCCCAAGGGTGAGGAGTTCGCCGATATCTTCGATGTGGCAAGGGGCTCACTCTTCACTGTCGACGGCGAGCCATGTCGCCGTGAGCGCATGAATTACCAAGGCGTGTTGAGCAGCCCACGGTTGGTAGGGCTGATGTACATGTGTTGTCGCGATAAGGTGGAGAAGGGCCTTCTGCCCTTCATGGCCCACATGGCGACAACAAATGCTCCTGTCGACATGAATGACCTCATGATGAGGCTCGTGTTCGACCTGTATGCCATGACCATCTTTGGCGTGGACTCGGGTCGCTTGTCCCTTGACATGCCGTCGGTGCACGTCGCGGATGCGATGGACACAGTCATGGAGGTGGCCTTCATCCGGCACATTGTGCCAGCATTTTGCTGGAAGGTGATGAGGCGCTTGGACATTGGTCCGGAGAGGAAGCTTGCCGCCGCGCAAGCGGTGCTTCGCTGCTTCACAATGGACATGATCATGAAGAGGAGGGGGAACGACCACGTTATTGTTCAAGAGGTACCCATGGACATTTTGTCCAATTATGTCAATGACCCAAGATACAATGATGATTTACTCCAGGCAACTCTCATTACCTACATGATCGCCGGGAGGGACACGATCGGTACTACCTTGTCGTGGGTCATCTACAACCTCGCCAAGAACCCGCATGTCGTGTCGAGCATACGTGATGAACTAGCGCCCATCATATCCTGCAAAGCTTCCATTGCAGGAGCCACCACGACGATGTTGGATCTAGAGGACGTCAAAGCCCTCGTTTATTTGCAAGCCACCCTATTGGAGACACTCAGGTTGTACCCGCCGATACCTATCGAGCGCAAGTCAGTTGTCACCACCGATGTAATGCCAAGTGGCCATGAGGTGTGTGCCCGGGACATCGTCCTCGTCTCCATCTACTCCATTGGAAGAATGGAGTCTGTCTGGGGAGCTGACTGCCGGGAGTATAGACCAGAGAGGTGGCTCTCAGAGGATGGACGCCAGCTGCGACACATGCCCTCTCACAAGTTTTTGGCTTTTAACTCGGGCCCAAGATTGTGCCTTGGCAAGGATATTGCAATCATGCAGATGAAGATCATCCTTGCTGCCATCGTGTGGAACTTTGATGTGAAAATGTTAGATGGTCAAACCATCAATACAAAGTTGTCTTGTCTTCTGCAGATGAAGAATGGTCTGAAGGTTAAGCTGAATAAGCGGGAAATGTAATTTACCTAAGGGTTGGCCGAGTTCTCATGATATATGTGTGTGTATTCCTTGCTATATATGAATAAAATAAAGCATTGCTTAGTATGTACTGTGCAAAAATCATGTTTAACATGAATTACATTTCCCCCACCAAATTACTCCAGGACCTGAAACATAAATACCAAAGTTATCCAACTTTTAATCGTTTGCTTTTTTTATCGCCGATGGTATAGAAGACCCTCACGTTGCAATATGATGCACATGACAATAAAAATGCTACTAACTCTGTACCAAAATATAGGACGTTTTTTAGGCTAAACAAACATTAAAAAACATCTTATGTTTAATACGGAGGGAGTAGTATATATGCACGTGTCACTTGCACGTAGCCCCATGTCCCGATTTGTGGGCAAAGCACATCGGATTAGATGGTGTTTTCCAGACCCTTACGATAATCTGGCATGACCATCAGATGCAGCATTTATAGTCAGCCACAATAGTACTAGCGGTTTGTACGTACTAATACTGAGAAAGGGTGACATAGTTCAGTTACTGGCGTTGAATAAAATCATTTACAAAGAGGATAAACGGAAGGCTATACATATCAACCCCGACCGTTTTCGACCTACTGGTTCTATAAAACACCTTACCAAGAGGATACATGTCACTAATTTTTCAGTCCATATGTAGTCTATAACTCTATATTGAAATATCCAAAACATCGTATATATGTGAATGGAGAGAGTAGAATAGAAACGGACGGGCCGACACTAGTATAATCAAAATTGACGCTAGAATATGGTATAACCAAAACTTACACGACTATACGATATACAAAGTGCAGCTGGATACATTACACAACCGGCACAAACACCTTGTATTTCGTTGAAGGATCGCAGGAATGTAAGCGAGTTTCATGTCCGGCAAACACCTCCAAACGCCATTGTGGGCACCCCGGCTCACCTTCTTGCTTACATCTAGTGTAGCACTCTTCAGTGACCTACAGGTGCTTCCCTTCCTCCCGTCGATTGGGAACAGCCTCGTTACCGATGGAACGCAGCTAGCTCATCATTTGTGTTGCACAAACGCAGTCGGCCTGACAGATCCGTTAGCTCGCTGCCCACGATCGCTGCTCATGAAGCAAGCGCGCGAACCAGACAGAGGCACAAGATGGCGCTCTCCAACAATCGACAGATAAATGGCTTTGCAAAAGTTGTCTATGGTCTTTTATAAAAACAAAAACAAATAAGAAGTATTATATCCTGATTAAATATATTATAACCGAGCATGGAAGCTCAAAAGAGCCAATTGCTAATGTAAATTCTTGACCTTGTTGCCTTCAAAAGGATACTTCTCTGTGTGAAGTTAATTGTAAAAAAGGAAAATGCAACCTGCAAAAAAATATCAGCAGGTACTGCATTTCTCAATAGGATTGTTATAAGATGCATATAGAATGCAAAGCGTTATGAGATAGGTGGAATCAGTACTAAATACAAAAGCAAATAAACCGACAAGCACTTCAATGGGAAATAATTAGCAGATTAGGAGATGCAACAAAAAGAGCTAACTGCTCACTCATGGAGACTAAGGCATGCAGATTTTTCCTGCAGACCAATGTAGAGTATGCAAACTTAAAAGAAAAGGCAAAAGTTTTCCCAGAAGTGTCAAATACTCCATCCATTCCTAAATATAAGTCTTTTTAGAGATTCTAATATTGACTACATATGGAGCAAAATGAATGAATCTACACTCTAAACTATGTCTATATACATCCGGATGTATAGTCCATATTAAAATCTCTAGAAAAACTTATATTTAGAACGGAGGGAGTATATGCTAAAAACTTATGTGCACGAAACAACCACAAAATAGAGCTAGGGTTGTCAATTGTGCCCTCAGCGAAGGGATATTTTTTTCGAGAAAACACAAAGACATTGCGTTTCTTTTCATTGAA
>LR738713.1:634307432-634324423 GCA_902687465.1 Secale cereale | reverse complement strand
GTAAAGGACTCGATAAGGTATCACTATGCATAATTATTTGTAGCTACAAACAATAGATGTAATGAGCTACTCCCTCCGTTCGGAATTACTTGTCGCAGAAATGGATGTATCTAGATGTATTTTAGTTCTAGATACATCCATTTCAAAGACAAGTAATTCCGAACGGAGGGAGTACCTACCAGGTCGAAGCTCCCTACACATCCAAGAAAAAGAGCCATCTCTTCTTCATCCAGCAAGTGTACACAAGTCAGAAGAGTTCTTACTTTCTCTTGACATGGCACCATTCCCTAGTCATGATGTAATATATATGCATCTTGCTCTTCCATGGTTTAATAAGAGAAAATGGTACTGGTAAAGCACGTATGATCCTTCCAGTTAATGGTATCAATGACTTCCACATAGCAGGGATATTACATCAGTCAAAAGCTTTTAGGTTGAACTCCCCTTTTCCCAGAAATAGGAGGAAAAGGCTACTCGGTGCCCAAAACTAACAGCAAGCAAACTGGAAAAGTGTTGTTCCATGGTGTGCCACACTACTGATTCAGAAACACTGTCACTTAACCAACTGATTTCTAGCTAGAATTAAACCTTTGACCATGCACCACAGAAAGAACTTTCAGTAGTTTTTAAAAATTCACAAAGAATAGTATCATCAAACTGTTTATGTACCAAGTAGATGTGCGCACATGGACTGGGAGTGAATTCCTCACTTGGAAAGTTGTAGTGTCTAAAGGAATTGAAGCGCGCCTGCCAAGCATCTAATTTCTTATCTACCAAAATCCCTGTATGAGTAATTAGATGGAATTTTTTCGAACAAATGCAAACTCACCTGCTGCTATTAAGAAAATAAAAGGTATATTAGGTTCGGAGATAAGATGCACTTTTGCATCGCAATAACAAAATGTTCATCTCCTAATCCTAGAGCATATATAATCCAAATAAAAGGTATAGAATGAGAAGAAACTGGATTGTGTGTCCAGGTTAGACCTCACAAGCGAGAGCTATATCTTGGTGATTAAGTCTTCAAATATGCACCGAGAAGATTACTGACTGTTGCATAAAACTCTTTTCAACTTTGAGACATGCATATGTATAATTCACTGTTCTCACTGCTCTCTTGAATTTTCGCAGCTCAAATCCCTTCAGTGTTCATTTTTGCATGTGCTTGTTCATATGACGGTGATTTTGCCTCACACATTTCAGGTCTTAGACTTCGTGGAGAATACAGAGACTAACAGAAACATGCTGATAGTTGACATGTTCATTGTTCGTGCAATTTCAGAGCCATATGGACAGGCTAAAGTAGTGGGCGTACCCATCGCCATTCTGCTCTGCTCTCACAATGTAAAATAATAATATTAACAGTGTGGACATCTGTAGGCACCAAAAGTAGATGTAACAAAATCAAAATCTTAACATAGCATTGGATTAAAAAAACATATTAACCTGATGAGGGGGTCATCGGAATCAGGGGAGACCTGTTTGTTAGCAGGTTTGCCGTGGGTTTTTTCAAGATTTGGTTACCTATACGACCATGGCCAGAGAAGATTTGGGGAAGGGAGCAACAGGCACTTACATCGGCTGAAGAGAAGACCAGCAGAGAAGTCGGAAGAAGGCGCGGCAAAGACGTGGAAGATCAGGAGGCTGAGCAGCAGCAGTAGGAACCGTCGTCCTACCCTCCATGGTTGGCCGCTCACCTGAAGAGAGAGAGAGAGAGAGAGAGAGAGAGAGAGAGGGGGCGGGGGCGCGCAAAGGAGGCGAAGGAGGAGGAGCTGAGCGAACCGAACGACAGGTGCGAGTCGTGCGGGCGCAGGGACGGACTTGGCGATTCATGGGTCGGCCCATAACCAAAGCGCCCATGTGCGCTGTATTGTAACCGGTTAGACCTTGTATAATGCTAGGTGCTCAGATAAATAAATCGAGTTTTTCTGAAGCATCAATGCCTATTTTTACAGAAGAGACGTCTAGTTAAGCGTTTGCCCTATGCAAATAAGCACCGGTGCTTACTGATTTATTTCTTCAAGTACTTCTCCTAAGCACCTTGCATTGTATAAGACCTTAAGAGCTCACTTTATTTATGCATGGCACTGATTAGATGACGAGGCATTTGACTACTCTGAAAGAGTTATAGTTACATCCACCGTTTACACGCATTTGGTTTAATTTCTTCACTTTGACATCCAGAGCACTAGACAGAAGTCACATTGCGTGAGCATCCGCGAGGACCATCGCAATGCTTTGTTTTAATTGAACGGTCGGATTTTTCTTGTTGTACAAGTTTTGAGTCGACTGCTTCACGCTTGGGAAAGCTCCGAAGGGGTGATTCCTCGTCATCCCCCGACCGGCAAGCAGCGACCCGCTCTCGCCGCGTGAGAAGCCTCGTATGCATAGTTTTGTTTATATGATCGCTTTCTCCTATGGTTTTTTGTTTCACGACAGGTTTTTTCTAATGTTTCTCCTTTCAGTTTATAGTTTTATTTTCTTAAAGCATTCTTTACGTATTTATAAAATAGTGTAGCTATGTAAAAATAATGTTAAACACGTATAGCAAAGTATTTAGCATGTACATGAAAAAGGTACAACATGTATGAAAAAGGTAGAAAGCAAAACATATATATGAAAAATGTTAATCATGAATAATAATAAAAAGTGAACACTTATAAATAAATGTTCCTGATGTACAAAAAAATCCTAATGTATACACAAACTTTACAATATCCATACATAAGGTATAAAGTTGTGTTTGAGAAAATATTAATCATGTATCCCAAAAATTAAATGGGTATAAAAAAGGTTTCAGATGTATACTAAAAATTTACAGCGTGTACAAGAAAGTAGGCATCAAAACATAAGTTTGAAAAAATAATACTCACGTATTCGAAAATTTTAACCATGTATTAAAAAACTATCATATGTTTACACAAAAGTATACTATGTATGAAAAGGAGTAGACATCAAAACATCTATTTGAAACAAAATTATGTATTTAAAAAATGTTAGGCATATATAAAAGTATTCTTTATATATACGAAAAATGTATAATGTGTCTGAAAATATAGCATCAATATGTATACAGGAAAAAATATACGAATAAAATCAAAGAAAAGCGAAAAAGAAAAGAAAAATTGTGCAAAACAGAGGAAATTAAAAAAAATAGCAACAGTAACAGGCTGGTCCAATAGAGCGCTAGGCAGAAGCGGGGCGGAACTGCGCCTCGCAACAGGCCATATATAGCTCTAGCGGTGCAGTGCTTCCAGTGCCGACGAAATGGGCTCGATAAGATGCAGCCCAATTGTGCCTACCTACGTTTTTTTTACACCCGCATAAAAAGCCAAATTATTTGGTTCCACAGTTGTTTAAAAAAGTAAGGAGTGCACTGTTACCGGAAGAGTCGTCGACACCAACAGCTTGAAAATCATTTTTATATTATAAGACGAAGGGTCGGAGGAAGGTAGGCACACATGTAAGAAAGGATGCTTATGATCCTACCCAAGGGATTTTGTGAAATGTGTCATAATAATCTTCTTCCTGCAATGGCAGGCAGCAGTTCACAAACACATTTGCCAGACTAAGTAGAGAAGTTTGTTAAAGCACCCAATTCGAAAAGAAAAATGGTCAAAGCATCCCCGGACATAGTAATTTTGACCTAGATGAGTAACAGCAAGGGCTGTGACCGTTATCCAGAGAAAAAAGGTCGGTAAAAGCCACCACTCTTTTGAAAAGGAAAACAAAGTGCTTCTGGTTTGGTCTTTTCGTCTTGTTCTTTTTGTGAAAAAAGTTCGTCACAACCGATTAGCATGGGATCTAGTTTTGGAAAGCTCAGCGCGGGGAATCGAACGATGAAAATGGTTCAAGATTTAGACGCACGGTTTAAGAGATAGTAAAACATTCTAAATAAACAGATTTATGAACAAAAGAAAACTCACAGGTTTGCCGCATATGCAGTGATTTCCGGCATTTCCTAGACGGTACCTTAAGCATCCCGTTTCCCCATCCTTTCTTGTTCTTTTTTCTTTTCTTTTAAACCTTTTTATCTAGAGATTTGAATCCCGCACCCCACATGCTATGCACAACCACGGTAACAACACGGGACAGCTTTCCCACTATGCTAGATATCTTATTTATTCTTCTTCAAATGTCGTACTTGAACCTGTTTGTATTTTATCGTTTTTTTGTTTTGGCCGGTTTACTTTATTTTCGAAATCTTTTCCAAAATTTCGAACTTTTCTCAAAATCGACGATATTGTTTCGAAATTGATGAACATTTTTCAATTTGTGGTTTTATTTAAAAAATGATGATATTGGTTTTTGCATTTGATGTTTTTTCAAATCAATAGATTTTTGGATTAACTAATTTTCAAATTGATGAACTTTTTTTGATTGATGATTTTTTTTCAAAATTGAGAACTTTTTTATTTTTTGAACTGTTTTTTGAACACATTAGCTTTTTCAATTTCATGAACTTTTCTAAATCATGAAGTTTTTATAAATTCGCAAACATTTTTCTAATTCGTGAGCTTTTTCAACCATTCAAACTTTCTTGATTCAGAAATTATTAAATACTAGAAAAACCAATCCTTTTTTCCGAGACCAATAGATTTCTACCGAACGAGTGAAAAATAAGGCGAGATGTTGAGTTGTGCGAACCGAACGACAGGTTTGAGTCATGCGGGCGAGGGACGGACTTGGCGATTCATGGGTCGGCCATACCAGAGCACACATGTGCGCTGTAACTTGTAACCGGCAATGAAGGCGCCGGTTAGGAACTCCCTCCATTTATGCACATCACTAATTAGATGACAATGCATTTGACTGCCTGGAGAGAGTCATAATTACTCCCACCATTTATACGTGTTTGGTTTAATTTCTTCACTTGTACATTTAGAGCACTAGACAAAAATCACATTGTGTTAGCATTCGCAATGGCCATCGCAATGTCTTGTTTTAATTATGGACTGTGATATTTGGCATATGTGTGCCATATAGGCAAAACTGTCACACCTCTATTTCTTTCACTTTAAAGTACCACACGATCCCTCTTTTTTCGACCCACCTTCTCCCGAATGACCCTGCTGCTTCTCCCGCACATTTCGCGCGCCCACCCCTGAGAAAACTGCCACTTCTTCACGTCTACCACATGATTAAAAACATATTGCGCATGTGGGATTCGAACCCACACCTCCTTGCCACCAAAGCGCGTCACCACAACCAACTCACCCTTAGGTATTTGTTGCTCAAACTAAAGAAACTAATCGTTTTGATCCTTTTTTTACAATTGTCTTACTACAAAAAAGTACAGAAAATTACCACGATTTTTCCTCGGGACAAAGTTACCATGGTATTCGCATGCAACTTATCAAACATGTGTTGCGTCAGTTACCGTGCTATTTACATAGAACTTACCAGGTACTATATTTCAACAACTAAACCCCTTTCAAACTTACCACTGTGTTTTGTACACAAGTTATAAGGTCTTCGATGTGTAAAATATTGTGGTACTTACACATAAGTTATCAGGGTATGTGTACATCAATCTCGCCCCTGGTCAAAGTTACAATGGGGGATTGTACATGAGTTACCGGGTCTACAGTTCATATATTATCATGGTACTTACAACTAAAAACCCGGGTGTGTTTCGGTGACTTTTTCCATAGGTCAAAAATTATCACGATGTTTTTGCGTAACTTATCACGCCTATAGCGGGTCAAAGTGGGCCGTTTTTCTGGGCCAACCCACGAGCACGTGTGCCCCTCATGACACTAAACATTATGTGACTTTTCCGTGTCACATCATATGTTGTGTTCATCTAAAAGGCCCCACGAGGAGAGTGTATGTTTTTAACAACTTGTTTTCCTTTGGTAAAAAGTTACTATCATGTTTATATTGTAAGTTATCGGTTACGCGATGCTTATATTATCATGTTATTCACAAAAAAATTGTCGGGGATGTTTTGAACAACTTTTTCTCGGGACAAAAGGATATCATGGTGATTCTAGGCAACCTATCAAGCCCGCAGTGCTTAAAATATCATGCTATTTACACAAAATTTATCAGGGTTATGTTTCAGCAAAATTTACCTCCACGGTCAAAACTTATCATGGTGTTTAGTTATCGCGGTGCATATGTTTTCATGCTATTTACACAGAAGATACCAGAGTATCTTTTCAAAAAAAATCTTGCCTATGGTCAAAGTTACCATGCTTTTTCTACCACAATTATCAGATGTGCGCTGCGTATATTACCATCTATTTACACATAAATTATTTGGTATCTTTTCACATTTTTCTTCCCCAATGGTTAAAGTTACCATGATGTTTGTATCTAAAATATCAAGTCTATGGCGTGAATGTTATCGTGCTATTTACAGAAATTACCGAGGGCCGGGGTTCAACAAATTTCTTCTCAATGATCAAAGTTACCACGATGCTTTCATCAAAGTTATCACGCCTTCAATGATTATGACCATGCTACTTACACATAATGTACTGCGTGGTATACAAAAGTTATCATGTTGGTGTTGCGTCATTTATCGTGGTGGTGATGGAGAATTTACCATGGGAAAAGTTTATGTGTCAGATTTGATAGGTGAAACAAAAGTTTTTCAGTGCTAAAATATTAAAGGCAAAACATGTCAAAAACAATATTTTCCTTAGCTTGATCAACAATGATTGTCATAGGCGAGGTGGTTAGCTTTCTTCATTGATTACCTGCAGACCAGAGATCCAATCCCAATTCAAGCAATATTTTTGCCCAAAAATCAGGAAGAAGGAAGGAGATCGCGAGGAAAGAAAGGAGATCGGAGGACGTGCGGGAAAGGAAGGAGATCGCGAGGAAAGGAAGGAGATCGGCGGACGTGCGGGAAAGGAAGGAGATCGGAGGACACGCGGGAAAGGAAGGAGATCGCGAGGAAAGGAAGGAGATCGGAGGATGTGCGGGAAAGGAAGGAGATCGGAGGACGTGCGGGAAGGAAGGAGGAGGGCGGCCGCAACTGACGGTGCTGGATGCGTGTGGCAGTTTTGCAATCCGCCATACGTGTGCCACATACATATTTCGTTTAATTATACTATGATTTCCATTGTCCGTACCAATTCTGAGTTGACTGCTTCATGCTTGGGGAAAGCTCCAAAGGGGCGATTCCTCGTCCGTCCCCACATCGGCACGCGGCGACCCGCTCTCGCTACGTGAGAAGCCTCGTAGGCACAATTTTGTTTTTATGATCGGGTTTTCTTATGGTTTTTTTGTTTCATGAAAGTTTTTTTTCTTATGTTTCTCTTTTCAGTTTATATTTTTTTTCTTAATGAGTTCTTTACGGATTTATAAAATAGTGTAGCTATGTAAAAATAATGTTAAACACATAGAGCAAAATATTTATCAGGTATACAAAAAATGTACAACATGTATGTAAAAAGTAGAAAGCAAAACATATATACGAAAAATGTTAACCGTGTATTATAAAAAAATGAACATGCATAAATAAATGTTCCTAATGTATACACAAACTTTACAATACGCATACATAAGGTATAAAGATGAGTTTGAGAAAATTATATCACGTATAAACAAATTAGATGGATGTAAAAAAGGCTTCAGGTGTATACTAAAAATGTACAATGTGTACAAAAAAGTAGGCATCAAAACATAAGTTTGAAAAAATAATACTCATGTACTTGAAAATTTTAACCATGTATTGAAAAACTATCATATGCATACAAAAAAATGTATACTATGTATGAAAAGGAGTAGACACCAAAACATATATTTGAAAAACAATTATATATTCAAAAAATGTTAAGCATATATAAAAGTATCCTTCATATATACGAAAAATATATAATGTGTATGAAAGAAATAGACATTGATGCATATACAGATAAAAATGAAAAACAATTATACAAAGAAAATCAAAGGGAACATTTTTTTTAAAGAAAACCGGGCAAAACAGAGAAATTGAGAAAATCTTGCTACAGTAACAGGCCGGTCCAATAGAGCACTCGGCAGAAGCAAGACGGAACTGCGCCTCACAACAGGCGATATATAGCTCTAGCGGTGTAATGCTGTTACTTGGGATCAACGGAGTGCCGACTAAATGGGCTCGATAAGATGCAGCCCAATTGTGCCTACCTACGTATTTTAGTTTTTTTTTACACCCGCCTAAAAAGCAAAATTATTTGGTTCCACGGTTGTTTACAGTTAGCCTGAAGAGTCGTCGATAACAACAGATTGAAAAACATTATTAAATTATATAGGACGAAGGGTCGGAGGGAAGTCGGCACAGATGTAAGAAAGGATGCTCATGATCCTACCCAAGTCGTTTTGTGAAATGTGTCATAATAATCTTCTTCCTACAAAAGCAGGGCAGTTGTTCACGAACACATTTATACCAGACTAGGTAGAGAAGTTGGTCAAAGCATCGACTTCGGAAGAAAAAAATGGTCAAAGCATGCCCGGACATACTAGTAATTTTGACCTAGTAGATGAGTAACAGCAAGGGTTGTGCACGTTAGCCAATGAAAAAGGTCGGTAAAATCCACCACTCGTCACTCGGTGGATCTCACACCTTGAGATCGTTGTTGTTGCAGTACACGAGTGGTCAAGACTGCCCGCACGTGCTTTTATATGCTGGTTGGATCAGATCGACACATAAGCGTGAGCGCACGCACGAGCACGACGATCGTCGACCATCTCCCCTGGTGGCGCGTCCCACTGTATACTGTAGTCGCGCGTGTACCTCGCTGGCGCGCAGTCTCTGCACATTGGTACTCCACAGTCCACACTCGGCAGCGATTGCGCCGGTGGCTCGCACGCCATCGGCTTTGCTATTCGCATACAGCAACGGGCCAGACCGACTGGATCAGCGTCGACGGTCATAATCATGCGATCATGAGCTTGAAGCCTTGAACAAGCTAGCTAGCAGGTTGTGGTCTTGACCTTTTACTACGGGATAATTTCAAAGAACTGAGACCGAATAATTAATTAAACACGTGAGACTTTTTTGTATTATTGTATACTCGACTGAGCTAGCTACGAGATTTTGTGTGTGTGTGATGATAATGAAATCTATAGCTTTGCTAATGCTAGCACAGGTTGGGTGAAGCGTACGTGCCGGTCTGATCCATCCGATAGACCATGCGCGAGGAGAGAACATATACTTCCTCCGTAAACTAATATAAAAATGTTTAGGCAGGCCCGGCCCTGAGGGGGGGCGGCCGCCCCGGGCCCCTGAGTTCAAGGGGCCCCCATTTATGTGTGTCATGTACTACCAGAAAAGATCTGGCCCAGCGCACAGCCCACACAGGAGGTGGACAAACAGGCAGCAGCAAGACGCTCAACCCTGATGGGGCAGCAAGAACTTCGCCACGAATAGATTAGATCGTGTCCGACGTTTGATCTCCTGGGAATCTTGCCTGCGGTCCCCCATCGCCGGCCCTCACGCCGACAACGCTGAGAAATCGAGCTTCCAAGGCTTGTTCTAAGATTTTTGCCGGCGTCAGACGTATCCCACGGTCGTTCCCGCAGGACATCGACCACGCCGCCGCCGAGACATACCTCGTCCGCGCACCCTGCCTTCAACCTCATTCAGTCCATGTGGTAATCCGCAACTCTCATTCCCTCTCTCTGAATAAAGGAACCCATCTCCGTGGTAACTCTTGAGGCTGTTGTTTCGTACATGGTGTTGTATTAGCGATCCAGTTGGATGGTACAAAGTACATTGAAAAGGCAAATGAGGATTTCTTAAGTATTGTGATTGTTGGGTTTCAGTTTTGGCACTGATTGTATATAACTGTACACAACTTTGGGGACATGATTGTGTAACTTTACATTCTACGTACGAACATTGCCGATAATCTCTTGATTCTGGATAATGGCCACAAACTGATGAACTATAAGTATATGATTTATGTTCCTCCCAATTAGTCCATAAATTTTCACATTGTGTTCTGCAATAGCCACGTTTGTGGGCCACTACATAGGAGATTTACATCAATGGAATATTGATGGCCCATGTGTATTTCAGTAGCCAAGGACTAGCTTATAAAAATCTTCATTATGGAAATCAAGTTCATGGCTGTGAGTCTGTGACACCATGCATTTTCAAGCATATCAACGGGATGCAATTCCAATCTTTGCACTCACACGGACTTTTTTACATGCATTCTAAAGCTTCATATTTTCAAATCTACACTGCATACATGATTTAGCTTACCCTCTCTATATAGATCTGTTGATGCTTTTTTTGGGGATAGGTTATTGGTGGACAGATAAACCTATTGCCCACCTAACATGTAGAGCTTTACTCGTGTCTGCTTTCACAAGAGGTGTGTAAAAATCAAATTTACTTTCCTTCTCATATGAAACATATTTCTTGCGGTGAGTAACTTAAGTTTTTCGGCAAATTGGTTATCCTATACATAATTGTATTATACAATTTAAGCATGCTCATTGTTATTTTAATGTTGTATTAAGGGCCTCGGATTATAGTTTCGCCCTGGGCCCCCAAAATCTTAGGACCGGCCCTGCGTTTAGGTCATTATTTTAGTAATTTAAACACTCTTATACATTAGTTTACAGAGGGAGTGGAGAGAGTAGATGGGTGGATGCATGCATGGATGAAACGGCGACGCTGCGGCCGTACGTTCATGCGTGTCTCTCTACGGACCGTCCACGCTTGAACCAAACAGACGACGTCGACCGTTTTGGACGGACGGGTACGCGATTGCTAGCAGCTGGTCCTGTCCTATCACCTGTGAGCTCAAAATAAAAAAAATCCAGCACTGAACTCTCTATCACAGAATTGCACGATCCGGGAAACAAACAAAGCAATGGCTATCAGGGTGCCGCTAGATAACGAGTAGCACTAGCACAAGAGAAGTTGGAGTTTCCTTGTCACGGTACACACCCACGTACACATGCTGACATGCATCGACTCACCACAGGAAACAGATCGATCAACAGGAGATAAGAGAGCGGTACAAATCAAGACCGTCGCGTCATTGTCATCGGAAACAGAGTACGTGCAACGCATAGGAGTACAGGTTCAGAGACGTGCCAGGTTGAGCCACTGCAGTGTCGAAAACTCAAATGGCTTATCAGACAAGACATGAGCGAGCGGTAGCTAAATTAGCTGCAGCAGGCGATCGACGGTGAGCGAAGCAGGCATATGCGCCGTACGTATCGGTATCACCGGCTGGCCAACTCGTTCGCTCGCTGTCAATGGGACGGCGCGGACGATGCCCTTCAGGCCGTCAACTGAAGTGTCAGATATGTTAATGTGTAGTAGTCAACTACGTCATGTTCCTGTACGCGGGGTTAGGCGACTCTGAGACGTCGCCCCAGCCGTCGCCACCGCCAGCCGGATCGGCCCTCGTGGTCGCCGGCACCGGCGCCGTCTCCACGCTCGCCCTTGGGGTGGGTGTTGGACTTGTTGCGGCCCAGTCCGCCTGCTCTCTGCCGGAGCTATGTGCTCGTGGTGGAATTGTCGTTCCTCAGATCGGAAAAGTCAAGGTTGGGTCTCCATCTTCCGTACGGGGAAAGGAGACCAAGGAAGCTGTGAGCCCTAGTCCCTCCGTCAAGGAAAGGGAGGCCGCGGCGTCTGCATACTTCAAGGGATCTTGGCTTGCAGGCGAGAACCACTACAAACCCCGCGAGCCCCCTGATCGTGTATGTCGATCCAACCAAAGACATCCCAGGAAACCAAGACCTGCAACTATGACGAACTATGCGCTGCCATCAGCTAGCGCGCCGGAGGCGGCTAAGGAGAACCCGGAAGTAGGTGGGGGCGAAAAAGGGGCTCCCCTTGTGGATGCCACCTGCCCGAAGCCTTCTCATGGGGAACCCGAGGACCTGCCAGCGGCGAGCCAAGATGCGCTGACGATCGCTGTTGCTAATCAGAGAGAGGATAAGGCCTTCCACTATGTAGGCCAAAATCGGTGCCAAAATCACTTTTACTTCATCTGGCACCGGTGCCCTCCGTTGCCTAGCAGGTGCCATAACAAAATTTTAGGGAACCGGAGCATCTACTTGCTCCGGTGCCAAATCCATCTGCAGAGTAAATTAAGCGCGCCGGCCGTCCTTCTAACGCAAAAATGCTAGTAGGGTGAGATGGGCTGATATATAGTAGTTTATGTACATGGGCCCTAGCTTCATTGAATGCCAAATTCTTTCACATAGTGTGGGCGGTGCTAAAACTTTTTCATCTGGCATCGACATGGGCGTGGTATACTTTTGCAGAGTTTTGGCACCGCTACATAGTGGAGGGCCTAAGATGCCGGCCGCGGCGTGTACTCAACATGCAGGTACGCACGCAGCTGAGATCTATGGCCCAGAAGAGTGCATGGTAGAAGAGGATCAGGAGGTGGAAAAATGCTTTGCTGAGGTGAATATTGAGGAAGATGCCATTATACAGACGCAGGAACACTCGTGGACAATTATTGTGCTGGTCTATTCCCTTCAGAGGCCTACACCGTTTACACTGTTTGATGGTTTGAAGGATGCGGTGTTAGAGGAAAGCTACTCCACGCTAAGGAAAAGAATGGATGGGGAACAACGAGTTGTGGGTAGTATGATCTTTCAATCCAACAATGCATTAGTTCCTTTTGCTAGGCAGGTACAGGCAGACAAGCATGCCATGGAGGGAATACCAAAGAAGCAAAAACTGGACGTGGTGGAGGAGACCTTGCCGGAGGGGCTGCGAGGTGATGTGACCGGGGCAGACAATACTATGGAGGCAACCAGCCCAGGGGCCGCTGGTGACCTGACGGAGCCAATTGTGGTGCTCCGTCAGGAGCAATGAATTGTCTAAGCTGGAACTGTCGGGGGGTGGCCAACAAACCGACAGTTCGAGATTTAGTTGGCATGGTAAAAGCAACACAAGCGAAAATTTTGTTCCTTTGTGAGACTAGACAGAGTTCAGAGAAAGTTAAACGTTTGCGTGGTAGGTTGGGTCTAAGAGGTTTTTCTGGTGTCAGTAGCAATGGTTTGAGTGGAGGTCTTGCTCTCTTCTGGTGTGACAGTTTGTATGTAGAAGTGCAATCATCAAATGAAAGATATATTGATGCGTATGTAAGGTTATCTGAGCATGACCCACTGTGGCGTTTGACATGCGTGTATGGAGAGCCACGAACAGAAAATCGGCATCTCATGTGGACACTTATGAGGAATCTAAAGCAACAGTCTGATCTTCCTTGGTGTGTTTTGGGAGACTTCAATGAGGCCATGTGGTCCTTTGAGCACTTCTCTATGACTCCCCGCAGCGAGATCCAGATGCTTGCCTTTCGAGACACACTTGAGGTATGTGAACTTGTGGATCTTGGTTTCTCTGGCTTACCATTTACTTATGATAATAAACAGAGAGGCCGGAAGAATGTCAGGGTTCGACTAGACAGAGCGGTTGCTGATAATCGATGGCGCGATATCTTTGGAGAAGCACGGGTGGTACATAATGTGTCACCATGTTCTGATCATAACCCACTTGTTCTGCAATGTGTCCAAGAGGAGATTAACCATGTACGGAGAAGCTTCAGGCGGTATGAAACGTTTTGGGAAAGGGATGAATGTCTCCCTGAACGGGTGGCAAATGCTTGGAGAAAAGCAGGACAAAAATTCAGCTTGGGGGACATCCGGTCAGGTTTGACCAAACTTATGGTCGAGTTGCATGCTTGGAGTAAATGTAAATTTGGAAACATTACGAATGAACTTGAAAAATCTAGAACCAGACTAGAAGAACTGATGAGTATGAATGCAGACAGAAATGAGATTAGGAAAGTTTCTGACCATATGCAGGAACTGCTATACCGTGAGGAGATGCTCTGGATGCAACGAAGCCGTATTGACTGGCTCCGGGAAGGGGACCGCAACACCAAATTTTTTCAGCGCAGAGCAGTATGGAGAGCACGAAAAAATAGAGTCAAAAGGTTGGTTGATGATGGGGGCAGAAGCCATGGCAAGCATGAGGTAATGGCCACCATGGTTAATTCTTATTTCCAAAACCTTTTTACTCGTGATGATTCACTTGTACAGCAACCACTTTTGGACTTGTATGAGGTGAAAGTAACACCTGAGATGAATGACCGTTTATGTGCTGAATTCAGTGAGAAGGAAATCTCTGACAGCCTATTTCAAATGGGCCCTCTGAAAGCACCTGGTAAGGACGGTTTCCCCGCGAGGTTTTTTCAAAAAAAACTGGCTTGTCATGAAAGAAGAAATTGTACGGGCAGTTCAAGAGTTCTTCCGTACTGGACACATGCCCAAAGGTGTTAATGAAACGGTAATTGTTCTCATACCCAAAGTCGATGATCCTGTCCGAGTGACTGATTTTAGACCTGTAAGCCTCTGTAATGTCATTTACAAAATTGTTGCAAAGTGTTTGGTGAACAGACTCCGACCGCTACTAGACGAAATTATCTCACCATATCAGAGTGCATTTGTTCCAGGGCGATTAATCACAGATAATGCGCTACTTGCTTTTGAATGTTTGCATTTCCTTCAGCATGAGAAAAACCCAGAGAACAGTTTTTGTGCATATAAGCTGGACTTGTCAAAGGCCTATGATAGAGTGGATTGGGGTTTCTTGAAGCAAGCGATGGAGAGGATGGGCTTCTCTCACCGATGGGTACAATGGATTATGACATGCGTAACATCGGTGAGCTACTCAGTTAAATTTAATGGAGCCATCCTGGATTCGTTTGCACCGACGCGTGGGCTTCGGCAAGGTGACCCTTTGTCCCCTTTTTTGTTTCTTTTCATTGCTGATGGTCTATCTGCACTACTGAGACAGGGCGTGCAAACACACGCTTTCCAACCAATTAAAATTTGTAGCAGAGCACCAGGGATTTCACACCTCCTGTTTGCGGATGATACCTTACTTTTCTTTAAAGCTAGTGTTGAACAAGCTGAGTATGTGAACGGTATCATCCAGCGCTATGCTCAGGCCACGGGCCAACTTATAAATCCACAAAAGTGTTCTATCCAGTTTGGTGACAATTGCCCGGTGGTGGTACAAACAGCGGTCAAACATGTACTGCAGGTGCAAAACTCTGAGTTTGAAGGCAAATACCTCGGTTTACCTACCCCGGATGGCCGTATGCACAAAGGTAAATTTCAGATGCTACAGGCAAGCTTAACCAAAAGGATCATGGCTTGGGGTGACACACTCTCGCAGGCAGGGAAGGAAACTTTGATAAAATCTGTTCTGCAAGCAATTCCCACATATATTATGGGCGTGTTCAAACTGCCTTTTTCTGTGTGCGACGACCTTACGCGGTTGGTTAGAAATTTTTGGTGGGGCTCAAAGCAGGGCCAAAGAAAGACACACTGGCGAGCTTGGGAGAAATTGATAGAACCAAAAGGGAAAGGGGGACTGGGGTTCAGAGACTTCCGTATCTTTAACCAAGCCCTGCTAGCGCGCCAAGCATGGCGCCTCATCACAAGGCCAGACTCCTTGTGCACACAGGTTCTAAAAGCAAAATATTATCCTAACGGCTCTCTTGAGGATACAGTTTTTTCAGGTAATGCCTCTCCGACGTGGCATGCTATCCAGCATGGGCTTGAGCTGCTCAAGCGTGGTCTCCTATGGCGTGTGGGGAATGGTGAACATATCCGCATATGGCGAGACCCATGGATCCCGCGCCCCACCTCCTATCGGCCTATCACGCAGCGAGGCACATGTCGTCTCCGGCGTGTGTCGGAGCTCCTTGATGATAATGGCCGGTGGCGGGTGGATCTCCTTCAACAACACTTCATCGCCCCCGACGTGGAATGCATATTAGCGATCAAGACCAGCCCGCGCCGGCTGCAGGACGTCCTATCTTGGGCTCCGGACTCGCGTGGCATCTTCAGCGTCCGCAGCGCGTACAAGACCGCTCTGGAGGAGCGAACAAGCACCACTGCGTGCGCCACGAGCAGGGCACCGGACGGCACTCGTGCCGTCTGGAAGACAGTGTGGGGGTGCCCTGCTCCCCCGAAGGTACGAGTGTTTGCATGGAGGGTCGCGACTAATTCTTTGGCAACTCTTGAAAATAAAAATAAACGGAAACTGGAGGTTTCTAATACGTGTGCTTTATGTGGTTTGGAATGCGAGGACACATATCACGCTCTATGCCGCTGCCCTTTGGCTCGCCGGTTATGGACGGAGATGGCACGTACCTGGAGTATGCCCAAGCTGGAGACCGTTGTCAATACGGGACCGGAGTGGATTATCCACCTGCTGGACCAGTGCAAGCACGAGGAGAGGCTCCCTGTGGTGATGACATTGTGGCGGAGCTGGTATGTACGTAATGAAGTGTATCATCACAAACCAGCGCCACCACTTGCTGCTTCAACCAGGTTTTTGTCTGGTTACATCAATACATTGCTGTACATTCAGCAAAATCCATCTGATGACGTTGCCAAAGGGAAAGGAGTGATTAGCTATGATGGCCGCTCGTCCAGCATTAATCAGCATAAATTATCGAGTAACTGCTCGCTTCTCATCCCACGCTGGAGCAAACCACCTGTTGGCTGGGTTAAACTCAATGTGGATGGTGCATGGATGGAAGAGGAGGGAACTGGAGGTGCCGGAATGGTTCTTCGAGATCATACAGGTACCGTCATTTTCTCATCATGCCGTTTCATCCCGCGATGCACGAGCGCCCTCGAAGCAGAGATGGCGGCGCTCATGGAGGGAGTGACTCTGGCCTTTGAGCGGAGTCCAGAAAGATTAATTGTAGAGACAGACAGCTCGGCGGCGGCTCACATGATCAGAGACACCGAGGCCAATAGGTCTCCAGTGGCGGCCATGGTGGGCGACATCAAGCAACTTCTAGCTGGCCGGCCACATGAAATAATGCTGATTAAGCGAGAGCAAAATAAAGTTAGTCATGCTCTCGCCCAAATGGGTTGTTTACTACCCAAAACTGCTGTTTGGCTGCACAGTATTCCTGATGAGGTTGACAACTTATGTCAAGATGACTGTAATGATTCTGGTTAAGTAATGAAAGGTTCGATTTGCGCAAAAA
>LR738713.1:634265555-634307319 GCA_902687465.1 Secale cereale | reverse complement strand
TGAAGTGTCAGATGTAGGTTCCGGGCTGGCGTACTGACTGGCTTAGGCTAATAATCAATCAAACAGAGTTGCGTGTGGTTAAGAGATTCTCTTGGTCGCCCGATTAGGAATACTATATATCTGCTGGATGAGTAATTGGTACTACTGCTAGTAGCTCCTTCGTGCTCACATGTAGTAATCTTGTCCCTGTCTGGCCGCGGTCGATCGAGCGTTGCACTACCTATGCACTGGTTTATTGGTTTTCTTTGGATTCGTGTGTCAAATTTTAAAGATTTGATATTTTATTAGTTAAATCTAAGATTAAAATTTGACGCAAAACACTAAGCTCTACCTCACGTATTCAAAAAATTTAATCATGTACTTCCTTCATCCCAAAATAAGTGTCTCAACTTTGTACTAGCTCTAGTATAAATTTGTACTAAGCTCAAGACACTTATTTTGGGACGGAGGGAGTATTAAAAAACTATCATATGTTTACACAAAAGTATACTATGTATGAAAAGGAGTAGACATCAAAACATCTATTTGAAACAACAATTATGTATTTAAAAAATGTTAAGCATATATAAAAGTATTCTTTATATATACGAAAAATGTATAATGTGTCTGAAAATAGCATCAATACGTATACAAAAAAATGAAAAACAAATACGAATAAAATCAAAGAAAACCGAAAAAGAAAAGAAAATTATCTTGGTCGCCCGATTAGGAATATATATATATCTGCGGGATGATTAATTGGGAGTACTACTACTAGTAGCTCCTTCCTGCTCGCATGTAATCTGGTCCGTGTCTGGCCGCGGTCGATCGAGCGTTGCACTATCTCTGCACTGGTTTATTGGTTTTCTTTGGATTAATGTGCCAAATTTTAATCTTAGATTTAATAAATTTGTTAGTTAAATCTAAGATTAAAATTTGACGCAAAGCACAAAGAGCGTCAATACACCAGGATGGAGACAGTGGTTGTACAACGCAGGAGCTTCGTCAACCAATTAATTATGATCCAATGCGAGTATTGGTGTGCTCAAGGGGTGGCCTTATCGTGAGAATTGCATTACTCATTTTATGTACATATCAAAGAAAATGACTTGACTCACCAGCTAGCTAGCGCTCATACCGTAATGCTCATCATACACAAGTTTTTTAGGCATCTCCAGCTGTTGGCCCTCAGGAGGGGCTAAAAATCACCCCCTGAGGACGCACCGGCGCTAAACCGCACACTGAGGGCGTGATGACCCCAGTCACGGCCCCCAGGGTTTTTTTTTTGAAAAGGTCGAATTCAGCGCAAACACAGCTCAAATTTAACGTAAACATCGGCGAGTTCGTTCAAATTTAAACATATTTTACAAAAAATAGAAAAAAAAACTAGTGCGGGCTGCTCCCGTCGTCTTCCTCGCCGCCCGTCGTCCGCCCACGCGGTTCTACATGCCGAGGAGGCTGTAGAACCGCGTGTAGTCGCCGTCGTCGTCGTCGTCGTCGTCGTCCCCGCCTCCGCCTCCGCCGTCCCTGCTGCATCCCTCCCCCGGTTGGCGCGGCGGGTTGGACGGCCCGGGGGCGTCGTCGTCGTCGTCGCTGTCGAGGACCACGAAGCCGTTCTCGTCCTCGCGCCCACGTTTGCGGGCGGCGATCTCCTCCAGGGCATGGCACTGCCGGACCATCTCCTCGCGCAGGTAGTCGTCGCGTGACCACCGCATGACGTCCTCGTCGGAGAAGCCGTGCCGGACTATCTCCTCGTACTCCGCGGGAAGGCCGGGCTCCGCCTTGGGCTCGACGAGGGCGCCGGAGCTGCGGGTACGCGCGCTGACAGGCGTGTCCTAGGGCTCCGGCTTGACGGGGCGGAGGCGGAGGCAGGGAGAGCCGCCGGATGAGGAGGAGGACGCCCCGGGCTCCATGCGCCTCGACGTCCAGGAGCTTCCACGGCGGCGTGAGAAGGACGGGGGAGCGGGGTACTCGAGGCGCGGCGTGTTGCCACCCTCAATGTACTCGAGGACGGACTCCAACGTGCGGCCGGGCACGCCCTACCACCGGCGCCGGCCGTCGGCGTTGAACCTGCCGGAGGGCACGACGTCGTTGGTGGCCTCGAGCTGCTCGGTGTGTCGGCGGCGGAAGTACGGCTCCAAGATCGGGCTGTCGGGGACGTACCGGGCCCCTCCCTCGTCGCACGCGACAGGGACGAGCGGATACGTGTGATCTCCGCACGCCGCGCCTCGCCGGTGGGTGGTGGTGGCACCGGCACGCCGCCGACACTGATCCTCCACGTCCCCGGCACCCGCATGTCCGGCGGGACCGGGTACTCGGCCTCGAAATAGGCTTGGCCGGCGCGTTACGCGTGGCGTGATGACGTGGCGGCCGAGGGACGCATCGCCTAGCCTTCACTGCGCCGCCCGTGAGGCATCAATGGAGGCTTGAAAGCACATTTGCTCTCCGGGTGGTTTTGGTAATTAATGACAACATACTTTGTGGTTGGACTAATGCTTTTATCAAGTATGTTTCAGGAAACCCAATCACTTTGGAATGGCAAGATGACTGAAGAAGTGGACCCCTCAAATGCTAAGGCAAGCATTGGCAAAAGCTCAAGACTCCATTTTTGGTTTAGTGATCAAAGATCACATTGAGTCCATAGGAAAAGCCAATACTATTAAAAGGGGATGAGGTTGTGTTGATGATCTGGTTGCTCAAGTGCTTGGTGATCTAACTCCTTCAACTATCAGCACCTTTCACTTCTATACACACCCATAAGTAATCTCGGACAAACCAATTTATCCAACTCAGTCCCACCGAGATGAACCACTTCAGTCATATTCCAAAACCCTAGAAAATCGGTCTTACCGAGTTTGAGATCGGTCACACCGAAACTGAACTGCCAACCTTCTGTAACCACTTCACATCATTTCGGAATTTCCGAGTTTGCATTATCGGTCTCACCGAATTGGGCAAGGTTCTGCCTTGACTCAAATCGGTCGCACCGATAATTCATTTTCGGTCAAACCGATTCTGGCATGTTCCTACTCTTTCTCAAATCGGTCCAACCGAGTTTTCTTTCTCGGTCTCACCGAAATCTCCAACGTTCATATCTGTAACACTTTCGGTCTCACCGAGATGGTATTTTCGGTCCCACCGAAAATCCCAACGTTCACTATATTTGAACTTTCGGTCTAACCGAGTTTTCACTTCGGTCTGACCGAGATTGGTCAAATGTGTGTGTAACGGTTGGATTTTGTGTGGAGGCTATATATACCCCTCCACCCCCTCCTCATTCGAGAGGAGAGCCATCAGAAAGTACCACCACTTCTACCACACACTTTCTGAGAAGTGAACCACCTACCCTTGTGTTGAGATCAAGCCATTCCATTCCTACCATATGAAACTTGATCTCTAGCCTTCCCAAGTTGCTTTCCACTCAAATCTTCCTTCCACCACAGCCATATCAGTGAGGAGAGTTGAGTGTTGGGGAGTTTATCACTTGAAGCACAAGAGCAAGGAGTTCATCACCATCAACACCGTCTATTACCTTTTGGGGGGTGGTGCCTCCTAGATTGGTTAGGTGTCGCTTGGGAGCCTCCGTCGTGATGTGGAGTTGAACCAAGAAGTTTGTAAGGGCAAGGAGATCGCCTACTTCGTGAAGATCTACCCCGAGTAAGGCTAGTCCTCCGTGGGCGTAGGCCGTGATGGAATAGACAAGGTTGCTTCTTCGTGGACCCTTCGTGGGTGGAGCCCTCCGTGGACTCGCGCAGCCGTTACCCTCCGTGGGTTGAAGTCTCCATCAACGTGGATGTACGATAGCACCACCTATCGGAACCACGACAAAAATCTCCGTGTCACCAAACTGCGTTTGATCTTCTCCACTTCCATTTACTATATATGCAATTTACTTTCCGCTGCCCATACTCTAGAATTGCATGTGTAGTATATTACTTGACTTGATCTTACTTGCAAAACTGCCAAAAATCTGTCCTTGATAAAAGACAGAAATTTTATCTTGTCAAGTAGTCTAATCACCCCCCCTCTAGACCTACTTCTTCGATCCTACAAGGCTGACCGACACGGCAGCGCGCGTAGCTTTGGCATTGATTCGCCACGGGAAACGAGGCGATGAGGACGACGAAGCGGCGAGAAGAGAGTCGACTTGCTGACGCGGCGGGCCCGCGGCTCTTCGCGCCAAAAACGATTCGCCCGGCGCCCCCGAGCGACCCTCAGCGCGCCGGGTTCGGGTTGGGTCCGCCGGCGCCAATTTCGGCCCGAGCCAGCAAAAACTGGGCTCTTGGGGGCGCGACTGAGCCGATTTTTTGGCGCCGGTGGCCGAAAAGTCGCCTGGGGGGGCTTCTTGAGGACGCGGCTGGAGATGCTCTTAGGGGTGACTTGTATGAGATCGTGAGATCAACTCCCGAGTGCCCTCACCCGAGAGCAAAATCGGACGGTCCGTGCCATGGCTGGACTGCCATCAAAAGAGGAGAAAGCGGACACTGACTATGAGGACAGCTCCGGCGACAAGCAAATTCAGCTCGATCTGTAGTGTGTCTTCAAAGGTACTTCCGTGAGAAGGACATCAAGGGCAACCATGGAGGAAGTCCACCATAGCCAAACATGTCAAATTTTGATAGTTTGATGGCATGTTTAGTTAGTAGTGATGGAGTAGTCGAACTTTGTATGTGCATTAGTCGTAGTTGCATGGATTTGTATGAATTTGAGATATGATAATACAGGTGTCCGGATACAAATTATATTGTTTTAGAGCATCTCCAGCAGACCCCGTAAAAAGCCCCGATCCACAAAATAACTGTCAAAATGCGGGTCGGTGCGAAAAATCCCGCCAAAACAGACCCCGCAAACGCGTCCGACCCATAAATATTTTTGAGGGGCGCGGAAAAATCTCGACCCCAACCCGCGAATACGCGGGTCCCCCCCCCCTCTCCGGACAGCCGGTGCCCTGCATATAGCGTGAGCGGTTGGTGGGAAGGACATTTCAGCCCGCGCTTTCCCCACCTATGACCTCCCCTCTCCCAATCGCCCCGCCGCCGGGCCGCCGCCCACGATTCCGACGAAAGTACCCGGCGGGATCACGCCGAAAGGCCGCCACACGCACGAGGTTGCCCTCCGCCACCCCCTCCTACGTCGGCGGGCCGGAAAGTCGCAGATATGCGGCCGTTCGTCGCGTGTGGTCGGATTTGGCTTTTCCGGCTGCCGGTGGCTGCGCCAAGCGATGAAATGATCGGGGAACACCCCGTGCAGCCCCGACAAAGCCCCATCCCGCATGCAAATACGGGTTCGTCCTGTCACCGCCGCTGACGGTTTGCCGTCATGGATTTGGCCGGCCGTCCGTTGGGCTCAGCGCTCGTGCAGCGGCTCTACGGCTCACCGATGCCGCTCATACAGTGCGACGATTGCATGCGGACAGTGCTGCGGTTAACTTCAGGCACGCCGAAGCACCCGGATGTGTGTTTTTCAAATGCGAAAATGACGAGGTATGTGTTGTTTTTATTCGCCATTGGCATCGTTTTCTTTGGTTCAATTGTGATAACTCATTTCGACCTTCGTCATGTGTGTAGAAAGATGGATGCTCATTTCGGTTTTGGGAAGACAAATACATTGATTTATTGATAGAAATAAACTTAATATATGTTCGTGCACTCCTAAGTAGAATCGAAGCTAATGATGCGACAACATGTGCAACTAGAGAAGAAAGTAGAGGGGAAGCAACGTCTACTTCTTTACAACCAATGGAGAAGAATGAAGAATGCAAAATCAAGAATCATCAAATCAACAATGAATGCATGGAAAAGATATTGGTCCAACTAGAGGAGCAGTTATGGAAGCTGGAAATCTTTTAAAATGCATAATTGTGGTTCTTGTTTTCTTTGATATTGCTATTATAGCAAATTTTTGGTGATGTCCTATGTATCCAATGCCGTTTAAAAAGCAAAGAAATGTATTAGAGCATCTCTAGCCGTTCGGCCCCCCAGGGACGCCCAAATAGTGCCTTTTGAGGGTGAGCCGGCGAAAACCACGGCATGGGGGCGTTATGTTCCCAGCCACCGCCCCACACAGCGCTTTTTTGTTCCTTCAAAACCAAAACTTGGCCACAAATTCGGACAAATAAGGCGCAAATTCGACCAAACTTCGGCAAGTTCATCGACCATTTTATAGATGCTTGAGATAAAAGAAGATAAAAAATGCTACTAAACCCTAAACACTACTAGGCAGGCCGTAGCCGTTCCTCGCCGCTGATGGTGTAATGGACTAGGGGTACTCACCACACCGTCTCCCGACCAGCTGGATCGGGTCGAGGACCCCCATGGCGGTTCATTCATGGGCCACACTAGGCAGCTCATGCCGCATACAAGGAGGTTTCCACAAGACTTGACGCCCACGACAAGGACTCTCCTAAACCCCAGGCCTCCTGTGTGTTATATAAACCGAGGCCAGACTAGTCAATAGGACATCTGATATTCATTAGATCAATCTCGTGGTAGACACATGTACTCTGTACTACACCCCATATGAATACAATCAAAAGCAGGATGCAGGGTATTACCTCCATCAAGACGGCCCGAACCTAGGTAAAATATGCCGGATATTGAACCGACAGCCGCCCTGAAGTTCTACATGCCGAGGAGCTTGTAGAACTTTGTGTAGTCGCCGCCGTCATCGTCGTCGTCGCCTCCGCGGGAACCGGTGAGGGCAACAACAGAGGCTGACTGGCACGACAGCTTTGGCATTGATTCTCCCGCGAGAACCGAGCTGACGAGGATGACAAAGCGACGAGAACCGTCGAGTCGTTGCCAAGGCGGATCCACCGGGTTCGCGGCAAAAACGATTCACCCGGCGCCACCAAGCGCCCCAACGCGCCGCGTTCGGCATGGGTCTGTTGGCGCCAAATTCGGCCCGAGTCGGCGAAAATGGGCTTTTGGGGGCGCGACTGGGCCGATTTTTCGGCGCCGGCTACAAAAAAACGGCTTGGGAGGCTTGTTGGGGGCGCAGCCGGAGATGCTCATATCTTGTGTCAAATTGAAGTGCACATTTCGGATTAGCGGGCCGGCGGGAGCGGCTCCCGAGCAGACCGTAAAAAGGCATATTCCGCGAATATCCTTTTATACTGGTCCTTTTTACGGGGTGTGCCTTTGCGGCCGCCCGCGCCGGCCCGCAAAATTGTTTTTCCTTGAACTGCAAACGCGTTTTGCGGGTCGGCGTTATACGGAGTCTGCTAGAGATGCTCTTAAAGGGTACATGGTCAGTGTCCGCGTACGCGCCCGGACGTGTCCGCGGGTGTTTGAGGGGTCGAATTTGCTAATTCCGGCTGTAGATGCTCTAAGCGAGTGTCCAAGTTAGCTCCTCTTCTCCTCTCCGCCGTTGGACCTAGCTGGCCGAGACAGAGACCTCGGGGCTGTCCAGCACTGCAGTTCACACGGTTCCTAGCTTGCTTGCTTCCGTTCCTTCCGCTTCTAGGCCCTCCCTCCGCCCGCGGCAGAGCTGAGAAAGAAAAACTCAATCAAAAGGAAAACGTGCGACGGGCCATGATCTGCACCTTTTGGCCGTGGGCTGTCCACTTCCCCACGATGGTCCGTCCGCACGATGCTCCTGCAGAATATGCCGCCCGCCACGGTGCTCCGACCGGGCAGTAGTGATCTGATCTGCTTCTCCTCAACAGTGATGTAATTAAATTCCTTCGAGCAAACTTCCAGCAACAAAATGACGAAGAAAGTGCGATCCTCTGCACACTGCAGCCAGTGATCTGCTCTCTTCTCTTTTCTAGTCAAAGAAGATGGGACCGGGAAAGGAGCGGAAACGACCGTGCTTTTCAGACATTGTCACAACTCGCAAGGGAGGAGAAAGCAATCAGTTTCGTCCTGCTGTACATGCATGGTTTGCACGACTAGTCTAGTCAGGTCGGTGGTGCATGCGTGTGAGCTTCTTCCTGCGAGGCTCGACTGGGTGGTGCATTGTGCATGCAGCCATGGATGAACAAGTGCTCGACCGTACCAGGTGGGCAGAGAAATTGTGCATGCATACATGCAAGCTACTGCAAGTTTCGCACGCTTCATACACTCGCGTAGTAATGCTCGTACGTACACTCCCAAGTCTTCAAGAAGAACAAGTTTCAGAAGTTCCATGAAAAACAAGCTTCAGCAGTTCCAAGAAGACAAGTTTCTTTCTTCTGTTTTGGCAGGTCAAGAAGACAAGTTTCTTTCTCCTGTTTTTGCGGGTCCAAGAAGACAAGTTTCTGCGGGTACAAGCAACTACAGACATGATTTCACAAGGGCCCAACAAATTTCCCCAGCATCTTTCCACGGACGAGTGGGACCAGTTTATGGATCCAGATGTGGAAGGCACCATCCAACGCTGCACACATATATATGGCATCCAACGCTTTGATAGGAAATGGACGGGATGGATCATGCAGTGTGTTCGTTCTGTCCGATACTTAGTCAGATGTAATGGAGAACTGCTGGAACCGTTTACCCCGTCGAGAGGTCTCCGCCAGGGAGATCCCCTCAGCCCCTACCTTTTCTTGTTTGTGGCGGATAGCCTCGTCAACCTCATGAAGAAAGAGATAGATGAGGGGAATTTGACGCCATTAAAAATTGCCAGAAACAGCCCGGGTATCTCCAACCTTTTGTTTGCAGATGACAGTTTGATCTTCTTTAAGGCGATGGCTGAACAGGCTAGGGTCATCAAGAAAGTCCTGGCGGATTTCCAGAAAGGCACGGGCCAGTTATTGAGTGAGAGCAAATGCCCTATCCTATTCAGTGAGCTATGTCCGGAGGAAACCATAGAGGAAATCAAGGGAACCTTGGGAGTTGTGTCCTCTGCTTTTGAGAGTAAGTACCTGGGCCTCCCGACCCCGAAAGGGAGAATGAAAGATGAAACTTTCCAGCCCATCATGGACAGGTTTGGGAAAAGGTGCAATGATTGGTCGGAGAGGTTCATGTCATACTCAGCCAAGGAAGTTCACGTGAAGTCAATTGTCCAAGCCTTACCATGCTTCACTATGGGTGTATTCCTCCTCTCCAAGGGTTTCTGTGAGAAATACGAGAAAATGATTCGGGACTTCTGGTGGGGCGACGAGAATGGACAACGCAAGGTGCACTGGATGTCGTGGGAGCGAATGACAAGGCCGAAGAGGGCGGGAGGCATAGGCTTTAGGGACATGCACCTGTTTAATATTGCTCTGCTGGCCAAACAGGGATGGAGACTCCTCCAGAAACCGGATAGTCTGTGTGCTAGGGTGCTCAAATCAAAATACTACCCACACGGAAATCTACTGGATACTGTTTTTGCTTCGGACGCCTCCCCGGTGTGGAGAGCTATTGAGGCCGGACTTGAGCTACTAAAGAAAGGCGTCATCTGGCGTGTAGGTGATGGTAAGAGCATCCAAATTAAACGTGATCAATGGATCCCCAGGGAGGAAGGTCTTAGGACGGCATCTTTTACTAGGAGAACAAGGCTACGATGGGTAAACCAACTCATGCTTCCAGATAAGAAAGAGTGGAACGAGGTTTTGATTAGACAGATTTTTCACTCCTTTGACGCTGATGATATATGCAAGATACCTATGCCAAGAGCTGTGGCGGATGACTGTATTGCGTGGCACTATGAAAGAAATGGCAACTTCTCTGTGAGAAGTGCGTACAAGCTGGCTGCAGCCATCCAAGGTCAGACTGGTCTAGGCCCGTCGAGCTCGTCGAATAGCACTACTGATCGCAGCATCTGGGATCTAATTTGGAAAGCGGATGTACCGCCGAAAATTCGGATTTTTGGATGGAGGGTGGCCACCAATACCCTGGCGACACAAGATAACAAATGCAAGCGTACCATCATCCCGGACGACACCTGTGTGATATGCGGCAATGGCAAGGAAGACGAATTCCATGCGGTCATTGCCTGTTCAAAAAGCAGGGCCTTGAGACATGCGATGAGGAAAGAGTGGGGCCTCCCTCCTGAAAAGAAATTTCAGACATACAGGTTGTGACTGGCTGCAAGTGCTCCTAGGGTCAGTGCTACCGGACATGCGAGCAAAAATTATGTTTCTCCTCTGGCGCTGCTGGCATTTGAGAGATGACTGCGTACATGGGACAGGTAAAGAAACAATTATGGGATCAGTGATGTTCCTACAGAGGTATGAGGAAGAGTGGAAAAGTGCAGTTCTGAATGTTATGTCAGAAAATGGCAAGTCAGGGGAAACCTTGGCCAGCAGGCGTCCTCGTATCCCTGTCGAAAGACCCATGCATTGGCTGGCACCGGCATATGGATGGGCAAAGGTTAACTCTGATGCAGCATTTTGTGCAGACAGCGGCCAGTGTTGGGCAGGTGCGGTCGTGAGAAATCATGAAGGCCATGAAGGCCAGGTCCTTTTGTCCACATGCAAGACCATGCCCCTTGCAAGCAGTGCGGAGGAGGCAGAAGGTCGGGCCGCACTGGTTGGCCTGCAGGCTCTGGCAGATGTGTTCAAGGGCCGGGTGATACTAGAGACTGATTGCAAAACTGTTGTTGAGGCTCTGAAAAATGTGGTGACTAACCGATCCCCACGTTACGGCATTATGCTGGATGTCAAGGCTGCACTAGCTGTCTTCCAAGAGTACATAGTGGTTTTTGCTCCCCGTGAGTGCAACCGTTTGGCTCACGAACTGGCAACGGAAGCTAGACGGGGTGATGATCAGTTGATCATGTCAGCTGTACCGAACAGATTAAGATCCCTAGTACTATCTGAGTGTAACCTTGCCTGAGTTTGTACTCTGGCTCTCAATTTTTTTTGAAGAGCTAAGAATGAATAATCAATTAAACACGTGATACTTTTTTGTATTATTGTATACTCGAAACTCGACTGAGCTAGCTAGGAGATTTCGTGTGTGTGATGATAATGAAAGCTATAGCTTTGCTAATGCTAGCACAGGTTGGGTGAAGCATACGTGCCGGTCTGATCCATCCGATAGACCATGCGCGAGGAGAGAACAGATACTCCCTGCTTTTACATTAGTTTACGGAGGGAGTAGATGGATGGATGCATGCATGGATGAAACGGCGACACTGCGGCCGTACGTTCACGCGTGTCTCTCTACGGACCGTCCACGCTTGAACCAAACAGACGACGCCGACCGTTTTGGACGGACGGGTACGCGATTGCTAGCTGCTGCGTCCTTTCCTATCACCTGTGTGCTAAAAAAAATAAAAAATCCAGCACTGAACTCTCTGTCACAGAATTGCACGATCCGGGAAACAAACAAAGCAATGGCTGTCCTGTCAGGGTGCCGCTAGCTAACGAGTAGCACAAGAGAAGTTGGAGTTTCCTTGTCACGGTACACACCCACGTACACATGCTGACATGCATCGACTCACCACAGGAAACAGATCGATCAACAGGAGATAAGAGAGCGGTACAAATCAAGACCGTCGCGTCATTGTCATCGGAAACAGAGTACGTGCAACGCATAGGAGTACAGGTTCAGAGACGTGCCAGGTTGAGCCACTGCAGTGTCGAAAACTCAAATGGCTTATCAGACAAGACATGAGCGAGCAGGCGATCGACGGTGAGCGAAGCACGCATATGCGCCGTACGCATCGGCATCACCGGCTGGCCAACTCGCTCGCTCGCTGTCAATGGGACGGCGCACGATGCCCTTCAGGCCGTCAACTGAAGTGTCAGATGTAGGTTCCGGGCTGGCCTACTGACTGGCTTAGGCTAATCAAACAGAGTTGCGTGTGGTTAAGAGATACTCTTGGTCGCCCGATTAGGAATATATATGCTGGATGATTAGGCTACTTCCAATGCATTGATGCTAACATGAGGTGCTAAGCACATTAAAAACTTTAGCAACTAAAGCCCCCAATACATAGGTGCTTAACTTGTTGATGCTAAGGCTCCTCCCAATGCTCCACTTTATACAGGTGCTAAGGTTGTCATGTTGGTAAAAAGTCCGATGTGGCAATGTAATTAAGAGGAGAGAGATGAGTGTGATGACCCCAGGAAGAAACAATGCTAAGCGCGAGAACATAGGCAAAAGACTTAAATGGAAGAATCACCAATGCATGAAGAACTTTAGTTGCAAAATCATTAAATGAAGGATGCTTAGCACCAACAAATTAAGCACCATTGCATTGGGGGGCTTTAGTTGCTAAGTTTGTAATGTGCTTAGCACCTCATGTAAGCACCAATGCATCGGAAGTAGCCTAAGCATGCTTCATTTAATGATTTTACAACTAAAGTTCTTCATGCATTGGTGGGATTCTTCCATTTAAGTCTTTTGCATTGTTTCTTCCTAGGGTCACCACACTCATCTCTCTCCTCTTAATTACCTTGCCATATCAGATTTTTTTTGCCTACATGGCAGCCTTAGCACATGTACAAGGTGAAGCATTGGGAGGGGCCTTAATTGCTACTATTACTAGTAGCTCCTTCGTGCTCGCATGTAATCTGGTCCCTGTCTGGCCGCGGTCGATCGAGCGTTGCACTACCTCTGCACTGGTTTTCTTTGGATTCGTGTGCTAAGTTTTAATCTTAGATTTAATATTTTGCTAGTTAAATCTAAAATTAAAATTTGGCGCAAAACACAAAGAGCATCAATACATCAGGATGAAGATAGTAGTTAGTACTTCCTTCGTTCCTAAATATAAGTCTTTGAAAAGATTCCACTACGGACTACATACGGAGCAAAATGAGTGAATCCATACTCTAAAGTATGTCTACATACATCCGCATATAATTCATAGTGAAATCTCTAAAAAGATTTATATTTAGGAACAGAGGGAGTACAACGTAGGAGCTTCGGCAACCAATTAATTATGATCCGATGCGACTATTGGTGTGCTCAAGGGGTGGTCTTATCGTGAGAATTGCATTACTCACTTTTATGTACATATCAAAGAAAATGACTTGACTCACCAGCTAGCTAGTGCTCATACCGTAATGCTGACCATACACAAGTTTTTTAGGGGGTGACTTGTATGAGATCGTGAGATCAACTCCCGAGTGCCCTCGCCCGAGTGCAAAATCGGCGGTCTGTAGTCTGTACCATGTCCAGACTGCCACCAAAAGAGGAGAAGGCGGACACTGATGATGAGGATAGCTCCGGCGACGAGCAGATCCGGCTCGATCTGTATTGTGTCTTCAACGGTACTTCTGTGAGAAGGGCATCAAGGGCAGCCGTGGAGGAAGTCCACTATAGCCAAACATGTCGAATTTTGATAGTTCAATGGCATGTTTAGTTAGTAGTGATGGAGTAGTCGAACGTTGTCTGTGCATTAGACGTAGTTGCATGAATTTATATGAATTTGAGATATAATAACAGAGGTGTCCGAATGTGGATTACATTTTTTAAAGGATGTCTAGTCAGTGCCCGTGAACGCGTTTGGACGTGTCTACGGGTGGAGGGGGCGGATTTGCTAAATCCGGTTGTGAATGCTCTAAGCGAGTGCCCAAGCTGGCTTCTCTTCTCCTCTCCGGCGTTGGACCTAGCTGGCCGAGACAGAGACCTCGGGGCTGTCCAGCACTGCAGTTCACACGGTTCGGCATCGGCCATGATCTGCACCGGCACCTTTTGCGCCGTGGGCTGTCCATTTCCCCACGGTGGTCCGTACGCACCACACGATGCACCTGCAGAATATGCCGATGCCGCCCGCCACGGTGCTCCGACCGGGCAGTAGTGATCTGATCTACTTGTCCTCAACAGCGATGTAAATAAATTCCTCCGAGCAAACTTCCAGCAACAAAATGACGACGAAAGTGCGATGCTCTGCACTCTGCAGCCAGTGATCTGCCCTCTTCTCTTTTCTAGTCAAAGAAGATGGGACCGGGAAAGGAGCAGAAACGACCGTGCCTTTCAGAAATTGTCACAACTTGCAAGGAAGGAGAAAGCAATCAGTTTCGTGTTGCTGCACATGCATGGTTTGCACGACTGGTCTGGAGTAGGCAGAGACAGGTCGGTGGTGCATGCGTGTGAGCTTCTTCCTACCGAATTCTACCGGGTGGAGGCATGTGCATTGTGCATGGATGAACAACTGCTAGCGATGGTACCAGGCGGGCAGAGAAATTGAGCATGCATGCATGCAAGCCATGCATACAAGCTACTGCAAGTTTCGCAGGCTTCATACACTCGCGTATTATTAATGCTCGTAAACACTCCAAGTCTTCAAGATGAACAAGTTTCAGCAGTTCCAGGAAGACAAGTTTCTTTTTTTTTTGGGGGTCCAAGAAGACAAGTTTCTGCCTACACAAAGGGAATTTGTGAGGCGCAAGTAAGGGCATCTTCAACGGTAATCTTAAATTTTCTCCTGCATCCTTCCACGGACGAGTGGGTCCATCCCGCGGACCAGGTTATGGAAGGAGCCATCCAATGCTGCACACATACATCTGGCCTCCCTCTTTTTTTTTCAAGTCTGCACGATCAAATAACTGCATACATAGAGTACATACATTCAAATAGCTGCATGCATCACTAGTTCAATTTTAAAAAAAGTTCAAATATTACATCCCAACATTGTTGTCCCCTTTACCCGTCCACATATACTCGATCAGATCTTTCATCGGATGCTCGTGAGCTGGTCGATGCCGAATTCGTTGATGCATACTCTTCAAATGTGACCGGATTCTGGTTTGGAAGTTCGATCGAATCATCCATGTTCTCAAATTCTAGAGCTGCGACAACATCCTCACCGTCATCCCCGGCGATCATATTATGCATGTCACACAATATGTCATCACCTCCCATAAGGACTCCGGATCCCCTTGTTTAGCAGGTCCACTCCAAATGCTCTATCAACGTCCTTTCTAGGTGCTTCTTGTCTTTGGAAAAAATGAACTCTTTTCTGGGCAACTGGGTTAAAGATGGTGCTGACAATAGTAGCCCACGAAGGATAGATACCGTCAACTAGATGGTAGCCCATGTTGTACTCATGTCCAATAACGGTACAAAGGCAAGGAGAAGCTTTTTCTTCAGCCAGCCTCGCAAACAACGATGATCGATGCAGCAAATTGATGTCATTGTGAGACACAACCATGCCAGAGAAAGGGTGTCAAACCTTGATATTACCCTTGTAGAGCCTTCGGTCAGTTCTTCTATTTCAAATGCATGCAATCAAAAGATTCAAGAAAAACTGGGCACACTCTTGCTTCCGAGATTGCCAAGTGCCTCTCGGTATCTGCCACAGTTGATTCTCATGGGTACTGAGGTCCGAACACCTCAACCACAACAGTGGCAAACCTGACTAGGGCATCATGTGCTCTCAGACATCTGTAGGTACTCGTCATATGAATCAGCGGTCGTGCCATATGCAAGCATCTGTAGTGCGGCTGTGCACTTCTGTTAACCAGAGAAGCCAATCGTTCCCACGGCGTCCTTCTTCATAATGAAGTAGTCATCATAGGACCGGACGCCATGGTACAAACGATCGAAGATGGTCTTGCGCATCCGAAAATGCCGGCGAAAATGGTCAGCGAAGTGTGCATCCGGTGTAAAGTAGTCAGTCATCGGTGTCAAATGGTTGTGCGCCCTGTTGTGGTTGAGCACTCGATGACACTTGATCGAGCCTTTGAAATTGAAAACATGCTTCTCCGCACGCTTCGTGTCTTCATGGACTGCCTACATCATTGTTGTCTCATCCAAGTACTCCTCGTCGGACGACTCAACATACTTCCCGTATGTGTACTTCAAATCGGAATCCATTGCTAGAAAGAAGAAGGGAAAACATCTTTAGCTCTGGCATTTCATCGAACAGTTGTAGGGCATGTTGAGTATAGTAGTAGCGATGGTACCTGGCAAGACGGTCGGAGGAGAGGGGTTGAACATCGACGGAGGAGAAGTGGGATGGATCCCGACTGGAACGCTAGAGGTGACGAAGACGTAGTGTTTCGGCCGGGGTGATGGAGCGGTGGCGAAGGAAAGAGAGAAATAAGAAATGAGAGAAAATGGGGTTGATGGAGGCACGGGGTCCTGGAAGAGTTTTGGGTGGGTCGGGGGTGTCGAAGTCCTACGTGTCTGTTGTCCGGACTCCCACAAAGCTCCCCATATTTGTCTTTGATTTGCGGGAGAAAGTATGTTCGGACCGCCCCATGGACTGATACAGGCACGTGTTGGATGGCTTCCACGGTCCTTACAGCACAGTCAGGACGTATGCGGGTGTTTGCGGGTCCGCCTTAAAGATGCCTTAAGTTAACACTGATCTCATTTTTCTTTTGGTTTTAAATTTTAAGTCTTTCGTATCTTTTGAACTAAAAGTTTAAATTAAGTTTACCTTGCATAGTCGTGTTCCTTGTGACGAGGGCTTTGAAAGAAGACATTTTCTTTTACAGGTTTTGATGAATTTTTACAACTTCATAAGGTATCAGCTCCAGAAACTTGATACGAACTAACAACATAATCCTCAAGTTTCAGATACTTTTTTCACTTGAAGTTTTAGAAACTACTCCCTCCGTTCCAAAATGGATAATCCAACTTTGTACTAACTTTAGTACAAAGTTAGTATAAAGTTGAGTCATCTATTTTGGAACAGAGGGAGTAAAACTTAAAATTTAGCGTGCCCTCATGCGGAATTTATCGACTTTGCGGATTAATTTAACACGCGATGTGAGATTTTTTTTTGTACTATCATACTGGACTGATCAAGCTAGGAGATTTTCTATTACTCCCTCCGTCCGAAAATGCTTGTCGGAGAAATTGATAAAAATGGATGTATGTAGAACTAAAATACATCTAGATACATCCATTTCTCCGACGAGTATTTCCGGACGGAGGGAGTACGAATTTACGATCCACGGTCGCAGTGAAAGGTAGTTAAGCACAGGGTGGGCCAAGCCAAGCGTGCCGGTCTGATCCATCCGACCGACGCCTCTGATAGATGCGTGCGCCGGTGAGGCTCCATGGATGGGTCGATGGAAGGACATTGGCTCTGTTTGGATACCCTGGGTTAGAGTTAGTTTGGGTTAGTTTGGACCCATCTAACCCAAAAGTATTCAAACAGGAGAGTTAGTTTGGGTTAGATGCATCTAACCCATTTCAAAAAACTAACCCACCCAAGAGGTGCTTATTTGGGTTAGTTCTCCTCTGGATCATTAAAAAAAAAATCTCCCGCTCTCTCCGTAGCAGATCCCTCCCCACTTTCTCGAAGCTTCTCGTCCTCTCCCCCCTCCCTCTCGCACCGCCCGTGAAGGCGCCTAACCGTATCCTCGCTCCCATCCGTCAATCTAACCCTGTCATCCAAACATCTCTTCGGTTAGAGTTAGTTCAGGGTTAATTCAAGGTTAGAATTTAACTCTAACCTCTAACCGAGTTAGAGTATCCAAACAGGGCCATTGTGGCCGTCCACGTGTGTCTCTCTTTAGCCGCACTTGAAGCAGAGATAGACACCGACTGTTTTGGACGGACTGTATACTAGCTAGCTAGTCCTGTCACCTGTCGTCCTGTCCTGTATTTTCTTTTCAGCAAGACCCAGCATTCGAGACCTGTATGGCAAATATGCACTGACCGGGGACAAAAACAATGGCCGGTCAGGCATCATGTCAGGTTTAGGCGCCGTACGTACGTACTTAATCCAGAGCTCCAGCACGCACGCAGGACACGTCGGCATGGTGCCGCTGGTAGCAAAGGAGAAACCGGAGTTCTCTCGTACACGTATACCACATGCACGTACGGCCAATACAGCGCATCCTGACATGCATCGACTACGGACAAATCAAAGAACCCAGACGGCTTATCAGGCCGGCCGGGGCCGTAGACGTCCCGATCGGTGTGATAAGATATCCGCGAAAGGCAGCTAAGCTAAGCTGCAGCAGGCGATCGATCGACGGTGATAGCTTACGGCGCGCCCATGTGCGCCGTACGTATCGGCATCACCGGCCGGCCAACTCGCTGTCAGTGAGACAGGTGCACGATGCCCACTCTCCTAGCCGTCAGACGTACACGGCGGGCTGCCGTACTGACTTAATAAGGCAAATAATGAAATGAAACAGAGTTGCGTGTGGTTAAGAGATTGATTCTCTTGGTCGCTCGATTAGGATCGAACAGCTGCAAGATTGGCACAGTACTAGCTCCGTATGTACCGCTCTGGTTCCTCTCTGGCGGCGATCAATCGAGTGTTTTGTAGTAAGAAGTATAGTAGAATGCAGAAGCTTTGTCAACCAATTAAAAAAAATTATGATAGAATGCGACTATTGGAGTGCTCAAAGGATGGTCTTAATTATCGCAAGAACTCCATTACTCACTCTTTTTATTGTCGGAAAAAATGACTTGGCTCACCAGCTACTAGCCGGGGTTCATGCCATAATTCCCACCGCACAAACTTTTTGTGATCCATTCATTTTTTCGATAAAGGGCTTTTCATTGAATTGAAATATCGAGTTGATACAACCGCATCAAAGATCACCCAGCCTCTGCATAGCTAGATGCACACAGCCAAAGTACCAGATCACAAAAATCAAAACAAAAAGGCGGAACGCCAGCAGTAGCGAAAAAAGATAAAAGAGGCCTAAGGTGATGCCGGTCCTATCCGAAGGTCACACCGCCATCCATGGGGGTAGAAAATGTCCCTGGCCGAGCACTCCAACCGGGTAGAAGCCATCATAAAAAAGTATCTGTCCTCCGGCCTCTGCAGGATAGACCACATACGGAGCCATCACGAGCATATATGAATTACCTGCATAGGAGATGAAACACTTTTATGATTAAAAACAATATCATTCCTGGTTAGCCACAACGCCCAACATAAGGCAGCCTCCCCCGCAAGAATGTGCTTAGAAAATTGTTTATCTATTCCCCTCAGCCAATTCCCGAACATATTCCGTACGCTGCATGGGGGGTATAGATTCGAAGCAATTTGGACTATTGCCCATACCGATCTAGCGAATTTGCAATCAAAAAATAGGTGTTTAATGGATTCATTATGATTGCAAAAAACACATTTTTTGCTGCCTTGCCAGTTTCGTCGAGCTAAATTATCCCTAGTTAAGATAACTCCTTTGTTGAGAAACCAAAGGAAAATCTTCACTCTTAGAGGAATCTTAAGCTTCCATAATTTTCTATTACCAGATGGAACCTCGTTATGAACCAGTGCATCGTACATGGATTTAACCGAAAATCTGCACTCGAATGGACGTGTGATGTGCGCGTGGGTCCGTTGTGTTGCAATATCAACCAGGCGCTTCTGGCGCGCCAAGCATGGCGACTCTTGACGAATCCGGATAGCTTGTGTGCCCGGCTGCTGAAAGCACGTTACTACCCGCATGGCAATCTGGAGGACACGGTTTTCTCGAGCGCTGCCTCGGTTACCTGGCAGGCGATACAGCATGGGCTTGATCTTTTGAAAAGGGGACTCATATGGCGGGTGGGAAACGGCAGGGCTATTAGGATTTGGCGCGATAGTTGGATACCAAGGAATGGAAGCGGAAAGCCAGTTACTCCTCAAGGGCGGTGCCGGCTGCGACGTGTTAGTGACCTGCTGGACAACCATGGCGCATGGAAGATGGACCTAGTACGGAGCATATTTCTGCCGGTGGATGCGGAGGTGATTGCAACAATCAGAACCTCTCCCAGGTTGGGGGAGGATTTGCTTGCATGGGAGCCAGAGCGCAACGGGAATTTCACCGTAAGGAGTGCATATCGACTTGCACTTGAGGATCTTCTTCGATTCTCTTCAGTCGCGGTGAGCAGGGCATCGGACGGGCGACGAGCCGTCTGGGCTTTTATTTGGAGGTGCCCTGCTCCTCCTAAGGTTCGAATTTTTACTTGGCGGCTACTCACGGATTGTCTACCCACTTGGGTTAACAAGCGTCGCCGAGGTTTGGAGGTGTCTGACAAATGGCCTCTCTATGCCTTGGAGCCGGAGGACACGTTCCATGCTTTTTGCAGGTGCCTGCTGGCGGTGGCGCTATGGTAGACTATGGCGGATCAATGGCGCATACCGGACGTCGCCTCCTTCCGCCGGACGGGAACGGAGTGGCTTGCCCAAGCCCTCTGTGATCTGCCGGATATGGAGAGGATGGAACTCATGATGACCTTGTGGCGATGTTGGTTTGTCCGCAATGAGCTGGTGCATCACAAGAAACCGCCGTCGGTCGAAGCATCCAAGCGTTTCCTCACCAGCTACGTTGACTCTTTAGTGGGCCTTCAGAATGCCCCGAAGGCGGATCTCCGCAAGGGGAAGCAAGTTGTGGATGCGCTTGCCCCGAAACGGCTTGTGCAGCAGGAGCACCCAGCGCCGACCGTGACGCCACACTGGTCCAAGCCAGCCATAGGGTGGGCAAAGCTCAATGTCGACGGCTCCTTCAAAGCCACGGACGGAGAGGCCGGAGCGGGCATGATCCTCCGCAGCGACACGGGTGATATCATCTTCTCATCTTGCAGGGAATTACGAGCGTGCTCTGACCCCCTTGAGGCCGAGCTACATGCATGCATGGAGGGGCTAAACCTGGCATTGCAATGGACGCCACTGCCTATTGTGATGGAAACGGATTGCTCGGTGGCGCTTCACGTGATATTGGCGGCGGCGCCGGACAGATCTCGGTTCGCCATGCTCATCGACCAGATTAGACGCTTGATGTCAGGAGGAAGAGAAGTAAAGCTAGTTCATGTACGTAGAGAGCAGAATGGTGTAAGCCACTATCTTGCGAACTATGGTAGGGTTCATAAACGTACGGTGGTTTGGCTGGGATCGGGACCGGAGGAGGTCCCAGATTTGTGTAAGGCGGAGGCACTTTCTGTGTGAGAAATGAAAATTTTCTTTCACCCGTAAAAAAAATATCAAAAGAAAAAGATATTTTCAACGGTGAAGTGGCTAGACCGGCAGAACAGCTTAAAAAAGATGTGTTGTCATCTCATCGGAGGAGGCGGATGTTGTACGTACGTAGGGTGGTCTTTTCTTGCAAGCTGGGCGTGCGAGACCATCCACCGTCTAACATGTACTACGACGCGCTAGCTTTTAGCTGGATCACGCTCTCTCCATCCTGATCCACATCCACTGCAGTACCCTGTCCGAAACTTTGCGATCGTGGCTGGTGGCTTCCGGAGCACCGAAAGGCCGCACTTGTACTTCTTCTTCAAGGGAACGCGCGCGCTCCGGGCCGTTCGGTCATGTCCGCCTACTCCGTGAGATCGAAATCGTCGCGGTCGGTCTCGGCGACATCCCGTCGGCGTGCGTTTGTTTGTCCGGACGTGCGCGCCGTCTTCCGCCCCATTTCTTTCTCTCGAACAAAAACTCGGGAGACTTTGGCTGTATTTCAGACGTTTGATCTGACCGCGCACGAGACATGTCAGTGGGATAGATAGCTTGTTGGAAATAAATATGCATCTATGGATGTCATTAACAAGATCAAATTGCATCTAGATCATCTAATGACCATGAACAGAGAGGGGTTTAGGGTTTCTGTACTTGTCACTGGAGTGGACATGATCGCCTGCTCGATGCAGGCGTGATGCAGGGGTGATGTAGAGGTAGTAGACGATCTCGTCAACGTCCTGATCCCTTCAGGACGCCACCGGCACTGCCCGGGGACAGCTGCGCCGGGTGGCTTAGGTCTTCCCGTCGCTGCAGCACTCCCCCTGATCGGATAGGGTGAGATATCGAGAGGAGAGTAAACCGTACGAGAATTGTGATCGCGCAGGTAGCCAACTCGCTCCCGTATCCTTTTATATAGCGCTGACGACAGGGGACCCAAAACCTGAGTTGGTTTTTGGGCGCCCCCGATCAGGGCGCATAAGTTTGATCGAGAGTTCACGTACGTTGGTACGTGGACCCTTTCCTTTTAACGCTATCCCTTTGTTTTTTTTCTGTTAGACTAACTGATCTATCTGGCCTGTTTAAGCCGTCAGATCAACCAACATTCTCCCCCTTGATCGTTAGGCTTAACTTCATTTGCCCATTCTCCATAGGAACGGTGTACCAAAGTGAGGTGTTACAACAGCTCGAAACGCCATAGAACCTCAACACTTATAGCACACTGGCCTATTTCGAAATGGAAAACCTTTTGGTAATTGGGGAGTGGTTTATTTTAATGGTCCTCTTATTCCAGAATCATAAGGCTTCCAGTAGTCCCATGCCGGCAACATGCTCACGAAAAATACTGGGTGGTAAGCCTTTTGTTAGCGGATCCGCAAGCATATGTTTTGTTCTTATATGCTTAACATCAACTGTTTGATCCTGAAAGTGCAACTAATCCCCAGGTGGTTTTGGTAATTAATAACAACATATATATCATTGGACTAATATTTACTTGAGAATCATTTCAGAAAAGTTCGATGATATGGGTATGGAAATGTCTGAAGAAGTGGACCCCTCAAAATGCTAAGACAAGCATTGGCAAAAGCTCAAGACTCTATTTTTGGTTTAGTGATCAAAGATCACATTGAGTCCATAGGAAAAGCCAATACTATTAAAAGGGGATGAGGTTGTGTTAATGATCTAGTTGCTCAAGTGCTTGGTGATTTAGCTCCCTCAACTATCAGCACTCTTCACTACTTAACACACACTCATAAGTAATCTCGGACAAACCGATTCTGCAAACTCAGTCCCACCGAGATGAACCACCTCAGTTATTTCCCCAAACCCTAATTTCTCGGTCCATCCGATTCTGAGTTTCGGTCTCACCGAAAATGGACTGCCAACCTTCTGTAACCAATAGACATCATTTCGGAATATCCGAGTTGTTGTTTTCGGTCCCACCGAGATGGCAAGCTCCAACCTTTGACTCACTTCGGACACACCGAGATGGTATTTTCGGTCCCACCGAAAATCCCAACGTTCACTATATTTGAACTTTCGGTCTGACCGAGTTTTAACTTCGGTCTCACCGAGATTGGTCAAATGTGTGTGTAACGGTTGGATTTTGTGTGGAGGCTATATATACCCCTCCACCCCCTCTTCATTCGTGAGGAGAGCCATCAGAAAGTACCACCACTTCTATCATACACTTTCTGAGAAGTGAACCACCTACCCTTGTGTTGAGGTCAAGCCATTCCATTCCTACCATATGAAACTTGATCTCTAGCCTTCCCAAGTTGCTTTCCACTCAAACCTTTCTTCCACCACAGCCATATCAGTGAGGAGAGTTGAGTGTTGGGGAGATTATCATCTGAAGCACAAGAGCAAGGAGTTCATCATCATCAACACCGTCTATTACCTTTTGGGGGGTGGTGCCTCCTAGATTGGTTAGGTGTCGCTTGGGAGCCTCCGTCGTTGAGATGTGGAGTTGAACCAAGAAGTTTGTAAGGGCAAGGAGATCGCCTACTTCGTGAAGATCTACCCCGAGTAAGGCTAGTCCTCCGTGGGCGTAGGCCATGATGGAATAGACAAGGTTGCTTCTTCGTGGACCCTTCGTGGGTGGAGCCCTCCGTGGACTCGCGCAGCCGTTACCCTCCGTGGGTTGAAGTCTCCATCAACGTGGATGTACGATAGCACCACCTATCGGAACCACGACAAAAATCTTCGTGTCACCAAACTGCGTTTGATCTTCTCCACCTCTCTTTTACATGTGCAATTTACTTTCCGCTGCTTATACTCTAGAATTGCATGTGTAGGGTGATACTTGAATTGATCCTAATTGTGAAACTGCCAAAAACTTTGCATGACCTAAAGGCAGATTTTTTTTTATATTGTCAAGTAGTCTAATCACCCCCCCTCTAGACCTACTTTCGATCCTACAAGTGGTATCAGAGCTTTGGTCTCCATTGCCTTGGTTTCCATTGCATTGGACTCCATAAGCTTGGTTTCACAACCTAGGAGAGTATGGCGTCTAGTGAGGCTAATTATCGTAGAGGTCCTTACTTTGATGGTACAAATTTTGCTAGTTGGAAGCATAAAATGAAAATGCATATTCTTGGTCATAACCCAGCCGCATGGGGCATTATTTGTGTTGGCATGCAAGGTGATTTCTTTGAAGAAGGAAAAGTTCCGGATCGCGAAGCTACACCCGAAGAGTTGCGGATGTTGCAAAACAATGCTCAAGCTTGTGACATTCTCTTCAATGCTTTGTGTCCCGAAGAGTTCAACAAAATCAGTCGTCTTGAGAATGCTAAAGAGATTTGGGATACTTTGGTTGAAATGCACGAAGGTACTGAATCTGTGAAGGAATCAAAGCTAGATATTCTTCAAGGTCAACTTGACAAGTTCAAGATGAAGGATGGTGAAGGAGTCGCTGAAATGTACTCTAGGCTTGCTCTCATCACAAATGAGATTGCCGGCTTAGGAAGCGAAGAAATGACCGACCGATTCATCATTAAGAAGATTCTCAGAGCTTTGGATGGAAAGTATGACACCGTGTGCACTTTGATCAAAATGATGCCAAACTACAAGACTCTCAAGCCAACTGAAGTCATTGGAAGAATTGTTGCTCATGAGATGACACTTAAGGATAAGGAAGAGCTTCACAACAAGTCAAGTGGTGCTTACAAAGCTACAAGTGATGCTCCTACTACCTCAAGTGACAAGCTAATTTCCAATGAAGAGATAAGCCTAATGGTCAAGAACTTCAACAAGTTCTACAAGAATAGAGGCAAAGAAAGAAGCTCAAAGTCTAGATCATATGATGAAAAGAGATCTTCTAGTCGTGATCGAAACTGCTACAATTGTGGAAGACCCGGACACTTCTCAAATGAGTGTACGGCTCCCCACAAAAGAAGAGAAGAATCTCCAAGAAGAAGAGCAAGAGATGAGTCACCTCGGAGAGAGAGAAGGAGCAGAGATGATCATTATGAACGAAGACCCTCTCGGAGAAGCAGGGATTCGGAGAGGAAAGACAAGTCATCAAGGAGCTACACAAGAAGAAGACATCAAGCTCATGTTGGTGAATGGGTCTCCGGCTCCGACTCTGACAATCAATCCGATGGAAGCTATCACTCCGACTCCGACTATAGTCAAGATGAAGGTGTTGCCGGACTTGCACTCGTATCCTCCAACTCCAACTCCTACGACTTATTTGATTCACCAAATGAGGGAATTGGAAGATGCTTCATGGCTAAAGGTCCCAAGGTAACACACCCTGAATTCATTGACTTTGATAGTGATGAGGATGACTTGCTTGGTGAAGATGAGCTCTTGCATGATAAATCTAGTGAGCTTAGTAATGATGAAAATGCTAGTAGTCTTTATAGTCGAGAAGAGTCGAATGACAATGCTATGAAGGAGATTGAGCGTCTAACTAAAGAACTAAACACTCTTAAGTTAGCTCATGAAACAACTCAAGAAGATCATAGAGAGCTCCTAAGATCTCATGAGAAGCTACGCTTCGAGAAGCTCACTCTAGAGCAAGAACATGAGTTTCTGAAAGCGATCAATGACGATCTTCGAAAGAAGAGTTCTTCATATCTTGCCAAATGACTTCTCTTGTCTAATTTCTTGCCACCTATTAAGACTAAGCATGACAAGCATAAGAAAAATTCTTCCTCTAGTAGTAACAATAACCAAGTTAAATCTAATGTTGTTACTTCTAGTAGTTCTCTTGATTCCACTAACAATGTTTCAAGCCAAGTTACACTTGAGCAAGAAAATAGCTTATTGAAGGAAATCATAGAGAAAGGTGTCTACAAGAGTCTTGCCGGAAGCAAGAACTTTGAGGAGATTGATGCATTCATTGAAGCACCTCAAGCCATGGTCAAGTGGGTTCCCAAGGACACATCAAGTTCTACTTCGTCAAGCTCAACTACAACACCAAGGATTCCCATCAAGATGATGTGGATCCCAAAGAAGAAGAACTAGTAGGTTCTTGAGGGTGACTCCGCCAACAAACTTCACTCATATTCATTTTGGCAAGAACTTGTGCAATCAACTTCCACATCATGCACTAGTTCATGGAGTCACAAACCCTCTTGTTGGTAAGTCAAGGGACAAGGTAATCATTGCTTTCATGGACATCATCTTTTGTGTACTTCACTCTATGTCTATGGATATTCTTGTTTGTTCCTTGTGGGACTAACCCATGTAGGTATTGAAAGTGCCCTAATCCAAAGGATTGCTCCCAACTCTTGATGATCTACATCAACATTGAGCATCCACATCTTCAACATCTACATGAAGTCTTCTACGACAACCCAAGGTTAGTTTGACCCTTTAAAAGGGGTTCTCACATCTAGGGGGAGCTTTGCTCTAAAAATTGAGCTAAAGCATCTCCAAGTGATGTGAACACATAAATGCTTTATGTAAAAGTGGTAACCCCACTTGTGCTTAAACGATGAGTATGACCTATGATCAAATGTTCTCATTTGGCTCCTAAGTCAATATACTCATATATAGATGACCTAGTCATCGACAAATTGTGTGCTAGTAGCTAGAGTGACTGGTTGTGCATGTTTGACACATATTTCAGTTGCTATCTTATTGTGTGAGCATGTTGAATGCATGATTTCATCCATTCAAGGACATCCATTTGTTGTTTTGATTGTTTTGATTTTTCTGGCCAAATGGATGGACAAGAATGCCTAAGCACCTTCTCTAGCTATCTATGCTTTCTTGTCTCAAATTCTATTCATGCTCATATCACAACTTTGAACAAGTCTTTTTCGGACAGTCCGAGTGAGGAGCACTCAGAACCACCGATTCGTCTAAGGCTGACTTCCAAAACCTTCTAAGTCCATTTCGGTCTGACCGGCTTCTCAATCTCGGTCCAACCGAAACGCTTAGACTGATCTAGGTTTCATCTCGGTGAAACCGAGTTCAAACTCTCGGTCTGACCGATATGCGTAACTGCACAGCAGTTATACATCTCGGTGACACCGAGTTTTTTAACTCGGTCCCACCGACAGCATGGGGTTATATATACCTGAGGGGCTGCGCGCGATTTCTTTCTTCAAACCGTTCGCCCCCAATACCCCTGCTGCCGTCGCCCTGGTCTACGGATCGTCGCCGCCGTCGCCTGTGCGCCCTTGCCGCAGGTCTCCGCCGCCGTCAACGGTAATCATCTCCACCGTTGCCGCCGTAGAGGGACACCACCAAGTTAGGGTGTGTCCCGATCCCTTTTCGTGCTCCCCTTCCGATTCTTGCACGATAGGCTTGCCATGATTCAATCCACGTTTGATATGTTCCCTATACATTAGTTCAGATCTTCTAGTTTCGAGGAAAATTCTTAGGTTTAGGTTTCCACGGAATGCATCTCGGTGAAGCCGATTTTTGAAACTCGGAATGACCGATTTGGCCTCTGGCCATTGCACTGCATAATTCGGTTTAACCGAGTTGTGCCAATCGGAACGACCGAAACGTAGTTTCAGTGAAACCCTAAGTTATCGGTAGGACCGAAACCCACTTCGGTCTGACCGAAAGTGGTGTGTAGGTTTCTGTTGAGCACTTCGGTTGCACCGAAACTTGAAATCGGTTTGACCGAAATACATTCTGTGAAAACTCAAAACTAAGCTTTGAACTCATTTTTTTTGCAAAAACCTCTGCAGTTGTGATAACTCTTCTACTCTGCCTATACCCTATCTTTTCACAGGTTTTTCAGCCATGTCAGATGTCAGTGACAGCCAGAACAGGTCTGAATCACCGTTTGCTGAAATTCCAGAGGCAGATACAAGTCCTGCTAGCAGCTCCAGTGATGATGGTGAGAGGAGCACCCCTAGTGGTTTGCCTCCTGCAGCCACCAGAACCAGGAAGAAGAGAACTTCTGATGATGAGGACTCTGACTTTGTTGCTGAGGAAGTTACCTCCAAGCCAAAGAGGAATGTGGTTGCCAAAGAGCACCAAGGGCAGCAGTCAAGGAAAGGCACAAGCAAAGTGAAGCAGTCAGCAGTAGCAAAGAAGCTCAACTTGGAAGAGCCTGCTCCAAGCAAGGTGAAGAAGACTTCCAAAAGGAAGAGGGTAGTATATGCTGAACCTCAAGATGATGCTGCAGAAGAAGAAGAAGAAGAAGCACCCCAGCCTCCTCCTCAGAAAGCTAAGTTCATGGGTGATGCTATTCGGGCTCAAGCCTCCTCTAAGCCCAAGAAGCCTGCTCAAGCCAAGGCAGCTCCAGCCAAGCCCAAGAGAACAACCAGAAGCATTCCAGCTTCTGAGAAAAACAAAGGTGAGATGCCACCGTCTGAATCAGATGAAGAGCATGTGTTGCTTAAGCTCCGTCCCAAGTTGCCACTCCATAATGATGCTCATCCTCAAGCTGAGGACATGAAGGCAAGGAAGGACAAAGGTCTCAGGCTATGGAGACAGTCTGATCCATATGCTGTAAGGAGAAGGACTGCTGTGGACCCCAGATTCCACACTAGAGAGCAGCAGGATTTCTATGAGACCGTGCTGATGGATAAGAAGCCCATTGTTGCTGACACCAGGTATGTTGACTGGAAGTACATTGACAGTGAAGAGCATCGGGACTTCTTTCCCCATGTGCATGAGAGCTTTACTGCATGTGGAGTTGCTGATTTTGTGGGTCAAGAGCTGACAGCTTGGAATGACGAGATGATCATGCAGTTCTATGCCACAGCCCACTTCTATCCTGATGGCAAGATCACCTGGATGACTGAAGGTCAAAGGTTTTCTTCAACTGTTGAAGAATGGGCAGAACTTCTGAACGCTCCAGTGCAGAGAGAGGACGACATTGATGTCTATGGGATTCCTAAGAAGAGTCATGATTCCATGAAGAACATGTACAAGGAGATCCCGGCTGCTGATTTGGAAGGATGGAAGCTTGGCTCAGTGTACTATCTCCAGGCAGGTCTGACCACCACTAACACTATTCTGAGGCACACATTGATGCCTAAGTCTGGAGACCACCGGATGATTCGAGGCTATTCTATCAATATGCTGCACATTCTCGATGAGAAGGCACCTTTTAAGGTGACACTACAACATGAACCCCCTTATAGCAACGCTTCTATCCGTATCTACAGGTTCATATATGCGTTGTTAGCGCCTTTACCAACGGTTTGGAATGCGTTGCCTTATCCAGTGTTGCTAGAGCACAGTGCAACGCTTATACCACCGTTGGTAAATTGAACCGTTGCAAGAATGCAACACATAAAACAAAATCATGCAACGCTTATATATGTTGGTGCTTAATGCACATGAATCAAAATCCCGTTGCTCGGCAACAAACAACATGCAACGCTTCAAGCGTTGGTACATATATAATGTGAATTATATTATTTTTCGTATTTATTTATTGCCGGCAATTAAATTAATGCTCAGCGTAATGGTGACAAGTATGTATTTCAAGTGAAGAAAAGAAGAGAGTATACTCACGGGAGGAGGACATTGTATATCAAATAAAATTGTTGGATTACAATACTGGATATTACAGGAGGAACATCATCCAAATGTGATGCATAATCTAAATATTTTTTTTACAATGAAACTTAAACTGAAAGCATCCATTAACATCCCTATAACTTAACTAAAACTTAACATCATCCTATAGCTTAACTAATATTGAAAGCATCCATCATCATCTTCATCATGAATAGTAACATCATCATCATCATTGCACTAGACTTTCCATGCACCCTTATAATCGGGTTTTCTTTTGAATCTACAAACATGAAAACAAAATGAACTGTTAACACATATGGCATTGACATGATGCAAGTAGTGATAGCGGCAGGATATTAGCCGCGTACAAATATTACTGCAATTGTAACAATGAAAGAATTACAAAATCTTAGATTGTAAATATTTGATTTGTGATTTAAGTTCCTATCGCCGTTCTTCAAACATTGGAAAAAAGGCTAGTAAGGTCATTCTACTATGCATATTTTTTTCCTCTAGGAAACATTGAAATTGCTATAAATAAATAAATAAGTGAAGTGATTTTTTTAATACATTAGATACATGAGTTTTCAGCACACACATGTATCTTCTGCTTTTTTGCTTCATATATGTGCATAAATACTGAATATCTTGAAGAAAAGGCAAAGTTGGGGAGTCACAAATATAAATTAACTACACTTTTGAGCTAAGTTATGCATATATGTCGTCTTTCATGTCTAATAGTAGCTTTCAAGTCCCTGTTGTCAAGTGGCTTGCATACCTTTAGAAGAACCACAAAGGTTCGAACTCATCTAGCATGTATGTAGCTTATTTCTTCATTGCCGAACTTCCCTTTTGTTGATCAGACTGTGCAGCACTTAAAAAATGATTAGTGAGAGGTGGTAAGGAAGATTTCAAAGTCATGGGATCTGATGTAAATACAACCAAAGCTCCATTTACTGTAGCATTGTAGTGTTGAATAGGCCATGACCATAAATACAAGTTTGGAAGTTGGTTAGTATGGAGAAATATTCAAACTTATTTCTATCTTGTTCTTGCCCCTTTAGTTGAAGTACATCATGCCATACTATTTATATTAGAATATATATAGAGGTAGCATGTAGCCAAAAACAGTTAATGCGAGCTGCAAAATATTGATCTGAAATATATATGAGAAGGCACTGCCTTCGCACAGTTCAGTCAGTTATAGCTATATAAACTTATCAAATTACATTTAAACGGAAGGATACTTACATATTTTTGTTCCACATAATATATATACTGGAGAATGGCATTGAATGCATAATTTTAATTCAAGAAAACTCAATCAACAAACACATGTTAGAGAAGCAAAAGTTGTGGTCCGAAGTTGCAGATTTGTAATATGGGCCATTGCTCAATCACATGTCAATATCAATATACCTAAAAATTTATGGCACCATGGACTGATAGGGGAGGCATGCAGCCTTTTAGTCAACTGCGTTTTACAGCTATAAGCAAACTTTCTAATAGTATATAATCAGGTGAGAGGAGAGTTAGACCAACACTCTCTATTACGTGTAAATCAATAAGTTATGTACGATTTATTCCTCGGCAGCATATGGAACTTACTTTACCCATACACCATTTCACAAATCCACCATATATACTGCGGCATGCACTTCCAAACCCTGCTTGCATTATTAAATTTGTCGGCCTGAGAAAAGTATAAGTAAAGAGAAGACATAAGTTCGCTAGCTTATTATTTAGTAAAATGAAGTAATATCGTTTGCTATATCATCAAGAAAACACCACAAACAGTGTGTTGCTGCATGATGTATCAGTACAGAGTACAGACCATGCTACGGAAGAAAGTTCTCCATAATCTTCATTGACATTCATCAGCTTTACGAGGGTGAAAACTGCAAACAATATTCAAATTAGCAATGTGTGTTGACTGCTGTGATATTTGTACGAAAACAAGAGCATTCTTAGCATGTTTATGAGCAAATAATAGAAGTAGTAGTGGACAATCATTGCATGCTGGACAACTCTCTCAAACTTTAAGATATGAGTAAATAATTAATCTTCCTAGAAAGCAAGCATGCTGAGAAGTTTTATCAATCAGGGCAAAACAAGACTCAGAATTTCCTTCAACAAAAGTTGTTTATGATATGAAATTGAACCATAAACCATGTACATATATTTTCTTTATTTAGAGGAATATAAATGTTGGTCCTTTTATTGCATCGAAAACTGAAGTAGCAGCATACATGAATCATCTATCACAAGTATATAAGTATCATAACTACCAAAGCTTCTTCCAAAATGGATACAACATTAAGAAGATGTTGTGAACCATTAATTTTTATCAAAGTTTTAAATAGCACGCTAAGCCTCTTAGCGGCGGACCTCTTCTAAATGCTATAGCGTGCTATAGCGACGCTATAGCGGGCTATTTAAAATGTTCGCTCATGTGGTTGGACAAAATACATTTAGCGTGGAACCTCTTCTAAAAGCTATAGCGTGCTATAGCGGCGCTATAGTGGGCTATTTAAAACTTTGATTTTTATAAGCACGGTAGGCCGGAATATCCACTGCTTGTGCAATTCAATGATATTTACCCAATGTATGATGAACTTTTCACCGGAGTACCTACAATGCTTGGAATCCAGCTAGTAGCAGGTGAACAAAATTCAATGGACACCATGGGCTTCGAACATTATTCCATTGGACTGCACAGGAAATAACATTCTCAATATTAAATCCGGCCAGGGGAACAGGGCACTGAACAACACACTTGGTGTCGAGAAAATAAAAGAGTATAAGGTATGCTGATTCAGGTGACCATCCATGGCAAATAAACTTATGTGTTGTATTGGTGCATTGTCTATTTGAAATTTCAATGGTCACGACATATTTTCTGACAATGACAACCTTTGACCTCTAACATAATATGTCCACTTTATCCAAGATACTACAACTAAGCAATATGTGGACACTGAATACTACAACAATCATGTATGAGTCTCTGGTTTTAAGTCATATACCTAATGGATAAAGAACAAAGGGAACAAATCATAAGCTTAAGTAACTTATTGGCTCGCCTGCCAGTGGTGGAGCTACAACAAATAAGTTGGGCGGTCGAAAGAAACTGATTTTAAATCATAAAAGTAATTATGTATAGTAGTCAATGAAATTTCAGATTGCTACAACGGTAGAGCCTCAAGCCCATACATGGAAAGTAGTATTGAGAAGATGTTGTGAAGTACTACCTCTATATCAAAATATAGGAAGTATCTTGATACTATATCAATATTTTGGTACGGAGGGAGTAGTAAAATTAGGATAAAGAAATATCTTAGTGTGTGGGCTGACTGGTTCTTCTGTCTTGCGCTCATTGCCCCGGTCGCTAGTCGGGCATGGTCGTGCCACCTCCTGCCGCATGGGGATATGTCACCGTCTGGGTTGCTACTAGCTGCCCGCTGCCTGGCTATTGAACTTCTCTACCTCGTCTGCAATGCTCCGAGCGGTTGTGGCCTAGCTTGGCTCAAAGCTCAATCCTGGGGCAGAGAGCTCTTGGAGCTGGATGTGAGGCAGTGCTGGGCACTGTATGCATGCTCCTGAATTGTGTTGTTATATATATATATTCCATAGCTGGGCGGGCCATGGCCTGGTTTGGCCCTCACTAAGTTCTGCTAGTGTCGCCTACCAAACAAACATATACGTAGAAGCTTACCTCCATGAGACCTTGACCATGAACTCAGGTGCAGAAACAACTACAAAATTATCTTAAGCCAACCAGATCTTCTCAGCTCTCAAGAGTCAAGACCACCATGCAGGAACACCGGATACACAAATCAAAATCTTTCGCCGCCACCTTCACTGCGTACCTAGGGATCAAACAGTTGTTCCTGCCGTTCATGGGCTCGTGGTAAAAAAAATCTCAAACTTGGCCGGCAGGCTTGAGCAGATTCATGGCCGTACCTTGGATTCGCCAATAGTCACAGGGGAGGGGTGACGAGGGGCGGCGCGCCGGGATGCAGAATCGCAGGGGAGAGGTGCTGGCGGTGCGTCGGGGCGCAGGAGAGGACCACATGCAGGGGAGTGGTGACGAGAGGCGGCGCACCGGGCTGCAGGTTCACACGGGAGTGGTACTGGCGGCCGCCGGGATGGAGGAGCGCGGGGGACTGAAGAGGGGCGGCGCGCTAGGATGTGGGTTGGTCGCAACCGCAAGGGGGGGCAGCGGCCGGCGTGGGAGCCTAAGGAATAGGGGAGGGTGGGGGAGAGAACGACCTAGATAAGCCAATTTGGGCTTGGGCTGGGCTATTACAAGAAAGAGGCTGGGTAGTGCGGCTGGGCTTTACTTGTACTACAATAGGGTCACGAGGTACAACTGTACAACGCATAAGGTGCAATGCTTATATGCGTATCTATAGTGAATTTTGCAACATACAGTAAAAACGTCGTAGAATATGCGTTGCTTTATGGAGGGTATCCTTGTAGTGTGATGGACTTGATGGTAGAGACCATTAAGAGGACTGCAGCTGACCAGAAGAGGTCGTGTGGGTTTGCACCGCAGATTCAGATGCTCATCAACGCCAAGTTTGGCACGGGCAAATTCATGTTGGATAGGAAGCACTTGCCACTGCAGCCAGAGCATGAGGACAACGTAGTTGTGATGGATGAAGAGGATCCTACCTCAGTTGAAGGACAAGCCAAAATCGAAGCTGCGAAGAAGGCTAAAGCTGACAAAGAGGCAGCAGCAGCAGCAGCTAAGCCAAAGAGCTTTGGAGAACAAATTCTTGAAGCTACCCAGAGGATTGAACAACGCCTGGCCAGCATTGAGCAATCTCAGGAGAGCCTAGAGAGGATTGTCGAGGACAAGATCCACGCTCTGGACGTGAAGCTGACTGAGATTCAGGTGTCTGTCAACAAGCTTGAGGCAGACATGGAGGAGACAAGGCAGGAGAGAGCAGAGCTTATGCAGGATGATCTAGTCCAGGACTCTCATCGCCAGACTGCTCAGGTTCCCAGAGGATCCAGATCTGCAGCTATCCCAGTGACAGACTCCAGGGCTACCACTTCAGCACCAGCTACAGCTCCAGCAGTTGCTCCAGCTCCAGCATCCACTCCTCCACCGCAGACATCAGCAGAAGTCTTCGCCGATGCAGTTATCTCTACACCGACATCTACCCAGACGGGAGCCGCCAGCAGAGCCCGCAGTGACGATTAGCTCTATACCTTTTCGAACTTTTTGGTAACTTGTTGCCAAAGGGGGAGAAATTGTTATAGATCATAGGGCTTCGAGAGAGAGAGTGTTCTTTCGTCTTTCGTTCTTTTGCCGGTTTTTCTTTGAGATACATTGGTTTCTTTTGGTTCCTGAAACTTTAAGTGTGCTTGCTACTAAGTTTGATGCTACCTTAATGAGTGCTTAGTCATACTATGCTTTAATGTGTGCTTATTGCTTATCCTATGCTATTCCTTATTGTATGGCTATTTACTCTTGTCTTGGTGATTGAGTGCATGTTACTCATTCTTATCATTTTGTGCGCTCCACCAAGATGTATGTGACATGGAAGAGTGACCCATAATCCTAATCGATTGTGCATTTGCATTCAAACGCAAATTTTAAATAATGCACAAATTTAGGGGGAGCTCTTGTTTATCACATACTTCTCAAAGCGACGATATTATTCTTTGATTATATCCTTTGTCGAAGCTTTGATCTATATGTTGTCATCAATTACCAAAAAGGGGAAGATTGAAAGTGCAACTAATCCCCGGGTGGTTTTGGTAATTAATAACAACATATATATCATTGGACTAATATTTACTTGAGAATCATTTCAGAAAAGTTCGATGATATGGGTATGGAAATGTCTGAAGAAGTGGACCCCTCAAAATGCTAAGACAAGCATTGGCAAAAGCTCAAGACTCTATTTTTGGTTTAGTGATCAAAGATCACATTGAGTCCATAGGAAAAGCCAATACTATTAAAAGGGGATGAGGTTGTGTTAATGATCTAGTTGCTCAAGTGCTTGGTGATTTAGCTCCCTCAACTATCAGCACTCTTCACTACTTAACACACACTCATAAGTAATCTCGGACAAACCGATTCTGCAAACTCAGTCCCACCGAGATGAACCACCTCAGTTATTTCCCCAAACCCTAATTTCTCGGTCCATCCGATTCTGAGTTTCGGTCTCACCGAAAATGGACTGCCAACCTTCTGTAACCAATAGACATCATTTCGGAATATCCGAGTTGTTGTTTTCGGTCCCACCGAGATGGCAAGCTCCAACCTTTGACTCACTTCGGACACACCGAGATGGTATTTTCGGTCCCACCGAAAATCCCAACGTTCACTATATTTGAACTTTCGGTCTGACCGAGTTTTAACTTCGGTCTCACCGAGATTGGTCAAATGTGTGTGTAACGGTTGGATTTTGTGTGGAGGCTATATATACCCCTCCACCCCCTCTTCATTCGTGAGGAGAGCCATCAGAAAGTACCACCACTTCTATCATACACTTTCTGAGAAGTGAACCACCTACCCTTGTGTTGAGGTCAAGCCATTCCATTCCTACCATATGAAACTTGATCTCTAGCCTTCCCAAGTTGCTTTCCACTCAAACCTTTCTTCCACCACAGCCATATCAGTGAGGAGAGTTGAGTGTTGGGGAGATTATCATCTGAAGCACAAGAGCAAGGAGTTCATCATCATCAACACCGTCTATTACCTTTTGGGGGGTGGTGCCTCCTAGATTGGTTAGGTGTCGCTTGGGAGCCTCCGTCGTTGAGATGTGGAGTTGAACCAAGAAGTTTGTAAGGGCAAGGAGATCGCCTACTTCGTGAAGATCTACCCCGAGTAAGGCTAGTCCTCCGTGGGCGTAGGCCATGATGGAATAGACAAGGTTGCTTCTTCGTGGACCCTTCGTGGGTGGAGCCCTCCGTGGACTCGCGCAGCCGTTACCCTCCGTGGGTTGAAGTCTCCATCAACGTGGATGTACGATAGCACCACCTATCGGAACCACGACAAAAATCTTCGTGTCACCAAACTGCGTTTGATCTTCTCCACCTCTCTTTTACATGTGCAATTTACTTTCCGCTGCTTATACTCTAGAATTGCATGTGTAGGGTGATACTTGAATTGATCCTAATTGTGAAACTGCCAAAAACTTTGCATGACCTAAAGGCAGATTTTTTTTTATATTGTCAAGTAGTCTAATCACCCCCCCCCCTCTAGACCTACTTTCGATCCTACAGATCCTGAATTCTATCTTTCACAACACGATACTTGATGTCAATGTGTTTGGCAGAATCACTTGACCTGTTGTTACTCGTATAGAAAACTGCGAGCTCATTATCGCAGTATAATAAAATTGGTTTAGATATGTTGTCAACCACTTTAAGTCCGGGAATGAAATTCTTTAGCCATACAGCCTGCCCGGTGGCCTCAAAACATGCTACAAATTCCGCTTGCATCGTAGATGCAGCAGTTAACGTTTGTTTGGAGCTTTTCCACGATATGGCTCCTCCCGCGAGTGTGAATACATAACCTGCCGTGGATCTCTTACTATCCACACACCCGGCAAAATCAGAGTCGGAATAACCAATAATTTCTAGGTTATCAGTTCTTTTATATGTAAGCATGAAATCCTTAGTTCCTTGCATATAACGCAAGACTTTCTTTGCGGCGTTCCAGTGGCCCGGTCCTGGATTTGATTGGTATCTGCCAAGCATCCCGGTTACAAAACATAAATCAGGGCGCGTTCAAACTTGAGCGTACATGATGCTCCCGACAGCTGAAGCATAAGGAATCGACTTCATCTGATCAGCTTCATACTGGTTCCTCGGACATTGAAATGTCCCAAATTTATCGCCCTTAACTATAGGAGCAGGTGAGGGTGAGCACTTATGCATATTGAATTTCTTCAGCACTCTCTCAAAGTATGCCTTTTGTGATAGTCACAACATTCCTCTGGACCTATCTCGATGAATCTCGATGCCGAGGACATACAAGGCTTCACCAAGATCTTTCATGTCAAAACTGGATGACAAAAAATTCTTGGTCTCATGCAGCGTATCCGTATCACTACATGCCAACAATATGTCATCAACGTACATGACTAATATTGTGAACCTACTGCCTTTAAACTTAACATATATGCAGTTGTCCACAACATTTTCGGTGAAACCAAAAGTTTTGATAATTTTATCGAACTTGAGGTACCACTCTCTTGAAGCTTGCTTCAAGCCATAAATTGATTTCTTTAGACGACATGCTAAATGTTCCTTCCCTTCCACAACAAAACCTTCCGGCTGAGCCATGTAAACGTTTTCTTTTAAGTCACCATTCAGAAATGCCGTTTTAACGTCCATTTGGTGTAGTTCTAGGTCGTAATGAGCTACTAATGCCATTATGATTCTAAAAGAATCCTTGGTTGACACAGGAGAGAAGGTCTGCTTATAATCAATGCCTTCTCTCTGTGTATACCCTTTTGCTACTAGCCTTGCCTTGAACCGTTCGACTTTCCCTTTGGAATCATACTTGGTTTTGTAGACCCACTTGCAGCCTACTTTCTTAGCTCCATCGGGAACCTCTACTAAGTCCCAAACGTCATTTGAGCCCATAGACTTTAACTTGTCTTCCATGGCAACCAACCACTTAGACGAATTTTTGCTTTTAATGGCTTCTTTATAAGAGGCTGGATCCTCCACCTTTTCCAGATCATTCATATCCTCGATCATGTAAGTGATATAATCATCTGATATGGCTTTCTTTCTCTCACGACGTGGCCTGCCCACAGGAGGAGGTGGTGGAGGAGCATCATTGTTCTGAGGGTCATCTTCATTACCCGACTGGTGATCTTCTTCAGCTTCTGGATTGACATTAGTTTTAGGATCACCATCAGCCTCAGGACCTGAGGTACTAGCGTGAGACGTCATTACACTTTGCAGTGGCAAAACAATCTCTTGGATAGTCGGGGATGGAACACACACCCGTTTCTCCTCAAGATTTATCTCCCTTATTTCGGTGGCTTCGTTATCCTCAAAAAATACTGCTTGTCGGGTCTCCACATACTTGGTGGTGTGACTCGGACAATAGAAACGATATCCCTTTCCCCTATGAGGGTATCCAATGAAAAAACAACTAACTGTCTTTGGATCTAATTTCTTAAGTTGTGGATTGAAAATTCTAGCCTCAGCGGGACAACCCCATACACGTAAGTAATTCAAACTCGGTTTCTTTCCCGTCCACATCTCATAAGGTGTGTTCGGTGCTGCTTTAGTAGGAGCGAGATTTAGCACATGTGCGGCCGTTTTTAATGCCTTCATCCATAGGCTGACTGGTAAACTTGCATGACTCAGCATGCTTCGCACCATGTCCATAAGTGTGCGGTTTCGGCATTTAGCCACGCCATTTTGTTGAGGTTCACCAGGCATTGAATACTGGGCAACAATTCCATTCTCAGAGAGAAACTTAGCAAAAGGTCCTGGAATTTGCCCATAAGGGGCATGCCTGCCATAATACTCTCCCCCGCGATCTGATCGTACAACTTTTATTTTAGTGTTTAGTTGGTTCTCAACTTCGGCTTTGAACACTTTGAATTTGTCCAAAGCTTCCGATCGATCACGTATAGGATAAATATATCCGTATCGAGAAAAGTCGTCTGTGAAGGTAATGAATGAATCAAAACCATCCATAGACTTAACATTAAGGGGTCCACATATGTCAGTGTGTATGAGTTCAAGGACACCCGTGGCTCTTACCGCTCCTTTCTTAATCGTTTTTGAGTATTTACCTTTTATACAGTCAATGCATTTGTCTGCATCAGAGAAGTCTAATGGAAGGAGTACGTCATTTTTAATAAGTCTTTCAATTCTCCCCCTTGAAATGTGGCCTAAACGACGGTGCCACAATTTCGAAGAGGTACTCGTACCCTTCCATTTCTTCTCAATATTACATACATCACTCACATGCAGGATAGAATCATTCAATGATAACATATATAATTGGCCTCGTCTGACGCCGAGGCCTACGTTCTTATTACAATAATTCAAAACAAATTGTTTGTTCCCAAACTTGCTCTCAAACATGTTATCATCTAGGCAAGAGACAGAAATCAAGTTCCTACTTAAGGTAGGGACATAAGGAACATCATTTAAAGGAAGATGGAAGCCAGTGTGGAGTTCTAATGTGATTGACCCTATGGCTTCAACATCAACTTCGACTCCATTTGCAACCTTAAGTCTTCTTGCCCCCTTTGCCATGGTTTGGATTATACTTGAGTCCTGCGTAGAATTAGCAACGTGAGAAGTTGCACCTGAATCAATCCACCAAGAGGTAGTAGAGTTATCAACATATAACATTTCATCAACGAAAGTAATTTCATCAGTACCTTTCTTCATCAACCATTTGAGGAATTCTGGACAGTCTTTCTGATAATGACCCTCATTCTTGCAGAACTTGCACTTGTTGTCTTTAGGATTATCGTCCACCTTCTCCTTTCCCTTAGATGAGGTTGATGAATTTTTCTTAAAGAACTTCTTTTGTGGCTGTTGCTTAGAAGAGCTTGCTCCATCATGTTTTCTCTTGGAGGAGCCAACCATAAAAGCTTGATCCTTTCCTTGCCTCTTAATCCTCTCTTCTTCCTCGACAATCCTTGGAGATATCTCCGCAATTGTCCATTTTTCTTTAAGAGAGTTATAGTTAATCTTAAATTGATTAAACTCTTCAGGGAGGGAGTCCAAGATCATGATGACAAGGAGATTGTCATTGAGCTCACACTGTAATGCCTTTAATTTGTTACAAGCATTCACCATCCTTAAAATGTGAGCCCTGACATCACCATCATCATTATACTTCCCAAGAAGCTTGTGAAAAAGTTCTTGTGCATAAACCTTGTCGGAGCCTTTGAATTGCTCCTCCAGGGCTGCCATAAATTCCTTAGGAGTATCTTTCTTGGGTAGTGCCCCAATGATGTCAGGTGATATGGATGATCTCATCACAAGCATAGCAATGTGATTTGATTTTTCCCATATCACTATCTTGGAATCATAAGCTTTCTTTAATTCAGTATACCCCCGTGACACCAGCAGTGGGAGCCACGGGTTTATCCTCCCGTAAAGCATAATCAAACTGATGGACGGCTAGGCATAATTCCATCGAGTTCTTCCAACGAGGAAAGTTACTACCTGTCAATGGTTCGACAGTAAACGCAGCGGAAGCTGTAATGGACATGAAAAAAAAAATATGAGTAATTGACATGAATATGAAATTTCACGTTGGCAAAATAAAATAGACATGCCATGTATTTAATTTTAACTCCACGTCAAAACACCATTGGGCAGAAAAAACATGGAATTAAAATATCATAAGTGATGACTCATAGTGATAAAACAACGTTGGTCCGAATTAAAATCAGAGTCATTTTATTCTTAATTTAGACATCAACATAAAAAATAATATATATATATATATATATATATATATATATATATATATATATATATATATATATATATATATATATATATATATATATAGGACGCGAGTTTGGGACACCTAGGTGCCCAGACACCTTGCCTAGAATCCGTTGGATTACATTGAGATGTGTGCATGTGTAATTAGCATTAGTAGTGACGGGTCAACCCGTTATCACTTTATTAGGAAATAATTACTGCTAATTATTGCTTGATTTGGGTACTTAATGCCTGTATTAAACAAGATAGAGAAGAAACAGCAATTAATGGTCCATCAAGGCCATGCATGCTCCATGGTACGTGCCTAACTTTATTTCTTATACTTGCACTTTTTTTTACATAAAATAGATACTCATATACATCATTAGATAATTAGGTATACCCTCAGATGTGAGATTTGTACCCGGGCATTCAGATACCTATGGATGCCATAATTCAGGTCGGGTATATACATAGAAGTATTTTACTGTATATAAGTTGATGGGGTACCTACAACAATTTTCTATCCTTTATCATATAGTCGGGTATATACATGTGCAGACACACAGAGTATAATGTTCCGTTTTTAAGTTCATTGGGTATATGCTAGAAGATTTATGTGAGCATGTCGTATAAAATATATGGGTATACTAGGAGTTCATTGGGTATATTTTACTTAGTAGAGTATATATGTAGCCAGCCTGATATATACTTACACTCGTATGTACAGAATTTCATTAGTAGGTACATGATACCAGTATTAGATAGTTAGAAAAAGAATTCTATGGTATATAGATACCCACATATGTACGTAATTTCATTAGTAGGTATTCGATACCCATATTAGATTGTTAGGAAACAAAAATAAAATATAATAGTTAAAACAATATTGAGTATATACGTTGGTGGGTACTAGAGACATGTATTAATATTTATCGGAAACAAAAATACACGCATCAGAGAACCATAGCAGTTCAAAAAAAATAAATTCAAATATTAATATGATTTATTGTATGGAAAGTCTTGCATGCCAAATAGTTTGGAAACAAAAATAAATCAGAAGTATGGAAAGTCTTGCATGAAGAATAGTTCGGAAACTAATTAAATATACCACGGTTTCCAAAACAGTCAAGGTGCCCAGGCACCTAGGTGCCCCAGTTAATTTACCTATATATATATA
>LR738713.1:634247900-634265473 GCA_902687465.1 Secale cereale | reverse complement strand
TATATATATATATCATTAATTTTGATGTCTAAAAAAATTTAACATGCAAAACACATAATAAAAACCTGAACAAAATATCTCGTTGGTTCAATTTTATCCAGAATAATAATGTGTTCATTATATATGCAGGTATTTTCTGTTTTAAGCAGTGCAAAACATAATGATGATCAACTTAAAACGCACTGGAAAAATATACAGAAAAAATGCGAACGTGATTTTTGGCCCAAAAACCCCACGGCTACACGTAAAAGTACCCAGCCCAGCAGCAAAAAACATGTTAAAAGAAAAAGTTTTGCTGAACCGTCACAACCTGGGCCGCAGCCCACGGTCCAAAATGGCCCATTAGCACCCGCCGGCCCAGCAGGGAGCCGCGCGGTGCTCTCAGTCGTCGGATCGAGCCGACGGCTCGGATCGCCCCGCAACTGAGCAAAAGACGGTGACGGGTCAAACCCTAGACCATTTCCTCCCCTTCTCCTCGATTCTCACTCTCTGGCAGAGAGCGATGGCGTGCGACGGCGGCTCGAGGCGCGCCGGCCATGGCGGCGCGGCGGCTGCGCTCGCCGGAGGAGCGTGCAGCAGGATGAATCCCGCGCGCTCCCCGTCGAACGTGGCCCCGGCGTCCGAGCACATGGCGGTTCAAGGAGAGTGGAGGGACGCCGGCCACCACGGCATGAGGAGCGACGGCGACTTGCTCGGCGTCGGCCAAGCAAGGGCGCGTCTATGAGAGCGGCAGCGGCGGCGGCGCCACTTCGTTCCGCGCGTCGTCCCGAGGACGGCGACGTCGCGGCATCTTCGCCCTCGCTCAGCGGTGGGCGCTGCGCGGGCCCCGAAGGGAAGAGGCGAGTACGCGGCGCATCAAAAGTGAGTATTTCTTGATCCCAATTCGTGTGCTGTGGTGCTTGATTTGAGGGGAAAAAACTTAATTGCAAAATTATTAGGGTTCTGCCGAATTGGGGAAAAAAATCTAGGGTTCTTCAACATGGGGATTTGCCACTGTTTACTTTGTCTTAACCCCTTTGCCATGTAATTATATGATGCATACGGAAACAGGAATGTCACATGGTCAATTTTAATCAACTTAGCATAAAAATGAGCATTAGATCTTAACTTGGAGTAATTAAAATTGATGAAACCAGGTGGCAGTACTGATCCGTAGCAAGTTGGAATTAAAACATCATCAACAGTTTGCAATTGACATCCACATAAAAAAAAAACAGTAGCAATCAAACGTGATCTACTGAGGGCCTAAACGTGAGATTGATGTACTGAACATGATATAGGGATCTAAAAGCAATCAAAATTGGCGACTGATACCAATGTTGGAAATAAATATGCATCTATGGATGCCATTAACAAGATCAAATTGCATCTAGATCACCTAATGACCATGAACAGAGAGGGGTTTAGGGTTTCTGTACTTGTCACTGGAGTGGACATGATCGCCTGCTCGATGCAGGCGTGATGCAGGGGTGATGTAGAGGTAGTAGACGATCTCGTCAACGTCCTGATCCCTTCAGGACGCCACCGGCACTGCCTGGGGACAGCTGCAGCGGCTGGCTTAGGTCTTCCCGTCGCTGCAGCACTCCCCCTGATCGGATGGGGTGAGATATCGAGAGGAGAGTAAACCGTACGAGAATTGTGATCGCGCGGGTAGCCAACTCGCTCCCGTATCCTTTTATATAGCGCTGGCGACAGGGGACCCAAAACTTGAGTTGGTTTTTGGGCGCCCCCGATCAGGGCGCATAAGTTTGATCAAGAGTTCACGAACGTTGGTACGTGAACCCTTTCCTTTTAACGTTATCTCTTTGTTTTTTTTTTTCTGTTAGACTAACTGATCTATCTGGCCTGTTTAAGCCGTCAGATCAACCAACATAGCTATCTCCAGTTTGCCGGTCCTGACGAGAGCTACTCCCCCCAACGCAAGATTCTCGCAAAATTTGGGTCGTTGAGGCTCAGGCCATGGTAAACTAGCTGGGTGCATTCATGTTCCACTCAGCCGTTGGTTTGCATCTCGCGGCTGCATGCTCGTCGATCTCGCCGTCTAACTATTCAGTCCCGCGTGGCGGCGGATCGCCGCATGCCGTGTGCGCGGCTCGTACGTTTTCGTTGAGAAAACCACGCATGGCCGTCGTGGTGACGGCGGATCGCGAGGTGGCTGGCTTGAACGCATCGATCCCACCCGGGCCGGGGCGGTGCTGGTAGTGGCCAAGTTGCCTTCTCCTCCGTTGCAGCAGGCAGGCCAGGGGCGTGCAGTCCAGCAATGCAATGGACGGCCGAGAGAGAGAGGCAGGCAGACCTGGGGCCGTTGTCGGGAGAGGCGTGCTTCACGCGATTCTTTTCCTACTTGTCCGTCCGCGTCAGAGCAAAAGGAAAACGTGCGACGGCCCTTTTGCGCCGTAGGGGTGCACCATTCCTCCACGGTGCTCCGCACGACGCACTTGCAAGAGAGAGATCCGCTCTTCGTTTCTCGGCGTTTGTGCACCTGCTTTTCCTCAACAGCGATGCATAATTAAAATTTCTCCGATCAAACTTCCAACAGCAAAATACTGATGAGGCACGAGGCGAAAAGGAGCTGAAAAAACAAAACAATCAAATTGAACATCACGTCTTTGACCTAGAGCAAACCGTGCCTTTCCGACATTAACACGTCTCTGATGCCGCACGAGTAGGCTACTTTTTTCATTTGTGGAGGGTTAATCGACCTCGTAAAACTTTGTTCAGTTTTCCGTTTTTATTAACGATATGAGGCAAATCTTTTGCCTTCATTTTTTTTTTTAAATTTGCGGAGGCGGAGAAAGCAACCAGTTTCGTGCTGGCTGCCGTAGCGCATGTGTTCAAAGCTTCGCACAGCTGGAGTACGCAGCCAGCTACAGGCCGGCTGTGCTTGCGTGCGTGTGGGTTTCTTGCTACGTTACGCGGTTCGACCCGACGGACATTGACATACATCTGCGCATTGATGAACAAGCGAAGAAGATCAATGTTACGAGGCGGGGAGATGATCCATGCATGCATGCTTGCAAGCTACTCCAAGTTTCACACGTTTAGAACACTTGGGTGTTAATGTTGGTACGTACCAACACTCCAAGTCTACGACCCCAACAAGTTTCAGCACTTTTTTGCACAGAAAAAAAAAAGGAGCAAGTTTCTATTGCACAAGCGACTATTATTTGCACCGGCCGAATCATGAAACTTTCCTGAGAGGGAAGAAAGCATGTGTCGTGAGTGACTTCCAAGGGAGAGAAGAATCAGAGAGATACCGTAGACACACACGGGTACACACATATCATGTCCAACACAATTGACCAAGTGCATGCATCATGTGGGTCGATCTACCAAATTTGTGTTATTTATGATCTGGATCAGATGCCTTGTGCTCGCATGTTAGTGCTGCCGCGGCCGTACTCATCGGCTGTCGCGCGCTACCAGCTACCTTCATCTAGTTCGAGTATGTTGTATACTAGTACCTTTCTTGTTGCTTGAGTTTATGCGTCGAATTTTGATTCGATTTTTTGTGGCGCCGTATACACGTCTTGTATCAATGTTGTAAAAAAAAACCTCTAGATTTTATTTCATGGCTTTTTGGTTTTAGTTTCTTCGTTGTTAGATACTCCCTGCATTTTTATTTACTTTGTATATTAGCTTTGTCTCTAGTCAAATTTGTAAACTTTGTCCAAGTTAATGCAAAAAATTATTAACATCTACAATATCGAATTAATACTATATATATAGGAAAATGGTTGTGTACTCCTGGGAGTACGTACTCCCGCTCCTCATATACCATATAGATGAATCTTTTATACCTCTTTATTATTTTTAATATACTTCATTAGTAATTATTAAATACCCCAAAATGATTTTCATGAAAAAATTCATGCGAGTCTACATATTTTAAATGTTTTACGTATATACTGATGTGTTTGTACGTGAAAAAGGTATATTTAAAAAAGTACATCGCAGATGATATTTTTTCAACAAAACTCGTATTGGGGTATCTTAGAATATTTAATAAAGTATATTGAGAATGATAAAGAGGTATAATTAATGCGTATATGAGGTATATTGAAGATGGGAGTATATACTCCTAGGAGTATAAAAGAGGAGTCCTATATATATATATATATATAATATATATATATATATATATATATATATATATATATATATATATATATATATATATATATATATATATTAGGAAAGTTTAGATTGTTTTCGATAAACTTTGGCAAACTCTTTAAACTTTGATTTTTTTCGAATCGGTAAACTTTGACTTAGGCCAAAGCTAATATGCGGAGTAAATAAATGAGGAGGGAGTGTATTGTTGTACACATAAGCTCGTGAAAAATGCTATTGTGGAAACATCAAATATCACCGGAACTCTACCTTTGGGTCCCAACCGCAACAATCGGTAAGTGTTATCGTAGATTTGTCGCCAGGAGGATTTCAGCCTCATGCTCCATCTCGACCTCTTTGTCATATCTGGTTACATGCATTGGTCTATGCATATGCCACATAAGCAGCCTTGTTTATTCACAACCCATTACATTTTTGTTCCAAGACATACATAAATAGTAAATGAGACAATGCCAAAGAAAATTTGCTACGTGATTTCACAAATTTCTCAAAAAAGAGTTGCCATGAAAAACTCGCCAAGTATGTTACGAGGCAATTGATTATAAGCAGAGAAGGATGGATCAGTGGTGGAGCCAGGAATTAAAGATCAGGAGGGCCAAATGACTCAAAATTTTGATAACTGGGGCCAAATTAGAGTAATACATGTGTTTTTTTGAAATTGTACACTGTTCATCTCCAAATTAGGACTAAATCAGGGTTGTTAGGAGGGCCAGGGCCCCACTGCCCCCCCTGTCTCCGCCACTGGGATGGATGCCTACTTGAATATGTATTACTCAAAAGTACAATATTTTGAAGAGTCACGCTAACACGCAAAGTAACATAAAACCGTCCGCACATGACAACAACCTTACCATCGTGTCCAATTTAGGGCATGTACTATGGAAGCAGAAGCATGGTGTTGCCGAGGGCCATCCACAACAGTTCATGGGATGCTTAATAAAATGCATGAGGGAGAGTGAGGAGTGGAGAAACTGACAGGTGGGACCTATACCAATCTACCGTATGGTCAAACGGTGTGCGTTTTTGTTGCCATGTAAACACTAACGGCGGCCCCCTTTTCAGATTTCGCATCAAAACAAGCTCAACCAAGCGTTTATTGCTTGGGGAATGATAGGCGCCGGCGCGCCGGCCTAGAACTTTGGGCCGGCCGCATCCTGACCATCCGATTAGGCCGTGTACTGTCGTTAGATTTAGCCAACAGTTTTTTTCAACCTCTGAGCGAAAAAAAACAACACCGGATAAAAAAAACTACAGGATATCTCTTCTCATGCGTCCGTTGCCGTCGGTAGCTTGTTCGCCGGAGCCGCTCATCGGCGCGCTCGCCAGCACGCTCGTCAGAGCCGCTCGCTGGGGCTACTCGTCGGCGCGCTCGTCGGAGCCGCTCGTCGGACCTGCTCGTCGGCTTCCTCGCCGGAGCTGCTCGTCGGCTTGCTCGCCGGAGCCGCCGCTCGCCCGCATGCTCGTCGGCGCACTCGCCAGCACGCTCGTCGGAGCCGCTCGCTGGAGCTGCTCGTCGGCGCGCTTGTCGGAGCCGCTCGCCGGAGCTGCTCGTCGGCTTGCTCGCCGGAGCCGCCGCTCGCCTGCATGCTCGTCGGAGCTGCTCACCGGTGTGCCATGTGTGATCGAACTTCGCCATGGCCGTTGCAGCAAATCACGTCGCCGGACGCAGCTTTTTTTGTGGCTGGTTGTAGCAAAAATCACGAAGCCATGTGCGATGTAGCAAAATGCGACACCGGTAGTAGCAGAATACGATGTCGGTTGTAGCATATTGTGATGCCGGTTGAAGCATGTAGCAAAAAATATGTTGGTTTCAGCATCCGTGTGACAACGGTTGTGACATGTAGGAAAAAACATGGTGGCCATGCGATGTAGCAAAAATCAACGTTAGATTTAGTTGTGTGGGACGCCGGTTGTAACAATTTGTGGCAACGGTGATAACATGCCGAAAAAACATGGGGCTGTATGATGTAGCAAATCGTGAAGCCGGTTGTAGCTTCGTTGGAAGCTGCTTGTACCAATTTGAGGCAACGGTTGTAGCATTAGGGAAACTGCGACGCCGGGGTGTTGCTCGGGAGCAGCATCGCCGTCCTTGCAGCATGTAGTCATCATGCTCGTCGTCCCGTGATAGCAGCCGGATGCAGCATCCTTGTAGCTGGTGCTCATGGTGGGTCGTAGTAGTGTGCTTGTTGTTGCTAAGAGTAGGAAGAGGAGAAACGTGGGCGTAAAAGGAGTATTAGGCGATGTGGGCTGGAGGTAGAAGAAAGGAAAGAGATAAAATAGAAAATAGAGCCAGATGTGTAGGACCCACCATGTGCGGCAGTTTTGCATGCGGCTGTGCACGTGCGGCCGTGTTTTTTTTTTTGAGAAAAACTTCCAATCTATTCATCTTCAATCATGGTAGTACAACGAAAACTAGAAATAAAAAAAATTACATCCAGATCCGTAGACCACGTAGCGACGACTACAAGCACTAAAGCGAGCCGAAGACGCGCCGCTGTCATCGCCCCTCCCTCTCTGGAGCCGGGCAAACTTTGTTGTAGTAGACAGTCGGGAAGTCGTCGTGCTAAGGCCCCATAGAATCAACACACCAGAACAGCAACCGCTGCCGATGAAGAGTGTAGATCAAAAGGATCCAACCTGAAGACACACGAACGAAGACGAACGACGAATAGATCCGAGCAAATCCACCAAAGACAGATCCGCCGGAGACAAACCTCCACACGCCTACCGATGACGCTAGACGCATCACAAGAACGGGGACTAGGTGGGGAGACCTTTATTCCATCTTCAGGGAGCCGCCGCAGTCTCATCTTCCTGAGCAGGACACAAACCCTAACAAAGCTTGAAAAAATATCTAAAAAAGGAGCCCTCCCACCGGCAAGTTCCGAGATCCACTCCGCCTCCATGGCCCTAAGGCCACCGGAGACGGGACGGACCGCCGGCGGCATCGGCGGGAGGCGGCGGCTGGCTAGGTCAGGCGAGTTCGCTAGGTTCGCTAGGTCACGGCTCCGATGCCAAATTCATTGATATAATAAAAAAGTTGAGTGCGGCCGTGTTGCATGTGCGGGGTTTGGGTGTGAGCGCGAGCGAAAATTCGGCCGGCGCGCCGTTTCAAAACATTTCCCTTATTTTATTGCTTTCGGCAACGAAAACTGGTTGTTTTCTCCAAACTGTTAGCGATTTTTTTAATAAGCCTCACACACTTTTTTTTTGCAGTTACTCCCAAATCACGAAAGTATAAAAAAAAGCTAAGCAAACTCTCAGACTCAACTACTCAAACGACTAGATTCCACGTGGAAGTCTCTCTCCCTCTTCCGCTTTCCCTTTTTCTGTCTTCCACGCGGTCAACGGGGATTCGTTGGCGGTACTAGATGATGTGCAGGAGGTAGATAGCCTAAGGTAAATGACATGCATAAGCAATTTGATACAACCTCGCCGAGGGCTCCTAGGTGTCGTGGTTCTAAGTCTGACAGTATGAGTAGGGGGTACGAATGGGGAGGCAAGGCCCTAGCTATGGTGGAGTTGTACACAAGGTGTTTACGAGTTCAGGCCCTTCTCGGAGGAAGTAACAACCCTATGTCTCGGTGCCCGGAGGCGGTCGACGGGTATGTGTATATGTGAGTTACAAAGATGCGAACCCTTGTACTGGAGGAGGGGGTGGCTTATATAGTGCGCCAGGACCCCAGCCATGCTCCACGTTACCAAGGGTTCAATGTACATTAAGGCAGGCGTTATTGATAACGCCTACAGTAAAGAGTAATTAAGGCATTCACTACGGCGAGTAAATACCAGACCGTTATTGTCCTAAGGGACCCTTGACCTTCGGGGGTCGAGTGCCTTGGATTGGTCGAGTGGAGTTGAGTCGTCTTGTGGGTGATGTCCAGTCGAGTGGGATGTCCTCTTGGGCCGTCTCGGTCGACTGTCTTTGTCATCATAAGTTTTGTCTTTTGATCTTCTAGGGTAGTGACCTTGGGTGGGGTACCTTGGTCGGGCCTATCACCCTACCCTAGGTCTGTAACCTCGTCAGTAGCCCCCGAATGGATTGAGGCTTGAGCAAGAGAGAGAGTGATGAGGAAAGCTCTGGTTCTGGCTCGACGCCCCTAGGGTAGTCTTCTTCTGAGCTCGCGGACTAGGCTGTCCTCCTCAATCTTGTCTTGGTCGCCTTGATCGATTCTGGAACCGTTGAGTGCGTTGGTTGCGTCTTCCGTTGACTGAACTTTGCGCTAGGCGTCGGGTGCCGTTGGCGTGCGCAGTTTTCGGCGGGGTTGGTTGCTCTTTGGTCGCCGGATTCCACGGGGTTTCGAAATTTGGGGAAGCGCGCGGGGCGGGATGTGCCACAGCAATCGGACGGATATGCTTGAGACGCCTCGATCCTCGCGCCACCTTTTTCGCCACGTATCGCGTCTGCGCTTGTTGCGGGATTTGATAAGATCGCTCGGGGCCACCGGTCAGCCACTCGACCAGGGCGCTATAAGTGCGCGCCGAGCCCGAAGCGGGAGCATTGTGCGCCCATTCATTCTTCTTTCGCCTCTGCCTCTTTGTCGTGCCTCTGCTCCTTCTCGCCTTTCTCCACAGCAACCGCCGGCGCGCGTGCCATGGGCAAGGACAAGACCGCGGCGATGGAGCGTTCAAAGAAGGCGGCGACGGGGAAGGGGAGGCGGTCCGGTCGGAGCGGATCATCGTCGAGGTCTGGGCTCCCTCCTGGTTGGATCCAGGGGATTGGATCCGGTCCATCGTCACGGCGGAGGATCAGGAGGAGCTGGAGGAGGAGGGACTGATCGCTCGCGGCTCCTGGCGGGTGCCGGAGGGCGAGCTCGAGCCTCGACCGCGGGAGGGCGAGTGCGTCCTCCTCGCGACCCACGTCGACCGAGGTTTCTCCATGCCTCCGCACCCCTTTTTTCGTGCTTTCTTGATTTTCTTCGGCGCCCAGCTGCATTACTTTACGCCCAATTCCATCGCTTTCCTTTCCGCGTTCGTTTCCATGTGTGAGAACTTCCTCGGTTGCCGGCCGCACCGGGGTTTGTTCAAGCATATCTTTACCTGCCGCTCGCAAACCGTCAAGAAGGCGAACCCGAGCGACGATAAGACACACGTCCTCCAGGCGTGCGGCGGGCTCGGAATCCAACTTAGGAATAGGAGCGCTTTTCCCCCCATAATCTTTCCGGAGTCGATTCGGGTCTGGCAGTCGACTTGGTTCTACTATAAGGACAGTCCGACCCCGGGTCAGTCGACTGGTCTTCCCCCTTTCTCTCTTGGTCGAGCCAGCCAGCCTCCTTCAATGATAGTGGGTAAAGCCGAGAGGGCCGAAGTGAACATGTTGGTGGAGCGGGTCGTCCAGTTGGTCCGCGAGTGTGTAACAGGGATGGATCTGTTTGAGGTGTACCTCATGCGGAGGATCCAGCCGCTCCAGGCTCGGGACCACCCGATGTGGTTGTACTCCGGCACCGACGACTCGTCGCGAGTCCACCCGGAGGCGGCCAACGTGAAGTACGTGGCGCAGTGCCTGAAGTGCATCACGGGGAACAAAGACAACCCCGGGGGGTCCGGGAGGGTCCTCCCATTCGACGTTGACCATCTGCCCGATAAGGTTTGTCTTCGGCTCCCGAGTGATGTTTCTGTCATTGGCTTGTAATTTGTCTTGACGGATCCGACTGATATTTGGTTAATCTTCCCTTTTTGCAGATCTATACTGAGATGTACTCGCTGCCCAACGGGGATTTGGTCCAGGAGGGCGAGGAGGGCGTGGGCGACGCCACCGAGTGGAAGTTGGAGGAGGAGAGCGAGGACTACAGCAGCGGGGAGGAAGTCGAGTCACCTCCCCGTGATCAGAGGCGGTCCAAGGGGAAGCACGACCCGGGGGCTGCGCGCCCTCGGACAGGTCCCTCTGGCTCCCAAACGCCAAGCGCGCTCGCACGGCCACTCCTGACCCCTCTGAGAAGGCGCCCAAGTACCCCAAGGTTACCACCACCAAGCCCCGGAAGGCCCTGCCCAGGATTAAGGTGGATGTCCCCATCGCCTCCACGTAAGTATCATTCGGTTTTGTTTCTTTCTGTCTTTTGGAGGTCGACCGTGTCTTCCGTCGACTCATCTTCGAGGGGTTTCTTCAGCGCTGCTGCTTCCACGACCTCGATGGACATTGACAAGGGCCGGGACAACGAGGAGACCGCAGATGCCGCGACATCCCGCGCAGGTGCGGGTTATAGATCGTGTCTTGTTTTTTCATCGGTTAGGAGTGACGGTCGACTGAACTTCGCTATTGTTTGTCTTGAAGTGCCGCGCCATGTCATAGAGCTCCCAGATGACGATGATGATGTTGATGAGTGATGGCTTCTCGCCCCTCGTTGGTTACCCCAAGTGGAAGGTTTGAGATGCAGTGTAGCAGAAGTTTTCCCTTGGCAATACCAAGGATCGATTTCCCTGAGACTCCCAGTTTCAACAAGAAGGTGTCAACAGCTAACGGTGCCAGATATTAGCAATCAACGTGGACCTACACACAGATACACATAATTTTGCTCCCAACGAGTACAGAGAGGTTGTCAATCCCTCCGGCCTTGTAGTTTACAAAGGATCAAACGCAAGTGATAATAGTGATAGGTATAATTGCAATAGTAAGTAAAAAGCGGAAAAGTAAATAGTGGATGTGATCAATGATGGTAATATGGACCGGAGTCTCATGATGTTCACTAGTGATGTCTCTCTACCAAAAGACGATAAAACTGCTATGTGAGGTAAACGAATTACAGCTGGGCAATTGACAGGACCATGTGCGCAAACCAATGCTGACTAAGTTGCAAGAAAGGTAGAGGTTCAAAGCATGGGCGGTACGCCGAGGTAAGTAGACCGAAATCCATCTGCATCTACTACTAATCATCCACCTTGAGATATCTATCCAGAACATCTCGCTGGTATTAAGTTGCGAGTCCCACCCATAGTGTAAACTCAAAGCAACAGACAACTGCATTAAAAGAACTTTGCGTAATGTAAACAATCCTTGCACCCGCGGGCACAAGCACCGTTGTTTTCCCGCTTGTGGCAACAGCACATCCCCTAGACTCATGTTTCTGTCACTCAAGCTAGTCATCGAGGGGCATGAACCCACAATCAAGCATAACGTTCCCTCTTGGATTCACTACCTACTACTTGGCCAAAGCAGTAAATAACAACGGAGAACATGCAAGAATTACTTACGAACATAAATATAAAAGAGGTGAATCAAATATATTACTCAAACACAATCTGAACATAATCTCATAATCCATCGGATCCCAGCAAACTCATCATAGCAACAACATAAGGATTACATATGTGCCTCGATCATGTAGGGCAGCTCACGAGGACTAATTAGTGAAGCACAAGAACGGGAGGAGAATATCACATAGCTACTGGTCATGGACCCATGGTCCAAGGGAGACTACTCACAACTCATCCGGGAGGCGTCCATGGTGGTGGAGAAGCTCCCGGTGGTGATCCTCCCCTCCGGCAGGGTGCCGGGAAGGGTTCTCCTGGTGCTCCCGATCTTGGAAGCGGCGGCGGCGGCGGAACAGAGATGAGATCGCGAAAAAGGGCTTCCGTCTCGAGGGTTTTGGGAGACGGTCTAAATATATGCCAAAGGGTGGGCACCAGACGAGGCTCGGGGGGCCCAGGCGCCCCCCCGGCGCGGCCCAGGGGGGGCGCGCCACCAGGGCGCCTGGAGCCCTGGTGGCCCCCCCGGCTGTACTTTGGCTACCGGGAACCTTCTGGAACGCTGATTTTTTATATAATTTTTCCGGGATTTTTCTGGTAGTTCTCGTAATGGGAAAAAACTGAAATACAAAAACAGCAGAAAACAGAAATTGGCACTGGGGTGCACTGAGTTAATAGGTTAGTCCAAATATGATCAAAAGTGTATGGAAGTGTATAAATATCATAGCAATATCACCCAAAAGAGGCATGGAGCAAGCAGAAATTATAGATACGTTTTGGACGTATCAACATCCCCAAGCTTAATTCCTGCTCGTCCTCGAGTAGGTAAATGATAACAAGAATAATTTCTGTGGTGACATGCTATTAACCATATAGGACTTTTTCATAGTCATAAGACAAAAGCTTACTGAGTCAATGAATCTATAGTAATTAAGTTGCCTCATGAGAAAATCACAAAGAACTGAAAGTTTTACAATATGATACTGAAACATCAAATAGATTTGTAATGAACATGGTGTGCAAATATGATAAAGTGATATCTCGCTTGCCCCTTTAGTGAAGCAAAACATAAATGCGGGGGCACCTCCAAGGTTTAAGTGATGACTAGATACAATGATTTCAGAATAAACGATATCATAATCATGCAAAAGACAATGCTACTTTGGGACAATGCACATTACACTCAGAATGACAATCATGCTCTCAGTAGTTGGTGCTTTAAAAGAAGGTGGAGACTCTCGAACCGTGGCTTTTGTTGGCAAGGTTGAAAACCCGTAGTCGGAAACAAAGACAAAACATGTACCAGAGCTCTTGGTTTTAAAACAGAGGTAATAATAATTTTTTTTAGATCATGCATGTTTCGTCAACGAATGCTAGCAGACAACTCAATCACTTCTTGAGATGGACAAGTTTCGAGGAACGGCTCCCGAATGAGGATGATCACATCTTCTTAATCTCCTTTGTTTATCACTGCCAAAGTTTTCTGATTTCTCATGAACAAAGCGTGAAGGAGGGTTTGTTTGTTATATTAATTTTGAGCCGGGCGCACTCAATGCCAGTTCCTTCTCGTATTATGGGTTTGCACATTATACATGCAATCCCGGGGTGAAGCTTGTCCAACTTAAAAAGATTATGAATTAACTACTACTTCCTCATGGACTTACAACAGAGGCACAAAATAGGAATGCATTTTTCTTTGAATAAATTTCGAGATGGTACATGCAAGTCTCCGTTAGGAATGGCAGGTAAATACCATGTAGAAAGGTATGGTGGACTCATATGGCATAACTGGTATAAAAGAATGTGGATGCACAAGCAGTCAGTCCGCTTAGTACAGGTGGAGGTTAGCAAAAGACTGGGAGCGACCAACTAAGAGAGCAATGACGGTCATAATCATGCAGAGCGACAAAGCAACATTGAATTAGGCATGGAAGTTATATCGCTACTCAGAAACAAAAGATCATCAAGGCTTGACAGACTTCCTTTACAGTCTTAAATATGCGTGAGCATACGCCAAGTCAATCAAAATAAATTCTCGAAGGAAGATATTACTAAACCATACCACATCATAGGCAAACAAATCATGTTGGTACTCCAATAACACATCGGGAACCCCCCAGCTATTTGAGACTAACCATAAGAAAACATGAACTACTAAGCGCCATTATGCACGTAGCATCTTTATCGATCATAGACATATCAACCAATGCAACGGAAGCAAACTCTCTTAATAAGATAAGCATGATAACTAAAGAGAGTTCAAGCAACCAACTAAACAAAAGCTCTTTAAAAAGATAAGCATGAATACTAAGAGCTAAGCACGATAGTAGCTATTAAAAGACAAAGAACACACACAGCAAGGATAGACATGAAAATTCTATGTTATGTTCTTGGTAGAAGTGGAGCGTGTTTCTCTCCCACATAAAGAAAGCTGAGTTCCGACTCGTTATGAAAAGCTAAAGAAAACTAAAAGAAAAACTAAAACAAGACGCTCCAAGCATAGCACATAACACATGAAGTGATTAAAATATAGTGGAACGAAAGACGAACTGATAATGTTGATGGAGAAGGGGATGCACGGGGGCATCCCCAAGCTTAGACGCTTGAGTCTCCTTGAATATCTCTTGGGGGTGCATGGGGGCATCCCCAAGCTTGAGCGTTTGACACTCCTGAATCTTTTTATCATCTTCCCTCGCACACTTGAAAACTCCCTTCATACATAACTCATCATAATCTGATTAGCGAGGTTAGTACCCATAATAAAATAATTGTTCCTTGCTGGGAATAAAGATATTCTTGAAGTTCTACTGTTTCTCAAGATTGCCAAAAGGTTTTTGCAAAGAAAAAGCAAGCTCTAGGTTTGCAAAATGAAGGAAAGGCAAAACAGGACAGAATCTGTGAAAAACAGAACAGCAGGTAGTAAATGATTTTTCCGGAGCACTTCTGCAACTCTAATCAAAAAACTCAGAACAGATGCACGAAAGACAATTATATAGAGCACGCTGTCGAAAACATTCAGACCAAAAAGATGATCTGGTGATTTTATACGAATTTTTCTATCCAAGGACAGAATCTGTTTCCTGGACAGCACGTCACAACTTTTGAACTTTCTTGCAATCAGAGGCTATACTTGGCACAAAATTGAAAAGCAAAGATACAATGATGATGCTACAGTAGTAACAACATCAAGACACAACAAAAACAAAATAAAATTTATTCATTGGTCTGCCTCCCAAAAGCGCTTTCTTTTATGCCTTTAAGCTAGGCATAATGCATAGAGATCAAGTTTTATCAAGAGTAAAAGAATAGCTAGCCCGTATGACGGACTCAAAAGGTAACTTAATCTTCTTTCGAGGGAAGTGTTCCATCCCTTTCTTGAGAGGAAACTGAAATTTTATATTCCCCTCTTTCATGTCAATGATAGCACCAACGGTGCGTAGAAAAGTACGTCCCAAAATAATTGGACAAGAAGGTTCACATTCAATATCCATAATAGTAAAATCAACGGGAACATAGTTGTCATTGACAATGATAAGAACATCGTCGATCCTCCCCAAAGGTTTCTATATGGAAGAATCAACGAGACGAACACCAAAAGAACAAGAATCAAAAGGTTTCAATTTAAGCATATCATATATTCTTTTGGGCATAACAGAGGTACTAGCACCAACATCACATAAAGCATAGCAAGAGAAGTTATTCAACTTAATTTTTATCATAGGATCCCAACCATCTTCTAGCTTTCTAGGTATGGAGGCTTCTACTCTAAGTTTCTCCTCCCTAGCTTTGATAAGAGCATTAGTGATATGCTCTGTAAAGGCAAGGTTAATCGTGCTAGTGCGGGGATCTCTAGACATCTTGTGAAGGAAATCAAGAACTTCGGTGAGAGTGCAATTGTCAAAATCAAGGTCACTACTATCTACTTGTTCTTGAGCAATCAAAGAATTTAAAGGAACATCACGAGGATCAACAGAAGATTGCTTCGAAAGTAGAGACATGATCAAGTCAACTTTTTCATTTAGGGAGGAAATCTCCTCGACAGAGTTTACCTTCCTACCTGTTGGAGCGCGTTCGGTGTGCCATTGGGAATTGTTGGTCATCATCTCATCGAGAAGCTTTGTGGCAGCACCAAGTGTAGTTGACATAAAGGTTCCTCCCGCGGCCGAATCTAACAAGTTCCGCGAGGTAAAGTTCAAGCCTGCATAAAAAGTTTGGATAACCATCCAAGTAGTCAAACCATGAGTAGGGCAGTTCTTGATAAGAGATTTCATACGTTCCCAAGCTTGGGCAACGTGTTCATTATCCAATTGTTTAAAATTCATTATGTTACTTCTTAGTTGGATAATTTTAGCAGGTGGATAGTATTTTCCAATAAAAGCATCTTTGCACTTGTCCCATGAATCTATGCTGTTTCTAGGCAAAGACTGAAACCAAATTTTAGCTCCTCCTCTCAAAGAGAAAGGAAAAAGCTTAAGCTTAACAATATTACCATCTATTTCTTGGTACTTTTGCATGTCACAAAGTTCAACAAAATTGTTTAAGTGTAAAGCAGCATCATCTCCAGCACCGGAGAATTGATCTTTCATGACTAAGTTCAGTAAAGCAGGTTTAATTTCATACGAAGGTGCTGAAGTGATAGGTGTGCAGATAAAGTCATCGTTGTTGTGACTAGTGAAGTCACACAACTTGGTGTTCTCGGTGGAACCCATAGTAGCAAGCAAGCAAGATAACTATTTTTGTGATTTTCGATAAAAGATACTAAAGCAAAACTGAAAGGTAAACTAACAAGACTAAATATCAAAGGTAAAAGATAGCGTGCAACTCCCCTATCCTGAAGAGTGGAGTCCCCGGCAACGGCGCCAGAAAACTTTGCTTGATGGCTTCTCGCCCCTCGTTGGTTACCCCAAGTGGAAGGTTTGAGATGCAGTGTAGCGGAAGTTTTCCCTTGGCAATACCAAGGATCGATTTCCCTGAGACTCCCAGTTTCAACAAGAAGGTGTCAACTGCTAACGGCGCCAGATATTAGCAATCAACGTGGACCTGCACACAGATACAAATAACTTTGCTCCCAACGAGTACAGAGAGGTTGTCAATCCCTCTGGCCTTGTAGTTTACAAAGGATCAAACGCAAGTGATAATAGTGATAGGTATAATTGCAATAGTAAGTAAAAAGCGGAAAAGTAAATAGCGGATGTGATCAATGATGGTAATATGGACCGGAGTCTCATGATGTACACTAGTGATGTCTCTCTCCCAAAAGACTATAAAACTGCTATGTGAGGTAAACGAATTACAGCTGGGCAATTGACAGGACCATGTGCGCAAACCAATGCTGACTAAGTTGCAAGAAAGGTAGAGGTTCAAAGCATGGGCGGTACGCCGAGGTAAGTAGACCGAAATCCATCTGCATCTACTACTAATCATCCACCTTGAGATATCTATCCAGAACATCTCGCTGGTATTAAGTTGCGAGTCCCACCCATAGTGTAAACTCAAAGCAACAGACAACTGCATTAAAAGAACTTTGCGTAAAGTAAACAATCCTTGCACCCACGGGCACAAGCACCGTTGTTTTCCCCCTTGTGGCAACAATACATCCCCTAGACTCATGTTTCTGTCACTCAAGCTAGTCATCGAGGGGCATGAACCCACAATCAAGCATAACGTTCCCTCTTGGAGTCACTACCTACTACATGGCCAAAGCAATAAATAACAACGGAGAACATGCAAGAATTACTTACGAACATAAATATAAAAGAGGTGAATCAAATATATTACTCAAGCACAATCTGAACATAATCTCATAATCCATCGGATCCCAGCAAACTCATCATAGCAACAGCATAAGGATTACATATGTGTCTCGATCATGTAGGGCAGCTCACGAGGACTAATTAGTGAAGCACAAGAACGGGAGGAGAACATCACATACCTACTGGTCATGGACCCATGGTCCAAGGGAGACTACTCACAACTCATCTGGGAGGCGTCCATGGTGGTGGAGAAGCTCCCGGTGGTGATCCTCCCCTCCGGCAGGGTGCCGGGAAGGGTTCTCCTGGTGCTCCCGATCTTGGAAGCGGCGGCGGCGGCGGAACAGAGATGAGATCGCGAAAAAGGTTTCCGTCTCGAGGGTTTTGGGAGACGGTCTAAATATATGCCAAAGGGGGGCACCAGACGAGGCTCGGGGGGCCCAGGCGCCCCCTCGGCGTGGCCCAGGGGGGGCGCGCCACCAGGGCGCCTGGAGCCCTGGTGCCCCC
>LR738713.1:634222572-634244983 GCA_902687465.1 Secale cereale | reverse complement strand
TAGGCGATTCCAAGCTACGTTGTATTTGTGGCGGAGCTCGGCAGAGAGAGCCACATTATACTTACGACGCAGCTCGGAGGACTGCAGCTAAGCCCCCGAGTGAGAGGGTTGCTCTTCACTCGGAGTGAGCGTTTGAAACTTAGGCGTTGAGAGAGCCACATTATACTTACGACGCTGCTCGGAGGACCGCAGCTAAGCCCCCGAGTGAGAGGGTTGCTCTTCACTCGGAGTGAGCGTTTGAAACTTAGGCGAGTCACGGGGTCGCAGCTAAGCCCCCGAGTGAGAGGGTTGCTCTTCACTCGAAGTGGATGTTTGTAACTTAGGCGATTCCAAGCTAGATTTTATTTGGGGCGGAGCCCGGAAGACAGAGCCACATTATACTTATGACGCGGTGATACATCCAAAACGTATCTATAATTTCTGCTTGCTCCATGCCTCTTTTGGGTGATATTGCTATGATATTTATACACTTCCATACACTTTTGATCATATTTGGACTAACCTATTAACTCAGTGCACCCCAGTGCCAGTTTCTGTTTTCGACTGTTTTTGTATTTCAGGTTTTCACATTACGAGAACTGCCAGGAAAAATCCAGAAAAATTATATAAAAAATCAGCGTTCCAGAAACTACCGTGCGCCCGAAGGACAGCCGGGGGGGGGGGCACCAGGGCTCCAGGCGCCCTAGCGGCGCCCCCCCCCTGGGCCGCGCCGGGGGGGGTGCCTAGGCCCCCCGAGGCTCCTCCGATGCCCCCCTTTGGCATATATTTAAAGCGTCTCCCGAAACCCTCGAAACAAGAACTCTTTTTCGTGATCTCATCTCTGTGCCGCCGCCGCCGCCGCTTCCAAGATCGGGAGCACCAGGAGAACTCTTCCCGGCACCCTGTCGGGGGGGAGGATCAGCACCGGGAGCTTCTCCACCACCATGGACGCCTCCCGGATGAGTTGTGAGTAGTCTCCCTTGGACCATGGGTCCATGACCAGTAGCTATGTGATGTTCTCCCCCCGTTCTTGTGCTTCACTAATTAGTCCTCGTGAGCTGTCCTACATGATCGAGGCACATATGTAATCCTTATGCTGGTGCTATGATGAGTTTGCTGGGATCTGATGGATTATGAGATTATGTTCATATTGTGTTTGAGTAATATATTTGATTCACCTCTTTTATATTTATGTTCGTAAGTAATTCTTGGATGTTCTCCGTTGTTATTTATTGCTTTGGCCAAGTAGTAGGTAGTGACTCCAAGAGGGAACATTATGCTTGATTGTGGGTTCATGCACCTCGATGACTAGCTTGAGTGACAAAAACATGAGTCTAGGAGATGTGATGTTGCCACAAGGGGGAAAACAACGGTGCTTGTGCCCGCGGGTGCAAGGATTGTTTACTTTACGCAAAGTTCTTTTAATGCAGTTGTCTGTTGCTTTGAGTTTACACTATGGGTGGGGCTCGCAACTTAATACCAGCGAGATGTTCTGGATAGATATCTCAAGGTGGATGATTAATAGTAGATATTGATGGATTTCGGTCTACTTAATTTGGCGTACCGCCCATGCTTTGAACCTCTACCTTTCTTGCAATGTAGTCAGCATTGGTTTGCGCACATGGTCCTGTCAATTGCCCAGCTGTAATTCGTTTACCTCACATAGCTGTTTTATCGTCTTTTGGGAGAGAGACATCACTAGTGAACATCATGAGACTCCGGTCCACATTACCATCATTGATCACATCCGCTATTTACTTTTCCGCATTTTACTTACTATTGCAATATTTATCACTATTATCACTTGCGTTTGATCCTTTGTAAACTACAAGGCCGGAGGGATTGACAACCTCTCTGTACTCGTTGGGAGCAAAGTTATTTGTATCTGTGTGCAGGTCCACGTTGATTGCTAATATCTGGCGCCGTTAGCAGTTGACACCTTCTTGTTGAAACTGGGAGTCTCTGGGAAATCGATCCTTGGTATTACCAAGGGAAAACTTCTGCTACACTGCATCTCAAACCTTACACTTGGGGTAACCAACGAGGGGTGAGAAGCCACCTAGCAAAGCAATTTCTGGCGCCGTTGCCGGTGACTCCACTCTTCAGGATAGGGGAGTTGCACGCTATCTTTTACCTTTGCTTTTAGTCTTGTTAGTTTACCTTTCAGTTTTGCTTTAGTATCTTTTATCGAAAATCACAAAAATAGTTATCTTGCTTGCTTGCTACAATGGGTTCCACCGAGAACACCAAGTTGTGTGACTTCACTAGTCACAACAACGATGACTTTATCAGCACACCTATCACTACACCTGCCACTTCAGCACCTTCATATGAAATTAAACCTGCTTTACTGAACTTAGTCATGAAAGATCAATTCTCCGGTGCTGGAGATGATGCTGCTTTACACTTGAACAACTTTGTTGAACTTTTTGATATGCAAAAGTACCAAGAAATAGATGGTAATATTGTTAAGCTTAAGCTTTTTCCTTTCTCCTTGAGAGGAGGAGCTAAAATTTGGTTTCAGTCTTTGCCTTGAAACAGCATAGATTCATGGGACAAGTGCAAAGATGCTTTTATCGGAAAATACTATCCACCTGCTAAAATTATCCAACTGAGAAGTAACATAATGAATTTTAAACAATTGGATAATGAACACGTTGCCCAAGCTTGGGAACGTATGGAATCTCTTATCAAGAACTGCCCTACTCATGGTTTGACTACTTGGATGGTTATCCAAACTTTTTATGCAGGCTTGAACTTTACCTCGCGGAACTTGTTAGATTCGGCCGCGGGAGGAACTTTTATGTCAACTACACTTGGTGCTGCCACGAAGCTTCTCGATGAGATGATGACCAACTATTCCCAATGGCACACCGAACGCGCTCCAACAGGTAGGAAGGTAAACTCTGTCGAGGAGATTTCCTCCCTAAATGAAAAAGTTGACTTGATCATGTCTCTACTTTCGAAGCAATCTTCTGTTGATCCTCGTGATGTTTCTTTAAATTCTTTGATTGCTCAAGAACAAGTATATGTGAACTTTATCTCTAGAAACAATTTCAACAACAATGCTTATAGGAGTAATTTTGGTAGCAATCCTATACCGTTCCCCTCTAATTCTTATGGGAACAACAATGCTTATCCTAGCACCAGGAACTCCACTACTGAACTAGAGATTATGCTTAAAGATTTCATCACTACCCAAAAAGCCTTTAATAAGAGTGTAGAAGAAAAACTACATAAACTAGATGATCTCGCTTTGAAGGTAGACCATTTAGCCAATGAGATAGAATTGCTTAAAATTAAAACTTCTCCTCTTGAGGAGAGGAAGGTCACTCCTATTAATGCTACTCAAGTGCAAATTAATGAAAATATTAGGATGATGGCTAAACTTAAAGAAAGATGGGCTAGAGAAAGGGAGGAAGAGGATAGAATTAAGAGCCTTCCTACCCACCACACTGTTGCTACTATCCAAGTTGTTGAGGATATCCAAACTCTTAGCACCCAATGTACTCCTGGTCCCGATGGACCTATTAATGGTGATGCTATGACTATAGAAACTACCAAACAAGTGAACCTAAAGGACACCACTACCACTTTACTTGATGCTAGGGACCTTGATTTTGATAATTGCACTCTTACCGAAGTTATTGATTTCCTTCACAAGATGTCTAGAGATCCCCGCACTAGCACGCTTAACCTTGCCTTCACAGAGCATATCACTAATGCTCTTATCAAAGCTAGGGAGGAGAAACTTGGAGTAGAAGCCTCCATACCTAGAAAGCTAGAAGATGGTTGGGATCCTATGATAAAAATTAATTCGAATGACTTCTCTTGCTATGCATTATGTGATGTTGGAGCTAGTACCTCTGTTATGCCCAAAAGAATATATGATATGCTTAAATTGAAACCTTTTGATTCTTGTTCTTTTGGTGTTCGTCTCGTTGATTCTTCCATAAAGAAACCTTTAGGGAGGATCGACGATGTTCTTATCATTGTCAATGACAATTATGTTCCCGTTGATTTCACTATTATGGATATTGAATGTGATCCTTCTTGTCCAATTATTTTGGGACGTCCCTTCTTACGCACCGTTGGTGCTATCATTGACATGAAAGAGGGTAATATAAAATTTCAGTTTCCTCTCAAGAAAGGGATGGAACACTTCCCTCGAAAGAAGATCAAGTTACCTTTTGAGTCCGTTGTACGGGCTAGCTATTCTTTTACTCTTGATAAAACTTGATCTATATGCATTATGCCTAGCTTAAAGGCATAAACGAAAGGGCTTTTGGGAGGCAGCCCACATGAATAAAAATTTTATTTTGCTTTTGTTGTGTCTTGATGTTGTTTACTACTGTAGCATCATCATTGTATCTTTTCTTTTCAATTTTGTGCCAAGTATAGCCTCTGATTGCTAGAAAGTTCAAAAGTTGTGAGGTGCTGTCCAGTAAACAGATTCTGTCCTTGGATAGAAAAATTCGTATAAAATCACCAGATCATCTTTTTGGTCTGAATTTATTTGACAGCGTTCTCTATATAATTGTCTTTCGTGCGTCTGTTCTGAGTTTTTTTATTAGAGTTGCAGAAGTGCCCCGAACAAATCAATTACTACCTGCTGTTCTGTTTTTCACAGATTCTGTCCTGTTTTGCCTTTCCTTCATTTTGCAAACCAAGAGCTTGCTTTTTCTTTGCAAAAACCTTTTGGCAATCTTGAGAAACAGTAGAAATTCAAGAATATCTTTATTTCCAGCAAGGTATAATTATTTTATTATGGGTACTAACCTCGCTAATCAGATTATGATGAGTTATGTATGAAGGGAGTTTTCAAGTGTGCGAGGGAAGATGATAAAAAGATCCAGGAGTGTCAAACGCTCAAGCTTGGGGATGCCCCCGTGCACCCCCAAGAAATATTCAAGGAGACTCAAGCGTCTAAGCTTGGGGATGCCCCCGTGCATCCCCTTCTCCATCAACATTATCAATTCGTCTTTCGTTCCACTATATTTTAATCACTTCATGTGTTATGTGCTATGCTTGGAGCGTCTTGCTTTTAATTTCCTTTTTAGTTTTCCATAACGAGTCAGAACTCAGCGTTCTTTATGTGGGAGAGAAACACACTCCACTTATATCTAGAACATAACATAGAATTTTCATGACTATCTTTGCTGTGTGTGTTCTTTGTCTTTTAATAGCTACTATCATGCTCTGCTCTTAGTATTCACGCTTATCTTTTTAAAGAGCTTGTGTTTAGTTGGTTGCTTGAACTCTCTTTAGTCATCATGCTTATCTTATTAAGAGAGTTTGCTTCCGTTGCATTGGTTAATATGTCTATGATAAAGATGCTACGTGCATAATGGCGCTTAGTAGTTCAGGTTTTCTTGTGGTTAGTCTCAAATAGCTGGGGGATTCCCAATGTGTTATTGGAGTACCAACATGATTTGTTTGCCAATGATGTGGTATGGTTTAGTAATATCTTCCCTCAAGAATTTATTTTGATTGACTTGGCGTATGCTCACGCATATTTAAGACTGTAAAGAAAGTCTGTCAAGCCTTGATGATCTTTTATTTCTGAGTAGCGATATAACTTACATGCCTGATTCAATGTTGCTTTGTCGCTCTGCATGATTATGACCGTCATTGCTCTCTTAGTTGGTCGCTCCCAGTCTTTTGCTAACCTCCACCTATACTAAGCGGACTGACTGCTTGTGCATCCACATCCTTTTAAACCAGTTATGCCATATGAGTCCACCATACCTACCTATATGTGGTATTTCACCGCCACTCCAAGTAAATTTACATGTGCTACCTTTAAAACCTTCAGTTTTGCAATACATAGCTCATGGGAAAGTAGCTTAAAAACTATTGTGGTAAAGAATATGTTGCTTATGTATCTTATTTCTTATAAGTTGCTTGCTGAGCGGTAACCATGTTTCTGGGGACGCCATCAACTGATACACTTTTGTTGAATATCATGTGAGTTGCTATGCATGTTCGTCTTGTCTGAAGTAAGGGTGATTTGCCATGGGTTGAATGGTTTGAGTATGCATATTGTTAGAGAAGAACATTGGGCCGCCAACCAAAGCCATGTATCATGGTGGAAGTTTTAGCTTGGACATTAATCCTCAATCTCTTATGAGAATATGCTTAAGCATTAAAGAGGAGTCCATTATCTATTTTCTATGTTGTCTCGGTATGGATGTCCTCAAGTTGAGATCTATCAAAAACGAGAAATCAAATGCGATCTATCTCCTTGGACCTTTGTACAGGTGACATAGAGGTACCCCTTTGTGACACTTGGTTGAAACATATGTAATGCAATGATAATACATGGAAATCGGAGCTAATTAGGACAAGGTGCGAGCACTATTGGTATTCGATGCATGAGGCTTGCAACTTATAGGATGTCTTATGCATAACACATATGAAGTACTACTACCGTTGACAAAATTGTTTCTATGTTTTCAAAATAAAAAGCTCTAGCACATGAGTAATCCCTGCTTCCCTCTGCGAAGGGCCATTCTTTTACTTTTATGTTGAGTCTCCACCTTCTTTCTTCAAAGCACCAACTACTGAGAGCATGATTGTCATTCTGAGTGTAATGTGCATTGTCCCAAAGTAGCATTGTCTTTTGCATGATTGTGATATCGTTTATTTTGAAATCATTGTATCTAGTCATCACTTAAACCTTGAAGGTGCCCCTACATTTATGTTTTGCTTCACTAAAGGGGGCAAGCTAGATATCACCTTATCATATTTGCACATCATGTTCATTGCAAATCTATTTGATGTTTCAGTATCATATTGTAAAACTTTCAGTTCTTTGTGATTTTCTCATGAGGCAACTTAATTACTACAGATTCATTATCTCAGTAAGCTTTTGTCATATGACTATGAATAAGTCCTATATGGTTAATAGCATGTCACCACATAAATTATTCTTGTTATCATTTACCTACTCGAGGACGAGCAGGAATTAAGCTTGGGGATGTTGATACGTCCAAAACGTATCTATAATTTCTGCTTGCTCCATGCCTCTTTTGGGTGATATTGCTATGATATTTATACACTTCCATACACTTTTGATCATATTTGGACTAACCTATTAACTCAGTGCACCCCAGTGCCAGTTTCTGTTTTCGGCTGTTTTTGTATTTCAGGTTTTCACATTACGAGAACTGCCAGGAAAAATCCAGAAAAATTATATAAAAAATCAGCGTTCCAGAAGCTACCGTGCGCCCGAAGTACAGCCGGGGGGGGGGGGGCCACCAGGGCTCCAGGCGCCCTGGCGGCGCGCCCCCCCCTGGGCCGCGCCGGGGGGGCGCCTGGGCCCCCCGAGGCTCCGCTGATGCCCCCCTTTGGCATATATTTAAAGCGTCTCCCGAAACCCTCGAGACGGGAACTCTTTTTCGCGATCTCATCTCTGTTCCGCCGCCGCCGCCGCTTCCAAGATCGGGAGCACCAGGAGAACTCTTCCCGGCACCCTGCCGGAGGGGAGGATCACCACCGGGAGCTTCTCCACCACCATGGATGCCTCCCGGATGAGTTGTGAGTAGTCTCCCTTGGACCATGGGTCCATGACCAGTAGCTATGTGATGTTCTCCTCCCGTTCTTGTGCTTCACTAATTAGTCCTCGTGAGCTGCCCTACATGATTGAGGCACATATGTAATCCTTATGCTGTTGCTATGATGAGTTTGCTGGGATCCGATGGATTATGAGATTATGTTCAGATTGTGTTTGAGTAATATATTTGATTCACCTCTTTTATATTTATGTTCGTAAGTAATTCTTGCATGTTCTCCGTTGTTATTTATTGCTTTGGCCAAGTAGTAGGTAGTGACTCCAAGAGGGAACGTTATGCTTGATTGTGGGTTCATGCCCCTCGATGACTAGCTTGAGTGACAGAAACATGAGTCTAGGGGATGTGCTGTTGCCACAAGGGGGAAAACAACGGTGCTTGTGCCCGCGGGTGCAAGGATTGTTTACTTTACGCAAAGTTATTTTAATGCAGTTGTCTGTTGCTTTGAGTTTACACTATGGGTGGGGCTCGCAACTTAATACCAGCGAGATGTTCTGGATAGATATCTCAAGATGGATGATTAATAGTAGATATTGATGGATTTCGATCTACTTACTTTGGCGTACCGCCCATGCTTTGAACCTCTACCTTTCTTGCAATGTAGTCAGCATTGGTTTGCGCACATGGTCCTGTCAATTGCCCAGCTGTAATTCGTTTACCTCACATAGCTGTTTTATCGTCTTTTGGGAGAGAGACATCACTAGTGAACATCATGAGACTCCGGTCCACATTACCATCATTGATCACATCCGCTATTTACTTTTCCGCATTTTACTTACTATTGCAATATTTATCACTATTATCACTTGCGTTTGATCCTTTGTAAACTACAAGGCCGGAGGGATTGACAACCTCTCTGTACTCGTTGGGAGCAAAGTTATTTGTATCTGTGTGCAGGTCCACGTTGATTGCTAATATCTGGCGCCGTTAGCAGTTGACACCTTCTTGTTGAAACTAGGAGTCTCTGGGAAATCGATCCTCGGTATTACCAAGGGAAAACTTCTGCTACACTGCATCTCAAACCTTACACTTGGGGTAACCAACGAGGGGTGAGAAGCCACCTAGCATGCAGCTCGGAGGACCGCAGCTAAGCCCACGAGTGAGAGGGTTGCTCTCCACTTGGAGTGAGCGTTCGAAACTTAGGCGAGTCACGGGGTCGCAGCTAAGCCCCCGAGTGAGAGGGTTGCTCTTCACTCGGAGTGGATGTTTGTAACTTAGGCGATTCCAAGCTACATTGTATTTGTGGCGGAGCTTGGAAGACAGAGCCACATTATACTTACGACGCATCTCAGAGGACCGCAGCTAAGCTCCCGAGTGAGGGGGTTGCTCTTCACTCGGAGTGAACGTTTGAAACTTAGGCGAATCGGGTTCGCGGCTAAGCACCCACTGGGGGATTTTGAAGACCAGCGTTTTTAGAAAGCATCAATCATTGGAGGACCACTGCTAACTTGTCTTTGAAACAAATCGGGAAATCTTTATTACAACTCGACCGTCGAGTGTCTCAACTGTAGAAGCGGCGGAGCAGGTCCGCGTTCCACGAACGAGGTTCGTCTTTCTTCTTGGCGAAATTGTAGAGGTGGTATGCTCCGTTGTGCAGTACCTTGGTGATGATGAATGGACCTTCCCAGGCTGGGGCGAGCTTGTGTGGACGTTTCTGATGCACTCGAAGGACCAGGTCTCCTTCCTGGAATGCTCGGCTTCGGACGTTGCGAGCATGGAATCGACGCAGGTCCTGTTGATAGATGGTCGACCGGATTAAGGCCATCTCTCTTTCCTCTTCCAAAATATCGACTGCATCCTGATGAGCCTGCTCTGCCTCGGCTTCAGAGAAGAGTTCCACTCTGGGGGCGTTGTGCAATAAGTCGCTCGGCAACACAGCTTCGGCTCCATAGACCATGAAGAAAGGGGTACGGCCAGTTGACCGGTTTGGAGTTGTCCTCAGACCCCATAAGACAGATGGTAGTTCAGTTACTCAAGCTCCAGCGGCATGCTTAAGATCACGCATGAGCCGCGGCTTTAGGCCTTGGAGAATCAAACCATTTGCTCTTTCTTCCTGTCCATTTGACTGCGGATGCGCCATGGAGGCGTAGTCGACTCGTGTTCCTTGAGAAGCACAGAAAGCTCTGAATTCATCCGAGTCAAAGTTGGAGCCGTTGTCTGTGATGATGCTGTGGGGAACTCCATATCTGAATATCAATTCCCTGATGAAGCTGATGGCGGTGCTCGACTCGAGGTTCTTGATGGGCTTGGCCTCAATCCATTTGGTGAACTTGTCGACTACCACGAGTAGGTGGGTGAATCCGCTTCTGCCTGTTCTGAAGGGGCCGACCATGTCCAAGCCCCAAACAGAAAAGGGCCAGACTAGCGGAATTGTCTTCAAGGCGGACGCCGGCTAGTGGGACATGTTGGAGTAGAATTGGCAACCTGCGCACTTGTCCACAATATCCTTGGCCATCTCGTTGGCGTGGGGCCAGTAAAACCCGGCTCGGTATGCTTTGGCCACTATGGTCCGAGAGGAAGCGTGGTGACCACAAGTTCCCGATTGAATTTCGTCCGGGATCAATCGACCTTCCTCTGGAGCGATGCAGCGCTGAGCGATTCTGGTGACGCTTTCTCCGTAGAGCTGACCCTGAATGACGGTGAACGCCTTGGATCGGCGGACGATCTGACGTGCTTCCTCCTCATCATCCGGGAGTTCTTGCCTGAGCAGATACGATATATATGGCACAGTCCAGTCTGGCGTAATCACTAGGACCTCCATGATCAGGTCGACCACAGCAGGTACTTTGACTTCGGTCGGATATGACGCACTGACTGGCTGTGGGGACTCTTCCATGAAGGGGTCTTCTTTGACAGAAGGGGTGTGCAGATGCTCCAGGAACACATTCTTGGGTATAGGCCTCCGAGTCGACCCAATTTTTGCTAGGTCATCGGCCAGTTGATTCTTGGCTCTGGGCACATGATGGAGCTCTAAGCCTCCAAACTTCTTTTCAAGCTTCCGCACTGCACTGCAATAATTGGTCATTGCCGGGCTCTTGACGTCCCATTCCTTCATTACTTGGTTCACCACTAAGTCAGAGTCGCCATAAACCATCAAGCGACGGACGCCGAGTGAGATGGCCATGCGCAACCCGTACAAAAGTGCTTCGTACTCAGCTTCGTTGTTCGATGAGTCAAAGTGGATCTGAAGGACGTAACTGAGCTTGTCGCCCCTGGGAGAAACCAGGACCACGCCTGCGCCGGATCCGTTCAGCATCTTGGATCCATCGAAGAACATAGTCCAGTGGTTCGACTGAACTTGAGTCGGCAGCTCTTGTTCTATCCACTCGGCCACAAAATCTGCTATAGCCTGAGACTTAATGGCTTTCTTCGCTTCAAACTTGATATCTAACGGAAGAAGTTCAATCGCCCATTTTGCCACTCGACCGGTTGCGTCTCGGTTGTTCAGGATCTCTGACAGCGGGGCGTCGCTGACGACTGAGATTGTATGGTCCGAAAAGTAATGGGAAACATTTTTTGCAGTCAAGTAAATCCCGTACACAAGCTTTTGGTAATGTGGATACCTTTGCTTGGAGGGAGTCAAAACTTCAGATATGTAATAGACCGGGCGTTGGACCTTGTATGCCTTGCCCTCTTCTTCCCGCTCGACCGTGAGTACAGTACTGACAACTTGTCCGGTGGCTGCAATGTACAGTAAAAGAGGCTCTCCGTTGACTGGGGTAGCGAGCACCGGCTGGGTCGACAGCAGGGCTTTGAGCTCTTCAAACGCTGCTTCGGCTTCGGAATACCACTCGAACTTGTCTGATTTCTTCATGAGTTGGTAGAGAGGCAGTGCCTTCTCACCAAGACGAGAAATGAATCGACTCAATGCGGCCAAGCAACCAGTAAGCTTCTGGACGTCGTGTATACGCTCGGGGCGTTTCATTCGGAGGATGGCGCCGACCTTCTCTGGGTTGGCGTCGATTCCCCGTTCGGAAACGAGAAAACCGAGCAACTTGCCGCGAGGAACTCCAAATGTACACTTTGATGGATTGAGCTTGATATCATAGCTTCTTAGGTTTGCGAATGTCTCAGCGAGGTCGGTCAGCAGGTTGGAACCTTTCTGTGACTTGACCACAATGTCATCCATGTATGCCTCGACGTTCCGACTGATTTGCTTTATTAAGCACTTCTGGATCATGCGCATGAAGGTAGCGCCGGCATTTTTGAGACCGAAAGGCATGGTGACATAACAGAAACACCCGAAGGGGGTGATGAAAGCTGTCTTGATTTCATCGGGTCCGAACAGACGGATCTGATGGTACCCGGAATACGCGTCCAGAAAGGATAACCGTTCACATCCCGTAGTCGAGTCGACTATCTGATCGATGCGGGGAAGAGGAAAATGATCCTTCGGGCAGGCCCGATTGATGTGCTTGAAATCGATGCACATGCGGAGAGACTTGTCCTTCTTGGGGACCATGACGACATTGGCGAGCCACTCAGAGTGGTAAATCTCGCGGATAAACTCAGCTGCCAGGAGCCGAGCCACTTCCTCGCCAATTGCCTTTCGCTTCTCCGCAGCGGACCGACGGAGATGTTCCTTCACAGGTTTTACCTTCGGGTCGACTCGCAAATGGTGCTCAGCCAGTCCCCTGGGTACACCCGGCATTTCTGATGGTTTCCATGCGAAGATGTCCTAGTTCTCACGGAGGAACTGGACAAGCGCTTCTTCCTATTTGCTGTCGAATGTAGTGGAAATGTGGGTCGGTGCTGCGTTGGGGTCGGTGGGGTGGATGTGCACGGGTTTTGTGTCCCCGGCCGACTGGAAAGCTGATTCGGAAGCTGGCTTCTTCGCCCTCAGCAAATCACTCGTATCCACGCTCTTTTGGTACTCCTCCATCTCTACTGCTGCCATTTGCTCGTCGGCGATCTTCGAGCCTTCCTGGAAGCACTCTTCCGCTTTCTGACGGTTCCCAGTGACGGTTATGATGCCGTTGGGTCCTGACATCTTCAGCTTGAGGTAAACGTAATATGGTCGAGCCATGAACCTGGCGTAGGCGGGCCTACCCAGGATGGCGTGATAAGCGCTGTTGAAGTCCACCACTTCGAACGTCAGCTTCTCTTTGCGATAATTTTTCGACTCACCAAAGACCACGTCGAGTGTGATCTGACCAAGTGAGTCGGCTTTCTTCCCGGGGATTACCCCGTGTAACCTCATGTTACTTTCTCTCAGCTTGGACATCGGAATGCCCATATCCCGGAGGGTTGCCGCATACAAGATGTTCAAGCCACTGCCCCCATCCATCAGGACTCTGGTCAGACGCGTGCCCTCGATCACCGGGTCGACCACCAGTGCCTGCCGTCCGGGGGTGGCAATGTGTGCTGGGTGATCAGACTGATCGAATGTGATGGGGGTCTGGGACCATTTCAAAAATGTGGGGGTCGCCGGGGCAACCATATTTACTTCTCTATTGATGACTTTCAATCGAATTTTGCTCTCGATGTCTGCGAAGATCACCAAAGTGGAGTTGATCAGGGGGTATCCTCCGTCCCCTTCCTTGTCTTCGGATTCTTCTGATTCCTTCCCATTCTCAGTCGACTGATCTTTCTGGAAGTTCTGGATCAGGAGCCGACACTGTCGAGTGGTGTGCTTGGGATATACCAAGTTTTCCTCTTCATCTTTTTTCGTGTGTATGGGGCACGGCTAGTCGAGCACATCATCTCCAGCTTCATCCTTCACTTTCTTAGGGGCCCGGGAACCTATCGGCTTTCCTTTGCCCTTTCCCTGATTGACCACTGCAGCCTCGCCCTGAGCAGCTGGCTCGGCCTTGCGCTTGTTCTTCCGATTGGAATTCTGATCATCCTGTCCGACTGGTTTCTTGCCGTTGCGGAGCCGATCGGCATCTTCACCGTTGGCGTACCGACTGGCAATCTCCATCATCCACGACAGGGACAGATCGCCTGTTTGACCAAACTTCAGATTCATCTCTTGGTTACGCACGCCTTCCTTGAAATCGCAAACTGCCTCATGCTCAGACACATTCTCCACCGTGTGATGCAGGGTGGTGCATCGCTGGATGTAATCTCTCAAAGTTTCATTCGACTTATGCGCGCATTGCTGAAGCTGTGCGAGTCCAGCAGGCCGCTTGCAGGTGCCTCCGAAGGTCCGAATGAACACTCGCGCGAGCTCTTCCCAACTATAAATACTCCCGGGGGCCAACTGATTGAGCCACGCCCGAGCAGAACTGCCCAGCATCAGAGGAAGGTGCTTCATGGCCATGTCGTCGTTGCCGCCTCCGATCTGTACACCCACTCGATAGTCTTCTAGCCAGGTGTCTGGTTTCGACTCGCCGGTGAACTTGCTTACCCCCGCCGCTAACCTGAAGTTTGGGGGGATCTCTACGGCTCTGATAGCACTGCAGAAACACTCGGGCCCAGAGACAGGTGCTCGGTTGCCACTCGGTTGATCCCTGCCTTGCTCTTCTCAGAATGCCCTGCTCCGGTCGACCCGTACCTGCACAAGGATAGACCTTGCATCGAAACCTGGCCTCCGAGGATCTGGGGGAATCCTCCGCTCATCGTCACGCAGGCGCCAGCCCTCGTGCTGCCAGGGCGAGTACGATCCGCTTCCCGGAGGAGGCGTAGGCACTCGACGGTGGTCATGATGTCCGGGTCGACGATCGTCCTGCCCGTCATTCCGACCCAGATGCCGGTCTTGCCGCGGGCCAAGTTCCTCATGCCTCGCGGGCGATCTTGGACTGTGGGCCGACCAAACGGTGTCTGCAGCCACCGATCTGCTGTGAATCCTGTTGCGCGACTGAGAAGCAACCGCGTTTTGCTCTTCAGCCGTTCGGAGCAAAGCTCGGATCTGCTGAAGGCCTCTGCCAGCCTCCGACTAAGAGGGTTGAATCGACTCCGCGATGCAAGCCGTGGCTTCGAGGTTCTGGACTGGCGTGCGGAACACCTGAGTCTCGCGCTGGCGCGATTGCCGCGGTCGTCGACTGGACTCGGGGACCAGTCGGCGGGCCTGTTCGTCGAGTGCGCGTTGGATATTCTCCAAGCGCGCGCGCTCGGCCACGGTGGCCAAGTGTGTGGCTTCGAGGGCCAGAGCCTCCGGAGAATCCCCCACGATGGGAGTGAAGAGTGCATCTTCGTTGCGGCGACAAAGCTCAGCCCTTTACTCGGAGGTGAGGGGTTGAGGAATGTAACTGTCGTTGTCGTGTGACCGGCCGCCGCCGCTGCCACCGTCTCCACCGCGAGGAAATCCCGGCGGGCTGCGGCGCGAGTCGACCATGAGGATTTCCGCTGCGGGATCGCTGCTCCCGCACTCGGAAACAAAATCTACGAGCTCGGTCGACTAATCGGCCGGCCCGTAGAGGTAACCGTTGGGCTCGATGGCCGCGACTTGAGGGGTGGCCGTTCGACGGGCCACAGCGTGTTTCACCCATCGCTGGAGCCGCGAGCGACCGGATCGCTTGCGGCGGCGTCCGGCGGGGATGGGGGACGATGTAGGGATCGATGAATATTGAGTCGACGGCTGCCGAAGGAGGACGCCGCAGGCGCTGGCGCGGAAGTGCGCAGACCCCCGGGTGGGCAGAGCCTCGACGTCAAGAGAGGCCTCCTGGAGCCACGCGGAGTCGTCGGCGATGAAAACGAGCGCGCAGAGCCGGATCTCTCGGCCCAACGCTAAACCACCACCTGACACCATGATGAAGGAGGTCGGAGAAGAAGTTGCAATCTCACCAGATGTCGCTAAGACGCCTTGCCCCACGGTGGGCGTCAACTGTCGTGGTTCTAAGTCTGACAGTATGAGTAGGGGGTACGAATGGGGAGGCAAGGCCCTAGCTATGGTGGAGTTGTACACAAGGTGTTTACGAGTTCAGGCCCTTCTCGGAGCAAGTAACAGCCCTACGTCTCGGTGCCCGGAGGCGGTCGACTGGTATGTGTATATGTGAGTTACAAAGATGCGAACCCTTGTACTGGAGGAGGGGGGTGGCTTATATATCGCGCCAGGACCCCAGCCATGCCTCACGTTACCAAGGGTTCAATGTAAATTAAGGTGGGCGTTACTGATAACGCCTACAGTAAAGAGTAATTAAGGCATTCACTACGGCGAGTAAATACCAGACCGTTATTGTCCTAAGGGACCCTTGACCTTCGGTGGTCGAGTGCCTTGAATTGGTCGAGTGGAGTTGAGTCGTCTTGTGGGTGATGTCCAGTCGAGTGGGATGTCCTCTTGGACCGTCTCGGTCAACTGTCTATTACTTCATAAGTTTTGTTTTTTAATCTTCTAGGATAGTGACCTTGGGTGGGGTACCTTGGTCGGACCTGTGACCCTACCCTAAATCTGTAATCTATCACTAGGCTCTCCGAGGAAGGAGTTGAGAAATTAGGCAAAATTCATCCTCCAAGGCCACGGTTCGGGTAATTCTTCGTCTGAATGGGTTCTTTTCTTGTTCGGTTCTTCCCGTGGCTCGATGGCCTCGTGTGGGACGCAGTAGTTCATTGGAATTGGCGACGGCATGTGACAACCATGTATGTGCTTATGTAGGCGGTGTTACTCGTGTTGTGATGCCCCGTTTATGGTGAGGATGGAGGGCAGGATTGCGGCCGTGGATGGAAACGACGTGTAGTACCATGGACGTGTCTCGGGACAACAATGAGAAATTAAAGAAAAGTTCATTGGGTTCTCGCTGGAGTCTCACCGAAATTTTGTCGGAGGTCGGCGGGGCTGCGGGGTCTTGACAGGCGTACAGGGTGGTCACCGAAGGCAAAAAAGAAAATGGGATGGAGGCCACGCTGACATGGATGCGGCAGAGTTAGAGAGAGGCGGCGCACGATCGTGGACCATTTCTCCCTATAGTAGTGCAGTTGGACTAGCATGTGTATGTAGCTCGCGGTCGTACACATTGGTACCACGTGACAGTGATTGCACTAATAGCTCGATTTCCATTGATACTGATCAGCGTCAAAATCATGCGATATTTAGCTTGAACAAGTTCGTGACAACGATCTTTTTTATTAGTATAAAAATAAAGACATGGGAATTATTTTGTTTGGGGTATTATCCCGGTCTGATTCGTTCAACGGCAATGCCTTCACCTTTATTGACGAGCCAACTTGAAGGGCCGCAAAGCTACATATCAACGATGGAGCTGCGTCGACCTCGGATGTGGAGGTGATCTGTTATTTTTTTTCTTTGAGGACATTTGTTGTGGTGCCAGAGACAGGTGACATGCGTTATTGTCAAGCTAAGAGAATTCTTCAGTCTTGTTTGTAATTTTACTTCTTAGCCGATGGCCCTACGTGCAAACGCTAGCGTTCTGCTGTCTTTTCATATTTTTCGAATCAGTATGTATGTAACTTGTACTATAATTCTTATGATATTGTACATGAGATACGCATTGTTCTAAAAATACATCCGCTAACGATTTCCATTGACACCGACCGGCCGGATCAGCGTCAAAATCATGCGATCTTTAGCTTGAAAATATTTGCCACAACGATTTATTTTTCTAAGTAGAAAACTGAACACGTGGGATTATTTGTAGTACGATACTACACTCGAAAGGGATTGGCATTTGATTTCGGGTTCGGTATGAAGTTTTGGATTAGGGTAGAACCAAGGAGGTGCTACGACGATTGGAAGTTTTCCCGTAAGAAATAAAAAAGGCCGGACGAAGTAAAAGCTTAGCACAGGATATGCGTCAAAGCGTGGCGGTCTGATCCATGAGATGCGTGCGCCGGTGAGGCTCCATTGATCGATCCGTGAAACGGCATTGTGGCCGTCCATCTGTGTCGCTCTCGGACCACACTTGGTGCAGACAGACATGGACTGTTTTGGACGTGCCGTGATACGCTGGTCCTGTGTTTAAAAGAAATCTACAAGATCACTACGTAGTAGTGTTTCTATCACTAGAGTACAATTTAGCACATACAGGGAAAATAAACAAAACAAAACTATGGCCGGAAGCGGAACAGTGTGCTAGCTCGTGGAGAAACTGGAATTCTCTTATCACGGCGGGTCACATCACATGTACGTTCCACACGTACAACACAGGTTACGTGCAGAGGCGTGCCAACTTTGAGTGGCGCCATTTCGAATACCCAGACGGCTTATCAGACCGGCCCGTAGACGTCCCGATCGGGTCTAGTACGTACGTGCGCCGTACGTATCGGCACCGCCGGCCGTCTAGCAATCAATCAATGGGACAGCGCAGGACGCCCACCGGCCTTCTAGCCGTCAACTTACATTCCAAGCTGGCTTACTGTCGCAGGCTAATAATCAAACAGTGTTGCGTGTGGCCAATAGATTTCTTGATCGCTCGATTAGGAACACATAGCTGGATGATTGGTACTACTAATAGCTCCTTCGTGCTCGCATGTACTTGTCCAGTTCTTGTCCGGCGGCGATCGATCGCGTACTATGGTAGTATACTCACAACGCAAGAGCTTTGTCAACCAATTAATTATGATAGAACGCGACCACTCGCGTGCTCAAGAGCTGTTTTTGTCGCCTACTCGGTCTTGTATCTAAGAAAATCTTCACTCGCCAGATAGAGATAGCTTTGCGATCGGGGAGGACGGTGACTTGCCTTCCTTGGTCCGGGCCGGCTTCCGGAGCACCCAAAGGCCGCACTTCTTTCTGCCCGGTGAGAGCCAAATCGTCGCGGTTGGTATCCGCGACGTCTCGGCCGCGTTTGTTTGTTTGTCCCGACGTTTTCCGGTCCGTCCACCTCACTAGTTGCACTACCCGGTGGCACCCTGTCCGTGGAGTTAAAAACTCGGGAGCCTTTCGCTGTGAGCCGTTGTATTTTGGACGTCTGATCTGACCCGAGGGTAGATGGATCGCTATCTCTAAAATTCGGGCCTATCTGGACAAGATTTACTCCCAGCCAGCTAAAGATTATTGCAAACCATCGGTCGGTCTGAGCTGCATTTTCTACTGTATAATTTCAACTAAAACCACGTCTCTTATTCATGAACAGAGGGAGGGTACCAAAAAGAGAGCAGAGTCCTTTTCATCTGGCGGCTGCATGATGCATGTTCGTCTCGCCGTCCAATCATTCGAGGCGGCGGCCGCGGGATTGACGTGTGCGTGCCGCCGCGTACGTTTTCGTCGAGGTCGAAAACCACGCGTGTGGACGTGGTGGTAACGTGAACTTCCCATGGCCATGGGCCTGGCTTGGGCAACGACAATCGGATTAAGGCCGATAGTGTTTGACAAACTGGCCTGTGCTGGGTTGATGTGGAGTGGCCAAGTTGGCTTCTCTTCTCCGCCGTTGGACCTGGGCATGGTCGCGCGGCACAGTCCGGCAGACCAGCAGTGTACGGCCGGGAGAGAGACCCGGCACTGTTGCCGCCGGGAGAGGCGTGCTTCACGCTGTTCCGTCCGCGTCAGACCCACGAGGAAAACTCAACAGCAAAACGTGCGACAGCTGAAGGCGTGGATTACCTGTATGTAATAAGTAGTACTTCCTCCGTTCAATAATGTAGTGCCTATAGATTTTTACAAAAGTCAAACATTATAAACTTTGACCATGTTTATAGAGAAAAGTATGTACATCTAGAATACCAAATGCACATCATTGGATACATCACTACTAGAAAAAGGTCTATTAATGGCGCACCTAGTTTGGCCATTAATGGCGCATTAGGGGTGCGCCATTACTAGCACGCCATTAGTATACTTTACTAATGGCGCACCTCTGGTGCGCCATTAGTATCTGGTATACTAATGGCGCACCACAGATGCGCCATTAGTATGCCTCCCAGGGGCCATGTGTAGCCAGGTGCTTTGGCATACTAATGGCGCACTCTGCTGTGATGCGTCATTAGTATGAATATTAGATTTTTTATTTTCTGTTTTTTGCACAGGTTATGCATATATATAAATATAATTTCTCGTGGAGCCAACATATATGGTACGCACATCGAAACTATTAGAATCTACTCCCTCCGTTCCGATTTACTCGTCGTGGTTTTAGTTCAAATTTGAACTAAAACCACGACGAGTAAATCGGAGCGGAGGGAGTATATAATAGCTCATAGAACAACTTAGCATCATGCATCATCGATCATAATAATAATAAAAACTCAACATTGGTATTAAATAATAAGTCTTACACACCATTATCGACCATACAACTTCTACTACGTAGCAATTTTCTAAGATAAAATGGCATAAAACAAGATGGCGTTTATCTCTAAATCAATTAGATTTAAAGGGCCATTATGGAGAACGCAGATTATCTTGTCTCCATTTCTTGCCCTTCTCACTCTATTGCTTCCAAGTACTTCCTTACGAATTTTCGTTATTTTTCGCCATTCTTTGATTCTCATTCCTTCATTTTTAGAAGAAATCTGATATGGACACGTGTGATTTGTAGGTTCACCTGGCAGAATGTTTAAAACTTGTAGTTGATCAGATTGAAACATGACAGGAGGCACACGGTCACTAGGGAGAATCTGTTGCAAAACATATAGTAAGACTTCGTAGTTAGCATTGTAGTTCAGTTCGAGAAGAACTAATGCAAAACATGCACGAATGTCGTAATAGTAAAAAAATCTTACCATGGTATCTCCATTGATATTAACGTAGTTCAAGACGTGCACTAGTGGGACGTATTGACTATATTGTGGATCAATATTGCGATATTGAATGTAATCCAGAAGAAAGGAATAAAAAAAGATGATCTGCTCTTTGTCCTTATAAGTACATTCTGAGCCAGGGGTGTAGTAGGTTCTATCTAGCATCATCCTCACATTATTTGAATAATCAAAATAACCTATCAATGGAAATAAGTTGTCAACTATTTTGAAATAAACAATATAAATTACTAAATAACTATGTTTGATAAACTCACTTCTCGGTAGAATTGGAATCATATCGTCAACAAGGACCCAAATGTCCAAATCATCTTCGGCGATGGAATCCGGATTACCAAGATCCATGGTGAGAAGCATACCCACATAAAAACCATATATCTTGCAAAATGATTCCCAATTCTTGCAACCAAAAGTGGTTACGTTATCTGAATTGTACAAATCCACTTCTAAATCAACATTATGCATGGTCCTTAGTTGAATTTGCTTTGTCTCCGAAGTTTCATGATCTTCAAATCCCATCCTCTCCAAGACATAGCGTCTTGCATGACACGGGATAAACTAGTTGCATGTAAAAGAAGAAAATTAATTACTTACACGTTGAAGTAGCTAGAAATCGTGCTCAATTAATTACGAAACAAGACTTGTCGTTGCGTACCGTTTCGACATCGAAGGTCTCGTCGAGCTTAATACTGAAGTAACGACCGTCTACCAGGTGAGGCCTGTCGCACAGACCCCGGTCGTCACCGCACCAGGAGCACTCCGGGATCCTATCGTCGTCGGAAGACGACATTTCCTATGTTTCAAAGAGATTAAACTTTATAAATTAAAAATATGTACCTAGACAAGCTAGCTGTGGCACCACTAAGGGACTCAAGTTGTTCGGTGGCCTAAACGAAGGTACATACTAACAGATGTGCAACATGTTGCGGTTGTTGCCTGCATTATCCCTTACGATGATGTTTTTCTTTTCTTTTGGGCGGGCTAATGAGTTGACGAAAAAGCTCTTGCGCAAGTAACAATGTGTACTCTCTTGCTGAAAATCGCACGAAGAGAAAAAAAACTGCTTTACTTGACAAAGATGATCTCAGTAAACCTGCAGGTGTTCCCAATGTGTGCAAGCAGCGGGAAATCTTAGGTCCTGCTCCTGAAGCAGAGCATTGCAGATAGATGCCCATGTTTTTGCATTCAGAAACCAAACAGTACCACCTATGCAAATTCATATCAAAGTATCTCAATTTCATTTAACTCAACCCATGATTGAAGGAAGAACTAGATCAAAGCATGATCAGTACTAGTGATAATCGGAGCAAAAATGATTCAAATTTCATATTAGCAACATAATTGGCAAAATGGCAACACCAACATCAATCAGCAGCATCTGGGCAATTGCACGACAAAACGGCATCCGTATCAAGGAATTTGAAGATGCCTCAAAGCATTGTTTAACAACAAAAAACACAATCAGGAAGCATATATCTGAATTCAATTAGCAAGCATGCTCCCATCCCCAAACCCCCCATCTTGCAGCCTGCAACCATATTTACACACAGATCAACTGCAACTAGCAGCAATCAATACTCAAAAGTCAAAAGCCACCACAAAACCACCACAAAACTAGCAGCAATCAACATGTTGCACATCAACTTTATAAATTAAAAATATGTACCTAGACAAGCTAGCTGTCGGAAGACGACATTCAGGTTGTTCGGTGGCCTAAACGATGCCCGATATTAACCTTAATTGCAGAAATTTCATACAAGCATCCAAATACTCATGCTAAGACACTGGTCTGTAACAGACTACCAAGAGTACGGCTAGGCGCCAAGAAGGGGAAAACTATCTATTTGATTTGCTCCCCAAATGCAAGAATCCAAGGCACTACAAAAACTACAATCTTTCCTGGTCTAAGCATTATCTGATCAATTAAGGAACTATAGGCAGAGGCCAAGCTGCAATACATCGAGCTCGTAATACCACTACTGCATCAAATATACTGGGCGGCCATGGACGAACAAAGCAGCAGCGATACATGGAGCTCAATCGCTAGGGGTCGTACCTTGGCGTGGTTCCAGGTGTTGGCGACGGTGAGGGGCCCGTGGTCGGTGAGGATCTGGAGGAGGCGGCCGGAGATGGCCACGCACCTGGGGAATGCCGGGGCGTCGGGGGCACAGGCGTCGAGGCCGGGGCGTCGGGGGCGCGGGCGGCGGCGGCGTAGCTCCGGGCGTCCGGGGCGTCGGGGGAGGGGGTCGCGCGGGCGGCGGCGGCGTAGC
>LR738713.1:634204389-634216405 GCA_902687465.1 Secale cereale | reverse complement strand
CCCCCACACACACACACCCCAAAACAACGGCAACCGACAGTCCGCAACCAGAGAAACTGGTGAAACAGCAAATTAGGTGAAAGAAAACGGTTGCATCGGTCACGTCATCATCACAAAAATAATTAACAAGGGAAAATCATGTCAAAAAATTAACAAGGGGAAATCACAGTCTAGACATGATGATTCCGTGCTAATGGTCACCGTGATTCATTGCTAATTCACTCCAAAATTACTGTCGTCTCTCTCCGAAAAGGGCCAAACAAAATTCACAGAATCACCGTCGTCAGTGCGAGAATATCTTGCCTGCCCCCAAAGGCCCAAACCCAGAGGAAAATTCCAACCCCTGCTGCCTATAAAATCACAGCCCATCATCCTCGCTAAGCCCCCAATCTTAGCGTGACCTCCCAGGACAAAACACCCCACCCACCCTCCCCATTGATGCGACACACGTGAAAAGTGTGCCGGATCCAAAAATCATGTGATGCAACTGCTTCCAAAATGGTGATAGACTTATGAACATGACACTGATATTGCCTTTGTAAAGCCTTCATACAATTCTTCCATTTTCAATATATGCAGTCAAAAGTCCAAGCAAACATGACCGCCTTCTTACTTATGAGATTGTCAAGAGCCTCTCTGTGTCAGCAATAGTTGGTTCTCTCGGATATTGATGTCCGAACACCTCGACCACGGCAGTTGCAAACCTGACAATGGCATCTGCACGTGTACTCTCAAACATTCGTAGGTATTTGTCCCATGAATCAGCGTCCGTGCCAAATGCAAACATCCGTAGTGCAGTCGTGCACTTATGGTAGCTACATAAACCAATCATTCTCATGTCGTCCTTCTTCAAGACAAAGTAGTCATTATAGGATGGGTCGTCATGGTACAAACGATCGAAGATAGTCTTGCGCATCCGAAAACGTCGATGAAAATGGTTAGCGAAAAGTGCATCCAGGGCAAAGTAGTCGGCCATCAGTGTAAAATGGCCGCACGCCCAATTGCGGTTGAGCACTCAACAACTCTTAATCGAGCCCTTGAAATTGAGAACATGCTCCTCCACACGCTCCGCGTCTTCAAGGATTGCCTGCATCATCGTCGTCTCATCCGAGTACTCCTCGTCGGATGAGTCATTAGACGTTTCAACATAGTGCTTGTATATGAACTCCAAATTAGAATCTATTGCTAGAAAGGAGAAGGGAAAACTGTTTTTAGCTCTGGCAACTAATCGAACAGTTGCCGAACATGGTGAGTACAGTAGTAGCGGATGGTACCCGGCGAAGCGGGCAGAGGACATGGGTTAAATGACGACGGGCGAGAAGCGAGGTGGAGTCCTACATGTCTACTGTCCGGACTCTTGCAAAGCTCTTTCATGTTTGTCCTCGGTTTACGGAAGAAAGTACGTTCGGACCGTCCTACAAACTGGTATAGACCCGCGTAGGTTGGCTTCCGCGGTCCAGACGTAAACGGGCTGTTTGTGAGTCCGCCTTAATAAAGCCCTTAAAGCAATAGTATTTGACAAACTGGCTGGTGTTGTTGTGCTGACTGGGGTGGAAGTGGCCGGCAAAAATCACTATTCTGACATGTGGTGAGAAATCAATTCACAAATTGAACTGTTGATGATTTTTTTTTTACTTACCTGATCCTTTCGTGTAGCGTCCGACAGTCAGTCGTCACACTACACTGTGCAGCGCCTGACTTGCAGGCGCTACACGTCTGGCCAGCGTCGCACCCCAGGCGGCCTAAAAATTGCTAAGTGTAGGATCGAAGAAGTATGTCTAGAGGGGGGGGTGATTAGACTACTTGACAATATAAAAATCTGCCTTTTGATTATGCAAAGTTTTAGGCAGTTTTACAATTAAGATCAATTCAAGTATCACACTACACATGCAATTCTAGAGTATGGGCAGCGGAAAGTAAATTGCACATATAGTAAAGAGAGGTGGAGAAGATCAAACGCAGTTTGGAGACACGGAGATTTTTGTCGTGGTTCCGATAGGTGGTGCTATCGTACATCCACGTTGATGGAGACTTCAACCCACGGAGGGTAACGGCTGCGCGAGTCCACGGAGGGCTCCACCCACGAAGGGTCCATGAAGAAGCAACCTTGTCTATTCCATCATGGCCTACGCCCACGGAGGACTAGCCTTACTCGGGGTAGATCTTCACGAAGTAGGCGATCTCCTTGCCCTTACAAACTTCTTGGTTCAACTCCACATCTCAACGACGGAGGCTCCCAAGCGACACCTAACCAATCTAGGAGGCACCACCCTCCAAAAGGTAATAGATGTTGTTGATGATGATGAACTCCTTGCTCTTGTGCTTCAAATGATAATCTCCCCAACATTCAACTCTCCTCACTGATATGGCTGTGGTGGAAGAAAGGATTGAGTGGAAAGCAACTTGGGAAGGCTAGAAATCAAGTTTCATATGGTAGGAATGGAATGACTTGATCTCAACACAAGGGTAGGTGGTTCTCTTCTCAGAAAGTGTATGGTAGGAGTGGTAGACTTTCTGATGGCTCTCTTCACGAATGAAGAGGGGGTGGAGGGGTATATATAGCCTCCACACAAAATCCAACCGTTACACACATATTTGAGCAATCTCGGTGAGACCGAAGTGAAAACTCGGTCAGACCGAAAGTTCAAATATAGTGAACGTTGGGATTTTCGGTGGGACCGAAAATACCATCTCGGTGAGACCGAAAGTGCAAAAGATATGAACGTTGGAGTTTTCGGTGGGACCGAGAAAGAAAACTCGGTTAGACCGATTTGAGAAAGGACAGGAACATGCCATTATCGGTGTGACCGAAAATGCAATATCGGTGAGACCGATTTGAGCCAAGACAGAAGCTTGCCCATTTCGGTGAGACCGATAATGCAAACTCGGTTATTCCGAAATGATGTCAAACGGTTACAGAAGGTTGGCAGTCCAGTCTCGGTGAGACCGATCTGAAACTCGGAATGACCGTTTTTTCTAGGGTTTGGAATATGGCTGAAGTGGTTCATCTCGGTGGGACTGAGTTGGAAGAATCGGTTTGTCCGAGATTACTTATGAGTGTGTATTGTAGTGAAAGTTGCTGATAGTTAAAGGAGATATATCACTAAGCACTTGAGCAACCAGATCATCAACACAACCTCATCCCCTTTTAATAGTATTGGCTTTTCCTATGGACTCAATGTGATCTTTGATCACTAAACCAAAAATAGAGTCTTGAGCTTTTGCCAATGCTTGCCTTAGCATTTGAGGGGTCCACTTCTTCAGTCATCTTGCCATACCAATGTGATTGAATTTCCTGAAACATACTTGATAAAAGCATTAGTCCAACCACAAAGTATGTTGTCATTAATTACCAAAATCACCCAGGGAGCAAATGTGCTTTCAATCTCCCCCTTTTTGGTAATTGATGGCAACACACTAAAATTATACTAAACAAGACATCAAAGCTTATTGAAAGAAAGACAGAATTATCATGAAAGCTTTGACAAGCATGTAGTACACAGGCTCCCCCTACAAGTGTGCAAGATTTTCATAGATTATGGTTTTGGACTACCACAAGCACACAAGAGAGATAAGCAAGTAGTGCTACATGCAGCTTGGCTATATGCATCAGAGCAGATGAAAGGAAGTGAGTGATAATGCATATGTGCATGGTGATTTCTTGCAAACAAGTATTTACAAGCAAGTCACCATCATGCACATTCTGCAAGATGCATATACTTACCTTGAGGTTCCTTGGCATTGTACCTGAAGGGATAAACTTGGGAAAACAAGGTTAGGTAACACAAGAGTATTCCTTCAACCAACTGCAAGAACATCAAGAGTACCAAGCCAGGGAGAACATGTACAAAGAGTGTCTCATATTGAGCACAGGCTTGAATCAGCAAACATGTCTCCGAAACTAAAGGATTTTCAATGAACTCTGAGAGATTTTGCTTTCCATAAGATATCAATTGTGAAGATTCCTCTAAGTCTTCTCCCTCTAAACTGAAAGATTTCATAAGATATCAGAACAAGGGGTTTTGATGGAAATAGCAAAATCAAAAGAATGATGCCAATTGTAATGTCCAATGTAAAACACGACAAAGCTTTGATGTGATTCTCTCCCCCTTAAGATAAGATTGCTTTTCTTCTTCCCTAAGTGTTCTCTTCTCCCCTTACTCCCCCTTAAGTCTTCTCCCCCTTTGACATCAAGTGCCGAAAAGGACAACAAATTAGGAAGGACAGGAAAGATGAAAGGAAAGAAGTGGGATCCTTAAGAATCACAACAGGGCAAACAAGAACATTTAGAGAAACAATTTGAGTCTTCTCCCCTTTAAGATTTAAATTTGAGTGGAGCTGCAGAAGTTGATGTCCTGGAAGATAAATCGGTGACACCGAATTAGATGGATCGGTGGGTCCGAATCCTTTTCGGTTAAACCGAAAGTTTCAAATCGGTGACGCCGAGTTTATTCCAAGGAAATACAAAAATAATTCAGCTCACTTCGCAAGGAAAGTTTCAAAAGATTTGCAATGAATTTGTAAAAGATTTTCGGGGAATTGATCAGAGCCAGAAGGATATTCACAAAGAAACATAAGAAAAGAGATAAAAAGATTCCTAGATGAAGTTTTTTTTTTGTGTTTAGAAAAACTCAATGAGAGAACATAAGAGAAAATAGAAAGACTCCAAAACATATGTACTTCATCTAGATAAAGGTCGGCGACAAAGTCACCTATGTTTGAGTATATTGACTTAGGAGTCAAATGAGGACATTTGATCATAGGTCATACTCATCGTTTAAGCTCAAAATGGGGTTGCCATTTTTCGATTAAGCATTTGATGTGATCACATCTTATGAAGCTGCTTGTACTCATGACTTTGAGCAAAGCTCCTCAAAGATGTGAAGAACATACCTTGGGCTTGTTGATGCTTTGCTCATGTAGGTAAGCTCGATGTAGGTGCTCATTGAATGTGAAGTTGGAGCGCCATTTCTACTTGTATAGTTCATCTTCCTACATGGGTTAGGCAAGCAAGGAAATACTCGAGGATATCCAAGATGACAAGAGTGAAATACTAGATGTATAAGATGTAAAAAAAAGGATATGTGGAATTTTGTTCCTTGAACTCAACATCCCAAAGGGCTAGATACTTGGTCAAATGACAAGATTACTCATGATTTGAGTGTGTGGTAATCTTGTGGAATGTAGATCATCCAAGTACCTGCAAGGAGTTAGATGCAATACAAGGAGGCAAATGTGTCCAAGACATATGATCATCATCATAAGAGAAATATCAAGGATTAGTCGAGAGGGCTCATGCCTTGCATGCATCAATGGAGTTATCACTCCAAGTTTGAAGCATCAATGATGTTCAACTCACTCCTCAAGCGACAAAACACTTTCTCATCAAGAGGTTTTGTAAAGATATCAGCAAGTTGTTTCTTAGTACGAACATGCTTAAGATTAATGTCACCCTTGGCAATATGATCACGAATAAAATGGTGACGAACTTCAATATGCTTTGTTCGAGAGTGTTGCACTGGATTGTGTCCAATCTTGATTGCACTCTCATTGTCACAAAGCAAGGGAACACGTCTCACATGTATCCCATAATCCTTAAGCATTTGTGTCATCCATAGTAATTGAGCACAGCACGAACCAGCAGCAATATATTCTGCTTCGGCAGTGGATAATGATACCGAATTTTGTTTCTTGGAGGACCAAGATACAAGGGATCGACCAAGGAATTGACACGTACCCGAAGTTGACTTTCTATCAACCTTGTCACCGGCATAGTCCGAGTCGGAATAGCCAACAAGATCGAAAGAGGCCCTCTTAGGATACCAAATGCCAAAGTTTGGTGTGTGTATCAAGTATCTCACTATCCTTTTAACAGCTTTAAGATGACATTCTTTAGGGGCAGCTTGATATCACGCACACATGCATACACTCAACATTATGTCAGGACGAGAAGCACAAAGATATAGTAGAGAACCAATCATAGATCGGTAAACCCTTTGATCAACGGGTTCTCCATCTTTTGTCAAGTCATTATGTCCACTAGTAGGCATGGGGGTACTCATACCTTTGCTTTCTTGCATGTTGAACTTCTTGAAGAGATCCTTGGTGTACTTTGTTTGTGAGACAAAGGTACCCTCCTTAGATTGCTTGATTTGCAACCCAAGGAAGAATTTGAGTTCACACATCATGGACATTTCATACTTCTCCGACATGAGCTGTCCAAACTTCTTGCTAAAATGGGGGTTAGTTGAACCAAAGATAATATCATCAACATATATTTGGCACACAAATAGTTCACCATTAACCCTTTTTGTGAATAGCGTTGAGTCTATTTTTCCAATCTCAAAGCCTTTTTCAAGAAGAAAGCTAGTTAAGCATTTGTACCAAGCTCTAGGAGCTTGTTTAAGACCATAAAGAGCTTTGTGCAACTTGTAAACATGATTAGGCCTTTTGGGATTCACAAAACCGGGAGGTTGTTTCACAAATACTTCCTCCTCAATTTCACCATTTAGGAAAGCACTTTTGATGTCCATTTGATAGAGAGTAATATCATGATGATTGGCATAAGCAAGAAGAATGCGAATGGACTCAAGTCTAGCAACGGGGGCATAGGTCTCACCATAGTCCATACCTTCGACTTGTGTGTAACCTTGAGCTACGAGACGAGCCTTGTTGCGGATGACTTGTCCATCTTCATCTTGCTTGTTCCGAAACACCCATTTGGTTCCAATGATGTTTTGATCATCGTTGGGCTTCTCTACCAAAGTCCATACCTTGTTCCTCTCAAAGTTGTGTAGTTCTTCGTGCATAGCGTTCACCCAATCCGGGTCTTTAAGTGCTTCTTCTACCTTCATAGGTTCAATACTAGAGATAAATGAGTAATGCTCACAAAAGTTAGCTAGGCGAGTTTTAGAGCGAGTAATTCTCCCGGAGTTGATGTCGTTCATCATTTGTTCCACGGGATGATTTTTCTTGACTCTTGCTCGGACTCGGGATAGCTTTTGTTGATGTTGTGGCTCAGCTTCCTCATCATCTTCATCTTCCTCTTCTTCTTCTTCATTGTTGTTGGTGTTGTCTTGAGGCGGTGGAGAAGGAGGTTGTGGTGGATCTTCTTGTTGCATTTCCACATCTTGGTGAGTTCCACTTGTGGAGGCCTCGATGTTGCCTTGAGGTTCATCTCGCCGTGAGGTAGGTGGCTCCACATATGTAGATGAGGTACTCTCCTTCACTTCCATGGGACGGATCTTTCCAATAGATAAATCTTGGATAGCTTCCGATGGGTCCTTGTCTCCTACATCAATAGGCATTTGCTCTACTTGCGAGCCATTAGATTCATCAAACTTCACGTCTACCGTCTCTTCAACCTTTCGGGTGAAATTATTGTAGACACGGTAGGTGTGGGAGTTTGATCCATAACCAAGGAGAAAGCCTTCATGAGATTTAGGAGCAAATTTAGACCGACGATGCTTATCAAGGATATAGCATTTTGAACCAAAGACACGAAAGTATCCCACTTGGGGTTTGTTACCGGTGAGGAGCTCGTATGATGTCTTGCCGAGGAGCTTATGAAGATAAAGCCTGTTGATAGCATGACAAGCCGTCTCGACCGCTTCTCCCCAAAAGTGCTTCGGTGTCTTGTATTCATCAAGCATCGTTCTCGCCATCTCTATGAGCGTTCGGTTCTTCCTCTCAACAACTCCATTTTGTTGAGGAGTGTACGTAGCCGAGAACTCATGTAGAATTCCTTCCTCATCGAGAAAAGAGTCTACATTGGCGTTCTTGAACTCCGTTCCATTGTCACTCCGAACTTTCTTGATCTTCACCTCAAATTGATTTTGGGCCTTTGTGGCAAAGGTCTTGAAGATCCTCTGAACCTGCGATTTATCATCAAGGAAAAATACCCACGTAAATCTGGAATAATCATCAACTATAACTAGACCAAAGGAGTTACCACCAAGGCTTTTGTAAGCATTGGGACCGAAGAGATCCATATGAAGAAGCTCAAGCGGTCTCCTTGTGGTCATGATGTTTTTCACGGGATGACTTCCACCAACTTGTTTTCCTGCTTGACAAGCACTACAAAGTCTATCTTTGTCAAAGAAAACATCTTTAACACCAAGAATATGATCACCTTTGATCAGCTTGTCTAGATTACGCATACCAACATGTCCTAGTCTTCTATGCCACAACCAACCTTTAGAGGATTTAGCAATGAAACAAGCTCTAGGTTGGGCTTTCTTAGTGAAATCAACAACCACCTCTACGGATACCGGTAAATGCCATGTTTTGATTATCACGACGAAAGACTTGGCAATCTACTTTGGTGAATAGCACATTGAATCCAAAGTCAGCTAATCTAGACACGGAAAGTAAATTGTATCCAAGAGATTCTACAAGCATGACATTTTGAATAGAGCTATCATGAGATATGGCCACCTTACCAAGGCCAAGTACCTTACCCTTGGAGTTGTCTCCAAAAGTCACATACTTGCGTGGACCATCGTTCTTTGCAAGCTCTCGAAACATGTCTTTGTCTCCGGTCATGTGATCGGTGCATCCACTATCAAGAATCCACTCTTTTCCACCGGACATGTAGTCTCTCATATTTGCCATAAGATTGAGACTCTTCATGACCTTGTCTAGCTCGATGTCCGAATCGGAGTAATCATCATCTTGCTCATGCTCATCATCATATTGACCCATAGATTGTTCATCATCAACACCTAGGTCAATTTGATAAGTACTTGCATTAGTTTGGTCAATGTGACAATAATCTTCGGAATGCAATGCAAGAGCATTTCTAATTATAATATTGATAAGACCGGGATCACCCTTCTTTTTCATAAGATCACGAAGCTCAAAGAAGCATTTATCAAAGTTGGGATCATTGGGGTGCAACTTATCAAATTCAATAGTCTTGTGTAGAATTTCATCAAGACTTCTCAACGAGTAGTCCGGATAAAGTTCTTCCAAGAATTTCCACATAGCATAGGCACACTCAAAGTTTGTAACAAGATTAAGCAAGTCATCGGGTAACCCTCTAATGATAAGATTTACAGTTCTAAGGTTACGAAGCAAATTAAGCTCTTCATCCATGGTAGGGTGCAAGGGATCAACAGGAGGCACATAAGGGGTCTCAACATATTTGCACAAATTGTACATCTTAAAGATACTAAGCATTTCAGACCTCCAAGAGTTATAGAACCTTCCATCAAGAACATGCACTCTATGGCTAACACTCCCATCCGTAGACACGTCCATCTTCCTCCAATGGTGTGTAAACCAAAGCAATGAAGACCAAAGCTCTGATACCAATTGTAGGATCGAAGAAGTATGTCTAGAGGGGGGTGATTAGACTACTTGACAATATAAAAATCTGCCTTTTGATTATGCAAAGTTTTAGGCAGTTTTACAATTAAGATCAATTCAAGTATCACACTACACATGCAATTCTAGAGTATGGGCAGCGGAAAGTAAATTGCACATATAGTAAAGAGAGGTGGAGAAGATCAAACGCAGTTTGGAGACACGGAGATTTTTGTCGTGGTTCCGATAGGTGGTGCTATCGTACATCCACGTTGATGGAGACTTCAACCCACGGAGGGTAACGGCTGCGCGAGTCCACGGAGGGCTCCACCCACGAAGGGTCCACGAAGAAGCAACCTTGTCTATTCCATCATGGCCTACGCCCACGGAGGACTAGCCTTACTCGGGGTAGATCTTCACGAAGTAGGCGATCTCCTTGCCCTTACAAACTTCTTGGTTCAACTCCACATCTCAACGACGGAGGCTCCCAAGCGACACCTAACCAATCTAGGAGGCACCACCCTCCAAAAGGTAATAGATGTTGTTGATGATGATGAACTCCTTGCTCTTGTGCTTCAAATGATAATCTCCCCAACATTCAACTCTCCTCACTGATATGGCTGTGGTGGAAGAAAGGATTGAGTGGAAAGCAACTTGGGAAGGCTAGAAATCAAGTTTCATATGGTAGGAATGGAATGACTTGATCTCAACACAAGGGTAGGTGGTTCTCTTCTCAGAAAGTGTATGGTAGGAGTGGTAGACTTTCTGATGGCTCTCTTCACGAATGAAGAGGGGGTGGAGGGGTATATATAGCCTCCACACAAAATCCAACCGTTACACACATATTTGAGCAATCTCGGTGAGACCGAAGTGAAAACTCGGTCAGACCGAAAGTTCAAATATAGTGAACGTTGGGATTTTCGGTGGGACCGAAAATACCATCTCGGTGAGACCGAAAGTGCAAAAGATATGAACGTTGGAGTTTTCGGTGGGACCGAGAAAGAAAACTCGGTTAGACCGATTTGAGAAAGGACAGGAACATGCCATTATCGGTGTGACCGAAAATGCAATATCGGTGAGACCGATTTGAGCCAAGACAGAAGCTTGCCCATTTCGGTGAGACCGATAATGCAAACTCGGTTATTCCGAAATGATGTCAAACGGTTACAGAAGGTTGGCAGTCCAGTCTCGGTGAGACCGATCTGAAACTCGGAATGACCGTTTTTTCTAGGGTTTGGAATATGGCTGAAGTGGTTCATCTCGGTGGGACTGAGTTGGAAGAATCGGTTTGTCCGAGATTACTTATGAGTGTGTATTGTAGTGAAAGTTGCTGATAGTTAAAGGAGATATATCACTAAGCACTTGAGCAACCAGATCATCAACACAACCTCATCCCCTTTTAATAGTATTGGCTTTTCCTATGGACTCAATGTGATCTTTGATCACTAAACCAAAAATAGAGTCTTGAGCTTTTGCCAATACTTGCCTTAGCATTTGAGGGGTCCACTTCTTCAGTCATCTTGCCATACCAATGTGATTGAATTTCCTGAAACATACTTGATAAAAGCATTAGTCCAACCACAAAGTATGTTGTCATTAATTACCAAAACCACCCAGGGAGCAAATGTGCTTTCACTAAGTCAGTGTGCAACTCCTAAGAGCTAGGTGCCACACTACACAGTGTGGCTCCTAGCGTCGAGGTGTTGCACTAGTGGTTGAATTATTTGCCAGTGTGGTACCTAGCTCTTGAGAGCCATACTGTATAATGTGACGTCTAGCTCTTAGGAGTTGCACACTAACTTAGTAATTTTCAGTCAGTCCACGGTGCGACACTTGCCATGCGTATAGCGTCTGTCAATCAGACACTGCACAGTGTAGTGTGGCGCCTGACTGTCGGGCACTACATGAAAGGGTCAGCTGAGTGATTTTTTTTCCAAATACAGTTTAATTTGTGAATTCTTTTTGTTCACTGGTTAAATTTGTAGTTTTTGCCCAAGTTGATTTCTCTTCTCCGCCGTTGGACCTGGGCATGGCCGTGCGGCACAGTCCGGCACACCGTAAAGACCTGGCACTGTTACCGCCGGGAGAGGCGTGCATCACGCGATTACGTCCGCGTCAGTGCATGAAAACTCAAAAGCAAAACGTGCGGGAGCAGAAGGCGAGGCTGGCCTATGCATGCGCCGACCGGGCCATGATCGGCACCGGCTGCTTTTGCACCGTGGGCGGTGGTCGGCACGACGCACCTACCTACAGTGCTCCTACTAGCTAGGTCGATCGCACTTGCAAGGCAGAGGTTCGCTTCGTTTCTCAGCATCCATCTAGAGTAACTGTGTGGAACGAGTAGTATTCTTCAGCACCTTTTAATCTAGGAGGAGTAGCTAATTAGCGATGCAGCTGCTTTCCCTCAACAATGATACAATTGGTGAATTAGAATTAATTTCCTCCCGGCCAACCTCCCGTGGCAGGTCACAGTTCATGACAAAGTTCGCTTCACTATGGTCATGACGTTGCTCCGGAACATATGGAAAAGACGCAATGCCAAGGTCTTCCGCAATGACACTCAAGACATTCACTGCATAGCCAGGGCGGCAGCCGATGATTTGATTCTTTGGTCTAACAGATGTACAAACACTCATAAACAGAGTCTGCTCTGTGACTGGGCTACTATGTTGTTTCATCTTGCCGCGAGATTGTAGGCTAACGGATCCAC
>LR738713.1:634105467-634204242 GCA_902687465.1 Secale cereale | reverse complement strand
CTCCCCCTCTCTCTTGCTCTCTCTCAACCTCCGAGCTCCCCTTGTAACTACTTCCTCAGTTCCAAAATTTTTGTCTTAAATTTTTCTAGATACGGATGTATCTAACACTAAAATGTAACTAGATGCATTCATATTTGGACAAATGTAAGACAAGAATTTTGAGACGAAGGGAGTATTAATCTGCTCTGTGACCGGTATAGCAAGCATGTTATATGAGCGACTTCCGAGGGACAGAGTCACAGAGATAATGTATGATTTGCACCGCGAATATAGCTATGTGCCATGCACGTTGACCAAGTGCCGTCAGATCGATCTGTCAAAAATCGTACGTATATTTTATCATCCGGATCAGATGACTTGTACTCGCATGCTACACGCCGCAAGTGCATCCGGTTTTGGTACCTCCGTCGTCTGTTTCCGTGCCATACAATTGAACAAAGGAAAACCACGACGAACATACTTTGAGTTTTGGTACTCCCATGATAGATACAAATGTGCACAACGTACAATGACCCCCCTAAATATATGTACTCCATAGATAGACATAGTAACGGCTCTCTGTATAGTAACATGGTCAACCCAAGTTTCCCAATGCGTGCACCATCTTCACAATCCTTGTGACCAACACCCAACCATTTTCGTCCCAACCTCACTCCATCCACCATTCATGTACGTACGCTAGAAATTGCGCGCACGTCACCCCCACCCCGCCAACGGCAACCAGAGAAACTGATGAAAGAAGACGGCAGCGTCGTTCACGTCATCATCACAAAATTAATAAGAAGGAAAAAAAATCAAGTCTCGCCGTGATGATTCCGTGCCAATAGTCGCCGTGATTCACTGTCAGTTCACTCCAAAATTACCGCCGTCGATATCTCGTCCGGAAAGGGCCAAACGAAATCCACGGAAATCACCGCCGTCAATGCGACAATGCCCCGCCTGCTCCCCAAGACCACGAGACCCGAAGGAAACTTCAGACCCGTGTCTCCCGCTGCCTATAAAATCAACCGCCATCTTCCTCGCTAAACCCCATTCTTAGCGTGACCTCCCAGGCGAAAACCCACTGACACGCGCGGAAAGCAACGCGCCTCCACCGCCCCCGCTCCCGCCCGCCCTCCCATACCACCTCCCTCCCGCGCCCCGACGCAGCCACCCAGACGCGGCCAAAGCAAACAGTGTAGAGCAGCCGTAGTAGGTACAGCAGGTGAGCGCTCGTCGTCGTCGGCGGCGGCGATGGTGTCGACGGCGCTGGACGCGATGGCGGGGACGGCGTGGGGGCGGTGGCTGGGGCTGGTGGCGGCGGTGTGGGTGCAGTGCATCTCGGGCAACAACTACACCTTCTCCAACTACTCCGACTCCATCAAGACGCTCATGGGCCTCACCCAGCTGCAGCTCAACGGCCTCTCCGTCGCCAAGGACGTCGGCAAGGCCTTCGGCCTGCTCGCCGGGCTCGCCTCCGACCGCGTCCCCACCTGGCTCCTCCTCGCCATCGGCTCCCTCGAGGGCTTCCTCGGCTACGGCGCGCAGTGGCTCGTCGTCTCCAAGACAATCGCGCCGCTGCCCTACTGGCAGATGTGCGTCTGCCTCTGCCTCGGCGGCAACTCCACCACCTGGATGAACACCGCCGTGCTCGTCACCTGCATCCGCAACTTCCGCGGCAGCAGGGGCCCCGTCTCCGGGGTGCTCAAGGGCTACGTGGGGCTCAGCACCGCCATCTTCACCGACGTCTGCTCCGCGCTCTTCGCCGACGACCCGGCCTCCTTCCTCGTCATGCTCGCCGTCGTGCCCGCCGCCGTCTGCGCCGTCGCCATGGTGTTCCTCCGCGAGGGCCGCGTCGCCAGCGCCGACTCGGGCGGGGACGAGGCCGACGCGCGCGGGTTCGCGGCCATCAGCACGCTCGCGGTCGCCATCGCGCTCTACCTCCTGGCGGCCGACCTCACGGGCGTCGGCGGCGGCGGGGGGCTCGTCTCCACCGTCTTCGTGGCCGTGCTCATGGTGCTCCTCGCGGCCCCCGTCGCAGTGCCCGCGTACGTGGCCTGGACGTCCTGGATGAAGACCCGCAAGGCGGCCAACGCGGACGCGGAGGACGCGGCGGCCGCGCCCCTGCTGGTCGACGCCAAGGAGGCGACCGCTTCGTCGGAGGCGGCGACGCAGCAGCAGGGCAGCGGGGAGGCTCGCGGGGGGCCGCGGCTGGGCGAGGAGCACACGATCGCGGAGGCGCTGTCGTCGCTCGACTTCTGGCTGCTCTTCTCGTCGTTCCTGATGGGCGTGGGGACGGGGCTGGCGGTGATGAACAACCTGGGGCAGATGGGCGTGGCCATGGGGTACACCGACGTGTCCCTCTTCGTCTCCATGACCAGCATCTGGGGCTTCTTCGGCCGCCTCGCCTCCGGCACCATCTCCGAGCACTTCATCAAGTACGTTACTACCATTCTCCTCCTCCTTTACTCTCCGCCATTACCAATCGCCATTAATTCCGCTCCCTCCTAGCAGCTTGTAGTAGTAGTACGATCTCCGTGGTACGGTACGGATCTGGGGCCGTATCTAATATCTCTAGCTTGCTCAGAATTGAACCGAACCCCACCACACAATCGCACGTGAACGTTCTTGGCCAAAAATCAAACAAATTAAAAAAACAGTACACGCATGGACGGCCCAGAGATCTCGTGGCTGTTGCTTTCATATCAGATAATGTGCGGCCTGGGTCGTGTGAGGAGTACTACAGAAGAGATCTGAGATGAATGGGGCCGGCGCCTCCATACTTCCATATTGGTGTCCGCCGGAAGAACTGGGATCTTTGTGGATGTAGAACGATTATCTTCTGCATATTCTAGCTTACGCACCACCACCATATTTTGGACTGAAATGGCCGCGTGGTGGTGGTGGTATGGTATCTTAAGCACGAAGGAGACGGCAGAGTGGGCTGCTCTAGAAGATTAAAGTGAGAGGCAGTTTATTTTTTTATTCATTTAGGCAAAAAAGACATTCACCGACGGCCTGATTATTTATAGAAACCCCAGATGTTGAACAAAGTGGTGCAGATAAAAGTAAAAATAGTTGCAAGTTGTGGGAGTGGGGGACTTTTCAACGGATAAAACAAGCCCTGGGACGGGAGCATAGGAAAGTGGGCGTCAACTTCGTGGAGGAATTTGCGACCGCACCTGTACCAGTATAGAATTGTCGACTTGTGCAGTAGTAGTACTATGCAGTGTATGGGCAGGCATGCAGCTACCCTCGGGCGCCTTTTACCGGTGGGCGACGCGTCCCTTTCACGCTTTCTTTTAGGTAGAAAGGTGCAGATATTTTAAGCCTGATAGCGCTATGGCCAATTCTGTTTGTTTCATATGGGTTCAGTTCAGTAGTAGGTGGTAGTTTCTCGGCACCAAGATCGCATGAATCTTGCCTCAACTTGCTAGTACCTCTTGTATAATGAACTGGTTGTTATCGTTATGTTATGTTTTTATTGCTGGGAAGGTGTTAGCCCGGTTGGACAAGAACAAGAGCGCATGATCTTTAATCTGCGTGTCACATTCTGAAAGGAACTCGTCAAGTTCAGATTGCTAGTAGTATGAACAATCGTTATTTTTTTATCACTAATGATGTACTGGTACTGCCCAAGTCGATCATGATGTAAACGAGGATGATGTTTGCAACTACCCCTCTGTTCCTAAATATAATGTCTACGGATGTATGTAGACATTTTAGACCGTAGATTCACTCATATTGCTCCGTATGTAGTCACTTGTTGAAATCTCTAGAAAGACAATTATTTAGGAACGAAGGGAGTAGTAATCTGTTCATAACATTTTGTGATACTGTCTAACGATGTGAAACAACGACCACTGACTGATTTTCTTTTTAATCATGCATAGAAATATATTCGAAACATCGATCACTGTCAACCAATATGTGCATAGAATCAGATTGCTATCATTATTGCTCGCTTTTCGATCATCATTATGTACTTTCCAAAGTGAATATATATAATGAAGTCTCTTTGCAACCTAATCTGTTCCTTTCTGTTTCGGAAAAAAAAAATGTCAATTTCTGACAGTGACTGAATTTTCCAGGACGAGGGCGCTGCCGCGGCCGGTGTGGAACGCGGCGTCGCAGGTGCTCATGTGCGCGGGGTACGTGGTGATGGCGTTCGGCATGCCGGGGTCCCTCTTCGTCGGCTCGGTGGTGGTCGGCGTCTGCTACGGCGTGCGGCTGGCGGTGACCGTGCCCACGGCGTCGGAGCTCTTCGGCCTCAAGTACTACGGCCTCATCTACAACATCCTCATCCTCAACCTGCCGCTCGGCTCCTTCCTCTTCTCGGGCCTGCTGGCGGGCCTCCTCTACGACGCCGAGGCCACCAAGGTGCCCGGCGGCGGCAACACCTGCTCCGGCGCGCACTGCTACCGCCTCGTCTTCGTGGTGATGGCCGCCGCCTGCGTCGTCGGCTTCGGCCTCGACGTGCTCCTCAGCCTCAGGACCAGGCGGGTCTACGCCAAGATCCACCAGGCCAAGCGGGCCAAGAGGTCGGCCGCCGCCGCGCAGAGGGTGAGCTAAGCTGGCCAGTAGCCACCGCTCTCTCTCAGAGAAACTCAGCTGGCTGCACAAGTTAGCAGTTTTTCAGACTGATGAAGAGCAACAGCGTCTGTCCTCTAAAGTTTTGCGCAGCAATTAAGGGGATACACACTACATGCCTTGATTCTTTTGGGCAAAGATGGATAGTATATAGATTCAATTGGTATACCGGATTGATATGCTACTATGGCTGGGCAATAGATTGGTGCAGAGGCCGGTGTAGCTCCTTCATTTTCTGAAAACAAACAGATTGTGTACTGTCAGGAAAGTTCATAGGCTGATTGATGAAACTGTTGTCTTGTTGGGTGAAGTAGAATGCCACTGGCTGAGAAGGCTTCGGGATGTGTGGCTTTCCATTCCCTTTTATCTGCATGTGCAATTGTGCATGCTGCAGAAAAGGTTGTAAACTACGGTATGCTTTTGTTTGTAGTCTGTCCGGCATAAGAGGTCGCATCAATTCAAGCTCATTTATTTTCATCACCTGTGTTTTGTACCATCTGTGCTCGGCTCAGTACACGACACAGTGAAGGAATGCAGTGCTCTGCAGAATGCATCCTATTCCTTCAGTTAAGGTGTCTGCTCAACCATAACCTGAAGAAAAGTAGATAACATTGCAGTCGGTGTTGCAAGAAAAGAGTAACTGTGCTTCTGAAACTAGATCATGATTTCATACAAGCTTAATCAAATGCTTCCTGGTTTGGCAAGCACCAGCAGCACCCTGAGGTTGGTGGTGGTGATCTGAAAAATAACCCTGATGAAGGTCTCAAGTGAAGTGATTGAGGTATATTTGATGCTTAAGCTGACTTTTCCTTCACTATTAACACTTCTGCCTGTCAGTTTTTTGCTTTGACATTTCATTTGTGATTGAGACAACCAAAGCCCCATTTTCTGCTGGATTGTCTTTTCTATGTTCAACTATCCAGTCCGAATTTCGTTGCAAGGGAGAAATATCTTGTCTCTCTCTCTTCCTGGTGGAACATGTTTTCATTTTCGAGGAAGATACTAACATGACTTTTTGTCATTGTGGCTGAAACTGTGTAAGCTGATCTGACACGCAGTTGGTAACTCGGTACTAGTGGGCGCTGACAAGATAAAGGAGCTTAATTTTCGGGGTGGTTCATGATATTAATATCTCGCGCGCCCCTGTCACAATCTTCAGAGTTTGTAGCGGCTCACAATGGGTTCAGATATGATTCTGAAGTCTATTTATCGTCATCTTTTCATCCGTCTAGTCCTAACAAGGTACACTACATCATTGGCGCTTCACCATAAAGCACTTGTTGAAATTCCCTCCAGATATTTTTGGCAGATTTAACACTGGGATCAAGACATGTCGACCGTAAAGTAGAAAACGACGTACTTGAAAATAGAAAACACTTTCACTGAAGAGTGCTCTGTGTTTTCTGATGTTGGATTCTATATATACTTGAACATTTCCCTGTATATGAGTATACGGTATTACCGAAGAACCTCCAACTTTAGACCTATTAGTGAAGAGTCTTCATTCTCGCTAACCCGCTGCATAATCTAGTTATGCGAACAAATGTATGAGATATCTTCGAAATTTGGGTTTCGTCTTCAGAGAAAATACACAAATACTCTAATGAATAGTTATGTCACTATCATGTTAATACAGACTCGATTTTCTTTTTATTAGTGCAAGTATATCTTTGATACATTCTTCTGTGTTATATAAAGCTATGCTAGTTATTTTCTGAGGGAATATAAAGGTGCTTGTACTTGGTACTTGTACTTGGTAGCATATCTTGAAAATAAAATTCTAATCATTTCTCGAGTATCGAAATGCTTTTAGGCCATAGATTATTGGTATCTCTTCGACCATGCAAGCATTTATCATTAGTGAAACAAGGTCAGATCCAGACGAAGTCTGCAATACTATTTCATGACCAGGCCTGCATTTTGCTTCATGCTGATAACTGATTTGTTCCTCTCCCCATGCATTTTGATCGTCTCGTGTCATATCCTTTGTGGATGTTTATTGATATCTTTCCGGGTGAATTATACCTGCTCGTTGGTCAATCTACTGTACTTCTTGTGTCTGTATTCAGTATTCTGTCAAACCTTGCATACTTTACTGAGCCATCTAGTACAATTTAACTTTGTGGGCTATCAGTAGGTGATCATTCTCCTTTTCTTCAGACGACCATATCTTCGTGGCCCATCCACTCTTCAAATTAAGATATGCATCCCATATTGCATCCTACTCCTTCAGTCAAGGTCCATGCTAAACCATAACCTGAACAAGGGCAGATAGCACTGCAGTTTCTGTAGCAGGGGAGGAGTGGCAGCGCTTGAAACTAAACAGTTTCATGCAGTGCTGATTACTGGTTCCTGGTTTCTTAAGCATCAACAGCCTTGGGATTGGTGGTGATCTGAAAACCTACCTTGATGAAGGGATGGTATCTGAAGTGAAGTGATTGAGGTATATTTCTTGCTCAAAGCAACTTTTACTCCACTATTAACACTTCGGTCTGTGAGATTTTTGCTGGGAGGTTCCATATGGTTTGGAGACAACGGAGTCCCATCTTCTGCTGGATGGTCTTGTCTCTGTTCCTATGTTCAACCAACCACTCTGAGAAATATCTTGGCTCTCTAGGTTCATATGATATTCACATCCTTCCTTTTGTCTGCAAGAGAGATATTGACATGCCTTCTAGATATTGTGGCCGGAACAGTGAAACCGTGCAAGCTGATTCGACGCACGGTTGGTAACTCGGTACAAGTGGACGCTGACACGGTAAAGAGACTGATTTTTCAGGGTGGTCCATTGATGCTTAATGTCGTGTCCCTGTCATAATCTTCAGAGCTTTTGACGGCTCACAACGGGTCAAGATATTATGCTGAAATTCTATTTATCGTCATCTTTTCATCCCTTCAGTACAAACAAGGTACATCACTGGCACTTCAACCATAAAGCACAAGTTGGAAAATATTCTGCACCGTCGAAATTTCCTCGCAGATGCTTTAAGCAGATTTAACACTGAGACCGAGACAGGTTGATCGTGAAGTAGAAAATGACGTTACTTGTAAATAGACACCACTTTTGCTTACCTTGGTTCTCTGTTTTCTTTTTGGAATAAATGTTCTCTGCTGTTGGCTTTCATATAACTACTTTGCAAACAATTATCTGTCTGAGCCTACTGATGAATCTGATATTGTAGATCTCTAAGTGAAGAGTCTTCATTCTGCCAAGCTGCCGCGTAATCTACCTGCACGAACAAACGTATGAGACCATCTTCGGAATTTAAGTTTCTTCTTCAGCGAAAGTAAGCAAATACTCTGATGAATTCTTTGTTATGTCACTGTTATGTTAATCTAGACTTGGGTTTGATTTTTATTAGTGTAAGTATTTCTGTTGGTAACTTCTTGGCTGATCTATAAAGCTAGACCAGATGTTTTCTGTAGGGAATATGCACGTGCTCTTACTGCAACATAACCTTTAGCAGGCATATTCCTAGCAACATTACTTACGACATTTTGGAAGAAAAAAAAACTCCAAAATAAGGAAAGGAGCTACTAATATTGTTTGTGTATAATTTATTTCACCAGCTTGTGTGGTTGTTCACAATGTTTTATGGTCGCCTACGAAAAGAAATGCAGGAAACAACTGGGCTTGCTCTGCTGGTACCATATGAAGGAGCAGAAAACTTTAACCATTTCTCGGGCATCGATCTGCTTTTAGAACATATATTGTTGTCATCACTTTGGCTGTGCAAGGATTTATAGTGACAACTGATTGCCTCACGTAAAAAGATTTATTAAGCTTCACTTGTTAATATATCCTTTTCTGAAGCCTGAAGTCTTGCTTGGAGCCATGGATTTTGTTTCTCTCCTTGCATTTTGTCTGCTTCATATCATGTTCATTTTTTTTTGACCATTAATATCATATCATATTCATTATAGATGCTTATTACCAATAGCTTTTTCGTGAGGTGTGACTGCCAGACTGGTTATGGTCAATCTACTGTACCCTTGTTGTGTCGGTATTCTGTCAAACCTTTCTTACTTACCGAGCCATCTAAAACTTAGCTTTGTGGGCTATCAGCAGGTGATCATTCTCCTTTTCTTCTGACCACCATATCTTAGTGGGTCATCCGAAAACCTTTTCAAATTAAGATATGTATCCCATACTTTGTATATGCATTATCAGTTTTCGCTTTTCTCGAGAAGTGTTCACACATCATGAGTTTTTCTTGACAGTCACACATCATGAGTATGCGTGGTCAGCAAGGTTACGTGCACCTGTCATCTTTATTTACCAGGGGGGAGCGGTAAATCCTTACCGTCGGTAACTGGATATATCCGTCTTATATCGTTAAAATTATTCAAATAGAAACCTGAGATTGTCAAAATTGAGTAAAAATGTTGAATTTCCGCAAATGTTATTGCTCAATTGTTTGATTATGAGAAACATCCATGTAGAGGAGATTTCTAAGTTTATAAACATCAAATTTTTACTTCCGTTTCGGCTCTTTTTTTTTGCGAGTTTCCTTTTCGGCTCTTTGTTGTTAGAAGTGGACAACAGGATGTCACAATTGTTCAAAGTGGACAACAGGATGTCACAATTAATTCGGGAAAGTTCACTCATGGACAGGATAGGTTAAGAACATAAGATTTTGATTATCCTTATTACTAGCTTATGACAATCATGGAAATTGCTCGAGTAATGTGGAAGTTGAGAAGCAGGTAATTATACACATCATTTACAGCTCAAACCGCTCACACACACACACACACACACACAAAAAGTACTCCCTCCGTTCCAAATTAGATGACTCAACTTTGTGCTAACTTTAATACAAAGTTAGTATAAAGTTGGGTCATCTATTTTAAAACGGAGGGAGTAGAAAGCTAGTCCTGAGTACCTAGAAGAGGTGATAAAAATATTAATAAAAATAACAGTTTTGCTAGAACTCATCTAGATGAGATATAAATTGGTCTCATTCATGTTTTATAGCCATTAGATGTGAACCGATACAATCCACGTCAGCACACACGCATCTTATAGCATCACATCTAGTGGCTATAAAACATGAATGAGACCAAATTATGTCTCATCTAGATGAGTTCTAGGTACTCCCTAAAAATAAACAGTGTTTTGTACACAGGAAGGAACATGAGCAGCAAGATTTGTGAGAGATATAAATCAACCAATGCATAGCGCACTAGTTGACCGACAACGCATCACAAGTATATATACTACGTAAAAAGTTGGTTGCCACCTTGTCATCAGTCCCACTCTCTCTATCCACAAGCAAAAGGCAAAACCAAAAGAATGTGATGCTCATCACGTCCTCATCATCTTATAGTCAATTAATTACTCGCTCCAACCGCGTCTTGGCTAGAGTGACGACGCAAGCACGGCCACGGCCGCCGCCGCCAGCGCGGCCCGGAGCGCCGCCGCCGCCGCCGTCCTGCCCGCGGCGGCGTCGCTCTCGCCGGTCGCCAGGCTCGCCAGCCACGTGTCCGCCGCGACCTGCGCGCCGGCGACCACGTCGCCCGGCCTCGGCAGCGGGTCGTTGCTCGACTTGAGGCTGCAAAAAGAGAAGTGGGTCAGATCAGAATGTACGTAGTTGGGATTTTGATGGTAGTTGTATTGTATCACACGTGCAGTTTTCTTTTTCTTTTTTTCCAGCTGGGCTTGGGCTGCTTTCAACGCAACAAGCACTATCCGGGCCGGTGACCATGCGTACGTGGTGGGGAAGGAACAAAGCCGAAGCTTTTTTCTTCTTTTTGGTCACGCGCAAAAGAGAATTCATTTTCTGATCGAGCTCGACGGATGAATGGATGGATGGATGATCGTGCGCATTCGCCGGCGATCGATCGTACCTGCTGCTGGGGGTGCCGGCGCGGGGGCAGAAGGTGACGGAGTAGGCGGCGGAGGCGGCGCAGGTGAAGGTGGAGGAGGCGTCGTCGTAGGCGTAGCTGTAGGCGCGCGGGCAGGCCGCCTTGAACGCCTGCGAGTAGGCGGACGGGCGGCACGTGTCGGGGCCGCCGAACGCGCCGCTGCAGCAGTACTCCGGCCGGTCGAACGCCTCGCACGCGCTCCGGCACCCCTCGCCCGCCCTCAGCTCCGCCGGGCACCGCTCGTTGAGGTCCACGAGGCACCCCGTGGCCGGGCACCCCGCCGCGGACGGCTCCACCACCACCGGCACGTTGTACCCGTCCACCAGGCTCACGTCGTAGTAGTCCTCCTTGCCGCCGCCGCCGTCGCCGAGGGTGAACTCCACGAGCGTGGCGGGGGGCGTCGCGCCGGCGCCGTGGCACTCCGCCTCGCCGCTGCCGCAGTCGCCCGTCGCGCACTTGCCGCCCGATGTGCCGTCGAAGGCGCACCCCGTGCGCGCCCAGAACCGGCCCGACCACCCCGCCGGCGCCGCCAGCGACCGCGCCTCCCCCGGGCTCAGCGCGAACCCCGTCGTCTCCAGCGGCGGGCTTCCCGAGTTCGCCAGCACCCCTGGCCACACCGTGCCGCCGCACCGGTTGGTGAACGTGAACGTCACGCCGGCCGCCGCCACCAGCCCTGCACGCACGCACCATCGATCCATCGATAAGCATAGCTTCCCCGCACGAAAGAACACGCACGCACGTACGCACACATCCGCAAGAACAAAATATAATTTCGCCATTGCCGGTCCCACGAACGATACCTTGAAGGGACGACACGATGACGAGCAGGAGGCAGGCGGTCGAGGAAGACGACGGAGAGACGAAAGGAGCCATCGCATGCACGTACGCCGACCGGTTTATCTGACCGAAACCGAATGCAGAGGTGATCACTTACGGCAAGGTCGGCGCCCGAAATGGCCTGTGGAACGGCGTTTTGGCCTAACTATATACGGCAAGTAGGGTGGTTAGGGGGAGGAGACCACGCTCTGTCTGAGCAAAGCAGAGTGGGATCTACTAGGGTTGGTTGCTGCTGGAGTGGCTAGTGAGCTGTGCAGTACGTGTAGGAGGATCACTCTCGCTCTCTCGCACATGCCGTTTTATACTAGCTTGCGGTGACGTCAGCGGCCTTTTTCATTTCATCGTGGTTGGTTCTTCTTTTCCTTTTTTTTTTTACAAAATGGTTCTTCTTTTCCTTGGTCGCACAAGCGAGCGATGATACGGATAATGTTGGAGGTATTGCTACTTTACGTCTTTACCCCTCTTTGATTATTATTTTACTTATTCCGTTCCATTGCTTTTTGGAAGAAGATAAATTCATCTTCGCTTTTATTTTACTTGTATACTGTCATTGCTTTTAGGAAGAAGATAAAGTTCGTCGAAAGAGATAGACACATGAGACATGGGGGGAATTGACATGCTAAGCGCCAAAGGGAGTAGGAAAGCACCGTAGAAAAGACGACTCCGTGGTTGGTCTTTTTTGCTCACGGTTTTATTGATCGTGAGTTTACCGAGATTTCCTTACGTCTAAGTCAGACACCGAGATGTGCATATTATGAAAAGTGCACTATTCACTGTATTGAAATCGACTTTTGTTTGGAGCCGACTTGGATATCGACGGACCCTTTTTGCTTGTCACGTTTTCGTGTCGGTAGAGTTGCGCCTCACTTGATTTAGAGGCCAAGGGCATTCCCTCCTTTTCATTATTATTTTTGTATATATGTCCACTACACCACAACACTACATCCTCGACACACAAGTTGGTCGGAAAAACAACGTCCGCCGACAGACAGTCGGTTGGAAAAGAATATTGCCGACCAATGTTGTCTGTTGGGGAAAGTCCAGACGGGAAAGCCTTTTCCCGACCGACATATCTTTCCCGACCGACTGTTTGATGGCTAAGGGGTATTTTTCCCGACCAACAGTTTGTTGGGCCTGCCATGGGCCTTTCCCGACCAACAGTCCGTTAGGGTAACCATGGGCCTTTCCCGACCGATTATCAGATGGGTATTCTTTCCCGACCAACATTTTGTTGGGCCTTGTGTTAGCCTTTCCCGACCAACTGGTTGATGGGGTCTGTTTTGCCGACCAACAATCTGATGGCGTTTTCTTTTCCCAATCAATAATTTGTCAACATTTTGTTTAGCCAACCACAACTTTAATTAGAATATGGTATTGATTGTCACATACATATAGTTCATGTGTTCTAAGCATAATCACAAGACATCATACATCAAGTTCACATCAGGTGCACCAAACCATTTTTATTCCATTAACTAATTGTCACATACATACAGTTAGTCTGTTCTAAGCACCAAGACAAGACACCATACATCATGTTTACAGAAGGATAGCAAAAAGACGCAAGTATGAGGTATCAGTTGTACAAAATGAAAGCTAAAACATCTAGTTGAAGCGGATCGCCGGCTTCATGGTTCATTTCCTTATGTTTGCTTCCTACAGAAGTTAAAGAAGTCTCAATTATTAGAATGTTCAACTAATTTATGAAATTGAATACAGACATAATTCATATCTGCACTGTGCACACACAAGACCACAAAATGAGGAATACACTTATCTAATCTATAAAAGTAGCATTTCGGAACATGAAGACCACCAATCGACTCCCAGCGGTGGCCATGGATGTGGCATAGAAGCCCGCTATACGATTGCTGAGCATTTAGTGTTCCTAGGGACATACTTAAGTTACTGTGCATAGGTACCAGCAGCCAATATTCCAACACTTGTTTCCAAAAAAATAAACGTCCGTAGGGAATACAGTCTCATAGGTATAAGAGAAATAAAAATGAGTTCTGTGAACGACCAATATTTGCCTTAGTATTCATGCCATACAAGGAAAAATATATCAGAAATTTAGAATTGGTATCTCAAACGTAGAACCAGGTTACACATTTATTTGCAATTTATAAAGGCATAACCAGCATCTGCATGATAACTAAATATATGTACACTGCTTATTAATATGTACGTACAGGTTATAAATACTGTGTTTTTCCTGATACTTACTGATTAATAGCTCATGGGTGGGCGCCTTCTTCATGGCTGGGTAGAACGGAAAAATTACACGTGCTGCCATACTGAAATATAGTTAGTCAAGATCTTTTTTGGGGATAATTAGTCAGCATCTTGATAAAGATACAATGTACTATATTGGCCTAGAAACAGTATTCAGAAATAGCAACTTTAAAAGCAACTAGCGATGTAAGTATTTGGCTCGCAGCACGGAAAGAAAATAAATGAAACTCTACCTCCACATTTTAATCCAAGTATTATGAAGGAGAAAAAAACATTTATCATGATGCATACAACACAAATTTATGATGCATGCAACCCAATATTATTAGTACAATACATGTACCGATTGGGTGGTCAAGCTATTGTGAATTCAAGTGTCACAAATACTACATGGTAAGTCTACGCACTTGCTGGTTCTTTACCATTTGAACAGTGCTGGTTTCAATTCATGAACTTTCTTATGACACGAGACTTCATCAGAATATCAACAAAGAGATGGTGCTATAGGTTTCGGAAAGTCCAGAACACCATGTGCTATAGGTTTCGGAAAGTCCATTTCTGCAGCACACAGCACACTAAATTTGTAACCTATCTTATTATCCGAAATGAACCGCAATATAGTAGTATGAATGTACGTCAGTCTGATGGTGTGGTTCTTCTATTCATTCTAAGAAAAGTAAAATCGAGCTTGTGCTTTCACATGCTAATCACAAATGACTAAGGATGATCGATAGATGAGCAACCAGAAAAGGCCTATGTACATCTTACCTGGCTATGACGCCATTGCGCATAAATAGAAGCAGCTTCTTGAAGAATCCTCAGTTCTTCCTCTTGTTCCAGATTCATGTACATCAATTCAGTTGCACCCTCACTTGTTAGCATGTAGGTAGGTTTGATTACTGAATTCTCTATCGAATATTTCTGCAATGCCGTCGCACAAAAATGGATGTATTCATTACATTTATTATAAAAAAATATAGTATATCTCAAAGAAAATAATAATGGATGCATGTACATCAATCATGTATTCATTACACTTACTATAACAGCATTAATCATGTATACTGCTGAAATAATAAAATAGGTACTTACCCTGGAACCACCAAATTCATGTGTCATGGTAAGTACCTATTTTATTACCAATCCTCAAACTTAACAAAGTATGCAGAATCACTTATAAATCAAGCAGTTGGTCATCTTTAGTGGCTAATGTCTATGATGCAAAATTTATTTCAGCTAGTTACCTACTAGAAAGACAAAACAGTAATCACATGCATCTAGGTTTCATCACTTGCATGCTCAAAAAATAAGATTTGGCATATCATTCATGACGATATGACCAGATAAGGAAAAACAAGCAACTTGGCATAACCTCAATTACACAACGGAAGTGAAAATAAGAAAAAAGAATGCAAAAAAACCCAGTCAAATAGTATGGCAAAACTCAAGATGTGTCAAAATACTCATCTATCCAAAACCAGTCAGACCTTACAGAAGTTGGTTGATAAGTGTTGCCAGCAGATCTTGCAGCTCTGTAAAAAGTGAAGAGCCAAAGGTGAAATTGCACCCATGTCAAGTCAAAGAATGTAGTACTGCTCTTAAAGAACATATATGGTACAAGTGGAATTTAATAGTTTGGTTTGCAACTACTTTTATTGCATATATAAATAAACTTAAAGAGGAACATGAATGAAAAATATACTACATAGTAACTATGACTGGAGTTTGAGGCAAGGTGTACATATTCAAGTCTGATATTAGCATAAGTACACTGCAACCTCACTTTGAAAACATAACAGGACTGATTTAGATGGACAAGCAGTTCAAGTTGATATCATATGCCATCTACATTAATAATATATGCATACGATCAAACTTAAAACCAGATGTACAGATAATTATCTGACCACTTCCAAAGCTGTTTGACATATCTTAAAGATATTTATGTTGCTCTAGAGAAAGAAAGCTACTTGATGAAACAATTAAGCCATGAAATTCTAAAGAAAGACTTACTTTTTGTCCGTGGTGTTCCACTGACAAGTCACAACCCATGTGTTTGAAGCAATGGATGCTTGCACTGGGGGAAATCAAGAATCACCAATCTTAGAAGAAATGTGTAAGTGGATCCTCAGTTCTATAGCATTAATGGTTTAACATGTCAACATTTCACCTTTTGAATTCTGAAATTGGATAACTACATCATCCTTGACTATGATGACCTCTTCGATACAAAGAATGGTGTTCGCTCCTACCCTTTTCAAGGTCCTTTGAAGCCTCTTGTCATCAGTGGTCGTGGTCTTGTGAACAGCCTTCTTCTTCCCGTCATCAGTGGAAAGCTAAGTACATTAACAAGAGGATAAATGTTTCATGTATTTGTAATCTTATAAGCTGACACACATCCACTAAATGGCATTGAATAACAGATCAATCTCAAATTATTCAGATGATAGCAGCAATGCTTCACAAGGCACAAATTATTCATTCCGAGGAAACATTTTAGGTCTGAAACAAAGGATTCTCATAGGTAAATTAGATATTGAATAGATAACATGCCGAAATAAGGAAATACTACTGCTCATAGCAAAACCAATGCATGAATCAAAGCAGAGTTAGTTTTCTTAAGATAAAATTGTTGGGCCAATGTGGTGCCCGGGTCCATCGCTGGGGGTTGAAATCTGTATACTACATGTAGAGAGGAGAGGAGGGAAACCATATGAGGGAGAAAGATCTTACCCATGTCATTGCCGCCATGGGTGGCTACTCATGGTCATCGAAAGTAGATGGTAGAGATGGGGCCACCTGCCGCCCCGTTCCTAGTTCGCTCGATGCGGAGGAAGCAGAGGTCGCCTGCCTCGCTTTAGACCACCGGGAGCGAAGGGCCCTTTGCCCCCCCTCAGATCTGCTGCCATGGAAAGGTGGGAAGAGGGAGCTGGGCATGGGTTGGAGTAGTGGCGCCATGGGAGGGAGGGGAGGTGGAAGCTCGCGAACGGGGTGGCTGGTGGCGGAAGGAGGGATGGCCCCTGCGATGGGCGCCGGCGGCGGCGTGAGTCGCAACCCTAGGTGGCGCCGTACGAGAGAGGGATGGATTGAGACGAGGGAGAAAGAGGATTGAGACAAGGCGCCCTGGGCAGCTCTAGGTTTTGAGGGAGAAAAGAAAAAATCACGGGCTGGGCCGCGGTTAATGTTTTCATCCGCGCACACAGGCCCATTTGCCACCTGCTGTTGGTCGGCGTTATTTGCCGACCGATCGTTAGACGAGGATACGATCTTTCCCGACCGATTGTTCGACAGCAGAGACTTTTGTATTCCCGACCGACCGTCTCTCGCTGTACAAATGTTTTCCCAACCAACTATCACTTAGAAGTTTCTTCAACTAACTGTCGGTCGGTGAAAAAGACTTTTGCCAACACACATCAGTAGGGAATAAAGTGTCGTGGTGTAGTGGTCTTCGACACCAAGATCATATAGTCTTTCTTGGAATTTACGTCAAGAAAAAAAATAAACAAGTTCATGTCCCTAGGTAATCGTTGTTTCTCGTGTATCAAAACAACGAATGATCTATAGATCTAAGAGTCGTGCATTTGAGCATGAGCGGTGAGAGGAGACGTAGAGTAGGAAGATGGGAGATTGGTGAGAGAAAGGAGGGATGAGAGTTAGGGTGGCTGCAGTGGCGGATCCAGAAATTGAACTTAGCCGGGGCGGAACATTTGAGGTATAATTTTTTTGATTGACAAATTCGAGTCCGCTGAACCAAATCTCATAAAATTCAAATATTAAGCTAGATTTGGGAATTTCCTGCGACTGCATGTACGTTGTTCGGTGTATTTCCTGGTTGCCGGGCTAGCTATTAGGGCTTTGGGCTGCTACGAGGATTGTGTGTGACCCAATCCACTGTAAATCTTCACGTGCATCAGCCCATGTATACAAAACGAATCATATTTTCGTATACGGGATTTGGCTACCCGGGGCGGCCGACCATAGTCGCCCCTACCATAGCGCCGCCACTGGGTGGCTGCATGGCCATTCGGATAATCTAACAATGGCAGAAAAGCCTAGTATGGACATCTACATCCCAACTAGACTTCATTGCCAGCGGCGAGGGTTTCGGGCCTAGAAAAGCAGAGTGGGATCTACTAGGGTTGGTTACGATAGGCATCGAGATAGTCTTGGTAGCTTCTGCCGTACATGTAGGCTCACACTCGCTCTCACGCACACAATGTCGTTTTATACTAGCTCACGGTGATGTCGGTGACAACCTTTCCATTGTACTTGGTTCTTCTTTTCCTTGTCCGTTGAGCTGAGCGATGATACAGATAATGTTGGGGGTATTGCTACTTCCACCTTCTTCCCTTTTTATTACTTATTCCATTGCTTTTTGGAAGAAGATAAATACATCTTCGCACTTTTTCCTTGTATACTGCCATTGCTTTCAGGAAGAAGATAAAGTTCGTCAAAAGAGATAGAGACATGAGACATGGGGGTATTGACATGCTATGCGCGAAAGGGAATAGCAAAGCATGGTAGAAAAGACGACTCCGCGGTCGATTTTTGTGCTTACGGTTTTATTGATCATGAGTTTATTGAGATTTCCTTATGTCTAAGTCAGACTCCGAGATGTGCATATTATGAAAAGTGCACTATTTACTATATTGTAATCGACTTTTCTTTGGACCCGACTTTGATATCGATGGACCCTTTTTGCTTGTCATGTTTTCGTGTCGGTAGAGCTGTGTCCCTCACTCGATGTAGAGGTCAGGGGCATTCCATCATTTTTATTTTTATTTTTTGATGTTCCGTTGTACACGGCAAATGCTATCCAAGAGCATATAGTTTTCCTTGAATTGACATGTAGCTCGAGGAAAAATAACCCAAGTTCATGTGCCCTAGGTAACTGTTGTTTCTCGTGTATCAGAATAACGGATAATCTATAGATCGAAGAGTTCTGCGTTTGAGGATTAGCGGCGAGAGGAGGCATAAGGTAGGAAGATTGGACGGTTGGGAGAGAAGGGGGGGGGGGGGAGAGGAGAGTTAGCATGTCCATTCGGGTAATTTAACAATGGCGGCAAAGCCTAATAAGGACATGTACATCCCAACTAGACTTCATTGCCAGAGGCGACGACTATTATATAGTAAAAACAACATTTCTGCTAATTCTAATCAACTTAATCTTCTTCCATTGTCACCTGATTTTGAACTTGGCTTGTTTTTGTATGTACCGGGAAAGTGGGTGCACATCTCGGAGTCTGAGCAAAGCAGAGTGCGATCTACTCTCTCCGTCCGGAAATACTTGTCATCAAAATGAACAAAATGGGATGTATCTAGATGTATTTTAGTTCTACATACATCTCTTTTTGTCCATTTTGATGACAAGTATTTTCGGACGGAGGGAGTACTAGGGTTGGTTGCTGCTGGAGTGGCTAGTGAGCTGTGCAGTACGTGTAGGAGGATCACTCTTGCTCTCTCGCACATGACGTTTTATACTAGCTTGCAGTGACGTCAGCGGCCTTTTTCATTTCATCGTGGTTGGTTCTTATTTTCCTTTTTTTTACAAAATGGTTCTTCTTTTCCTTGGTCGCACAAGCGAGCGATGATACGGATAATGTTGGGGGTGTTGCTACTTTACGTCTTTACCCCTCTTTGATTTTTTTTACTTATTCCATTCCATTGCTGTTTGGAAGAAGATAAATTCATCTTCGCTTTTATTTTACTTGTATATTGTCATTGCTTTTAGGAAGAAGATAAAGTTCGTCGAAAGAGATAGACACATGAGACATGGGGGGAATTGACATGCTATGCGCGAAAGGGAGTAGGAAAGCACCGTAGAAAAGATGACTCCGTGGTTGGTCTTTTTTTCTCACGGTTTTATTGATCATGAGTTTACCGAGATTTCCTTACGTCTAAGTCATACACCGAGATGTGCATATTATGAAAAGTGCACTATTCACTGTATTGAAATCGACTTCTCTTTGGAGCCGACTTGGATATCGATGGGCCCTTTTTGCTTGTCACGTCTTCGTGTCGGTAGAGTTGCGCCTCACTTGATTTAGAGGCCAAGGGCATTCCCTCCTTTTCATTATTATTTTTGCATATATGTCTTCAACACCAAGAGCATATAGTCTTTCTTGAAATTTAGGTCAAGAAAAAAAATAAACAAGTTCATGTCCCTAGGTAATCGTTGTTTCTCATGTATAAAAAACAACGAATGATCTATAGATCTAAGACTCGTGCATTTGAGCATGAGCAGTGAGAGGAGACATAGAGTAGGAAGATGGGAGAGTGGTGAGGGAAAGGAGGGATGAGAGTTAGGGTGGCTGCATGGCCATTCGGATAATCTAACAATGGCAGAAAAGCCTAGTATGGACATCTACATCCAAACTAGACTTCATTGCCATGCCAGCGGCGACAATTTCAGGCCTAGAAAAGCAGAGTGGGATCTACTAGGGTTGGTTACGATAGGCATCGAGATAGTCTTGGTAGCTTGTGCCGTACATGTTGTTGGGGAACGCAGTATTTCAAAAAATCCTACGATCACGCAAGATCTATCTACCAGATGCATAGCAACGAGAGGGGAGAGTGTGTCTACGTACCCTTGTAGACCGAAAGCGGAAGCGTTAGAACAACGCGGTTGATGTAGTCGTACGTCTTCACGGCCCGACCGATCAAGCACCGAAACTACGGCACCTCCGAGTTCTAGCACACGTTCAGCTCGACGACGTCCCTCGAACTCCGATCCAGCTGAGTGTCGAGGGAGAGTTCCGTCAGCACGACGGCGTGGTGACGATCTTGATGTTCTACCGTCGCAGGGCTTCGCCTAAGCACCGCTACAATATTATCGAGGAGAACTATGGTGGAGGGGGGCACCGCACACGGCTAGAGATCAAGAGATCAATTGTTGTGTCTAGAGGTGCCCCCCTACCCCCGTATATAAAGGAGGGAGGGAGAGGCCGGCCCTAGAGGGGGCGCGCCAAGTGTGGGGAGTCCTACTAGGACTCCCAAGTCCTAGTAGGATTCCCCTTTCCTTTCTGGAGTAGGAGAGAAGGAAAGAGGGGGAGAGGGAGAAGGAAAAGGGGGCTGCACCCCTTGTCCAATTCGTACCAGAAGGGGGGCGCGCGCCTCCTTCCTTTTGGCCTCTCTCCTCTATTCCCGTAACTCCCCGGTACTCCGAAAATACCCGAATCACTCGGAACCTTTCCGATGTCCGAATATAGTCGTCCAATATATCGATTTTTACGTCTCGACCATTTCGAGACTACTCGTCATGTCCCCGATCTCATCCGGGACTCCGAACTCCTTCGGTACATCAAAACTCATAAACTCATAATAAAACTGTCATCGAAACCTTAAGCGTGCGGACCCTACGGGTTCGAGAACTATGTAGACATGACCGAGACACGTCTCCGGTCAATAACCAATAGCGGAACCTGGATGCTCATATTGGCTCCCACATATTCTACGAAGATCTTTATCGGTCAAACCGGATAACAACATACGTTGTTCCCTTTGTCATCGGTATGTTACTTGCCCGAGATTCGATCGTCGGTATTCTCAATACCTAGTTCAATCTCGTTACCGGCAAGTCTCTTTACTCGTTCCGTAATACATCATCCCGCAACTAACTCATTAGCTGTAATGCTTGCAAGGCTTATAGTGATGTGCATTACCGAGTGGGCCCAGAGATACCTCTCCGACAATCGGAGTGACAAATCCTAATCTCGAAATATGCCAACCCAACAAGTACCTTCGGAGACACCTGTAGAGTACCTTTATAATCACCCAGTTACGTTGTGACGTTTGGTAGCACACAAAGTGTTCCTCCAGTATTCGGGAGTTGCATAATCTCATAGTCATAGGAACATGTATAAGTCATGAAGAAAGCAATAGCAGTAAAACTTAAACGATCATAGTGCTAAGGTAATGGATGGGTCTTGTCCATCACATCATTCTCCTAATGATGTGATCCCGTTGATCAAATGACAACTCATGTCTATGGCTAGGAAACACAACCATCTTTGATCAATGAGCTAGTCTAGTAGAGGCATACTAGGGACACTCTATTTTGTCTATGTATTCACACATGTACTAAGTTTCCGGTTAATACAATTCTAGCATGAATAATAAACATTTATCATGATATAAGGAAATAAATAATAACTTTATTATTGCCTCTAGGGCATATTTCCTTCACATGTAGGCTCACACTCGCTCTCACGCACACAATGTAGTTTTATACTAGCTCACGGTGATGTCGGTGACAACCTTTCCATTGTGGTTGGTTCTTCTTTACCTTGTCCGTTGAGCCGAACGATGATACGGATAATGATGGGGGTATTGCTACTTTCACCTTCTTCCCTTTTTATTACTTATTTCATTGCTTTTTGGAAGAAGATAAATACATCTTCGCACTTTTTCCTTGTATACTGCCATTGCTTTCGGGAAGAAGATAAAGTTCGTCAAAAGAGATAGAGACATGAGACATGGGGGTATTGACATGCTATGCGCGAATGGGAATAGCAAAGCATGGTAGAAAATACGACTCCGCGGTCGATCTTTGTGCTTACGGTTTTATTGATCATGAGTTTATTGAGATTTCCTTATGTCTAAGTCAGACTCCGAGACGTGCATATTATGAAAAGTGCACTATTCATTATATTGTAATCGACTTTTCTTTGGACCTGACTTTGATATCGATGGACCCTTTTTGCTTGTCATGTTTTCGTGTCGGTAGAGCTGTGTCCCTCACTCGATGTAGAGGTCAGGGGCATTCCATCCTTTTTATTTTTATGTTTTGATGTTCCGTTGTACACGGCAAATGCTATCCAAGGGCATATAGTTTTCCTTGAATTGAAATGTAGCTCGAGGAAAAATAACCCAAGTTCATGTGCCCTAGGTAGCTGTTGTTTCTCGTGTATCAGAATAACAAATAATCTATAGATCGAAGAGTTCTGTGTTTGAGGATTAGCGGCGAGAGGAGGCATAAGGTAGGAAGATTGGACGGTTGGGAGAGAAAGGGGGGGGGGACGAGAGTTAGCATGTCCATTCGGGTAATTTAACAATGGCGGCAAAGCCTAATAAGGATATGTACATTCTAACTAGACTTCATTGCCAGCGGTGAGGACTATTATATAGTAAAAACAACATTTCTGCTAATTCTAATCAACTTAATCTTCTTCCATTGTCACCTGATTTTGAACTTGGCTTGTTCTTGTATGTACCGGGAAAGTGCAAGTTGTGATGAATCATGTAATACAAGAGTATCCACGAGCCGAGCTGCAAGTTTCTCTCTTGTATTTCTTCCTATGTGCGTTCACATTTGAGGTTAAAAGACCAAGCCTTAGCCAACACAAGAAGACCTAGTATAGAAACTATAAGTCTTCAGAAGATACCGGTCCACTGATTGTCGACGTGCAAATTGCCTTAGCTGAAAATTGTGTTAATCTCTGATGAATTCAGGGGACGAACAGGTGGACGAGTACCAGCCGGCCGGTCCGGCGACGGCGATGGATGGATTCTTCGGGCGGAAGCAAATGTGAAGTGAGGGTGTAAGACAATAGAATTGGGGAACCGGCTCAACCCTCTAGGGGTGGCCTATCTCTCATATATATAATGAAGGGGTACAACGTTTACATCATACGTACATGTATGTATACAACTACAGAAGCTATACAGTCTAACACCCTCCCTCAATCTTAGCCACTTCCTAAAGAATCTAGAAGGGTAAGATTGCGCCGACACGTCTCAAACTGTGGAAGAGGTAACGGCTTGGTGAAGATGTCTGCAGGTTGATCCTTGGAAGAGATGAACTTGATCTGTAGTTGCTTTTGAGATACCCGTTCCCGTACAAAATGATAATCCACTTCGATGTGTTTCGTTCGGGCATGGAATACCGGATTAGCAGATAGGTATGTAGCACCGATGTTATCACACCAAAGAATAGGAGACTGTGGTTGAGATATACCCAACTCCTGAAGCAAGGACTGTACCCAGATAAGTTCTGCAGTTGCATTAGCTACAGCCTTATACTCAGCTTCAGTACTGCTACGCGAAACAGTAGCCTGTTTCCGAGCACTCCAGGCGATCAAGGTAGAACCAAAGAACACAGCATAGCCCCCCGTGGATCGCCTGTCATCCGGACTGCCAGCCCAGTCCGCATCAGAATACGCCGAAATGACCCCAGAGGAGTTCGATCGAATGTGCAAACCATAGGACAATGTGAAGCGAATGTAACGCAAGATGCGTTTCACCGCAGACCAATGAGTATCACGAGGTGCCTGAAGATACTGACATACTCTGTTGACAGCAAAAGATATATCTGGACGGGTGATCGTCAAGTACTACAATCCACCATCAATACTCCTGTACCGTGTCGCATCAGCAGAAGGCAGAAGATCACCATCAGCAGCAGTGATCCTGTCAGTAGCAGACATAGGTGTAGTAGTCGGTTTGCACTTAAGCATCCCAGCCCACTGCAACAAATCCAAAGAGTACTTCTTTTGCGACATAACAAGACCATCGGAAACAGAAGCAACTTCCACACCAAGGAAGTAGTGAAGCTGCCCAAGATCTTTGACCGCAAAGTCAGCACCAAGAGACCGGACAAGAGCAGCAGCAGCCGACTGAGAAGAACTGACGAGTATAATATCATCTACATAGACCATAAGATACATAGTAACTTCAGGCCTTTGTAGAAGAAACAACGAAGAGTCAGCAACTGATGACGCAAAACCATGAGCACGGAGGGCTGTCGCAAGACGAGCATGCCAAGCACGGGGAGCTTGCTTCAGACCATAGAGCGCTTTAGTTAGACGACACAGATAACCAGGACGATCAGGGTCAGAGAACCCTGGGGGCTGCCGCATATAGACCTCCTCTTCTAGAACATCGTGGAGAAAAGCATTCTGCACATCAAGCTGACGAAGAGACCAACCCCGAGTAACTGCAAGAGAGAGAAGAAGCCTGATAGTAGTAGGTTTAACCACTGGACTGAAGGTGTCATCATAATCAAGACCATAACGCTGCTGAAAGCCGCGAGCAACCAGCCGCGCCTTGTAGCGCTCAATAGAACCATCAGAATGCTTCTTCACTTTGAAAACCCATTTAGAATCAATGACATTAACACGGGGTGGTGGCGGAACAAGAGTCCATGTCTTGTTACGAAGAAGAGCATCGTACTCCTGCTCCATGGCCTGTCGCCAATGAGGTATACTCAGAGCAGCTTGATACGTACGAGGCTCAGAGGTAGGATCCGCACGAGCAGCAGCCAGACAGGCAGCCAACCAAGCAACAGTACCATCAGTGCGCAGTGCAGGCCGAAAAATACCACTGCGACTCCGCGTGTGTGGACGTCGAGGAGCCACAGGAACCACATGGCACTCAGGTGATGAAGGCGGCGATGGTGATGACGAGTCGTCCAGCGACTGGGAGACCTCAGGGAGCACCGGCGAGAGTACACCGGAAGTAGGTGAGCTCGGCCCAGGCGAGGAGGACCCGGGCGAAACCGGCGTGGTGGGCCGAGGGGGCGACGGGGCCGGCGAGGCCGGCTCAGGGGCCAAGGGCGCTGAAGCCAGCGGGACCGAGCGAGCTGGCGAGGCCAGCTCAGGAGCCAAGGGCACCGAGCCAGTCGGCCCAGAGGCCGAGGGCGCCGAAGCACACGGCGCGACAGAGGGTTCAATCGAACGTGCATGGGCACGAGGACCGAAGCCATGCATAGGAGCATCCTGATCGTCGTGAACCGCTGGTGAGACCAGCGAGGGAGACGATGGCACCTCCAAAATTTCCAAACGAGCCCCACGTCCAGTGCCTGCACCATGGTTAGGCAACAATATAGGAGAGTATGCAACATCATCAAATTGATCAGATGCAACAGAGGATGAATGCAGATGTGGTGTTTCAGCAGTGGACACAGGAAGCTTGGCAAAGGGAAAAACATGCTCATCAAACACGACATCCCGAGATATATAGACACGATTTGTGGGAACATGAAGACATTTATATCCTTTATGAAGAGAGCTATAGCCAAGAAAGACACACTTCTTGGAACGAAACTCAAGCTTGCGCTTGTTATACGGGCGGAGATGTGGCCAGCAAGCGCACCCAAAAACCTTAAAGAAGGTATAGTCGGGTTGTTCATTAAGGAGAACTTCTATGGGAGTCTTCATATTCAAAACACGAGTGGGAGTGTGGTTTATGAGAAAACATGCAGTGGTGAGAGCATCACTCCAAAACCGAAACGGAACCGATGCATGGGCCAAAAGAGTAAGACCAGTTTCGACAATGTGACGATGCTTACGTTCCACAGAACCATTATGTTGATGTGTATGTGGACATGCTAAATGGTGAGCGATCCCAAGCAACTGAAAGAAGGAGTTGAGGTTGCGATACTCGCCCCCCAGTCCGACTGGACATGGACAATTTTGTGCTTGAGAAGGCGTTCAACATGTTTTTGAAACTGAACAACAATATCAAACACATCAGATTTGCGTTTAATAAGATAAAGCCAGGTAAAGCGACTATAAGCATCAACGAAACTGATATAATAATTGTGACCACTGACAGAAGTCTGAGCAGGACCCCATACATCTGAAAAAACAAGTTCTAAAGGATGTTTCACCTCACGACTAGACTCCGAAAAAGGAAGTTGATGACTCTTCCCTTGCTGACAAGCATCACACACTGCTACATCTTTATTACTAGACATGCTAGGAAGCTCATGACGACGCAAAACATGACGAACGATAGGTGTGGCTGGGTGACCAAGACGAGCATGCCACTGTGACGGAGATACCCGAACTCCACTGAACACGCGAGCGACTTCAGGATGCTCCAGACGATAGAGACCCTGGCACAACCGCCCGCTAAGAAGAATGTCCCTCGTGCCCCGATCCTTAATAAAAAGATCAAAAGGATGAAATTCACAAAGCACATTATTATCACGTGTGAGTTTAGGAACAGAAAGAAGATTACGTGTCACAGAGGGAACTCTCAGCACATTATGAAGGTGAAGACTCCTATTTGCATGCCTAGTGAGAAGAGATGCTTGACCAATATGAGATATATGCATACCTGCTCCATTGGCGGTGTGGATCTTGTCAGAGCCATGGTAGGGTTCGCGAGTATGGAGCTTGCCCATCTCACTTGTCAGATGCTCCGTTGCCCCAGAGTCCATGTACCAGTGGGGATCAACAGAGTAGGACTGAGTGTGCCCTTGCTGCTTCATGGACACTGGCCGATCTGCCATGGCCACCTGACGCGCAAGGTTGCGCGTGTCCTTGCCATCATTGCCGAGACCCTGGAAGCTCTTCTGAAAGCGTTTGTGACACTTAGAGGACCAGTGCCCATCACGGCCACAAAGCTGACACACGCGCTTACCGCCAGCCCCCGGTAATGTCGCGGTAGCAGGGGGACCGAGGCAGACGGCGGTGGCAGTCCCGAAGGAGGCCGGGATGAGGAAGAAGTGTGGCTACCCTTGGTGGCGGCGTTGGCCGAAGGAGAGCCCCCAATGCCCCTGGCGCGACGGGACTCGACCCGCTGTTCCGTGAGAAGGAGGCGGGAAATGACCTCATGCGCCATCATGGGGTTCGAGTTACCCCTCTCGTTGATGATCTCGACTAAGGCATCATACTCCTCATCGAGACCATTGACAACGAACGAGTTGAACTCGGAGTCAGTGAGTGGCTGTCCAATGGAGGCCAACGTGTCGACAAGGCCCTTGACCTTGTTGTAGAACTCAGTGGCCGTGGAGTCCAGCTTTTCACACTCGCCAAGCTGACGACGAAGCGATGAGACATGTGTCTGCGACTGCGCCGCAAACGAGCGCTCGAGGATGGTCCACGCCTCATGAGACGTCTTGGCGAAGACAACAAGCCCAGCAACAGCCGGAGTGAGCGACCCCTGGATGGAGGAGAGGTTCGCCTGGTCCTGTCCGGTCCAAACACGATGCGCCGGATTATAGACTGGGCCATGCACGCTATCGACCAGCGCAGGGGGACAGGGGAGAGAACCGTCGACGTAGCCCAGGAGATAATGACTCCCAAGGAGCGGAAGGACCTGTGCACGCCAGAAGATGTAGTTGTCCGATGAAAGCTTGATGGTGATGAGATTCCCGAAGTGAAACGGCGGCGGCGGTGAAGAACCCGCGGAGTAGACTACCGGCGGCGTATACGCCGTAGAGGCAGAAACCGCATGTGCAGCGGCATCAACAGCCGCGGGCGTAGTGGCCGCGGCAACAGTCGGCGAAGTGGCCGGGGCCTGATACGTCCAAAACGTATCTATAATTTCTGCTTGCTCCATGCCACTTTTGGGTGATATTGCTATGATATTCATACACTTCCATACACTTTTGATCATATTTGGACTAACCTACTAATCCAGTGCACCCCGGTGCCAGTTTCTGTTTTCGGCTGATTTTGTATTTCAGGTTTTCACGTTACGAGAACTGCCAGGAAAAATCCTGAAAAATTATATAAAAAATCAGCGTTCCGGAACCGACCTTGCGCCCGAAGTACAGCCGGGGGGGGGCACCAGGGCTCGGGGCACCTGGGCCCCCCGAAGCCCGTCCGGTGCCCCCCTTTGGCATATATTTAGAGCTTCCCTCGAAACCCTCGGGAGGGGAACTCTTTTTCGCGATCTCATCTTTGTTCCGCCGCCGCCGCCGCTTCCAAGATCGGGAGCACCAGGAGAACTCTTCCCGGCACCCTGCCGGAGGGGAGGATCACCACCGGGAGCTTCTCCACCACCATAAACGCCTCCTGGATGACTTGTGAGTAGTCTCCCTTGGACCATGAGTCCATGACCAGTAGCTATGTGATGTTCTCCTCCCGTTCTTGTGCTTCACTAATTAGTCCTCGTGAGCTGCCCTACATGATCGAGGCACATATGTAATCCTTATGCTGTTGCTATGATGAGTTTGCTGGGATCCGATGGATTATGGGGTTATGTTCAGATTGTGATTGAGTAATATATTTGATCTACCTCTTTTATATTTATGTTCATAAGTAATTCTTGCATGTTCTCCGTTTTTATTTATTGCTTTGGCCAAGTGATACGTAGTGACTCCAAGAGGGAACGTTATGCTCGATTGTGGGTTCATGCCCCTCGATGACTAGCTTGAGTGACAGAAACATGAGTCTAGGGGATGTGCTGTTGCCACAAGGGGGAAAACAACGGTGCTTGTGCCCGCGGGTGCAAGGATTGTTTACTTTACGCAAAGTTCTTTTAATGCAGTTGTCTGTTGCTTTGAGTTTACACTATGGGTAGGGCTCGCAACTTAATACCAGCGAGATGTTCTGGATAGATATCTCAAGGTGGATGATTAGTAGTAGATATTGATGGATATCGGTCTACTTACTTTGGCGTACCGCCCATGCTTTGAACCTCAACCTTTCTTGCAATGTAGTCAGCATTGGTTTGCGTTTGTGGTCCTGTCAATTGCCCAGCTGTAATTCGTTTACCTCACATAGCTGTTTTATCGTCTTTTGGGAGAGAGACATCACTAGTGAACATCATGTGACTCCGGTCCATATTACCATCATTGATCACATCCGCTATTTACTTACTATTGCAAACACTATCTATCACTACTATCATTTTGCGTTTAATCCTTTGTGAACTACAAGGCCGGAGGGATTGACAACCTCTCTGTACTCGTTGGGAGCAAAGTTATTTGTATCTGTGTGCAGGTCCACGTTGATTGCTAATTTGCGCCGTTAGCAGTTGACACCTACTTGTTGAACCTAGGAGTCTCTGGGGATTCGATCCTTGGCATCTTTGCTAAGGGAAAACACTTCCACAACACTGCATCTTTCACCTTCCACTTGGGGTAACCAACGAGGGGTTAGAGGCCCATCAAGGAGTATTTTCTGGCGCCGTTGCCGGGGACTCCACTCTTCAGGATAGGGGAGTTGCATGCTATCTTTTACCTTTGCTTTTTAGTCTTGTTAGTTTACCTTTCAGTTTTTGCTTTAGTACCTTTTTATCGAAAATCACAAAAATAGTTATCTTGCTTGCTTGCTACTATGGGTTCTACCAAAAACACTAAATGGGAGGAGTACACCCCTTCTTCCATTACCCCAATTACCACTGTCGGGATCTACAAAAGTAATAAACCTTGTGATTATATTAGTCTTGACGGAGGGTTGTGCCCATGGCATGGTCTTCCAGGAAAAGAGTATGAGCCTCAGTTTAAAATTGCTCCTAAGCTTCCCCAAACTTGGGAAGATGTTCAAACTCTTATAATAGAAAGCAATTCAAACAAAGAGGATGACACTACAATTCTGCCCAACAATGATAAAATTGATTTTGATAATTGTAGTATTTCAGAAGTTGTCACCTTTCTACAAGGAATGGCCAAAGATCCCCACACTAGCACGCTTAATCTTGCCTTCACAGAGCATGTCACTAATGCTCTCATCAAAGCTAGGGAGGAGAAACTTAGAGTAGAAGCCTCCATACCTAGAAAGCTAGAAGATGGTTGGGATCCTATGATAAAAATTAAATTGAATGACTTCTCTTGCTATGCATTATGTGATGTTGGAGCTAGTGCCTCTGTTATGCCCAAAAGAATATATGATATGCTTAAATTGAAACCTTATGATTCTTGTTCTTTTGGTGTTCGCCTCGTTGATTCTTCCATAAAGAAACCTTTGGGGAGGATCGACGATGTTCTTATCGTTGTTAATGATAATTATGTTCCCGTTGATTTCACTATTATGGATATTGAATGTGATCCTTCATGTCCAATTATTTTGGGACGTCCCTTTTTACGCACCGTTGGTGCTATCATTGACATGAAAGAGGGTAATATAAAATTTCAGTTTCCTCTCAAGAAAGGGATGGAACACTTCCCTCGAAAGAAGATCAAGTTACCTTTTGAGTCCGTTGTACGGGCTAGCTATTCTTTTACTCTTGATAAAACTTGATCTCTATGCATTATGCCTAGCTTAAAGGCATAAAAGAAAGCGCTTTTGGGAGGCAGCCACATGAATAATTTTTTTGCTTTTGTTGTGTCTTGATGTTGTTTACTACTGTAGCATCATCATTGTATCTTTACTTTTCATATTTGTGCCAAGTATAGCCTCTGATTGCTAGAAAGTTCAAAAGTTGTGAGGTGCTGTCCAGGAAACAGATTCTGTCCTTGGATAGAAAAATTCGTATAAAATCACCAGATCATCTTTTTGGTCTGAATTTTTTCGACAGCGTTCTCTATATAATTTTCTTTCGTGCGTCTGTTCTGAGTTTTTTGATTTGAGTTGCAGAAGTATCCCGAACAAATCGATTACTACCTGCTGTTCTGTTTTTCACAGATTCTGTCCTGTTTTGCCTTTCCTTCAGTTTGCAAACCAAGAGCTTGCTTTTTCTTTGCAAAAACCTTTTGGCAATCTTGAGAAACAGTAGAACTTCAAGAATATCTTTATTTCCAGCAAGGAACAATTATTTTATTAAGGGTACTAACCTCGCTAATCAGATTATGATGAGTTATGTATGAAGGGAGTTTTCAAGTGTGCGAGGGAAGATGATAAAAAGATTCAGGAGTGTCAAGCGCTCAAGCTTGGGGATGCCCCCGTGCACCCCCAAGAAATATTCAAGGAGACTCAAGCGTCTAAGCTTGGGGATGCCCCCGTGCATCCCCTTCTCCATCAACATTATCAGTTCGTCTTTCGTTCCGCTATATTTTTATCACTTCATGTGTTATGTGCTATGCTTGGAGCGTCTTGCTTTTAGTTTTCTTTTTAGTTTTTCATAACGAGTCGGAACTCAGCATTCCTTTATGTGGGAGAGAAACACGCTCCACTTCTACCTAGAACATAACATAGAATTTTCATGTCTATCTTTGATGTGTGTGTTCTTTGTCTTTTAATAGCTACTATCATACTCTGCTCTTAGTATTCATGCTTATCTTTTCAAGGAGCTTTTGTTTAGTTGGTTGCTTGAACTCTCTTTAATTACCATGCTCACCTTATTAAGAGAGTTTGCTTTCGTTGCATTGGTTAATATGTTTATGATAAGGATGCTACGTGCATAATGGTGCTTAGTAGTTCAGGTTTTCTTATGGTTAGTCTCAAATAGCTGGGGGATTCCCAATGTGTTATTGGAGTACCAACATGATTTGTTTGCCTATGATGTGGTATGGTTTAGTAATATCTTCCTTCGAGAATTTATTTTGATTGACTTGACGTATGCTCACGCATATTTAAGACTGTAAAGAAAGTCTGTCAAGCCTTGATGATCTTTTATTTCTGAGTAGCGATATAACTACCATGCCTGATTCAATGTTGCTTTGTCGCTCTGCATGATTATGACCATCATTGCTCTCTTAGTTGGTCGCTCCCAGTCTTTTGCTAACCTCCACCTGTACTAAGCGGAATGACTGCTTGTGCATCCACATCCTTTTAAACCAGTTATGCCATATGAGTCCACCATATCTACCTATATGTGGTATTTCGCCGCCACTCCAAGTAATTTACATGTGCTACCTTTAAAACCTTCAATCTTTGCAATATATAGCTCATGGGAAAGTAGCTTAAAAACTATTGTGGTAAAGAATATGTTGCTTATGTATCTTATTTCTTATAAGTTGCTTGCTGAGCGGTAACCATGTTTCTGGGGACGCTATCAACTGTCACACTTTTGTTGAATATCATGTGAGTTGCTATGCATGTTCGTCTTGTCTGAAGTAAGGGTGATTTGCCGTGGGTTGAATGAATATGCATATTGTTAGAGAAGAACATTGGGCCGCCAACCAAAGCCATGTATCATGGTGGAAGTTTTAGCTTGGACCTTAATCCTCAATCTCTTATGAGAATATGCTTATGCATTAAAGAGGAGTCCATCATCTATTTTCTATGTTGTCCCGGTATGGATGTCCTCAAGTTGAGATCTATCAAAAAACGAGAAATCAAATGCGATTTATCTCCTTGGACCTTTGTACAGGTGGCATAGAGGTACCCCTTTGTGACACTTGGTTGAAACATATGTAATGCAATGATAACCCATGGAAATCCGAGCTAATTACGACAAGGTGGGAGCACTATTGGTATTCGATGCATGAGGCTTGCAACTTATAGGATGTCTTATGCATGACACATGTGAAGTACTACTACCGTTGACAAAATTGCTTCTATATTTTCAAAATAAAAAGCTCTAGCACATAACCATTCTTTTACTTTTATGTTGAGTCTCCACCTTCTTTTAAAAGCACCAACTACTGAGAGCATGATTGTCATTCTGAGTGTAATGTGCATTGTCCCAAAGTAGCATTGTCTTTTGCATGATTGTGATATCGTTTATTTTGAAATCATTGTATCTAGTCATCACTTAAACCTTGAAGGTGCCCCTGCATTTATGTTTTGCTTCACTAAAGGGGGCAAGCTAGATATCACTTTATCATATTTGCACATCATGATCATTGCAAATCTTTTTGATGTTTCAGTTTCATATTGTAAAACTTTCAGTCATTTGTGATTTTCTCATGAGGCAACTTAATTACTATAGAATCATTGTCTCAGTAAGCTTTTGTCATATGACTATGAAAAGTCCTATATGGTTAATAGCATGTCACCACAGAAATTATTCTTATTATCATTTACCTACTCGAGGACGAGCAGGAATTAAGCTTGGGGATGTTGATACGTCCAAAACGTATCTATAATTTCTGCTTGCTCCATGCCACTTTTGGGTGATATTGCTATGATATTCATACACTTCCATACACTTTTGATCATATTTGGACTAACCTACTAATCCAGTGCACCCCGGTGCCAGTTTCTGTTTTCGGCTGATTTTGTATTTCAGGTTTTCACGTTACGAGAACTGCCAGGAAAAATCCAGAAAAATTATATAAAAAATCAGCGTTCCGGAACCGACCTTGCGCCCGAAGTACAGCCGGGTGGGGGGGCACCAGGGCTCGGGGCGCCCTGTGGGCGCCCCCCCCCCCCGGGCCGCGCCGGGGGGCGCCTGGGCCCCCCGAAGCCCGTCCGGTGCCCCCCTTTGGCATATATTTAGAGCTTCCCTCAAAACCCTCGGGAGGGGAACTCTTTTTCGCGATCTCATCTCTGTTCCGCCGCCGCCGCCGCTTCCAAGATCGGGAGCACCAGGTGAACTCTTCCCGGCACCCTGCCGGAGGGGAGGATCACCACCGGGAGCTTCTCCACCACCATGGACGCCTCCCGGATGACTCGTGAGTAGTCTCCCTTGGACCATGAGTCCATGACCAGTAGCTATGTGATGTTCTCCTCCCGTTCTTGTGCTTCACTAATTAGTCCTCGTGAGCTGCCCTACATGATCGAGGAACATATGTAATCCTTATGCTGTTGCTATGATGAGTTTGCTGGGATCCGATGGATTATGGGATTATGTTCAGATTGTGATTGAGTAATATATTTGATCTACCTCTTTTATATTTATGTTCATAAGTAATTCTTGCATGTTCTCCGTTGTTATTTATTGCTTTGGCCAAGTGATACGTAGTGACTCCAAGAGGGAACGTTATGCTCGATTGTGGGTTCATGCCCCTCGATGACTAGCTTGAGTGACAGAAACATGAGTCTAGGGGATGTGCTGTTGCCACAAGGGGGAAAACAACGGTGCTTGTGCCGCGGGTGCAAGGATTGTTTACTTTACGCAAAGTTCTTTTAATGCAGTTGTCTATTGCTTTGAGTTTACACTATGGGTGGGGCTCGCAACTTAATACCAGCGAGATGTTCTGGATAGATATCTCAAGGTGGATGATTAGTAGTAGATATTGATGGATTTCGGTCTACTTACTTTGGCGTACCGCCCATGCTTTGAACCTCAACATTTCTTGCAATGTAGTCAGCATTGGTTTGCGTTCGTGGTCCTGTCAATTGCCCAGCTGTAATTCGTTTACCTCACATAGCTGTTTTATCGTCTTTTGGGAGAGAGACATCACTAGTGAACATCATGTGACTCCGGTCCATATTACCATCATTGATCACATCCGCTATTTACTTTTCGCTTTTACTTACTATTGCAAACACTATCTATCACTACTATCATTTTGCGTTTAATCCTTTGTGAACTACAAGGCCGGAGGGATTGACAACCTCTCTGTACTCGTTGGGAGCAAAGTTATTTGTATCTGTGTGAAGGTCCACGTTGATTGCTAATTTGCGCCGTTAGCAGTTGACACCTACTTGTTGAACCTAGGAGTCTCTGGGGATTCGATCCTTGGCATCTTTGCTAAGGGAAAACACTTCCACAACACTGCATCTTTCACCTTCCACTTGGGGTAACCAACGAGGGGTTAGAGGCCCATCAAGGCCGAGGCAGCGAATCCAGCCATCAGGGCCTGCGACTGCGCCACCAGTGCGAGGGGACGACCACCACTGGCCGGCGCGATCGGTGCATCACCGAGGGAGGCGGGCGAGGAGGCACCCGCTGCAGCACCAGCAGTATGCGGCACGATCGAGTGACCCGACAACGAGGAGAAGAAGGACCCAATGCTCCTCGTCTCGATCGAAGATGACGAGGCCGCGGTGGTGTCGAGAGGTCGGGCGAGGATAGCCGCGAGGGAGGCCGGCAAGTAGCTAGCCGTGGAGGCGCCGGAAGCGGCGGGGCCCAACATGGCGGCGGCTGTTAGAATAAATCCGAGGCACTTTGTTGATCTACCGAGGACCAAGCAATCACATGAGCACGACACCGAGATTTGTTAACGAGGTTCACCATCATGGCTACAATCCCGGGGCATGACTACGGGCGCTCCTCCCCATGACACCGCTACAATACCGCACTCCGGCCGCCCGGGCGCCGGCACACGCCGCCGGCTCCCCCGCGTGCCTGTGCTATTATGTTGGCATAGGTTACATCGTGTGTCTACCCCCACTATATATGAGAGGCCTAGGATACAAGTGTCTTATTACGACACAACTCATACCTTGTCTACACACAGTCCAAAACCAAGTCCAACTGTAACCTACCTTGTACAATAATATTCGACACAACTCTAACAAACTCCACCTTGGCGAATATTCTCCACCACCTTGGATTCATCCATGCGTCGAACCTCCATGTACATTGGACTTGAGATACGCCATGAGCACCGCTGCTACTTCCAGACTCCATGTGACTCCACCTGCAAGTGTAGTCCCTTCTCGTCTTCTTAGCAGTCAACGCTCGAGCAAAATTAAGTTCCTCGTTACTCTACCTTGTGCTCCCAACTTCCGGAGTATCCGTCCAACGCCATCACACACTAATCACTGTCCGCGTGAAAATGAATAACTCACATATTGGACGCCACATATAAGAGTTACCCGAACTCAACGTCATCGCTTTTCTTGACTGTCTGTCTGAAACTTGAAGGAATTTCACCGTCACCCTGTGTCACCCTGAGTCAAATTCGTAGTTGTCTCATTCTTTTCCGGATAGTCTCTGGCATGTCCCGCAGCTATAGCACTCTGCCTCCTTCTGTACTTGCCATCCGCTCTTTGTCTGTGCACTGAACACCACAAAATATACGCCATGTACGCTCGCCGCTTTCGACAATCTCATACTTTCCGCCACTTTCTCAGATTCTCCACGGTCAACTCATGTCCATCAACTAGCACCGATAGACACAGTCACCAACTTAAATCTGGTACTCGTCAACACTGCTTCAGCACCCCTGCACACTTTGTCTGACCACATGTCTGACCATCAGTGCCCTGGCCTGTCTCTGTGTCCCGTGCTTACCACACGCCTCGCCGCTATCACCGCGTCGAGCCTCTGCTGTCCTGGTCGAGTCTCCTGGGTTGCGAACCCACACCACTCAACCCCCACTGCAGAGAACCACCGATCATCACCGACCGATGCCGAGTATCACGCCTCCATCAGACCACTGGTACCCAGTCCGATCCACGTGTCTCTCGCTATCCCGCTGAAATAGGCTTCGACTCTCCATGCATTTACAACGTAGCTCCTCCATCAGCACAGAGTGATGTCACCGATTAGACTCCAACTCCACCTTCAACATGACTCCATGGTGGTTGTACGTGCCACCCTCCCGCGCCTTGTCGACTCCAAGCCCTCATGTGCACCGTCTTGAATCAACACCGCGCCATAGTCTGTCGAAGCCGCACAAGCCCTCAGGCCTGCACCACGTGTTTCCACGCCCAGAAGTCGATCACCATCAGCATCACGCTCTTATGTCGTCGTCGCTGAAATCACCGCCGTCTTCTGCTTTTGACCAACACCCATGTCGATCCATCAGACTGTCCAGTCCGACCCAGCCGAACTTATCCAACTGCAACCATGCTCCACCCTGCGTCATGTCCGCCTCCGCGCATCTCCGTGCACTGCTTGATGCCCTGTCTATGCATGATCCTTGCCATGACACGCCCCAGACTCCTCCGAGCCTTGTACGCATGTCGCCATCCTCGCCACATACTCTTTGAACTCTGTTAGCAATCTTGACAGAAAACCCTTCCGTGCAAACCTAATTCCTTGCAAAATTATTTTCCTTATCCATTGCTAGCACTTCTCCGTGTACCCCTAGCAGTCAAGACAAGCTATTTCATCTTCCAACTGCTCCTGGACACTAAGCATGTTCGTTTGCATGTGACGCCAGGCACTCAAGCCTTTCCTTTTTTAAGCAACAAATCTCTCTCACGTAGACGTAGCTCTGGCTGCGCTCGCATTCAGGCAACACGCCTCCTGCTTCACACCGTCCCTCTGTGCTGGACGCCTGGACCTCTGTTTGCCTCGCTGTCTCATGCTCCTTGGGCCCAGACTGCGCGCCTTGCATCTGCGTTGGGTCGCACACAATAAGCCCACATGGCCCTCGACCTTGTGCCAGCCGCTGCCTGCCAATCGCGCAGAATCGCCGAGTCCGTCCAACGTACGAGTGTTACGCCGCCGCCGTTCCTGCTGATCCGATCTCGAGCCTCCGGGTCCAATCGAAATTGCCGAGTTCCAAGTTGACGCTGCCCGTGCCACTTTCCGAAAGCTTCCAATCACGCCGAATAGTTCCGATCCCATTGTTCTCATCGCTTCTGTCCTTCGATCTTCCTGAGCCTTCGACGCTTTACGCCTCCGATCGTTGAACGTAGCATGAAACAAACTGATCCCATATTCTCGCGATCACCTTTAGATGAACTTTCGCAACCTCTTCGAACCTTGCTCTGATACCAATTGTTACGCAATCCCGGGTCCGCTAGCACCAGCGTTTCCGACCCACCTGCGTCACCAGACCCAACCGGAGAGCAACACCGACTTATGAGAAGCCTTGGGCCCTCTCCCCCAAAAGACTAGTGTGACGCCCGAGACTGACGTCCCAGAAGATTCCAGAAGATTCCCGAAGCTTCCAGATGTTCCGGGTTGCCCGTGTGTCCTTTTGTGCTTGTGTTATTTATTTTTGCATCGCATCATGTCATCATGCCATCATGTCATTTTAATTTTTGCATCTCAACCTAATAAATCGTGTGGACCTTCGGTCCATTTAAATCGAGGGAAGGTGTCTTCTCTTTAAAACATATAAAAGTCTCTCAATATTTATGGAGCTATATTAATAAATATTCCTTGCTTCGGAATCACCCAACACACTTGCATAATTCCCCATTGTCTTTTCACTTCGAGTTCCACCTTCAAAATCTTGCCGGTATTTTTCTTTCCGTTGTTTCGAGGCTCCTCCAAAATTCCGGACATTTTTGGACACTTCAATAATCTCGTCTTAGTTCAATCCTATTTGAATTATATTCAAATATGTTTGAATTAATTTCCGTCCTAGCCTTTTGTATTTTTCTCCGGTCGTGCTCATTTTTACGAGCCCGGAAAAATATATTCCCTTGTGCAATTCGGCTCCTAACCCCCCCTCTTCTTTCTTTCTTCTCTTTTTGTTTTCTGCTAAAAAACTAGATAAACAGGAGGGCAGCCCAGCCCTTTTGTTTTTCACCTCTCCTCCTGGCCCAACTCCCTTCTCCTCCCTCCTGGGCCTCCTCTCTTTGGGCCCAACTGACCGCACCACCAAACCCTAGCCCGACCGGGAGCCTCCCCACCGCACTCCCATCGCTCCCCCTGTGCGCCGCCGGGTCGATTTTTCCCCATCCTCTCCTTCGATCTCGTCTCCCTCTCCCTCGTTCTCTGCAGCGCCCGACCGAAACCCCCTCGCCCCGATCTCCCTCATCTCTCCCCTTCGCCCCAGCGCTCGCCTCCCTTCCTTCTCCTTCGCGCGCCCGCGGCCGCCCGTCCTCCTCGCCCCCAGCGCCCGCCGCGCTCTGGCCCGAGGAGCTCCAGCCGCCGGTCTTCTTCCCTTCGCGCGCCTGCCCTTCTTCAGCCTGCGCCGGCGGCCGCCACCTTCCTCGAGCGGTTCCTCCGCCCCGCGCTGGTTCCCTCCCTCCGGTCACCAGCAGCGCAGGTCGCCCGACCCCGAGCAACCCGTCGCCTCCTCCTCGCCTCGCCTGGCCGAGCCAGAGCCGGCGACCACTCCCGTGCGCCTCCAGCAAGGGGCCAAGCCCGGCGCCCCTCCTCCTCTTCAATCTCCAGGAGCCAGCCGCGCCAGTGCCTCCTCCTCCCGGGCGCCTTGCCGTGCGCCCTGCTGCCTCCTTCGGTGCCGAGCTGCTGCCTGGCCTCGTCGTCCTGAGAGTTACTGCTGTAGTTGTTTTTGTTTTTTTTGTTTTGTGCCTGCTGTAATTTTGGACAGATGACCGTGTACGAGTCCGAGGATCCGTGAACATCTACAAAACGCCCCGTGTACGACTACCGACGCCCGGAAAACGACCAAGTTCCACTACTTCCCACGACGACCCGAACGAGTACCCTCGCCCGTGTACCCCTACGGAACGTCTTCGACCAAGTACCCCGACGTCGCAAGTACCACGACACGAACGTGAACGACTACCATCGCCGGAACGTCTACTTCCTCTACTTCCTCTACGAGTTGCGGAACGGCTACTTCCTCTCCGAACGTGAACGACTCCTTCCTCGACGCTCCCGAACCGTCCCGAAACAATTGTTTCGAAGGTATAACCCCGAGACGTGACCCGTGTGATGCTTGCTTGTTGTGTTGTATGAAATGTCTCCCGTGTGTGCTTCGTGCCCGTTCCACCTTTTGTCTTGTTCCTCGGTTGCCTCGTCACCGACTCGTGGGAACCCGGTAACGGGATCACCCCACCTCTTTCATCTCGTTTGACTCGTTCACTCCACCTTTTGTTGTGCACCGGACTCTCAACGAGTTGCCGGAACCGATATGATGCGTTGCATCATTTTCGGATCGTTGCCGTGGCACCCTTCTTCCACCACGGTGACAAATGTTTCTCTTCTTGTTAATTGTCAACCTTTTAATAAAAATTGCATATACTTGTTCATGTCAACCGCATCATTTTAACAACATTAATATGAGTGAATTGTTGTTTGCTTATAATTATTAAACATGCTCATGAGGATTTTCCGGATATGTTGTTGTTATTCTCCGGCCTCATTTAAAATGTCTTAATAGTGTAGTTTCTTTATGCTTCACCTCTTGCCATGTTAACAAACTCTTAATCTTGTCTTGTTAATAACGAGAGTCAACTAAATAATTAATATGTGGTGTTTCGTCAATATGCAACTCGTTGCATATTGATCTCCACTTAACTTGTAGTATTTGTTTGTGCACTTGCCATGCCATGCATAATTAAACCGGACATGCATCATACTTGTTTGTGCATCTTATGCCATGTCTATGCTTGTGTGTTTACCGTGTTGTTTCTTCTTTCCGGTTGCTCTCTTGTTAGCTTCGGTTCCGTTCCGGAGTTGTGAGGTTCCGCTCGACTGTTGCTCCGTCTTCTTCTTGGATCCGTTCTTCTCCCTTGTGGAATCCCAGGCAAGATGACCGAACCCGGATACCATTACTATTTTTGCCTCTTGCTAGTAGTCTCGATCTATAGTTTTGCCTCGATGCCCATGTCTTTCTTGTCAGCCTCCTACTTGTAACCATTGCCATGCTTAACCACCCTACCTACGCAAACCGTTGCTTGGCTATACGTAGGCTTGCTCAGCCCCTCTTATAGCATTGTTAGTTGCAGGTGAAGACCGAAGATGCTTGCTTCATGTTGAAGTTTGGTTGGGTTATATCACACTATATAAATGCTTTAAATGAAATCATCTATATATTGGCAAGGGTGGAAGGCTAAGCCTTTTGCTTGGTGTTTTGTTCCACTCATGCCGTTAGGATCCGTATAAGCCGGTGTTATGTTCCTTGATTATGCGTTCCTAACACGGTTGGGGTGTATGGGACCCCCTTGATAAACCGCTAAGTGCTAAGTCTTTTCCAGCAAGTCCCAACATTGGTACTATTTGCCTAATAACAAACTAATAAAACTTGCATGGGACTAGCTATCCCTTTTATTTTAATTCAACCCCCCGGGCCAGTGCTCCACATGAGTGTTGGTCCGAAACGAGCAGACTGCGGGGCCACCTCAAGGAAACTTGAGGTTTGGTAAAAACCTGTAGGATGACTCATCCGGTCGTGTCCTGAGACCTAGATACGCGCGGCTACTATCAGGGTGACGACACGCCGGGAGGATTTGCTGGATTAGCCTTACCTTAGTTCGGTTTAACTTGAGCACGGGATTCCGAGAATACTCGGGTCTTCCCAACTATGGAGTTGCGACTCCGCGGATCGTGGGCTTGTAATGGGTCAAGTTGGAACACCCCTGCAGGGTTTGAACTTTCGAAAGCCGTGCCCGCGGTTATGTGGCAGATGGGAGCTTGTTAATTCCGGTTGTAGATAACTTGACACAATGATACTAATACACTACCAGCGTGTGTTCCGTGACTGTCAATTTCCGAATCGGGATTCGGGAGTTGAACACGGAGGGGTTATGTTTGTGAGCTTGTAGCTAGGATCACTTCGTGATCACCTCTCGCCGATGCCTTCTCTTCTCGCTCTCTTTTACGTAAGTTAGTGCTAGTTGCTGCTGCAGACTCTTGTTTGTTCCTTCACCTCTCGTTCTTTCTTCAGCCTTGTCCTCACCCAAGGCTTAAATAGTCTTGTTACCCGGGAACGGGATTGCTGAGTCCTCTGTGACTCACAGTTACTCCACCACACCAGTTGCAGGTTCAGCCGAGTTTGATGCAGGAGTTGGTTCAGTTCTTCACCAGGAGCTCGATGAAGAGTTTGGCTGTTTGCTTGTGACGTTTCGATGTTCAGTAGTGGTTTCTACTAGGATTCGATCCTGACCTGTGGCTTTCTGTTGTTTTGGTATCTTTCTTTTGGATCTTACCCGTAGTCGGGCTGTGATGTTCTGAATGATGATTGCTTATGTAATGTATTGTGTGAAGTGGCGAGTGTAAGCCAACTATCTCCTTTTGCATTTTAATCCCTCTTTTACATGAGTCGTGCAAAGATACCAAAACTTGAGATCATTCTAGGATGGGCTTATATCTTTAAGTCGTGCCTCGACACGTAGGAGATATAGTCCCATCCTGGGCATTACAAGTTGGTATTCAGAGCCTTCTCCGACCTAGAAGCCCCCACTGTTTGATCGAATCGTTGACAGGTTGAGTCTAGGCACACACTGAAAAACTTTTTGAGTCCTATATTATATCGGAGAGTAGGATTTCTTTGCTTCTCATCCCCTTTCTCTCTGGTGAGGACTCCTGACGTCTACTCTTTTCTCTCCTACTTCAAAAATTGCACAAAATTTTTTTTTAGGATCCCGCGAGTATTCTGGGATTGTTTCGATGTTCTTGTGACAAGGATATTGTTCTCGATGCCTCCTGTTACCGAGGAGTTGAGCTTCGGGGTATCATTGTAACAAGTATATCGCGGCAGTACTAAATACTTAAGACGGCCGACATCGAAAATCTCTCCTATACGGCCAGTGGCAAGATAACCCCGACATCACCCAGTACTGGGGAGGTAGTTCGAGAGTATTGCCATAGCTTGTTATAGTGGATGCTTTTCGAAGGTCCGAGGTAAACAGTTTCCGAGAAAGACTGGTTATGTGTTGAAGGATGGATACACCTGGATGTAGGTTTAGAGTTGATTGCGCGGTGCTTCCCGTGTATCCCCAACACCTGATTGCATAACTGGAAACTTTCGGAAATCTATAGGTGGGTTCATCTAGTAGTTCTAGGCATTCTTCCAACGGATGCATGCTTGAAGTTTGGGGTTCTACATTGAGTGAAGTGGTTTTATGGACTTGTTCTGATCGGGAGTTGCATCTTAAAGGGTCCTTGGCTATGCTGATCCGGGGATGACAAAACCCTTTTGTAACACGTTCCATGAGCTTTCAGCACGAAGATGCGGAACGAAACTTCTATCTTGTATTTGTTCTATCTGATCCTTGTTCCTTTTTTTTATTTTCATTTTGTTCTCCAAGTGGCTTCTCGTCAAGCTGATGTACCGTGGAAGTCATCCGTTCAATCCTCTGTTCGGATGATATTGTGAAGATCATGTTGCATATCTATCCTTTGTTTTGTTTTGATTCTGGTATTCGAGTTGCTTCGATGTCAAATGTTGATTCCATACCTTTCTTTAATCGGTGTTCTCATATTTCTATGGGAGTCCTAATTCCTCTTGACCACCGAGATGGTCATGCTAATTCTTTTTCAACCGGTGTCCATTTTGTTCATCCCAAGTTGTCTTGTTTTTCCCCGCCCTCCCACCCTTCTTCTTCTCAGAGCAAGAATTCTTAATGAAATATCCATTTTATTCATGTGATGTTTCTTCTTTCTTTTCCTTCAATGTTCTTATCCGGTGATTCTCGTGAAGATGCTCAAGAGCTTCAAGTTCATCATTCTTTTGTTCTCTAATTCTTCCGGTGGATGTAATTCAAGATTTCGGTGTTGATCTTATCCTTTTCCATTTCACAATGCTTTCTTATTCCGGTGCAACAATTAATCATTCTCCTCTTGCTATTCATATCCGGAGTGCTCAAGATTCATAATTCCATTCTTATTCCGTTCAAATTATTTTGAGCATTGTCTTCTTATTCAAGCCATTTATTTCAACCGGTGCAATATCTCTCAAGTAATCTTTTCCAACGGTGATTTCTTTTGAGTGGGCCCTAACCCACAGGTCTTTTCCCAGGATCTTACCTGACTCTTCTTTTCCGGAGTTATATTCAAATTCTTTTCAAGTGTGACGTAAGAATGATCTCCATCAGTCACATGTCTTCTCCAAGATCGCTATCAAAATTCTTTTTCATCATTGGTTCAACCTTTTTAATTCTTCATTCCGGAGTGCTCAAAAATTCTTCATGGCATTTCTTGTCTTCACTTTCAACATTTGGAGACCGGAGAAGTGTTTCTCTTAAATCTTGGCCCGTCTTCTCGAAGATTCGTGGTTCTAGCTCCATGCCATCCTCATTATTGTTTTGATTGTGAGGAATTCTTTTCTTACCGTCCGGAGCACTTCATGTATTCTTTTCCTTGTGTTCCTCCGAAGGCCATCATCTCAGAATATTTCTTCATTCTCAGTTTTCAACTTCGTCCTCCAAATATTCTTCATTGATGTCTCTTCGTTCGTCTCCTTATTCTTACGGTGGTCCTTTCAAGTTACTCTTCCGTTGTTATCGTTTTAATTCATTTGTTCTTTTCATAATCCTACCGGTGGTTCGTTAAATAATTATCCGAGCTTGTGCTAGACCTCTCTTTAATTCTTTCCAACGAGAATAAGTAGTATGCCAAATCCTTTGGTTGGCATCAATTTAATCTGATGAAGGAGATGCATGACATAATTCTTATTCTTGTTCCTTCCAAGTGATTTAATTCTTTTGTCTGGAGCTTGTTCATCATATCATATTCTGGGTCCTAAATTCTTCATCTTGTTTTCCGGAGCTTCAAGTTATTTCAATTATCATTTCAACCTCAATCTAATTCACCGCAGGCCTTGAATCTTATTCTTTTCACCTTTCTTTTCTCATGCTTTCATTACCGGAGTTCTTCATGGTGGTTCATCATCATTTAATTCATCCTTGAAGTCTTCATCAAGATTCTTGTTGGAGCTCAAGCATTCTTCTTCATGCTTTCCAATTGCAATTCTTTCTACCTTATCGTTTCAGATGGTGTTATGTCATTCTTGACAATTCCTTCATGTTTCATGATTCACGAGTTGTCAGGAATGAATTATTTAAACCCATCATTTTCTTTGTTCAGGAGATCTGTCCAACCCTTCAATTTATTCGTTGGAGTTATCTTGGGTTGTATTTCACCAAAAAGCTTTCCCTAAGGATTGTTGCTATTATGGTGCTTATAAATGACCCAAGTTCTTCATTTTTCATTCCGGTGAATAAGCTTTTCATCTCCTTGTTGATCTCAATCCATTCAAATGTTTTTCTAAGTGGCTGGTTGTCACCTCATAACTTTGAGATGTTTTCTATAAGCCCACTTCAAGCTTATTCATTTCGTTGTTGATTTTTCCATCAACCCCATTCAACCCTTCTTTGTAAGGATGCTCTTTCAAATTCAAATTTGGGAGAAGTTGTCATTTTCTTCTCTGTTCAATTCTTTCATTGATCTATATTCTTTTCTTTCATTCCGGAGGCATTCTGATGTTGCTCTCTCCAAACCATAATTCCCGTTTTGTCAAGATCATGTTCTTTTCCTTGTTTATCTTTTAACCGGAGTGTTGTATTCATCAATTCAAGTTCCGCCATCTTATCAAGTTTTGCCTGTCTTTTAACCGGAGTGCTGTCTGAATCCTTCTCACCCCTTGTGCCATTCTTTTAATTGTTTCGGAGGCAATATGTTGTTGTTTTCATCAAGTATCATCTCATCTTCTCAAGTTCTTGTTCAATTCCTTCCATTTTCAGACGGAGTGCTGTCCAAATTCTGTCATTCTTATTCCTTGGCCATACCCTTGCAGTTGCATATTCTTTTGGTCTGTGAGCTCTTGCTTCATGTCTTTCAACCTACAAGGTTCTCTTAATGTTCCTTGTTCCTCTTTTCTAACGGAGTTTTCATCTTCGTTCATCTCCGTTGCATTCTTTCTTTCTTTCAACTTGTTTAACCTCTCAAGGTTCCTTGGTTTCACTCGTTCGTCAAAGAAGCAACTTTGTTTTACCTCTTCCTCTTCCGTTTTACCCGGAGATATCTCTAGGATCTCGGGTCGAGATCCTCTGTTAGTGTGGGAGAGTTGTGACGCCCGAGACTGACGTCCCAGAAGATTCCAGAAGATTCCCGAAGCTTCCAGATGTTCCGGGTTGCCCGTGTGTCCTTTTGTGCTTGTGTTATTTATTTTTGCATCGCATCATGTCATCATGCCATCATGTCATTTTAATTTTGCATCTCAACCTAATAATTCGTGTGGGCCTTCGGTCCATTTAAATCGAGGGAAGATGACTTCTCTTTATAACATATAAAGTCTCTTAATACTTAGGGAGCTATATTAATAATATTCCATTCGTTTGGAATTACCTGCAACACACTTGCATAATTCCCCATGTTATTTCACTTCAAGTTTGACTTCTATACCTTGCCTATAATTCTTTCCGTTGTTTTCGAGGCTCCCCCAAAAATCTAAACTCCTTGAGGCAAGCTAATTATTTAGTCTGCACTTCCCTTTTGTTGGAAATATTTTTGTGAGGTTGGAGATATCCCGTAAAGCCTTATAAAAATGTTCCATATTTTATTTTTCTGTCCTGACCTTCTTTTCTTATTTTTTTATTTGCTCTCTCCCTCTTTTATTTCTGTTTAAGAAATAAAAAGAGCAGCCAGCCTCTTAGGCCCTCTTTTCGGCCTCCCAGCCCCCTCAACTCTTTTGGCCCATCCTTCCCTCCAGCCTCTATCCCTCTAGGCCTCCTCCCAGGCCCATTCGGCCCGGTTCCCCCGAACCCTAGAGCCTCTGTCGCCCGAGCCCGATCGACCGGCTCGCACCTCTCCTTCCCTCGACCCCCAGCCGCCAGTTCCTCGTCCCGAACCCCTCGCCCCGATCTCCCTCATCTCTCCCCTTCGCCCCAGCGCTCGCCTCCCTTCCTTCTCCTTCGCGCGCCCGCGGCCGCCCGTCCTCCTCGCCCCCAGCGCCCGCCGCGCTCTGGCCCGAGGAGCTCCAGCCGCCGGTCTTCTTCCCTTCGCGCGCCTGCCCTTCTTCAGCCTGCGCCGGCGGCCGCCACCTTCCTCGAGCGGTTCCTCCGCCCCGCGCTGGTTCCCTCCCTCCGGTCACCAGCAGCGCAGGTCGCCCGACCCCGAGCAACCCGTCGCCTCCTCCTCGCCTCGCCTGGCCGAGCCAGAGCCGGCGACCACTCCCGTGCGCCTCCAGCAAGGGGCCAAGCCCGGCGCCCCTCCTCCTCTTCAATCTCCAGGAGCCAGCCGCGCCAGTGCCTCCTCCTCCCGGGCGCCTTGCCGTGCGCCCTGCTGCCTCCTTCGGTGCCGAGCTGCTGCCTGGCCTCGTCGTCCTGAGAGTTACTGCTGTAGTTGTTTTTGTTTTTTTTGTTTTGTGCCTGCTGTAATTTTGGACAGATGACCGTGTACGAGTCCGAGGATCCGTGAACATCTACAAAACGCCCCGTGTACGACTACCGACGCCCGGAAAACGACCAAGTTCCACTACTTCCCACGACGACCCGAACGAGTACCCTCGCCCGTGTACCCCTACGGAACGTCTTCGACCAAGTACCCCGACGTCGCAAGTACCACGACACGAACGTGAACGACTACCATCGCCGGAACGTCTACTTCCTCTACTTCCTCTACGAGTTGCGGAACGGCTACTTCCTCTCCGAACGTGAACGACTCCTTCCTCGACGCTCCCGAACCGTCCCGAAACAATTGTTTCGAAGGTATAACCCCGAGACGTGACCCGTGTGATGCTTGCTTGTTGTGTTGTATGAAATGTCTCCCGTGTGTGCTTCGTGCCCGTTCCACCTTTTGTCTTGTTCCTCGGTTGCCTCGTCACCGACTCGTGGGAACCCGGTAACGGGATCACCCCACCTCTTTCATCTCGTTTGACTCGTTCACTCCACCTTTTGTTGTGCACCGGACTCTCAACGAGTTGCCGGAACCGATATGATGCGTTGCATCATTTTCGGATCGTTGCCGTGGCACCCTTCTTCCACCACGGTGACAAATGTTTCTCTTCTTGTTAATTGTCAACCTTTTAATAAAAATTGCATATACTTGTTCATGTCAACCGCATCATTTTAACAACATTAATATGAGTGAATTGTTGTTTGCTTATAATTATTAAACATGCTCATGAGGATTTTCCGGATATGTTGTTGTTATTCTCCGGCCTCATTTAAAATGTCTTAATAGTGTAGTTTCTTTATGCTTCACCTCTTGCCATGTTAACAAACTCTTAATCTTGTCTTGTTAATAACGAGAGTCAACTAAATAATTAATATGTGGTGTTTCGTCAATATGCAACTCGTTGCATATTGATCTCCACTTAACTTGTAGTATTTGTTTGTGCACTTGCCATGCCATGCATAATTAAACCGGACATGCATCATACTTGTTTGTGCATCTTATGCCATGTCTATGCTTGTGTGTTTACCGTGTTGTTTCTTCTTTCCGGTTGCTCTCTTGTTAGCTTCGGTTCCGTTCCGGAGTTGTGAGGTTCCGCTCGACTGTTGCTCCGTCTTCTTCTTGGATCCGTTCTTCTCCCTTGTGGAATCCCAGGCAAGATGACCGAACCCGGATACCATTACTATTTTTGCCTCTTGCTAGTAGTCTCGATCTATAGTTTTGCCTCGATGCCCATGTCTTTCTTGTCAGCCTCCTACTTGTAACCATTGCCATGCTTAACCACCCTACCTACGCAAACCGTTGCTTGGCTATACGTAGGCTTGCTCAGCCCCTCTTATAGCATTGTTAGTTGCAGGTGAAGACCGAAGATGCTTGCTTCATGTTGAAGTTTGGTTGGGTTATATCACACTATATAAATGCTTTAAATGAAATCATCTATATATTGGCAAGGGTGGAAGGCTAAGCCTTTTGCTTGGTGTTTTGTTCCACTCATGCCGTTAGGATCCGTATAAGCCGGTGTTATGTTCCTTGATTATGCGTTCCTAACACGGTTGGGGTGTATGGGACCCCCTTGATAAACCGCTAAGTGCTAAGTCTTTTCCAGCAAGTCCCAACATTGGTACTATTTGCCTAATAACAAACTAATAAAACTTGCATGGGACTAGCTATCCCTTTTATTTTAATTCAACCCCCCGGGCCAGTGCTCCACATGAGTGTTGGTCCGAAACGAGCAGACTGCGGGGCCACCTCAAGGAAACTTGAGGTTTGGTAAAAACCTGTAGGATGACTCATCCGGTCGTGTCCTGAGACCTAGATACGCGCGGCTACTATCAGGGTGACGACACGCCGGGAGGATTTGCTGGATTAGCCTTACCTTAGTTCGGTTTAACTTGAGCACGGGATTCCGAGAATACTCGGGTCTTCCCAACTATGGAGTTGCGACTCCGCGGATCGTGGGCTTGTAATGGGTCAAGTTGGAACACCCCTGCAGGGTTTGAACTTTCGAAAGCCGTGCCCGCGGTTATGTGGCAGATGGGAGCTTGTTAATTCCGGTTGTAGATAACTTGACACAATGATACTAATACACTACCAGCGTGTGTTCCGTGACTGTCAATTTCCGAATCGGGATTCGGGAGTTGAACACGGAGGGGTTATGTTTGTGAGCTTGTAGCTAGGATCACTTCGTGATCACCTCTCGCCGATGCCTTCTCTTCTCGCTCTCTTTTACGTAAGTTAGTGCTAGTTGCTGCTGCAGACTCTTGTTTGTTCCTTCACCTCTCGTTCTTTCTTCAGCCTTGTCCTCACCCAAGGCTTAAATAGTCTTGTTACCCGGGAACGGGATTGCTGAGTCCTCTGTGACTCACAGTTACTCCACCACACCAGTTGCAGGTTCAGCCGAGTTTGATGCAGGAGTTGGTTCAGTTCTTCACCAGGAGCTCGATGAAGAGTTTGGCTGTTTGCTTGTGACGTTTCGATGTTCAGTAGTGGTTTCTACTAGGATTCGATCCTGACCTGTGGCTTTCTGTTGTTTTGGTATCTTTCTTTTGGATCTTACCCGTAGTCGGGCTGTGATGTTCTGAATGATGATTGCTTATGTAATGTATTGTGTGAAGTGGCGAGTGTAAGCCAACTATCTCCTTTTGCATTTTAATCCCTCTTTTACATGAGTCGTGCAAAGATACCAAAACTTGAGATCATTCTAGGATGGGCTTATATCTTTAAGTCGTGCCTCGACACGTAGGAGATATAGTCCCATCCTGGGCATTACAACTAGCCTGTTAGGAGGGGACACCCTCACCCTTATAAATCGTGTTATGTCTCCTCCCACAACCGATGTGGGACTAAATCCAACAATCTCCCCATCACACATCGGTCACCCATGGGCCCGCTAACACCAGCGTTTCCAGCCCACCAACCATGACCGACCAACAGTGAGTTCACCGAGATTTATTCCGGGCACCTGGGCTCTGATACCACTTGTTAGAATAAATCCGAGGCACTTCGTCGATCTACCGAGGACCAAGCAATCACACGAGCACGACACCGAGATTTGTTAACGAGGTTCACCATCATGGCTACAATCCCGGGGCATGACTACGGGCGCTCCTCCCCGTGACACTGCTACAATACCGCACTCCGGCCGCCCGGGCGCCGGCACACGCCGCCGGCTCCCCCGCGTGCCTGTGCTATTATGTTGGCATAGGTTACATCGTGTGTCTACCCCCACTATATATGAGAGGCCTAGGATACAAGTGTCTTATTACGACACAACTCATACCTTGTCTACACACAGTCCAAAACCAAGTCCAACTGTAACCTACCTTGTATAATAATATTCGACACAACTCTAACAGCGGCGACGCGATCTCAGGGATGGCGGCGGCGCGGCGCGAACAGGACACAACGGCGGCGGGATTAGGGTTTAGAGCGGAAGCGTGTTGACCTAGTCTGATACCATGTAAGACAATAGAATTGGGGAACCAGCTCAACCTTCTAGGGGTGGCCTATCTCTCATATATATAATGAAGGGGTACAACGTTTACATCATACGTACATGTATGTATACAACTACAGAAGCTATACAGTCTAACAGAGGGGCACGAAACGACGTATCCACGAGCCGAGCGCACCGTCGGCGAACGAACGAGCGAGGGCGCGCGCGGGGGCAGACCGATCGATGCATGCATGCCGTGTAAAGCAGGCGCGCGGTGTGGTCATCTGTACATCGATCGGATAAGAAAGAGATCCTTTCCGTTCCATCACCTGGCAGAGCGCTTTTGAAGCCTTTTCGTCGTCGCCGCCGTCGCCGTCGTCTTCTCGGCCATGGCACAGGGTGAGAGATAGGAAAGACGGTCCGCGCCCGTGCGCTCGTCACCCTCCACCGTTCTGGCGCCGCATTGGCATGCAGTGGCCAGCGGCAAAGGTGATCGACTGACTCCCCTGCATGGCATTATTCTGGCCTCCTAGCTAGTAGTAGCAGTAGCAACTATCTGGCGATCGATGGATCCCTTTTGGCATAGTCCCATGTCGCCTCGGACCATGATCCGTCCGTCCGTGCTGCTGTCAAGTGTCAACATACATGCACCTTTGCTTGTCGAGGAGGAGAAACTAATGGCAAATTTGACGGTAGGAGCTCGTTCGAATTGACCCGGAGATGCCATTCTAGCCTCGCGAGTACACTACACAGCTTTGACCTTTGCTTGTCGAGGAGGACTACTTTACTGGCGGCAAATCGACGGTGCGGATCGCTCTCGCAATCGCAGGTGCACGCACGGGCCAGCTAGGCGACGGGCCGGCGAGGGGTCACGTCAATGCCACGTCGAGCCGACGGCGAGGCAGGCCAAGTTGCACCTCTAAAGTAGGAAGTCAATGGGGGCACACATGGCATGAATATGCACGGACGGACCAGGCGAAAAGACGGCAAGAAGATACGGGGAGCCGCCATCGCCATGCATGGGCCGGGCGGGATGCAAAGCGTCTGCCATGCCGGCGCACTGGTCGGCAGCCGCTTTGCCTTGCCTTTGCGCACGTCGCGCCCTTGACCCGCCACCGGCCGCGTTGGCCGAGACCGGCCGTTGGTTCCAGCCCCGGCTGGGCCGGGTGACTGGTGGGGTGGGGCGATGCCGGGATATCATATCGCCATCCGTTAATTTTCGTTATCTGTCTCCCTTCTTTTTTGCTTTGCTATACTGGCCTGGTAGAGTGGAGTGGATGCTAGTAATCCCAACGGGCCCCTCGGGTACGCATACTACCTCAGTGCATCCTCCCTTTTCTCTCCTGCTTTTGCTTATGTAGGATTAGGTCGATCGTCAAGCGAGCAATTCTTTTACTATTTCTAGCTTTCTCGACTAGTGCTGCTTGGTTGATTTTAGCATTCCCACAATTTCAGTACCTAGGCGCCATTGCTTGGTTGCTCATACTAGGAATTTTCCGGCCACCCACGACCCACAAACTTTGCCTGTCACCCATACACACCGCGGGATGTTCTTCCCCGCGATATACCCGCCATGCCCAAAACACCAACAATTTTACATCAACCATGAACAACACAACACTCCATGCTTTTGAACCTCTACCTTTCTTTGCAGCATAGTTAGCATTGGTTTGCGCACATAATCCTGTCAATTGCCCAGCTGTAATTTGTTTACCTCGCTTAGCTGTTTTATCGTCTTTTGGGAGAGAGACATCACTAGTGAACATCATGGGACCCCGGTTCATATTACCATTACTGATCACACCCGTTATTTACTTTCTGTTCTTATTTACTAGTTGCAGTCATACCTATCACTATTATCTCTTGCGTTTGATCCTTTGTAAACGACAAGGCCGGAGGGATTGACAACCTCTCTGTACTCGTTGGGAGCAAAGTTATTTGTATCTGTGTGCAGGTCCTGTCAAGCAAAAGTCTCTGGCGCTATTGACACCTTTTTGTCGACCCTCGGAGTCTCGCGGGATTCGATCCTTGGTATCTTTGCCAAGGGAAAACTACCGCTACGCTACATCTCAAACATTCCACTTGGGGTAACCAACGAGGGGCGAGAAGCCATCAGCACGCCGCTTCAATGGTTGAGAGGTCGCATTGGCTCTGAGCCTGATTCAATATGGAGCGACCGCTCTACAGCAGCATGAGTGCGGGCAACTGATGCCGTGCGGGAAGGTGATGGTTTTGGGTGGGCCAGGGTGGGGAAGCGAGCGTTGGGTGCTGTCCGGACGCCCGCAAAGTCCCATGTTTGTCTCCGGTTTATGGGAGAAAAGTGTGCATGCGGATCAACGCAGGATCACGTTGGATGGCACAACACGTCCACACCATGCGGTATAACTTATTGCGGGCTGCCGTAACTGCTTAAAGCAAGCAAGTAATGGTGGTATAAGTGGGCATGGATCAACAATTAACCATTGGTTGCATAGATTATCATCTGCTTCATTTTCATGCATGCACTCGCCCTGTTTGGATCATGGGGTTAGAGCTAGTTTGGGTTAGTTGGGGGCTTAAATAACCCAAAAATATCCAAACAGGTAGGGTTAGAGTGGGTTAGTTCCATCTAACCTAACTATCCCGATGGAGAGGTGCTTATTTGAGTTAGAGTGGTTTAGAAAATAATTCTAACTCTAAGAGCATCTCCAGCCGCGCCCCCAACAGCCCCCCCCAGGTAGGGCTGGAATTCGAGCCGAGTCGAGCCGGCTCGGCTTGACTCGCTAGAGCTTGTTTCGTTAACGAGCTAGCTCGACTCGACTCGTTACTATAACGAGCTCAAACCCAAGATTGGCTCGACTCGTATAACTCGCGAGTTGACTCGTTTAGCTTGTTAAGCTCGTTAAATATATGAACATAAAACCCTCAAACATGATAAAAATGATTATGTATATATTAGACATATACATCACTAAACAACTGTAATTTCCTTGTAACGCATGAGTCTCCTAGGCGGCTGGGCCTTCAATGGTTAGGCCTTGTGTTGTGCGCCTGGGATGCAGGATGCTCACTGGCTGATCTTTTTTTAGATTGGGAGTGGCTGCTCTTTTGTACCGACCCTAACGAGTTACACGAGTACTCGTGAGATTGGCTCGTTTAACTTGGTCTATAAACGATCTTAAACTAAAGCTCGGCTCGACTCGTTATTCTTCGAGTTCGAGTCGATTCGAGCCGAGTCACGAGCTACTCGTTTAGCTCACGAGCTTCGAGCTTTTTTTCCATCCCTACCCCCAGGCCACTTTTTCGGCGCCGGCGCCGAAAAAATGGCCGAGTCGCGCCCCCAGGAACCCGTTTTTCGCCGGATTGGGCTGAAACTGGCGCCGGCGGACCCAACCCAAACCCGAGGCGCTGTTGGTCGCCTGGGGGCGCCGGACGGGTCGTTTTTGGCGCGAACTATAATGGGCCCGCCCTGTCAGCGGCACGCTGCTTCGTCGTCCTCATCGCCTCGGTTCCCGTGGGAATCAATGCCAAAGCTGCCGCACTGCCGCGTCATTGCCTCCATTGATGCCCCGCGCTGTCGAGATGCAGCACCGGTCAGCCTGCCCATTGATGCCGCGCAGCGAACCGTCGCGTCGCCCGCCACGCGTCGCCTGGCATGCGCCCCTCGCCACCCGAGCTCCGGCTATAAAAGCCTCCCACCTCGTCGGTGAACGCCACACCGCAGCATCATCGCCCGCCCGCACTACCCCACACTGCCACGCGCGATTCACCGCTTCCTCCGCCTCTCGCTGCTTCGTCGCCGCCACGCACTGCGCCCCCATGCCGCCTCGCCGCTGAGGAGCTGCGGTCTAGCGCGGCGTCCACGTTCGTCCGTCCGGCACCTACTCCGCCGAGATTCGGTCCGGCGACGTGCGCCTCGGACTCGGAACCTTCGACACCACTCAGGAGAACGCCCGCGCATACGACGCTGCGGCGTGGCGCCTCCAGCGTTCCCGTTGGGACATGAACTTCACGGACGTGCCGACGCGGGAGCGGGCACAGGAGTTGGCGCCTCCCCCGCGGCTTATCACCGACGACGATCGTCGGAAGAACCGTAGGCGGGCGCACCGTCTCAGCCTGGCCGAGATGGACGAGAAAGCCATGGCGACGTGACGCCAAAATTTCCCGCAAGACATCATCAACGAGCACCAGTTCTTGGGCGAGAAGAGGGCGGAGAGGATGAAGAGGAGGGAGGAGCGAGCGGCCTATCGCGAGGACAAGCGAGTGCGGAAGGCGGTCGCTAAATTCAACATCGAGCTAGGACATGCGTCCTCCTGGGACTCCACCGACGAGCGGTTCCTTGACGCCTACGCTGAGACGTCGGAGGAGGACATCACCGAGGCAGAGTCCGAGTCGGAGAATGACGAGTAGTAGTAGTTCGTAGGAGAAGACTATGTGAACTATCTAGGATATGATTATGTGAACTATCTATCTATCGTAGGATATATGTGAACTATTTATCTATCTATCTATCGTATGTGAAACTGTGATTTTATTTGCGACTATGTGATTCTATTTCAATAGCCGCCGAAACACGTTGAGCCTGGGCCGTTTTGCGTCGGGAATGAGCCGAAAATGGGGTGAAAGCGTCAAAACAGGGCCGATATCGACGCCTGAGGGCGACCTGGGGGACGACGACTCGGAACGCACTGGCACCCAAACCAAAACTAGCGCCGGATCATCCCCAGACGACGGTTTTCGGCGCGTCTTGGGGGCGCAACGGCTGGAGAGTATCCAAACAGCGCTACTGTAACGTTGCTATGGAACACCGATGCAAATTCCTGTGTCGCCAGGCAAGGCAACGGAGGTAGCGAGGCCAAGAATCTAATCAAACATATAGGAGGCAGGCCCATATAGGATCTTGGATCACAAAACAGATCAAAAAAAGAAGAAGAAGCGTACAGAAAAAAAAAAGGTAGAGCAACGTTGTGCCAAGATTCACCAGAATCTAGCTAGATCCGGGAGGACACATATTGCTGTTCCTTTTTGCATGTAGACACATGCGCCACAGTTGCAGCTGCGCGTGCTAACTGGCAATTTGGCACCACCTGACCTGAACCTGACGGACAAGCAGTAAGCAACAAGGTCGGCCACCTTTGCACTGATCCCTCGTGACCCCGATCATGTCACGTCTGTCTCGAGATGGGGAACGTCGCCCACATCTGGGCCTCTGCAGTCTGCTACAGAGCTCTTGGTCGACCATGTGATGGAGGCACCGGCCCACCTGCATCCACACATCGCCCCATGCCCCATCTACCACGCCCACCTGGCCTATGTTCCCTTCTCTCCTCCAATAATCTGATAAAAGAAGTACAAATGGCAAGCTGGTTGCTGCGATCTGGGTGGAGGCTCGATTCAAAACTGTTCTCCACCGCGTTGCTTGCTTGCTTGCTAAATCAGACTCGCTACGATAATCTATACATGTGATACTACCACTACGGCCCGAGGTCAAACTGTCGGCTCACATGGCTGTTGCGTTGCGTTGCATGCACCTCGCCGGCCGGTGCCGTGCCGTGTGCTGGCATGCATGGCGCTGGCTGGCTAGGACGGAGACAGAAGCGGCCAGTGGCGCCCGGCGCTGCTGCCGCCGAGCCACGCGAACGCGGCGACTGCCGCGACTGCGAAGGCGCTCGGCGCCGGCGACGACGCGTGGCTAGATCTCGGCGCGTGCTGCCACCCGCTGCCGCTGCCGCTGCCGGCGTCGCGGCTGCGGCCCAGGTAGGAGACGGTGTCGTTGACGTGGGGCAGCGCCGGCGTGGGGTCCGTGCTCACCACGGACGACTTGAGGCTGGATCACAATCACACATGGCGAAGCCAAACACTAGGTTAGTAGGCAATGTGTTGGGCGTGACAACGTTTGTGCCGCGTACGTACGTATCCATGCCATGCATGCACGAATGGTTACCTGGACATGGCGGTGGGGCAGAAGACGACGAGGTATGCGGCGGTGCCGGAGGCGCAGGTGAAGGTAGAGGTGGCGTCGTCGTAGGCGTAGCTGTATGCGCGCGGGCACGCGTTCTTGAAGAACATGGAGTAGGCCGACGGGCGGCACGCCTCGGGCCCGCCGGCGAACGCGCCGCTGCAGCAGTCCTCGGGCCGGCCGAACGCCTCGCACGCGCTCTTGCAGGCGATGCCGGCGCCGTCGGGCCCGGCCACCCGCAGGTCCGCCGGGCACGGCCCGTTCAGGTCCGCGAGGCACCCCGGGGCGCCGCACCCCTCTCCGCCGCCCTGCGGGAGCACGGCCATGGGGATGTTGAAGCCGTCCACGAGGCTCACGTCGTAGAAGTCTTTGCTGCCGGAGCCGTCGAGGGTGAACTCTGCGAGCGAGCAGGGGGGAGCGGCACCCCCGCCGGCGCACTCCACGGCGCCCGAGCCGCAGTCGCAGGTGGCGCAGGTGAACCGCCCGTCGTCGCCTGTGCCGCAGAGGGTGCGCCCCCACATGCGGCCCGACCACGCCGTGGGCGCCTCCACGGCGCGCGACTCCCCCGGCGCCAGCGCGAAGCCCGTGGTGGGTGTTGACGTATAATGTGCTGCCTAGTCTCTTCCATCAGATCGGTCTTTTGGTTGCATTGGCTAGAGCGTGCACTTCTACATGGTATCAGAGCCAAGAGGTCTCAAGTTCAAGACCCGGCTGGCGCAATTAAATTTGCAGCCCACTTTCGGTCCACGTTTAGGCCTGAGGGAGCCACACGTGAGGGGGAGTGTTGACGTATAATGTGCTGCCTAGTCTCTTCCATCAGATCGGTCTTTTGGTTGCATTGGCTAGAGCATGCACTTCTACAGTGGGTAGCGCTGGCGTGCCCGAGCCGGACAGGAGGCCCGGCCACACCGTGTAGGCGCAGGAGTTGGTCAGCGTGAACGTGGTGGACAATGCAGCCGGGAGGAGCGAGCCCAGAAAGAGGAGGAAGGAGATGTTGAGCATCGGCCGGCGAGTCGCGGCCGCCATTGCAGTAGCAGCAGCCGGCGATGGAGCAAGATGATCGATCAGGAGGTGAGTAGTAGAGTACGGTTGCTTGATGGATTCAGGAAGAGCGGAGGAGGTCGATCGAGGTTGGGACGGTGGTATGCGCGCAATGCTGGCCGCAACCATGTGTGGCGGCCGGTGTATAAGAAGAGGGCTAGCGTGAGAGGGAGCGGAGACAGGGGTGGACTTGCACCTGGAGGCTCGTGATGGACGGTGGTGCCTGGTGGTGGTGGTGGCGGGGACGGTCAACAGGTTGTCCTCTACTCCTCCTCTGTGCGCCATGAGAGAGAGAGAGAGAGAGGAGAGCATCGGGCAGTGCCGGTTGTCCGTGTCGCCTGCCAGATTCTTTGCGCTACCACATGCCAAGTGATTGCTCATGATTACTCGCGGTTTTTACTCTGTTTTCTTTACGTCGTCTCTGCGATCTCGTCCGTCTTTGCAGTGGCTTGAAGCGACTAACATGATTTCTTACTTTGGTGAACCGGGCTGATCAAGTTAACTGGCTTTTTGCGTCGGATCACGAGAGAAGGATGCATGAGGCGAATATCTCGGTGGACGGCTCGACGCGCGCGGTAGGTAGCTGCATGTTGCTGTGCGTGCGTGGGTTCAGTGGAGGCAGTCTGCCTCTGCCAGGGTTCGTCGTCGTTCCCGGGACGGACACACCTCGCGCGGGTGGGGTGGGTGGGAGTGGGACTCGTGGCAGGAGAATCTCACTGACGAGCGCGCGCGGTGCGTCCTTCCTCTCCGATGAGCTCGGTGCCGACATCCCGTCACCCGTATCTGTATGGCGCTCGTGCATCATCATGGTCTCATGGATGCTCAGTTCAAAACCTGATCGCTCGCTCGCTCGCTACATCCCACCTCCGTAGGAGCATCTCCAATACATGCTCTATTTTAGGGCATCAAAGTTGGCTCGGAGCAAAATTTACAGCATCGAAATTGCGAAAAATTTGCAACACCAAAATGTTCATGTTTAACCGTCGTCCTAAAAGTTCATGTTTAACCATCGTCCTAAAATACATAACGGTTCTTCTTGTGAGTGCCCATGGACACCCGTTGGAGCAACATAGTGAGGTAAAACGGTTGTTTTTGTGCGATCTTTTGCACTCCCCGCAGCCCTAATTTTTTTGCTCCAACCACCCAATTTTTATTTTCTTTGAAACAGAGGCAAAAGACTTGCCTCATTCATTAAGGCCAACTCCAGCGCACGACCTTATCTGTCCGGGTGCGTCCGTTTGGGACAAAACGGACATACCAGACGGCCCAGCGCGCGGGCGCAAACGGACTTTTATCCGTTTTCTGTCCGCTTTCGACCCATCCCCGGCCCAAGTTTGGGCCGTCTTTGAGGTGAAATGGACGGCGTGCGGACGGCCCGGACGCGCGCGCTTGTCCTCCCCTGGCCCGCCCGTCGGAGGCAGAGGCCTCCATTTTTCTACCGACCCCCCCCCCCACCACCACCACCGAGAGCTCCAGCCACCCTCGTCCCTCACCGCCGCCGCCGCTGCCATTGCATATGCGCAGCTCGGACGCGCGCTCGCCCCAACCCTTGTCGAAACCCCCTTTCCCTCGACGCCGCCGAGCTACCAAACCACGGCCACCTGATTTGCACTCTCGGCGGTCGGATTTGGAGCGGATCCGGCCAGGCGTGAGCTCGCCCGACTGTGGGTGGCTGTGTCGTGCCATGGACTGGTCGGGCACCGGACCGGAGGGCCCCGGCAAGGCTGCAAGGCCGCATGCAGGTACTGAGTCTGCCTCTAGTCGTTCGGATCTACACCATCGGCGGTTCGCCGACAGATACGCGAACGGCCGTCGACCGGGCTCGGTGCTGGCCCAAAGACTCATCAGCGCACTGTTGCCGCTCATAAAGTGCGATGAGCCGACGACTGCCCGAATAAGGTCTTACGCCGCGTGTCTACAACGCCGAAACATCCTGGATGAGTTTTCGTCAAGTGCTCAAACGATGAGGTATGTGCTATTTCAGTTTCGGTTGTGCTCTCGGATTCGACTTATTGTACTAACTTAGATTTTTATTGTGTGGAATGGATGCAACTTTTGGTATTGGAAAGAAGAATACATTGATATTTTGATAGAGCGTAATTTAATAGATGTTCATGCACTTTAAGCTAGAATAGAGGCTAGAGATGAGACTAGTGCATTTGTTCCTAGAATAGAGGCTCGAGATGAGACTAGATTCGAGGAAGCAACATCTACTTCTTTAGACTCAAAGAAGAAAGAAGCATGCAAGATCGAGCCTCCGTAGATCAACAATGAATGCATCAAGAAGACACTAATCCAACTTAAGGGAGCAGTTATGGAAGTTGGATATCTTTTAAAATGTCTTCATACGGTTCCTGTTTTCTTTGGTCTTGCTATTCTAGTCAAAATTTGGTGATGTACTTTCATGTATCAAAAATCAATGATGAAAATAAAAAAATGCTTTAAAAGAAAAATGCATGCAGACGGGAAGCGGTCGAAATGCGGCCATGTGTTGGGCGCACAGCCGATGCATCCCAGGAAAGGCCCGGACACGACCCTATTGCTCTACCCAAACGGACAAAATCCGGGCAAAACGGACGTCCAGATGGGGTCGTGCGCTGGAGTTGGCCGAATAAAGGAGGAGAGTTTTAGAGTACATAATAGTGGCTCCACTGTTGGAAATATGCCCTAGAGGCAATAATAAAATGGTTATTATTATATTTCATTGTTCATGATAATTGTCTGTTATTCATGCTTGAATTGTATTATCCGAAAACAGTGATACATGTGTGAATACATAGACCACAACGTGTCCCTAGTAAACCTCTAGTTACTAGCTCGTTGATCAACAGATGGTTACGGTTTCCTGACCATGGACATTGGATGTCATTGATAACGGGATCACATCATTAGGAGAATGATGTGATGGACAAGACCCAATCCTAAGCCTAGCACAAGATCGTGTAGTTCGTAATGCTATAGCTTTTCCAATGTCAAGTATCTTTTCCTTAGACCATGAGGTTGTGAAACTCCCGGATACCGTAGGGATACTTTGGGTGTGCCAAACGTCACAATGTAACTGGGTGGCTATAAAGGTACACAACGGGTATCTCCGAAAGTATCTGTTCGGTTGGCACGAATCGAGACTGGGATTTGTCACTCCGTATGACGGAGAGGTATCTCTGGGCCTACTCGGTAAAACATCATCATAATGAGCTCAATGTGACTAAGGTGTTGGTCACGGGATGATGTATTACGGAACGAGTAAAGAGACTTGCCATGACGAGATTGAACAAGGTATCGGTATACCGACGATCGAATCTCGGGCAAGTACTATACCGATAGAAAAAGGGAATTGTATACGGGATTGATTCAATCCTTGACATCGTGGTTCATCCGATGAGATCATCGAGGAACATGTGGGAACCAACATGGGTATCCAGGTCCCGCTATTGGTTATTGACCGGAGAGTCGTCTCGGTCATGTCTACGTGTCTCCCGAACCCGTAGGGTCAACACACTTAAGGTTCGGTGACGCTAGGGTTGTAGAGATATATGCATGTGGTAACCCAAATGTTGTTCGGAGTCCCGGATGAGATCCCGGACGTCACGAGGAGTTCCGAAATGGTCCGGAGGTAAAGATTTATATATAGGAAGTCCAGTTTCGGCCATCAGGAGAGTTTCGGGGGTCACCGGTATTGTACCGAGACCACCGGAAGGGTCCCGGGGGTCCACCGGGTGGGGCCACCTATCCCAGAGGGGCCCATGGGCTGAAAGGGGAAGGGAACCAGCCCATAGTGGGCTGGTGCGCCCCCCTTGGGCTTTCCCCCTGCGCCTAGGATTGGGAACCCTAGGGGTGGAGGCGCCCACATGACTTGGGGGGCAAGCCTCGTCCTAGGCCGCCGCCCCCTAGAGATCCCATCTCTAGGGCCGGCGCACCCCCTAGGCCCCCTATATAAAGTGAGGGGGAGGGAGGGCAGCCGCACCCTTGCCCCTGGCGCCTCCCTCCCCCTCCCGTTACACCTCTCCCTCCTCCAGTGCTGCTTGGCGAAGCCCTGCTGGAATACCGCTGCATCCACCACCACGCCGTCGTGCTGCTGGATCTCCATCAACCTCTCCTCCCCCCTTGCTGGATCAAGAAGGAGGAGACGTCGCTGCTCCATACGTGTGTTGAACGCGGAGGTGCCGTCCGTTCGGCGCTAGGATCATCGGTGATTTGGATCACGACGAGTACGACTCCACCATCCACGTTCTCTTGAACGGTTCCGCTCGCGATCTACAAGGGTATGTAGATGTACTCCCCTTTTCCTCATTGCTAGATGACTCCATAGATTGATCTTGGTGAAGCGTAGAAGTTTTTTGATTTCTGCTACGTTCCCCAACATCCACAACATAGCCCGTCCGTCAACAAAAGAAAAACAATAACTACTCTCGCGACATGATAATGCTGGGGTGCCTAGCTCCTGCCGTGACCCAAAGTTTGGCTTCATCTTGGATTAGTTTTAGACTGTAGAATGCCGGCATCTATTTCTTCCTAAAAACTATAATGTTTCTCTTGTTCCAAATGGCCAACCGACAAGCATGGTTAGGGAAGCCATAGCCTTCCGGTTCGCCGTATTGGGCTTCAACATGTTTGTCCACCAATACTTGATGTTGCGCTTCGCCTGCCATTGATGGATCTCGAGAGCCCGTGGGCCAAGCCACTCCTTTACCAATCTTCGTATGCGCACGGTGAACCTGCACCGAAAGAAGAGGTGCGTGATACGTCTCCAACGTATCTATAATTTTTTATTGTTCCATGATATTATATTATCTATCTTGAATGTTTTATATGCATTTATATGATATTTTATATGATTTTTGGGACTAACCTATTAACCCAGAGCCCAGTGACAGTTTCTGTTTTTTTCTTCTTGTTTTTCAATTTCGCAGAAAAGGAATATCAAACGGAACGAAACTTTTTGGAGATTTTTCTTGGACCAGAAGACATCAGATGGACTTGGAATACACGCCAGGGGATCTGCGAGGCGGCCACAAGGGTGGAGGTGAAGGAAATATGCCCTAGAGGCAATAATAAAGTTATTATTTATTTCCTTATAACATGATAAATGTTTATTATTCATTCTAGAATTGTATTAACAGGAAACTTAATACATGTGTGAATACATAGATAAAACAGAGTATCCCTAGTATGCATCTACCAGACTAGCTCATTGATCAAAGATGGTTATGTTTCCTAGCCATAGACATGAGTTGTCATTTGATCAATGTGATCACATCATTAGGACAATGATGTGATGGACTAGACCCATCCGTTAGCTTAGCACTCTGATCGTTTAGTTTTACTGCTATTGATTTCTTCATGAGTTATACATGTTCCTATGACTATGAGATTATGCAACTCCCGTATACTGGAGGAACACCTTGTGTGCTATCAAAAGTCACAGCGTAACTGGGTGATAATAAAGATGCTCTACAGGTGTCTCCGAAAGTGTTCGTGGTGTTGGCATTAATCAAGAATAGGATTTGTCACTCCGAGTGTCGGAGAGGTATCTCTGGGCCCTCTTGGTAATGCACATCATAATAAGCCTTGCAAGCAAATGACTAATGAGTTAGTCATGAGATGATGTATTATGGAACGAGTAAAGAGACTTGCCGGTAACGAGATTGAACTAGGTATTGAGATACCGACGATCGAATCTCGGGCAAGTAACATGTCGATGACAAAAGGAACAATGTATGTTGTTATGCGGTTTGACCGATAAAGATCTTCGTAGAATATGTAGGAGCCAGTATGAGCATCCAGGTTTCGCTATTTGTTATTGACAGGAGATGAGTCTCGGGCATGTCTACATAGTTCTCGAACCCGTAGGGTCCGCACGCTTAACGTTTGATGACGATCGGTATTATGAGTTTATGAGTTTTGATGTGCGGAAGGTAGTTCGGAGTCCCGGTTGAGATCACGGACATGACGAGGTGTCTTCGAATGTCCGAGACGTAAAGATTGATATATTGGACGACTATATTCGGACACCGAAAGTGTTCCGGAAAAGTTTTGGATTAAACCGGAGTGCCGGAGGGGTATCGGTACCCCCCGGGGGAACTAATGGGCCACTTGGGCCCTTAGTGGAGAGAGAGAGGGCCGGCCAGGGTTGGGCCGCGCGCCCCTCCCCCTTGGTCCGAATTGGACAAGGAAAGGAGGGGCGCGGCGCCCCTTTCCTTCTCCCTCTCCCTCTCCTTCCTCCCCCCTCTCCCTCTTGGTGGACTCCTCCTAGGAATATGATTGGAGTCCTATTCCTAGTATTAGCCCTCTAGGGTGCACCATAGGGGATGGCCGGCCTCCCCCCTTGCTCCTTTATATACGGGGGCAGGGGGAACCTCTCTAGACACAAGTTGATCAAGTTGATCTCTCCCAACCGTGTGCGGTGCCCCCCTCCACAGAAACACACCTCGGTCATATCATTGCAGTGCTTAGGCGAAGCGCTGCGCCGGTAGCTTCATCATCTCTGTCACCATGTCGTCGTGCTGACGAAACTCTCCCGCGAAGTTCTACTGGATCAAGAGCTCGTGGGACGTCATCAAGCTGGACCTGTGCGGAACGCGGAGGCTCCGTACGTTCGGTGCTTGATCGGTTGGATCGCGAAGAAAGTTCGACTACATCAACCGCGTCACTAGACGCTTCTGCTCCTGGTCTACGAGGGTACGTAGACACACTCTCCCCTCTCATTGCTATGCTTCTAGTAGATAGATCTTGCGTGTTCGTAGGAAAATTTTGAAATTCTACATTCCCCAACAGTGGCACCAGAGCCAGGTCTATGCGTAGATGATATGCACGAGTAGAACACAATATGTTGTGGCCGATAATAGTCATACTGCTTACCAACATGTCATACTTTGTTTCGGCGGTATTGTGAGATGAAGTGGCCCGGACCGACATTACGCGTACGCTTACGCGAGACTGGTTTCACCGTTACGAGCACTCGTTGCTTAAAGGTGACTGGCGGGTGACTGTCTCTCTCACTTTAGCTGAATCAAGTCTTGCTACGCCCGGTTGTGAAGGTTAAAACAGCACATACTTGACGAAAAAACTTTGTGGTTTTTGTATGCGTAGGTAAGAACAGTTCTTGCTAAGCCCGTAGCAGCCACATAAAACTTGCAACAACAAAGTAGAGGACGTCTAACTTGTTTTTGCAGGGCATGTTGTGATGTGATATGGTCAAGACATGATGAGTTATACGTTATTGTATGAGATGATCATGTTTTGTAAAGTTATCGGCAACTGGCAGGAGCCATATGGTTGTCGCTTTATTGTATGAAATACAATATCCATGTAATTGCTTTACTTTATCACTAAGCGGTAGCGATAGTCGTGGAAGCAATAGTTGGCGAGACGACAATGATGCTACGATGGAGATCAAGGTGTCGCGCCGGTGACGATGGTGATCATGACGGTGCCTTGGAGATGGAGATCAAAAGCACAAGATGATTATGGCTATATCATGTCATATATTTTGATTGCATGTGATTTTTATGTTATTATGCTTCTTATTTTGCTTAATACGGCGGTAGCATTATAAGATGACTCCTTACAAAAATTTCAAGGTACAAGTGTTCTCCCTGAGTATGCACCGTTGCGAAAGTTCGTCGTGTCGAGACACCATGTAATGATCGGGTGTTATAAGCTCTACGTTCACATACAACGGGTGCAAGCCAGTTTTGCACACGCAGAATACTCGGGTTAAACTTGACGAGCCTAGCATGTATAGACATGGCCTCGGAACACTGGAGACCGAAAGGTCGAGCGTGAATCATATAGTAGATATGATCAACATAAGATGTTCACCATTGAAAACTACTCCATCTCACGTGATGATCGGACATGGTTTAGTTGATTTGGATCACGTGATCATTTAGATGACTAGAGGGATGTCTATCTAAGTGGGAGTTCTGTAGTAATATGATCAATTGAACTTTAATTTATCATAAACTTAGTCCTGGTAGTATTAGCATATCTATGTTGTAGATCAATAGCTCGTGATGTAGCTCCCTGTTTGGTTTTATATGTTCCTAGAGAAAACTAAGTTGAAAGATGTTAGTAGCAATGATGCGGACTTGTTCCATGATCTGAGGATTTTCCTCATTGCTGCACAGAAGAATTATGTCCTTGATGCATCGCTAGGTGACAGACCTATTGCAGGAGCAGATGCAGACGTTATGAACGTTTTGACAAAAGATCAGTATGATGACTACTTGATAGTTTAGTGCACCATGCTTTACGGCTTAGAACCGGGACTTCAAAAACGTTTTGAATGCCACGGAGCATATGAGATGTTCGAGGAGTTGAAATTAGTATTTCATACTTATGCCCGTGTCGAGAGGTATAAGACCTCTGACAGTACATTGCCTACAAGATGGAGAAGAATAGCTCAACCAGTGAGCATGTGCTCAGATTATCTGGGTACTACAATTGCTTGAATCAAGTGAGAGTTAATCTTCCAGATAAGATAGTAATTGACAAAGTTCTCCAGTCAGTATCACCAAGTTAGTAGAACTTTGTGATGAACTATAATACGCAAGGGATGACGAAAGTAATTCCCGAGCTCTTCGCGATACTGAAATCGACGAAGGTAGAAATCAAGAAAGAACATCAAGTGTTGATGGTTAACAGGACCACTTGTTTCAAGTAAATGGGCAAAGGGATAGAAGGGGAACTTCAAGAAGAATGACAAGCAAGTTGTCACTCGCGTGACGAAACCCAAAGCTAAACTCAAGCCTGAAATTAAGTGCTTCTACTACAAAGGAACTGGTCACTAGAAGTGGAACTGCCCTAGATACTTGGCGGATAAGAAGGATGGCAAAGTGAACAAAGGTATATTTGCTATACAGATTATTGATGTGTACTTTACTAGTGTTCATAGCAACCCTTGGGTATTTGATACCGGTTCAGTTGCTAAAATTAATAACTTGAAACGAGAGATGCAGAATGAACATAGACTAGTTAAAAGTGAAGTGACGATGTGTGTTGGAAGAGGTTCCAAGATTGATATGATCATCATCGCACACTCCCTATACTTTCAGGATTAGTGTAGAACCTAAATAAATGTTATTTGGCATTTGCGTTAAGCATGAATATGATTTGATCATGTTTGTTGTAATACAGTTATTCATTTAAAGTCATAGAATAATTGTTATTCTATTTACATGAATAAAGCCTTCGATGGTCATACACCCAATGAAAATAGTTTGTTGGATCTCGATCGTAGTGATACACATATTCATAATATTGAAGCCAAAAGATGAAAGGTTAATGATGATAGTGCAACTTATTTGTGGCACTGCCGTTTAGGTCATATTGGTGTAAATGAAGGAAATATGCCCTAGAGGCAATAATAAAGTTATTATTTATTTCCTTATATCATGATAAATGTTTATTATTCATGCTAGAATTGTATTAAACGGAAACTTAGTACATGTGTGAATACATAGACAAAACAGAGTGTCCCTAGTATGCCTCTACTAGACTAGCTCATTGATCAAAGATAGTTATGTTTCCTAGCCATAGACATGAGTTGTCATTTGATCAACGGGATCACATCATTAGGAGAATGATGTGATGGACAAGACCCATCCGTTAGCTTAGCACTATGATCGCTTAGTTTTACTGCTATTGCTTTCTTCATGACTTATACATGTTCCTATGACTATCAGATTATGCAACTCCCGAATACCGGAGGAACACCTTGTGTGCTATCAAACGTCACAACGTAACTGGGTGATTATAAATATGCTCTACAGGTGTCTCCGAAAGTGTTTGTGGTGTTGGCATAGATCAAGAATAGGATTTGTCACTCCGAGTGTCGGAGAGGTATCTCTGGGCCCTCTCGGTAATACACATCATAATAAGCCTTGCAAGCAAATGACTAATGAGTTAGTCACGGGATGATGTATTACGGAACGAGTAAAGAGACTTGCCGGTAATGAGATTGAACTAGGTATTGAGATACCGACGATCGAATCTCGGGCAAGTAACATACCGATGACAAAGGGAACAACGTATGTTGTTATGCGGTTTGACCGATAAAGATCTTCGTAGAATATGTAGGAGCCAATATGAGCATCCAGGTTCCGCTATTGGTTATTGACCGGAGATGAGTCTCGGTCATGTCTACATAGTTCTCGAACCCATAGGGTCCGCACGCTTAACGTTTGATGACGATCGGTATTATGAGTTTATGAGTTTTGATGTACTGAAGATAGTTCGGAGTCCCGAATAAGATCACGGACATGACGAGGAGTCTCGGAATGTCCGAGACGTAAATATTGATATATTGGACGACTATATTCGGACACCGGAAGTGTTCTGGAAAGTTTCGGCATTTACCGGAGTACCGGAGGGGTTACCGGAACCCCCCAAGGGAAAGTTGGGCCCTAGTGGGCCATAAGGGAGAAAGAAGGCAGCACCCAGGAGGTGTTGCGCCCCCTCCCAAGGGTAGTCCGAATTGTACTAGGGGAGGGGGGTGTAACCCCCTCTTTCCTTCCCCTTCTCTCCCTCTCTTCCCTTCCCCTCTTGGTGATTCCTACTAGGAATAGGATTGCAATCCTATTCCTAGTAGGATTGCACCCTAGGCGCGCCATAGAGGGGCCGGCCGGCCTCCCCCTTGCTCCTTTATATACGGGGGTAGGGGGCACCCTAGAACACACAAGTTGATCAGTTGATCTCTCCCAACCATGTGCGGTGCCCCCCTCCACAGTAACACACCTCGGTCATATCGTTGCAGCGCTTAGGCGAAGCCCTGCGACAGTAACTTCATCATCTCCGTCACCACGTCGTCGTGCTAACGAAAATCTCTCGTGAAGCTCAACTGGATCAAGAGCTCGTGGGACGTCATCAAGCTGAACGTGTGCTGAACGCGGAGGTACCGTACGTTCGGTGCTTGATCGGTTGGATCGCGAAGAAGTTCGACTACATCAACCGCGTCACTAGACGCTTCTGCTCCCGGTCTACGAGGGTATGTAGACACACTCTCCCCCTCGTTGCTATGCATCTGGTAGATAGATCTTGCGTGATCGTAGGAATTTTTTTGAAAATACTACGTTCCCGAACAGTAAAGCGCATGAAGAAACTCCATAGTGATGGACTTTTGGAATCACTTGAGTATGAATCACTTGGTGCTTGCGAACCATGCCTCATGGGCAAGATGAGTAAAACTCCATTCTCCGGAACAATGGAGCGAGCAACAGATTTGTTGGAAATCATACATACTGATGTATGTGGACCAATGAGTGTTGAAGCTCGCGACGGGTATCGTTATTTTCTGACCTTCACCGATGATTTGAGCAGATATGTGTATATCTACTTGATGAAGCACAAGTCTGAAACATTTGAGAAGTTCAAAGAATTTCAGAGTGAAGTAGAGAATCATCGTAACAAGAAAATAAAGTTTCTACGATCTGATCATGGAGGTGAATATTTGAGTTACGAGTTTGGTCTTCATTTGAAGCAATGTGGAATAGTTTCACATCTCACGCCACCCGAAACACCATAGCGTAATGGTGTGTCTGAACGTCGTAACCATACTTTATTAGATATGGTGCGGTCTATGATGTCCCTTACCGATTTACCACTATCATTTTGGGTTATGCATCAGAGACAGCTGCATTCACGTTAAATAGGGCAACATCTAAATCCGTTAAGACAACGCCTTATGAACTATGGTTTGGCAAGAAACCAAAGTTGTCGTTTCTTAAGGTTTGGGGCTGCGATGCTTATGTGAAAAAGTTTCAACCTGATAAGCTCGAACCCAAGTCGTAGAAATGTGTCTTCATAGGGTACCCAAAGGAGACTGTTGGGTGCACCTTCTATCACAGATCCGAAGGCAAGATATTCGTTGCTAAGAAAAAATGGATCCTTTCTAGAGAAGGAGTTTCTCTCGAAAGAAGTGAGTGGGAGGAAAGTGGAACTTGATGAGGTAATTGTACCTTCTGCCGAATTGGAAAGTAGTGCATCACAGAAACTAGTTCCAGTGATTCCTACACCAAATAGTGAGGAAGCTAATGATGATGATCATGAAACTTCGGATCAAGTTACTGCTGAACTTCGTAGATCAACTAGAGTACGATCCGCGCCAGAGTGGTACGACAACCCAGTTCTGGAAGTCATGTTACTAGACCATGATGAACCTATGAACTATGAGGAAGCGATGATGAGCCCAGATTCCGCAAAATGGCTTGAGGCCATAAAATCTGAGATGGGATCCATGTATGAGAACAAAGTGTGGACTTTGGTTGACTTGCCCGATGATCGGCAAGCCATTGAAAATAAATGGGTCTTCAAGAGGAAGACCGATGCCGATGGTAATGTTACTATCTACAAATCTCGACTTGTTGCGAAAGGTTTTCGACAAGTTCAAGGAGTTGACTATGATGAGACTTTCTCACCCGTAGTGATGCTTAAGTCTATCCGAATCATGTTAGCAATTGCCGCATTTTATGAAATCTGGCAAATGGATAACAAAACTGCATTCTTTAATGGATTTATTAAAGAAGAGTTGTATATGATGCAGCCAGAAGGTTTTGTGAATCCTAAAGATGCTAACAAAATATACAAGCATCTCAGAGTTGGAATATACGCTTTGATAAGTTGATCAAAGCATATAGTTTTATACAGACTTGCAGTGAAGCCTATATTTACTGTCGCATCTCAGAGTGGGAGCACCACAGCCTTTCTGATAAGTATATGTGAATGACATATTGTCAATCACAAATGATGTAGAATTTTCTGGAAAGCATAAAGGAGTGTTTGAAAGGAGTTTTTTTTTCCAAAGAAAAACCTCGGTAAACTGCTTACATATTGAGCATCAAGACCTATAGAGATAGATTAAGACACTTGATAAGTTTTTTCAATGAGTACATGATAACCCACAAGTGTAGGGGATCAGTTGTAGCCTCTTTCCATAAGTAAGAGTGTCGAACCCAGCGAGGAGCTAAAGCAGAATAAATATTCCCTTTAGTTCTATCGACCACCGATACAACTCTACACACACTTGACGTTTACTTTACCCAGAACAAGAATGAAACTAGAAGTACTTTGTAGTTTTTGTTGGATAGGTTTGCAAGAATATAAAGAGCACGTAAATATAAACTAGGGGCTGTCTAGGTAAAGAAGCAATAAAGTTAATGATAGCGAGTGTGGAAAAGTGGTGGTAGGAGTTGCGTAATTGCCCCTAAGCAATTGACTACGTTACTAGACCGATAGCAAGTTTTATATGGGAGAGCCCACTGCTAGCATGTTATTCCTTACTTGGACTTCTATGCACTTATGATTGGAACTATTAGCAAGCATCCGCAACTACTAACGTTCATTAAGGTAAAACCCAACCATATCATTAAAATATATTGGTCCCCCTTCAATCTTGTATGGATCAATTTCTACGCTAGGTTGAAGCTTCTATCACTCTTGCCCTCCAATACGTAGTCCTATCAACATACAACTAACCCTATGGTGTGATCCACATGCACGCTCATATGATGGGCACCAAAGGACGTCAACATAACCACAAGCAATTTAAATCAATCATAGCAATTCACCAATCACCGATAGGACAACGATAATCTACTCAGACATCATAGGATGGCAACACATCATTGGATAATAATATGAAGCATAAAGCATCATGTTCAAGTAGAGGGTACAGCGGGTTGCGAGAGAGTGGACCGTTGTAGATAGATGGGGGAAGGTGATGGATATGTTGGTGAAGATGACAGAGGTGTTGGTGTAGATCGCCGTCACACGATGATGGCCCCGGTGGCACTCCGGTGCCACCGGAGGCGAGGGGGAGAGAGCTCCCCTCCTTCTTCTTCTTCCTTGACCTTCTCCCTAGGTGGGAGAAGGGTTTCCCCTCTGGTCCATGGTCTCCATGGCGGCGGAGGGGCGAGATCCCCTCCGAGATTGGATCTGTCTCTTTGTCTCTCTCTGTTTCTGCGTTCCCAGATTCTGTCCCTTCACCGTTTGTTATATTCCCGGATATCTGTAACTCCGATTGGGCTGATTTTTTGACACGATTTTTATCCGGATATTAGTTTTCTTGCGGCGAAAGAAGGGCATCAATCGCCTTACGGAGTGGCCACGAGGGCCCAGGGCGCTCCTGCCCCTGGTGGGCGTGCCCCCCTGCCTCGTGGCCCACTCGGGCATCGTCTCATGTTGGTTCCGCTTCCCAAAATTCACATATATTCCAAAAAAAATCTCCGTCCGTTTTTATTCCGTTTGGACTCCGTTTGATATGGATATTTTGCGGAACAAAAAACATGCAACAAACAGGAACTGGCACTGGGCACTGGATCAATATGTTAGTCCCAAAAAATACTATAAAAGGTTGCCAAAAGTATATGAAAATTGTAGAATATTGGCATGGAACAATCAAATATTATAGATACGACGGAGACGTATCAGCATCTCCAAGCTTAATTCCTGCTCGTCCTCGAGTAGGTAAATGATAAAAAAGATAATTTTTTATGTGGAATGCTACCTAGCATAATCTCGATCATGTAATCTAATCATGGCATGAATATTAAGACACGAGTGATTCAAAGCAATAGTCTATCATTTGACATAAAAGAATTTAATACTCGGGCATCCCAACAAACAATCAAGTCTTTCAAAATATCAATGCTAAAGAATGTTATCCCTACAAAATCATATAGTCTTTTATGCTCCCTTTTTCTTAACACAAGGTACCCCTCATGCCTATCTCGGTGTCAGCCAAGCAATTGTTTTCATACTTTAGTTTTTCAAACTTTTTCAACTCTTTACGCAATACATGAGTGTGAGCCATGGATATAGCACTATGGGTGGAATAGAATGTGGTAGTAGACAAAAGTAGGGAGAAAGTCTCACATCGACTAGGCGTATCAATGGGCTATGGAGATGCCCATCAATAGATATCAATGTGAGTGAGTAGGGATTGCCATGTAACGGATGCACTAGAGCTATAAGTGTATGAAAGCTCAAAAGAAAACTAGTGGGTGTGCATCAACTTGCTTGCTCATAAAGACCTAGGGCATTTGAGGAAACCCATCGTTGGAATATACAAGCCAAGTTCTATAATGAAAATTCCCACTAGTATATGGAAGTGACAACATAGGAGACTCACTATCATGAAGATCATGGTGCTACTTTGAAGCACAAGCGTGGAAAAAAGATAGTAGCATTGTCCCTTTTTTTGGGCCTTCCTTTTTTTATTTGGCCTTTCTCCTTTTTTTTGCCTTTCTTTTTTCCTTTTCTTTCGGCCTTTTTTTCAAATGACAATGCTCTAATAATGATGATCATTACACTTCTATTTACTTACAACTCGATATTACAACTTGATACTAGAACAAAAATATGACTCTATATGAATGCCTCCGGCGGTGTACCGGGATGTGCAGTGATCTAGCGTAGCAATGACATCAAAAAAACGGACAAGCCATGAAAACATCATGCTAGCTATCTTACGATCATGCAAGGCAATATGACAATGACGGGACGGTGGGGTTACATGGCAATATATCTCGGAATGGCTATGGAAATGCCATAATAGGTAGGTATGGTGGTTGTTTTGAGGAAGGTATATGGTGGGTGTATGGTACCGGCGAAAGTTGCGCGATACAAGAGAGGCTAGCAAAGATGGAAGGGCGAGAGTGCGTATAATCCATGGAATCAACATTAGTCATAAAGAACTCACATACTTATTGCGAAAAATCTATTAGCCCTCGAAGCAAAAATACTATGATGCATGCTCCTAGGGGAGGTTGGTAGGAGTTAACCATCGCGCGCCCCCGACCTTCACGCAAAGATAAACTATCAAAATACAATGCGGGCCAATTTGGTTACATAGTTAGGAGACCATATGTGCATGCTTCGGGAATCACAAACCTTAACACCAATATTTTTACTAAACCATAATCATTCACTAGTTCCTCCCACATATTATCATCTCTATATCGCAAAACTATTGCAAGGAATCAAACATATCATATTCAGCGATCTAAAAGTTTATGTAGGATTTTATGACTAACCATGTGAATGACCAATTCCTGTCAACTCTCTAAATAGATATAAGTGAAGCAAGAGAGTTTTAATTCTTTCTACAAAAGTTATGCCCACGCTCTAACAATTATAAGTGAAGCAAAAGAGCATTCTACAAATGGCGGTTTTCTATGTGAAGAGAAACAGGCAATCCAAACTTCAAATGATATAAGTGAAGCACATGAAGCATTCTATAAAGCCATACTCAAAAGATATAAGTGAATTGCAAAGAGCATTCTATAAATCAACCAAGGACTATCTCATACCAGCATGGTGCATTTATTAATAGAAAAATAAAAAGCACACGATGCTCCAAGAGTTTACGCATATCATGAGAACGAAATGAATCCGAAAACATACCGATACTTGTTGAAGAAAGATGGGATGCCTTCCGGGGCATCCCCAAGCTTAGACGCTTGAGTCTCCTTGAATATTTACTTGGGGTGCCTTGGGCATCCCCAAGATTGAGCTCTTGCCTCTCCTCCTTCTTCTCACATCGAGACATCCTCGGTCTTTGAACACTTCATCCACACAAAACTTAACCGAACTTTTAGTGGCGGGGTTACTGCATATGATCAATAAAATCCCATCATGTACTACTCTAACATTATTGTATAATTATAAACAAACATTACCCACTGTATGCTATCATAATTCTATGGCCCCAAGTCAAGGAGGCATCAACAAGAATTCAAACATATGCAAATAATGAAGCTATAACAGCAATCTGTGAAAACAGGATAGTCTGTAGTAATCTGAACATTAACCATACTTCTATAACCCTAAAAATTATGGAAAAATTAGGAAAAATCTACAATCTGTATAGCAATACTTTGCAAACAGTTTCAGATCCTTTCGACGTTCCAGTAAAAAATGTAAAATCGCTCGCACACTACAGCCAAATTTTCTATTTTTGCACTGCATAAACCAACAAGCAGTTTAATCATCCTAAAGGAAACTCTTGGCACATTATTTTTATAATTCAATGGATACAAGGGGATAATTATTTTTGTTGAAAAGTTTCTGTAATCAAGGTTCACAAAGTTTCCATGGGCATGAACAAAGTTCAAGGCTAGCTCCCACTTTAACAATGCTCGCCTTTCTCACTTTCGCTTTTCTTTTTGAAAAAGTTTTAGGTTCCCCTCTTTGTTTTTTTTGTTTTTAAACTTTATAAAAGCACACAACATAAATAAATGACTCTCTAAAACTTTCGGCTTGTCTCCCTGGCAGCGCTTTCTTTAAAGCCATTAAGCTAGGCATATAGTGCTCAAGTAATGGATCCACCCGGATCCCAAGGTATATCAAAGCCAATTTTAATTAGCAATGATTTGGCATTTAGTAGTGAGCAAAAAGTGATATGTGTCATGCAAAAATGAATTCTAACTCTCTTCCTAAGCATAGGCATGTCATACAAGAACAATTCATGCACATCAAGTAAAGGCCAATGCATAGTATAAGCACTTTCTTGTAATTTTATCATGTTGGAAACATAGAGAGGCGGAGATGTAGTTCCTCTCTCATAATAATTGCAAGTAGGAGAAGCAAGCACATGCATATTATACTCATCAAAATCATCATGTGCAACGGAAAAAGGCAACCCATCAATATAATCCTTAATAAGTGCAAACTTCTCCGATATGGTGTAGTTTGGAGAATTCAAAAAGATAATAGGACAATCATGCGTGGATGCAATAGCAACAATCTCATGTTTAACATAAGGTACTATAGCAAGTTCATCTCCATAAGCATAATTCATATTGGCATCTTGGCCACAAGAATAGCAAGCATCATCAAAAAGGGATATTTCAAAAGAATCCAAGGGATTATAGCAATCATCATAGCATTCGTCCTTCGGTAAGCACGAAGGGAAATTAAACAATGTATGAGTTGAAGAGTTACTCTCATTAGAAGGTGGGCACGGGTAGCTAATCCGTTCTTCCTCCTTTTGTTCTTTGGTCTCCTCGTCATCTTTTTCATCCAATGAGCTCACAATGTCATTAATTTCTTCTTCCATAAACTCCTGCAAAATATTAGTCTCTTCTTGGACAGCGGAGGAGTCCTCAATATATAGTTCAACATAGGCATTAGAAGCATAATTATCATAACAATATTTTAATATGGCAAAATTTTCAGATTTGTAAAGAGTAGCATCATACTTTTCAATCAAAGAAGCAATTTCATAAGCACCCTTAAAAGCAACAAATTCTTCAATTTGTTGAACATCATAGTAACTATAAACACCCTTAGCATACTAATATGCGATTCCATTATCACTAAACTCACATTGGTAGGGAAGGTGTTTCTTAGAGTCTTCAGAACAACAAGTAAAATCATAAATTTCACATAAATTCCAAGCATAGCATTGCAAACGATGAATTTGAGCCAGTAAAAGTTTCCCTTTTTTAGATATGCGGTGTCGCACATAACAAGCATGCTCATCTAAAGATTTTCCCTCAACTAAGCTAGTTGGGGTTTCAGCCCGAGCATCTAGGGATCGAAGATGATCCAAGTAATAGGCTTCAGTAGTGCGATAGATTTTGAGTGGTTCTTCAACCATTGGTTCAGTAGGTACCACTAATTTTTTTTGTATTTTGCGTTTCCTACCCATAACTAAAGATAGAAAACAACTTAGAATAGCAAATAAAATCTACTTAGTGATAAAGCAAACAAGCACACATGAGGATATTCACCCCACGCTATTGCTCCCTGGCAACGGCGCCAGAAAAAGGTCTTGATAACCCACAAGTGTAGGGGATTAGTTGTAGCCTCTTTCGATAAGTAAGAGTGTCGAACCCAACGAGGAGCTAAAGGCAGAATAAATATTCCCTCAAGTTTTATTGACCACCGATACAACTCTACGCACGCTTGACGTTTACTTTACCCAGAACAAGAATGAAACTAGAAGTACTTTGTAGTTTTTGTTGGATAGGTTTGCAAGAATATAAAGAACACGTAAATATAAACTAGGGGCTGTATAGGTAAAGAAGCAATAAATTTAATGATAGCGAGTGTGGAAAAGTGGTGGTAGGAGTTGCGAAATTGCCCCTAAGCAATTGACTACGTTACTAGACTGATAGCAAGTTTTATGTGGGAGAGGCCACTGCTAGCATGTCATCCCTTACTTGGAATTCTATGCACTTATGATTGGAACTATTAGCAAGCGTCCGCAACTACTAACGTTCAAGGTAAAACCCAACCATAGCATTAAGATATATTGGTCCCCCTTCAATCCCGTATGCATCAATTTCTACGCTAGGTTGAAGCTTCTGTCACTCTTGCCCTCGAATACGTAGTCCTATCAACATACAACTAACCCTATGGTGTGATCCACGCGCGCGCTCATATGATGGGCACCAAAGGACATCAACATAAGCACAAGCAATTTAAATCAATCATAGCAATTCACCAATCACCGATAGGACAACGATAATCTACTCAGACATCATAGGATGGCAACACATCATTGGATAATAATATGAAGCATAAAGCACCATGTTCAAGTAGAGGGTACAGCGGGTTGCGGGAGAGTGCACCGCTGTAGATAGATGGGGGAAGGTGATGGAGATGTTGGTGAAGATGACGGAGGTGTTGGTGTAGATCGCTGTCACACGATGATGGCCCCGGTGGCACTCCGGTGCCACCAGAAGCGAGGGGGAGAGAGCCCCCCTCCTTCTTCTTCTTCCTTTACCTTCTCCCTAGGTGGGAGAAGGGTTTCCCCTCTGGTCCATGGCCTCCATGGCTGCGGAGGGGCGAGAAACCCTCGGAGATTGGATCTGTCTCTCTGTCTTTCTCTGTTTATGCGTTCCTAGATTATGTCCCTTCACCGTTTATTATATTCCCGGAGATCTGTAACTCCGTTTGGGTTGATTTTTGACACGATTTTTATCCGGATATTAGATTTCTTGCGGCGAATGAAGGGCATCAATCGCCTTACGGAGTGGCCACGAGGGCCCAGGGCGCGCCTGCCCCTGGTGGGCGCGCCCCCTGCCTCGTGGCCCACTCGGGCATCGTCTCATGTTGGTTTCGCTTCCCAAAATTCACATATATTCCAAAAAAAATGTCCGTCCGTTTTTATTCCGTTTGGACTCCGTTAGATATAGATATTATGCGAAACAAAAAACATGCAACAAACAGGAATTGGCACTGGGCACTGGATCAATATGTTAGTCCCAAAAAATAGTATAAAAAGTTGCCAAAAGTATATGAAAGTTATAGAATGTTGGCATGGAACAATAAAAAATTATAGATACGACGGAGACGTATTAGTACATACCTTGACAAGATTTTGAAGCTGAGTTCTTGCATGTGTTGTAAGGTGTGAAGTTGAGTATGACTCAATGCCCGACCACTGCAGAAGATAGAATGAAAGTCATTCCCTATGCCTCAGCCATAGGTTCTATAAATTATGCCATGTTGTATATCAGACCTATTGTATGCCCTGCCCTGATTTTGACAAGGGAGTACAATTTTTTTTCTAGGAGTAGATCACTGGACAGCGGTCAAAAATATCCTTAGAGGACTAAGGAAATATTTCTTGGTTATGGAGGTGATAAAGAGTTCGTCGTAAAGAGTTACGTTGATGCAAGCTTTAACACCGATCTAGATGACTCTGAGTCTCGATCTGGATACATATTGAAAGTGGGAGCAATTAGCTAAAGTATCTCCATGCAGAGCGTTGTAGACATAGAAATTTGCAAAAATACATACGGATCTGAATGTAACACACCCGCTGACTGAACTTCTCTCACAAGCAAAACATGATCACACCTTATTACTCTTGGGTGTTAATCACATAGCGATGTGAACTAGATTATTGACTCTAGTAAAGCCTTTGGGTGTTGGTCACATAGCGATGTGAACTATGGGTGTTATTCACATAACGATGTGAGCTATCGGTATTAAATCACATGGCGAAGTGAGCTAGATTATTGACTCTAGTGCAAGTGGGAGACTCAAGGAAATATGCCCTAGAGGCAATAATAAGGTTATTATTTATTTCCTTATATCATGATAAATGTTTATTATTCATGCTAGAATTGTATTAGCAGGAAACTTAATACATGTGTGAATGCATAGACAAAACAGAGTATCCCTAGTATGCCTCTACAAACTAGCTCATTGATCAAAGATGGTTATGTTTCCTAGCCATAGACATGAGTTGTCATTTGATCAACGTGATCATATCATTAGGAGAATGATGTTATGGACTAGACCCATCTGTTAGCTTAGCACTGTGATCGTTTAGTTTTACTGCTATTGCTTTCTTCATGACTTATACATGTTCCTATGACTATGAGATTATGCAACTCCCGTATACCAGAGGAACACCTTGTGTGCTATCAAACGTCACAACGTAACTGGGTGATTATAAAGATGCTCTACATGTGTCTCCGAAAGTGTTCGTGGTGTTGGCATAGATCAAGAATAGGATTTGTCACTCCGAGTGTCAGAGAGGTATCTCTGGGCCCTCTCGGTAATGCACATCATAATAAGCCTTGCAAGCAAATGACTAATGAGTTAGTCACGAGATGATGTATTACGGAACTTGTAAAGAGACTTGTCGGTAACGAGATTGACTAGGTATTGAGATACCGACGATCGAATCTCGGGCAAGTAACATACCGATGACAAAAGGAACAACGTATGTTGTTATGCAGTTTGACCAATAATATCTTCATAGAATATGTAGGAGCCAATATGAGCATCCAGGTTCCGCTATTGGTTATTGACTGGAGATGAGTCTCGGTCATGTCTACATAGTTCTCAAACCCGCAGGGTCCGCACGCTTAACGTTTGATGACGATCGGTATTATGAGTTTATGAGTTTTGATGTACCGAAGGTAGTTCGGAGTCTCGGATGAGATCACGGACATGATGAGGAGTCTCGGAATGTCCGATACGTAAAGATTGATATATTGGACGACTATATTCGGACACCGGAAGTGTTCCGGAAAAGTTTTGTATTAAACCAGAGTGCCGGAGGGGTATCGGTACCCCCCGGGGGAACTAATGGGCCACTTGGGCCCTTAGTGGAGAGAGAGAGAGAGGGCCGGCCAGGGCTGGGCCACGTGCCCCTCTCCCTTGGTCCGAATTGGACAAGGAAAGGAGGGGGTGCGGCGCCCCTTTCCTTCTCCCTCTCCCTCTCCTTCCTTCCCCCTCTCCCTCTTGGTGGAATCCTACTAGGAATAGGATTGGAATCCTATTCCTAGTAGGATTAGCCCTCTAGGGCGTGCCATAGGGGCCGGCTGACCTCCCCCTTGCTCCTTTATATACGGGGGCAGGGGGCACCTCTCTAGACACAAGTTGATCAAGTTGATCTCTCCCAATCGTGTGCGGTGCCCCCCTCCACAAAAACACACCTCGGTCATATCGTTGCAGTGCTTAGGCGAAGCCCTGCGCTGGTAGCTTCATCATCTCCATCACCACGCCGTCGTGCTGACGAAACTCTCCCGCGAAGTTCTACTGGATCAAGAGCTCGTGGGACGTCATCAAGTTGAACGTGTGCTGAACGCGGAGGCTCCGTACGTTCGGTGCTTGATCGGTTGGATCGCGAAGAAAGTTCGACTATATCAACCGCGTCACTAGACACTTCCGCTCCCAGTCTACGATGGTATGTAGACACACTCTCCCCTCTCGTTGCTATGGTTCTAGTAGATAGAACTTGCGTGATCGTAGGAAATTTTTGAAATTCTTCGTTCCCCAACAGGAGGGTAGGGCGTGCCCCCCACCTTGTGGGCCCCTCGTGCCTCCCCTGACCTACTTCTTCCGCCTATAAATTCACATATATTCCAGAAACATCAGAACATCCATCGAAACCACTTTTCCGCCACCATAACCTTCTGTTCCCGCAAGATCCCATCTGGAGGACTTTTCCGGTACTCTGCCGGAGGGGGAATCGACCACGGAGGGCATCTACATCATCACCATTGCCCTCCCGACGAAGCGTGAGTAGTTCACTACAGACCTACGGGTCCATAGCTAGTAGCTAGATGACTTCTTCTCTCTCTTGGATCCTCAATACCATGTTCTCCTCGTTGTTCTTGGAGATCTATCCGATGTAATATTCTTTTGCGGTGTGTTTGTCAAGAACCGATGAATTGTGGGTTTATGATCAGATTATCTATGAATATTATTTGAGTCTTTTCTGAATTCTTATATGCATGATCTAATATCTTAGTATTTTCTTCGAACTATCGGTTTTGTTTGGCCAACTAGATTGATATTTCTTGCAATGGGAGAAGTGCTTTGCTTTGGGTTCAATCTTGCGGTGCTCAAGCCCAGTGACAGAAAGGGACATGACACGTATTGTATTGTTGGCATCGAGGATAAAAAGATGGGGTTTTCATCATATTGTTTGAGTTAATTCATCTACATCATGTCGTCTTGCTTAAGGTGTTACTCTGTTATTATGAACTTAATACTCTATATGCATGTTGGATAGCTGTCGACGTGTGGAGTAATAGTAGTAGATGCAGGCAGGAGTTGGTCTACTTGTCTTAGACGTGATGCCTATATTCATGATCATTGCCTTAGATGTCTTCATAATTATTTGCTTTTCTATCAATTGCTTCGCAGTAATTTGTTCACCCACCGTAATATTTGCTATCATGAGAGAAGCCTCTAGTGAAACATATGCCCCCGGGTCTACTTTACATCTTATTAGTTTTCCGATCTACGATTTTGCAATCTTTTACTTTTCAATCTATAAACCAAAAACCCAAAAATATTTACTTTACCATTCATTTATCTCCATCGGTTCTCACTTTTGCAAATAACCTAGAAGGGATTGAAAACCCCTTTATAGCGTTGGGTGCAAGTTGTTTGATTGTTTGTGCAGGTATTTGGCGACTTGTGTGTAATCTCCTACTGGATTGATACCTTGGTTCTCAAAACCGAGGGAAATACTTACTTCACTTTGCTGCATCTCCCTTTCCTCTTCAAGGGAAATACCAACACAAACTCGGGAAGTAGCGAGGAAGCAGTGCACAGACGTTTCATTTGCCCTTCTGCACAGGGTGCACAAGCCGCCTTTCTCCCAGCCTCGCTTCTCCAATCTATCTGCCGTCCATATCCTGTTTTGAATCGCTAGCCTGGAGAAGAACTTGACCTTGGGAGGTGCCCAAACCTTCCAAATAGTCTTGTTCATGGTCATCACCGTGGAGCCCAAGAACTAGATCCTACAAGCAGAGGCCGTCGAATACTCACCATTCGCATTAAATTTCCAGGATATGTCGTCATCAATGTCCGGTGAAAGATGGAATTGCTCCAAACGGATCCAAAGGTCCACAAACTCCACAATGTGGTTGACCATTAGGGTGATGGAAGGGTTGATCTTATGCACCCAAGCATTGTCTCGTAGTGCATACCTCACCACCCACTTTTTCCGCTTGGAGGCCGTGAAGATGAGGGGGTGACATCCTTCAGTTCTTTCGCTCTCAACCATAGTGCCTCCTAGAAGGGCATCTTCCCTCCATTTCCCACGATAATGACGGTGGAGGCGTGGAAGAGGTCCATATCCACCTTCGAGCACGGGTTTCCTAAGCCCACCCACAATCTAGTCGGATCCTTCTGATACGTCCAAAACGTATCTATAATTTCTGCTTGCTCCATGCCTCTTTTGTGTGATATTGCTATGATATTTATACACTTCCATACACTTTTGATCATATTTGGACTAACCTATTAACTCAGTGCACCCCAGTGCCAGTTTCTGTTTTCTGCTGTTTTTGTATTTCAGGTTTTCCCATTACGTAAACTGCCAGAAAAATTCCGGGAAAAATATATAAAAAATCAGCGTTCCGGAAGCTTCCATGCGGCCAAAGTAGGGCCGGAGGGGGCAACCAGGGCTCCAGGCGGCCTGCCCGCGCGGCCCCCTCCTGGCCGCGCTGGGGGGGGGCGCCTGGGCCCCCCAGGCCTCCGCTGATGCCCCCCTTTGGCATATATTTAACACCCGTCGCAGAAACCCTGATTCCGGACCCCTTTTCTCCAGACGCAATCCCGATCTCCGCCGCCATCGCCATCAAGCTTCGGGGGACCAGAATTCCTGTGCCGGCACCCTGCCGGGACGGGGAAGTGCCCCCGGATTCATCTCCATCGACGTTGCTTCCCCCCTCCATGATGCGGGAGTAGTTCCTCCTCGGGGCTGAGGTTTCTACCAGTAACTATGTGGTCAATTCTCTCTCCCATGATGCAATCTTCGTTGTGATCATAGGCTATGTTAATCTAGGGTGATCCCATGATATTTCCCCTTCCTCTATGTATTGGATTGATGTACTCACTTGTCTTTATCTAGTATAATCCTCGAGACCAAGGTGACATCGGTCTATTGGACATGGATTAGAAAAATATTTTCATGAGTGATTTCCTCTCTTGTGTGTTGATTGAAGATTGAGAGTCTCTTGGTGTTTGTCTTTGACTATCCTTTAGATATGTTGTGGTGATTGTGGGACTCTCTTTGGATGGCCGCGGTGACATTGGGAAATCCTTAGATTGAGAACTACGAACTTTGAGGTGTGCTTTTGTAGCCCTACATAATTCTCGTCCTCTCTTGACCACGAAGGAATGACCTCCGGGTGCGTCTCCATTGCATGTTTTATGGGAAATATCATGTGATTCGATTATGTTAATGTTGTTGGGAGTTGCCACTAGTGAAAGTATGAACCCTAGGCCTTGTTTCCACCATTGCAATACCATTTGTGCTCACGTTTACCACTTGTTTGCTTGCTGCACTTTTTATTACAGATTTATATTACTTTGCTTTGCCACTCCTATCATCCATATTTTACCATCTCTTCGCCGAACTAGTGCACCTATACAACTCCTAGTTGTATTAGGTGTGTTGGGGACACAAGAGACTTCTTGTATCTTAGTTGCAGGGTTGCTTGAGAGAGACCATCTTCAACCTCTACTTCCCTGAGTTCGATAAACCTTAGGTCATCCACTTGAGGGAAATTGCTGCTGTCCTACGAACCTCTGCGCTTGGAGGCCGAACATAGTCTACAAGAGTAGAAGCGTGTGTGGACATCACCTTCCACTCCACCCACGGCCATCTCAACCTTAAAGCTCTTGCAAATTTCCCCAAGTGTAGGACTCCAAGCCCGCCGAGATGCGTAGTGGCGGCGGCAAACAGTCTCCCAGTTGACATTGCATTTTGCACCTGAAGTTTGACTCTGAGCTAATAAGAGGAAAGCACACTCAATTCTATTGACATTGTGTAGCACACTTGCGGGAACGTTCAGGGATGTTATGTGGTAGACGACTTGTGAAGTGAGGACTGATTTGACCAAGGCCGCCCGGACTGTTGTGGTGATGTTTCTCCCTTGCCAAGGAGGAAGCTTCGCAGCCACCTTGTCATCAAGGTGTTGGAAGTCCACCCTTTTTAGCTGCCAGATGGATAATGGGAGGCCCATGTACTTCAATGGGAAAGAAGTTCGTGAAGCGGGCAAACTGTGGAGTATGTCTTCAAGGTTTAGGTTTCCACATCGAACTATGATGACAGAGCTCCTCTGAAAGTTGCTGCACAGACCGGTGACCCCTCCAAAGACCCTAAGATCATCTCCATTGGTTCGGCCCCCAGCGCACCCGACGATTGTCGTTTGGCTGAAGAGCTGGTGCTTTTTTGGCCCTGGGTGTAATGCCCAGGATGGGACTATACCTCCTACGTGTCGAGGCACGACTTAAAGGTATAAGCCCATCCTAGAATGATCTCAAGTTTGGTATCTTTGCACGACTCATGTAAAAGAGGGATTAAAATGCAAAAGGAGATAGTTGGCTTACACTCGCCACTTCACACAATACATTACATAAGCATAACATCATTCAAAACATCACAACCCGACTACGGGCGAAGATCCAAAAGAAAGATACCGAAACAACATAAAGCCACAGGTTAGGATCGAATCCTAGTAGAAACCACTACTGATCGTCGAAACGTCACAAGCATACGGCCAAACTCTTCATCGAGCTCCCAGTGAAGAACTGATCCAACTCCTGCATCAAACTCGGCTGAACCTGCATCTGGTGTGGTGAAGTAACTATGAGCCACAGAGGACTCAGCAATCCCGTTCCCGGGTAACAAGACTATTTAAGCCTTGGGTGAGGACAAGGCTGAAGAAAGAACGAGAGGTGAAGGAACAACAAGAGTCTGCAGCAGCAACTAGCACTAACTTACGTAAAAGAGAGCGAGAAGAGAAGTGCCTCGGTCGAGAGATGATCACGAAGTGATCCTAGCTAAAGCCGGTCAAACATAACCCCACCGTGTTCAACTCCCGAATCCCTATTCGGAAATTGACAGTCACGGTACACACGCTGGTAGTGTATTAGAACATTGTGTCAAGTTATCTACAACCGGATATTAACAAGCTCCCATCTGCCACATAACCGCGGGCACGGCTTTCGAAAGTTCAAACCCTGCAGGGGTGTTCCAACTTGACCCATTACAAGCCCACGATCCGCGGAGTCGCAACTCCATAGGTGGGAAGACCCGAGTATTCTCGGAATCCCGTGCTCAAGTTAAACCGAACTAAGGTAAGGCTAATCCAGCAAATCCTCCCGGCGTGTCGACACCCTGATAGTAGCCGCGCGTATCTAAGTCTCAGGACACGACCGAATGGGCGATTCTACAGGACCCAATCCTCGAGTTTCCCCGTGGTGGTTCCCGCAGACTCCCCGTTTGGGACCAACACCATCAGCACTGGCCCCCCCTGCTATGTAGAATTAAGAATCCTCGGGGACGCGACCCCCTATGCAAATTTAATTATTTAAATAAGTTGTTATTATGAGGCAAATAGTACCAAATGTTGGGACTTGCTGGAAAAGACATAGCACTTAGCGGTTTATCAAGGGGGTCCCATACACCCCAACCGTGTTAGGAACGCATAATCAAGGAACATAACACCGGTTTATATGGTTCCTAATGGCATGAGTGGAACAAAACACCAAGCAAAAGGCTTAGCCTTCCACCCTTGACAGTATATAGATGATTTCATTTTAACCATATATATAGTGTGATATAACCCAACCAAACTTCAACATGAAGCAAGCATCTTCAATCTTCACCTGCAACTAACAATGCTATAAGAGGGGCTGAGCGAAGCGTACTTAGCCAAGCAACGGTTTGCATAGGTAGGTTGGTTAATCAGGGCAATGGTTACAAGTAGGAGGCTGACAAGAAGATCATGGGCATCGAGGCAAAACTATAGAGCGGATCTACTAGCAATAGGCAAAGATAGTAATGGTATCCGGGTTCGGTCATCTTGCCTGGGATTCCACAAGGGAGAAGAACGGATCCACGAAGTAGACGGAGCAACACAGACGAGAGAATCCTCACAACTCCGGAACGAAACCGAAGCTAACAAGAGAAGCAACCGGAAAGAAAGAAACAACACAGTAAACACACAATCATAAACATGGCATACGATGCACATCCAAGTATGATGCATGTCCGGTTTAATTATGCATGGCATGGCAAAGTGCACAAACAATACTACAAGTCAAGTGGAGATCAATATGCAACGAGTTGCATATTGACGAAACACCACATTTAATTATTTTGTTGACTCTCGATTATTTACAAGACAAGATTACATGTTTGTTAACATGGCAAGAGGTGAAGCATAAAGAAACTACACTATTTAGGCATTTTAAATGAGGCCGGAAAATAACAACAACATATCCGGAAAAACCCCATGAGCATGTTTAATAATTATAAAGCAACAACAATTAAACATTTTAGTGTTGTTAACATGATGCGGATGACATGATCAAGTTTATGCAATTTTTTTATTAAAAGGTTAACAAGAAGAGATATGAAGCATCGTCACCGTGGTGGAACGGAAGGGTGCCACGGCAACGACCCGAAAATGATGCAACGCAACAATTCGGTTCCGGCAACTCGTTGAGAGTCCGGTGCAAAACAAAAGGTGGAGTGAACGAGTCAAACGAGATGAAAGGTGGGGCGATCCCGTTGCTGGGTTCCCACGAGTCGGTGACGAGGCAACCGAGGGACATGACAAAAGGTGAAACGGCACGACGGGCACGGAGCACACAAGGGAGACATTTCATACAACCACAACTTGCATTCCACGAGTCCTCCACGGGGTCGTCTCGGTATACCTTCGAAGCGTGCGTTTCGGGGCGGTTCGAGATCGTCGAGGAACGTAGGGGAAGTAGTGGTACACGTTCCTAGTGGAAGAAGTCGTCCTCGTTCATCGGAGAGGTACTTGTCATTCACGTGGCGGTAGTGGAAGTAGTTGTTCACGGGGTCTTCGATGGTCGATGGTAGACGTTCACGTCACGTGTCGTGGTACTTGCGACATCGGGGTACACGTTCGTAGTGGTACTTGGTCTCGGCGACGGTAGTTGTACTTGCGGGTCTTGGCGACGGTGGACGTTCTCGTTATGTAGAAGTGCACATAACCGTAGAGGTACTTGGGGTCTTCAAAACAGCGGCCGTCGAGGTACTTGTCGCGTCCCGGATGTGTAGACGTTCTCGTCCGTAGTTGTACTTGTCGCGTCCCGGAGGTACTTGACGAAAAACTGCTGGACCAAAACAACAAAACGAGGCCGACAAGAAACACAGGAGCAGCAGCGGTTTTGGCGGGCGACGAGGCGAGGACGCGGCACGATGCGGAGGACGGCGGGACCTTGGAGCGGCCGGGCTGCTCCCGTGCTGGAGGAGCAGAGGCGGGAGATGGGGCGCGGCTTGTGGACGCCAGACGGAAGGGAGGCCGGGGCGCTCGGGGCCCTGGCTGGCCTCGTGCGCGGCGGATGCTCGGAAGGAGGCACGCTGGACGAGGCGTCGAGGCGCTTGGTGCAGAAGGAACGGGGCGCGGTGGCGCGGACGTCGGGCGAGGAGGGAGGCCAGAGGGCCGCGTCGGCTTCGGCCAGCTTGCGGGGCGAGGCGACCGACGAAGGGGCGCTCGGCCGCGGGGCCCTGGCGCGGTGGAGAGGAGGACGCGTCGGGCTCGCCTTGAGAGGGGGAGGAGCGAAGGGAATCGGGGGCAGAGCTGCGAAGGGGCTCGAGGGGATGCCTGGCGAGCTCGCTGGAGTGCGGGAGTTCCTGGCGAGGGGGGCCACGGGAGATCGGGGTACGGGCACGGGCGACGAGGGAGAGGGTTCGAGGGGATCGGGGAGAGAGGGAGATGTGCGAGGGAAACGGAGTGGCGGCGGACGAGGGATCGAGAGGGGAGAGCGCTAGGGTTAGGGAGATCGGGCCAGGAGGGAGAAGTTGGGCCGGCCTGGGCCTCGGTTGAGAGGCCGGCGGCTGAGGGATGGCCAGAAGGGCTGGGGCCAGAATGGAGATGGGCCTGGGAAGCTGAGAAGGCTGCTGGGCTCTCTTCTCTGCAGCTCTTTTCCCATTTAAAGAAAAAGAACAAAGAAATAGAAAAAGCCCAGAGAGTTTGGAGATGATTTTGACTGAGATAAAAATATCCCTACAACCCTGGAATTGTGGGCTATATTAATAAAATGCTTTGGCAATTTTTAGAGACTACAAATTTATGCGAGTTCGGAAATAACTCAAACTTGCATAAATCCTTAGGCCAACCAAGCACTTCCAAAAGACATGGAAAAAAAGGAGGAGGAGGTCTTGGCAAGGGATAGAGAAGAAAAGGGCATGGGAAAAAATATATGCACGTGTGTTGCGGGTAATTCCAAAGAATGGAATATTTTAATATAGCTCCCTAAAATATTGAGAGACTTTTATAAGTTATAAAGAGAAGTCATCTTCCCTCGATTTAAATGGACCGAAGGTCCACACGATTTATTTAAGTTGAGATGCAAAAGAAATATGACATGATGGCATGATGACATGATGCAATGCAAAAATAAATAACACAAGCACAAAGAACACACGGGCAACCCGGAACATCTGGAATCTTCTGGAATCTTCTGGGACGTCGGTCTCGGGCGTCACAACTCTCCCACACTAACAGAGGATCTCGACCCGAGATCCTAGAGATATCACCGGGTAAAAACGGAAGAGGAAGAGGTAAAACAAAGTTGCTTCTTTGACAGACGAGTGAAACCAAAGAACCTTGAGAGGTTGAACAAACTTGAAAGAAAGAATGCAACGGAGATGAACGAATATGAAAACTCCGTTAGAAAAGAGGGACAAAGAGCATTATGAGAACCTTGAAGGTTGAAAGACATGAAACAAGAGCTCACGGACAAAAAGAATATGAAACCGCAATGGTATAGCCAAGGAATAAGAATGACAGAATTCGGACAGCACTCCGTCTGAAAATGGAAGGAATTGAGCAAGAACTTGCCAAGTTGAGATGACACTTGATGAAAACAGCAACATATTGCCTCCGAAACAATTAAAAGAATGACACAAGGGGTAAGAAAGATTCATACAGCACTCCGGTTAAAAAGATAGGAAAAACTTGATAAATGACGGAACAGAATGAAGAATACCACACTCTGGTTAAATGATAAAAAAGGAAAGAACATGATCTCGATAAAACGAGATGATGGTTCGGAGAGAGCAACATAACAATGCCTCCGGAATGAAAGAATAGAATATAAATCAATGAAAGAAATGAATGGAGAAGAAAATGACAACATCTCTCAAAATTGAATTTGAAAGAGCATCCTTACGAAGAAGGTTGAACGGAGTTGTTGGAAAAATTCAACAACGAAAAGAATAATCTCGTTGTGTGCTTATGGAATTCATCTCAAAATTAAGAGGTGACGACCAGCCACTAACGGAAACAATTAATTGGACTGAGATCAACAAGGAGACGATAAACTTATTTCACCGGAATGATAAATGAAGAACTTGGGTCATTTATAAGCACCATAATAGCAACAATCCTCGGGGAAAGCTTTTAGGTGAAATACAACCCAAGATTACTCCAACAAATAATTGAAGGGGTGAAAGATCTCCTGAACAAGGAAAAAGATATGATGGTTTTAATTATCTCATTCCTGACAACTCGTGAATCATGAAACATGAAGGAATTGTCAAGAATGTCATAACCCCATCTGAAAAGCTAAGGTAGAAAGAATTGTAATTGGAAAGCAAGATGAAGAATGCTTGAGCTCCAACAAGAATCTTGATGAAAAACTTCGAGGATGAATTAAAACATGATGAACCACCATGAAGAACTCCGGTAACAAAAGGGATGAGAAAAGAAAGATGAAAAGAATAAGATTCAAAGGCCTGCGATGAATTAGATGGAGCTTTGAAATGATATAATTGAAATAACATGGAGCTCCGGGAAAACAAGAAGAACAACTTAGAATCGAGAATATGATATGATGAACAAGCTCCGAACAAGAGATTGAATGACCTTGAAGGAATAAGAATAAGAATTATGTCATGCATCTCCTTCACCAATTAAATTGATGACAACCAAAGGATTTGGCATACTACTTATTCTCGTTGGAAAGGATTAAAGAGAGATCTAGCACAAGCTTGGATAAATATTCAACGAAGCACCGGTAGGATTGTGAAAAGAACAAATGAATTGATACGATAATAGGGAAGAGTAAACTTGAAAGAACCACCGTAAGAATATGGAGACGAACAAAGAGGCATCAATGAAGAATATGTGGAGGTTGAAGTTGAAAACTGAGAACGAAGAAATATTCTGAAATGATGGCCTTCGGAGGAACACAAAGAAAGAATTCATGAAATGCTCCGGACGAGTATAAAAAGAATTCCTCACAATCTGAACAATAATGAGGATGGCATGAAGCTAGAACCACGCATCTTAAAGAAGAACGGCCAAGATTTAAGAGAAACACTTCTCCGGTCTTCACAATCTGAGAAGACGAGAAATGCCATAAGAACTGTTGAGCACTCCGGAATGAAGAATTAAAAAGGTTGAACCAATGATGAAAAGAATTTGAAAGCGATCTTGGAGAAGGCATGTGACTGATGGAATCATTCTTACGTCACAATTTGAAAAGAATTTGAGTATAACTTCGGAAAATAGAAGAGTCAGGTAAGATCCTGGGAAAAGACCTGTGGGTTAGGGCCCACTAAGGAAATCACCGTTGAAAAAGATTGCTTGAGATATATTGCACCGGTTGAATTAAATGGCCTGAATAAGATAACAATCTTCAAAAAATAGCTTGAATGGATTAAGAATGGAATTATGAATCTTCAGCACTCCGGATATGAATAGCAAGAGGAGAATGAATAATTGGTGCCCCGAAATAAGAAAGCATTGTGAAAAGAGGAAAAGGATAAGATCCACACCGAAATCTATAATTACATCCACCGGGAGAATTGAGAACAAAAGAATGATGAACTTGAAGCTGTTGAGCATCTTCACGATAATTCACCGGATAAGAACATTGAAGGAAATGAATGAAGAAACATCACATGAATAAAAATGGATGTTTGATTAAGAATTTTGGCTCCGAGAAGAAGAAGGGTGGGAGGGTGGGGAAAACAAAGACAACTTAAGACGAACAAAATGGACACCGGTTGAAAAAGAATTTAACATAACCATCTTGATGATTAAGAAGGACTAGCACTCCCATAGAAATATGAGAACACCGATTAGAAAAGGTATGGAATCAACATTTGACATCGAAGCAACTCGAATACCAGAATCAAAACAAGAACAAAGGGTAGATGTGTTGCAGCATCATCTTCACAATATCATTTGAACAGAGGATTGAACGAATGAATTCCGCAGGTACATCAGCTTGACGAGAAGCCACTTGGAGAACAAAAGGTAAATAAAAAAGGAACACGGAACAGATAGAACAAATACAAGATAGAAGCTTCGTTCTAACATCTTCGTGCTGAAAGCTCATGGAACGTGTTACAAACGGGTTTTGCAATCCCCAGATCAGCATAGCCAAGGACCCTTTAAGATGCAACTCCCGATCAGAACAAGTCCATAAAACCACTTCGCTCAATGTAGAACCCCGAACTTCATATCGTGCATCCGCTGGAAGAATGCCTAGAACTACCAGATGAACCCACCTATAGATTTCCGAAAGTTTCCAGTTATGCAATCAGGTGTTGGGGATACACGGGAAGCACCGCGCAATCAACTCTAAACCTACATCCAGGTGTATCCATCCTTCAACACATAACCAGTCTTTCTCGGAAACTGTTTACCTCGGACCTTCGAAAAGCATCCACTATAACAAGCTATGGCAATACTCTCGAACTACCTCCCCAGTACTGGGTGATGTCGGGGTTATCTTGCCACTGGCCGTATAGGAGAGATTTTTGATGTCGGCCGTCTTAAGTATTTAGTACTGCCGCGATATACTTGTGACAACAATACCCCGAAGCTCAACTCCTCGGTAACAGGAGGCATCGAGAACAATATCCTTGTCACAAGAACATCGAAACAATCCCAGAATACTCGCGGGATCCTAAAAAAAATATTTGTGCAATTTTTGAAAGTAGAAGAGAAAAGAGTAATCGTCAGGAGTCCTCACCAGAGTGAAAAGAGATGAGGAGCAAAAGAAATCCTACTCTCCGATATAAATATAGGACACAAAACATTTTCAAGTGTGTGCCTAGACTCAACCGTCAACGATTCGATCAATCAGTGGGGGCTTCTAGGTCGGAGAAGGCTCTGAATACCAACTTGTAATGCCCAGGATGGGACTATACCTCCTACGTGTCGAGGCACGACTTAAAGGTATAAGCCCATCCTAGAATGATCTCAAGTTTGGTATCTTTGCACGACTCATGTAAAAGAGGGATTAAAATGCAAAAGGAGATAGTTGGCTTACACTCGCCACTTCACACAATACATTACATAAGCATAACATCATTCAAAACATCACAACCCGACTACGGGCGAAGATCCAAAAGAAAGATACCGAAACAACATAAAGCCACAGGTCAGGATCGAATCCTAGTAGAAACCACTACTGATCGTCGAAACGTCACAAGCATACGGCCAAACTCTTCATCGAGCTCCCAGTGAAGAACTGATCCAACTCCTGCATCAAACTCGGCAGAACCTGCATCTGGTGTGGTGAAGTAACTGTGAGCCACAGAGGACTCAGCAATCCCGTTCCCGGGTAACAAGACTATTTAAGCCTTGGGTGAGGACAAGGCTGAAGAAAGAACGAGAGGTGAAGGAACAACAAGAGTCTGCAGCAGCAACTAGCACTAACTTACGTAAAAGAGAGCGAGAAGAGAAGTGCCTCGGTCGAGAGATGATCACGAAGTGATCCTAGCTAAAGCCGGTCAAACATAACCCCACCGTGTTCAACTCCCGAATCCCTATTCGGAAATTGACAGTCACGGTACACACGCTGGTAGTGTATTAGAACATTGTGTCAAGTTATCTACAACCGGATATTAACAAGCTCCCATCTGCCACATAACCGCGGGCACGGCTTTCGAAAGTTCAAACCCTGCAGGGGTGTTCCAACTTGACCCATTACAAGCCCACGATCCGCGGAGTCGCAACTCCATAGGTGGGAAGACCCGAGTATTCTCGGAATCCCGTGCTCAAGTTAAACCGAACTAAGGTAAGGCTAATCCAGCAAATCCTCCCGGCGTGTCGACACCTTGATAGTAGCCGCGCGTATCTAAGTCTCAGGACACGACCGGATGGGCGATTCTACAGGACCCAATCCTCGAGTTTCCCCGTGGTGGTTCCCGCAGACTCCCCGTTTGGGACCAACACCATCAGCACTGGCCCCCCCTGCTATGTAGAATTAAGAATCCTCGGGGACGCGACCCCCTATGCAAATTTAATTATTTAAATAAGTTGTTATTATGAGGCAAATAGTACCAAATGTTGGGACTTGCTGGAAAAGACTTAGCACTTAGCGGTTTATCAAGGGGGTCCCATACACCCCAACCGTGTTAGGAACGCATAATCAAGGAACATAACACCGGTTTATACGGTTCCTAACGGCATGAGTGGAACAAAACACCAAGCAAAAGGCTTAGCCTTCCACCCTTGCCAGTATATAGATGATTTCATTTTAAGCATATATATAGTGTGATATAACCCAACCAAACTTCAACATGAAGCAAGCATCTTCAATCTTCACCTGCAACTAACAATGCTATAAGAGGGGCTGAGCAAAGCGTACTTAGCCAAGCAACGGTTTGCATAGGTAGGTTGGTTAAACAGGGCAATGGTTACAAGTAGGAGGCTGACAAGAAGATCATGGGCATCGAGGCAAAACTATAGAGCGGATCTACTAGCAATAGGCAAAGATAGTAATGGTATCCGGGTTCGGTCATCTTGCCTGGGATTCCACAAGGGAGAAGAACGGATCCACGAAGTAGACGGAGCAACACAGACGAGAGAATCCTCACAACTCCGGAACGAAACCGAAGCTAACAAGAGAAGCAACCGGAAAGAAAGAAACAACACGGTAAACACACAATCATAAACATGGCATACGATGCACATCCAAGTATGATGCATGTCCGGTTTAATTATGCATGGCATGGCAAAGTGCACAAACAATACTACAAGTCAAGTGGAGATCAATATGCAACGAGTTGCATATTGACGAAACACCACATTTAATTATTTAGTTGACTCTCGATTATTTACAAGACAAGATTACATGTTTGTTAACATGGCAAGAGGTGAAGCATAAAGAAACTACACTATTTAGGCATTTTAAATGAGGCCGGAAAATAACAACAACATATCCGGAAAAACCCCATGAGCATGTTTAATAATTATAAAGCAACAACAATTAAACATTTTAGTGTTGTTAACATGATGCGGATGACATGATCAAGTTTATGCAATTTTTTTATTAAAAGGTTAACAAGAAGAGATATGAAGCATCTTCACCGTGGTGGAACGGAAGGGTGCCACGGCAACGACCCGAAAATGATGCAACGCAACAATTCGGTTCCGGCAACTCGTTGAGAGTCCGGTGCAAAACAAAAGGTGGAGTGAACGAGTCAAACGAGATGAAAGGTGGGGCGATCCCGTTGCCGGGTTCCCACGAGTCGGTGACGAGGCAACCGAGGAACATGACAAAAGGTGAAACGACACGACGGGCACGGAGCACACAAGGGAGACATTTCATACAACCACAACATGCATTCCACGAGTCCTCCACGGGGTCGTCTCGGTATACCTTCAAAGCGTGCGTTTCGGGGCGGTTCGAGATCGTCGAGGAACGTAGGGGAAGTAGTGGTACACGTTCGTAGAGGAAGAAGTCGTCCTCGTTCATCGGAGAGGTACTTGTCGTTCACGTGGCGGTAGTGGAAGTAGTTGTTCACGGGGTCTTCGATGGTCGACGGTAGACGTTCACGTCACGTGTCGTGGTACTTGCGACGTCGGGGTACACGTTCGTAGTGGTACTTGGTCTCGGCGACGGTAGTTGTACTTGCGGGTCTTGGCGACGGTGGACGTTCTCGTTACGTAGAAGTGTACATAACCGTAGAGGTACTTGGGGTCTTCAAAACAGCGGCCGTCGAGGTACTTGTCGCGTCCCGGATGTGTAGACGTTCTCGTCCGTAGTTGTACTTGTCGCGTCCCGGAGGTACTTGATGAAAAACTGCTGGACCAAAACAACAAAACGAGGCCGACAAGAAACACAGCAGCAACAGCGGTTTTGGCGGGCGACGAGGCGAGGACGCGGCACGATGCAGAGGACGGCGGGACCTTGGAGCGGCCGGGCTGCTCCCGTGCTGGAGGAGCAGAGGCGGGAGATGGGGCGCGGCTTGCGGACGCCAGACGGAAGGGAGGCCGGGGCGCTTGGGGCCCTGGCTGGCCTCGTGCGCGGCGGATGCTCGAAAGGAGGCACGCTGGACGAGGCGTCGAGGCGCTTGGTGCCGAAGGAACGGGGCGCGGTGGCGCGGACGTCGGGCGAGGAGGGAGGCCAGAGGGCCGCGTCGGCTTCGGCCAGCTTGCGGGGCGAGGCGACCGACGAAGGGGCGCTCGGCCGCGGGGCCCTGGCGCGGTGGAGAGGAGGACGCGTCGGGCTCACCTTGAGAGGGGGAGGAGCGAAGGGAATCGGGGGCAGAGCTGCGAAGGGGCTCGAGGGGATGCCTGGCGAGCTCGCTGGAGTGCGGGAGTTCCTGGCGAGGGAGGCCACGGGAGATCGGGGTACGGGCACGGGCGACGAGGGAGAGGGTTCGAGGGGATCGGGGAGAGAGGGAGATGTGCGAGGGAAACGGAGTGGCAGCGGACGAGGGATCGAGAGGGGAGAGCGCTAGGGTTAGGGAGATCGGGCGAGGAGGGAGAAGTTGGGCCGGCCTGGGCCTCGGTTGAGAGGCCGGCGGCTGAGGGATGGCCAGAAGGGCTGGGGCCAGAATGGAGATGGGCCTGGGAAGCTGAGAAGGCTGCTGGGCTCTCTTCTCTGCAGCTCTTTTCCCATTTAAAGAAAAAGAACAAAGAAATAGAAAAAGCCCAGAGAGTTTGGAGATGATTTTGACTGAGATAAAAATATCCCTACAACCCTGGAATTGTGGGCTATTTTAATAAAATGCTTTGGCAATTTTTAGAGACTACTAATTTATGCGAGTTCGGAAATAACTCAAACTTGCATAAATCCTTAGGCCAACCAAGCACTTCCAAAAGACATGGAAAAAAAGGAGGAGGAGGTCTTGGCAAGGGATAGAGAAGAAAAGGGCATGGGGAAAAATATATGCACGTGTGTTGCGGGTAATTCCAAAGAATGGAATATTTTAATATAGCTCCCTAAAATATTGAGAGACTTTTATAAGTTATAAAGAGAAGTCATCTTCCCTCGATTTAAATGGACCGAAGGTCCACACGATTTATTTAAGTTGAGATGCAAAAGAAATATGACATGATGGCATGATGACATGATGCAATGCAAAAATAAATAACACAAGCAGAAAGAACACACGGGCAACCCGGAACATCTGGAATCTTCTGGAATCTTCTGGGATGTCGGTCTCGGGCGTCACACTGGGGGCGATCCAGTTCCTAGCCATGGCCCCATGTTTCGACCTGATACATCTCCAATGTATCTATAATTTTTGTTTGTTCCATGCTATTATATTATCTTTCTTGGATGTTTTATATGCATTTATATGCTATTTTACATGATTTTTAGGACTAACCTATTAACCTAGAGCCGAGTGCCAGTTCCTGTTTTTTCCTTATTTTTGAGTTTTGCAAAAAAGGAATATCAAACGGAGTCTAATTGACGTGAAAATTTATGGTGATTTTTTATGGACCAAAAGAAGCTCACGGAGTGCGGAGATGGACTAGAAGAGCCACGAGGCTACCAAAAGGGTGGAGGGCACCCCCTATGGCGCGCCCCTACCTTGTTGTCGCCTCGTGCATCCCCCTGATTTGTCCCCGGCGCCAAAAATTCTTATAAATACCGAAACCCCCAGAAGTAAACCTAGATCGGAAGTTCCGCCGCTGAAAGCCTCTGTAGCCATGAAAAACCAATCAAGAGCCCATTCCAGCACCCTACCGGAGGGGGAAACCATCACCGGTGGCCATCTTCATCATCCCGGTAGTCTCCATGACGAGGAGGGAGTAGTTCACCCTTGGGGCTGAGGGTATGTACCAGTAAGTATGTGTTTGATCTCTCACTCTCGTGTTCTTGATTTGGCACGATCTTGATGTACCACGAGCTTTGTTACTATAGTTGAATCATATGGCGTTTCTCTCCCTCTCTACCTCTTTGTAATAGATTGAGTTTTCCCTTTGAAGTTATCTTATCGGATTGAATCTTTAAGGATTAGAGAACACTTGATGTATGTCTTGCATGTGCTTATCTGTGGTGACAATGGGATATTCACGTGATCCACTTGATGTATGTTTTGGTGATCAACTTGCCGGTTCAGTGACCTTGTGAACTTATGCATAGGGGTTGGCACACGTTTTCGTCTTGACTCTTCGGTAGAAACTTGGGGGCACTCTTTGAAGTTCTTTGTGTTGGTTTGAATAGATGAATCTGAGATTGTGTGATGCATGTCGTATAATCAAACCCACGGGTACTTGTGGTGACAATGGAGTATCTAGGTGACATTAGGGTTTTGGTTGATGTGTGTCTTAAGGTGTTATTTTAGTGTGAACTCTAAGGCTGTTTGTGACACTTATAGGAATAGCCCAATAGATTGATCAGAAAGAATAACTTTGAGGTGGTTTCGTACCGTACAATTATCTCTTCGTTTGTTCTCCGCTATTAGTGACTTTGAAGTGACTCTTTGTTGCATGTTGAAGGATTGTTATATGATACAATTATGTTATCATCGTTGAGAGAACTTGCACTAGTGAAAGTATGAATCCTAGGCCTTGTTTCTAAGTATTGCAATACCGTTTGTGATCACTTTTATCATTAGTTACCTTACTGTTTTTATATTTTTATATTACAAAAACCTATATCTACCATCCATATTACACTTGTATCACCATCTCTTCGCCAAACTAGTGCACCTACACAATTTATCATTGTATTGGGTGTGTTGGGGACACAAGAGACTCTTTGTTATTTGGTTGCAGGGTTGTTTGAGAGAGACCATCTTCATCCTATGCCTCCCACGGATTGATAAACCTTAGGTCATCCACTTGAGGGAAAATTGCTACTATCCTACAAAACTCTGCGCTTGGAGGCCCAACACGAGTCTAGAAGAATAAGGTTGTGTAGTAGACATCACGGCCCCAAGACGCGCATAAATTAAAAGTCGCCATTTCCCGCTATCAAAAAATGCCACAAGTTCGACGACCAACTGCCACACAGTTCGGTGATCAAAGTATACTGAGAAAGTTCGGTGTTCAAAAGGAAGGACGCGTTGGTACTGTATCAAACGACGGCAGGCTCCTCTGGCCTCAGACTGGCGGGCGAAGGCGGGCTCGGCATCGGCGTAGCTTTCGCGCTGGCCATGTGGAAAGGTGATGTTGGGGTTGAATCCACCATGCGCGTTGCCGTCAGCGTAGCTTGGCGAGGAAGCGTACCCCTAGGGCGGCGGCGGCGAGGCGACGCTTTGTTGGCTCCATGCAGCTTGTGGGACGTGCCCGCCAGGCGTATTCAGCATCCCCGCGTGAGACACCTCTACATCTGCCGCTACGGCCGCGTCCCGAGCCTTCTTGGCGTTGAGCCTGTTGTGCCGGTCGGTGGTGACGGCTTCCCGGCATTGAACCTCCGCCCTCCAGTCAGTGTTCGACATGCTCGGCGGTTTTGCAATGAGCGCCCTCATCTTCCTCTGCTTCGGCTAGCTGGCGTCGCTGGCGGCCGGCGACACGAGGAGCCGAGTACTTCTTCGGCGGCATGGTGGTTGCCGAATGAGCGGTAGGAGGAATGGCGGGAGAAGGAGGAGAAGGGGGGAAATGGAGGGAAAGGCGGGGGGCAGCGGGAAAAGGCCTGTCTGTCGCCGACAGAGCGGACCCACGCGTCTTTTCGCTTTGGCCGGCGCCCCCAGGCGCCTCCCGTGAGCCTGGGTTCGACTCGAGATCGCCGGTTGTTGTTTCGGCTCAAACATGCGATAAACAAGGGCATGACTGGGCCGTTTTTTCGCCGCCGGCGCTAGAAAACGCCC
>LR738713.1:633998479-634105313 GCA_902687465.1 Secale cereale | reverse complement strand
GAGTGGAGGTGCTCTAAGGATGGCGGCAAGGTTGGCCACGTCTTCCCGTGAAGGGGAGATGAAGATCACCGTGTCGTCGGCATACATGTGATGTCTACACACGCTTCTACTCTTGTAGACTATGTTGGGCCTCCAAGCGCAGAGGTTTGTAGGACAGCAGCAATTTCCCTCAAGTGGATGACCTAAGGTTTATCGAACTCAGGGAAGTAGAGGTTGAAGATGGTCTCTCTCAAGCAACCCTGCAACTAAGATACAAGAAGTCTCTTGTGTCCCCAACAAACCTAATACACTTGTCAGATGTATAGGTGCACTAGTTCAGCAAAGAGATGTTAAATGGCAAGTGATGTGGATGGCAAAACAAAGTAATATAAATCTGTAATAAAAAGTGCAGCAAGCAAACAAGTGGTAAACGTGAGCACAAATGGTATTGCAATGGTGGAAACAAGGCCTAGGGTTCATACTTTCACTAGTGGCAACTCCCAACAACATTAACATAATCGAATCACATGATATTTCCCATAAAACATGCAAAGGGGACACACTCGGAGGTCATTCCTTCGTGGTCAAGAGAGGACGAGAATTATGTAGGGCTACAAAAGCACACCTCAAAGTTCGTAGTTCTCAATCTAAGGATTTCCCAATGTCACCGCGGCCATCCAAAGAGAGTCCCACAATCACCACAACATATCTAAAGGATAGTCAAAGGCAAGCACCAAGAGACTCTCAATCTTCAATCAACACACAAGAGAGGAAATCACTCATGAAAATACTTTTCTAATCCATGTCCAATAGACCGCTGTCACCTTGGTCTCGGGGATTATACTAGATAAAGACAAGTGAGTACATCAATCCAATACATAGAGGAAGGGGAAATATCATGGGATCACCCTAGATTAACATAGCCTATGATCACAACGAAGATCACATCATGGGAGAGAGAATTGACCACATAGCTACTGGTAAGAACCCCAGCCCCGAGGAGGAACTACTCCCGCATCATGGATGGAGGAAGCAACGTCGATGGAGATGAATCCGGGGGCACTTCCCCGTCCCGACAGGGTGCCGGCACAGGAATTCTGGTCCCCCGAAGCTTGATGGCGATGGCGGCGGAGATCGGAATTGCGTCTGGAGAAAAGGGGTCCGGAATCAGGGTTTCCGCGACACGGTGTAAATATATGCCAAAGGGGGGCATCAGAGGGGGTCAGGGGTGCCCAGGCGCCCCCCCCGGCGCGGCCAGGAGGGGGGCCGCGTGGGCAGGCCGCCTGGAGCCCCTGTGGGTCCCCTCCGGCCCTACTTTGGCCGCATGGAAGCTCCCGGAACACTGATTTTTTATATATTTTTCCCGGAATTTTTCTGGCAATTTTCGTAATGGGAAAACCTGAAATACAAAAACAGCAGAAAATAGAAACTGGCACTGGGGTGCACTGAGTTAATAGGTTAGTCCAAATATGATCAAAAGTGTATGGAAGTGTATAAATAACATAGCAATATCACACAAAAGAGGCATGGAGCAAGCAGAAATTATAGATACGTTTTGGACGTATCAACATCCCCAAGCTTAATTCCTGCTCGTCCTCGAGTAGGTAAATGATAACAAGCATAATTTCTGTGGTGACATGCTATTAACCATATAAGGACTTTTCATAGTCACATGACAAAAGCTTACTGAGACAATGAATCTGTAGTAATTAAGTTGCCTTATGAGAAAATCACAAAGAACTGAAAGTTTTACAATATGATACTGAAACATCAAATAGATTTGTAATGAGCATGGTGTGCAAATATGATAAAGTGATATCTCGCTTGCCCCCTTTAGTGAAGCAAAACATAAATGCAGGGGCACCTCCAAGGTTTAAGTGATGACTAGATACAATGATTTCAGAATATAAGATATCATAATCATGCAAAAGACAATGCTACTTTGGGACAATGCACATTACACTCAGAATGACAATCATGCTCTCAGTAGTTGGTGCTTTAAAAGAAGGTGCAGACTCTCGAACCGTGGCTTTTGTTGGCAAGGTTGAAAACCCGTGGTCGGAAACAAAGACAAAACATGTACCAGAGCTCTTGGTTTTAAAAACAAAGGTAATAATTATTATTTTTAGATTATGCATATTTCGTCAACGAATGCTAGCAGATAACTCAATTACTTCTCGAGCTGGACAAGTTTCGAGGAACGGCTCCCGAATGAGGACGATCACATCCTCTTAATCTCCTTTGTTTATCACTGCCAAAGTTTTCTGATTTCTCATGAACAAAGCGTGAAGGAGGGTTTGTTTGTTGTATAATTTTTTAATGAGCCGGGCGCACTCTATGCCAGTTCCTTCTCGTATTATGGGTTTGCACATTAGACATGCAATCCCGGGGTGAAGCTTGTCCAACTTAAAAAGATCATGAATTAACTACTACTTCCTCATGAGCTAAAACAGAGGCACAAAATAGGAATGCTTTTCTGAATAATTTCGAGATGGTACTAGAAAGTCTTCGTTAGGAATGGCAGGTAAATACCATGTATAGGAAGGTATGGTGGACTCATATGGCATAACTGGTTTAAAGGATTTGGATGCACAAGCAGTCAGTCCGCTTTGTACAGGTGGAGGTTAGCAAAAGACTGGGAGCGACCAACTAAAAGAGCAATGACGGTCATAATCATGCAGAGCGACAAAGCAACATTGAATCAGGCATGGAAGTTACATCGCTACTCAGAAACAAAAGATCATCAAGGCTTGACAGACTTTCTTTACAGTCTTAAATATGCGTGAGCATACGCCAAGTCAATCAAAATAAATTCTTGAAGGAAGATATTACTAAACCATACCACATCATAGGCAAACAAATCATGTTGGTACTCCAATAACTCATTGGGAACCCCCCAGCTATTTGAGAATAACCATAAGAAAACATGAACTACTAAGCACCATTATGCACGTAGCATTTTTATCATAGACATATCAACCAATGCAACAGAAGCAAACTCTTTTAATAAGATAAGCATGATAACTAAAGAGAGTTCAAGCAGCCAACTAAACAAAAGCTCTTTAAAAAGATAAGCATGAAAACTAAGAGCTAAGCATGACAGTAGCTATTGAAAGACCAAGAACATACACAGCAAAGATAGACATGAAAATTCTATGTTGTGTTCTAGGTTGAAGTGGAGCGTGTTTCTCTCCCACACAAAGAAAACTGAGTTCCGACTCGTTATGAAAAGCTAAGGAAAACTAAAAAGGAAACTAAAAGCAAGACGCTCCAAGCATAGCACATAACACATGAAGTGATAAAAATATAGTGGAACGAAAGACGAACTGATAATGTTGATGGAGAAGGGGATGCACGGGGGCATCCCCAAGCTTAGAGGCTTGATTCTCCTTGAATATTTCTTGGGGGTGGATGGGGGCATCCCCAAGCTTGAGCGTTTGACACTCCTGAATCTTTTTATCATCTTCCCTCGCACACTTGAAAACTCCCTTCATACATAACTCATCATAATCTGATTAGCGAGGTTAGTACCGTTAATAAAATAATCGTTCCTTGCTGGAAATAAAGATATTCTTGAAGGTATACTGTTTCTCAAGATTGCCAAAAGGTTTTTTCAAAGAAAAAGCAAGCTCTAGGTTTGCAAAATAAAGGAAAGGCAAAACAAGACAGAATCTGTGAAAAACAGACCAGCAGGTAGTAAATGATTTGTTCGGGGCACTTCTGCAACTCTAATAAAAAAACTCAAAACAGACGCACGAAAGAAAATTATATAGAGCACACTGTCGAAAAAATTCAGACCAAAAAGATGATCTGGTTATTTTATACGAATTTTTCTATCCAAGGACAGAATCTGTTTCCTGGACAGCACGTCACAATTTTTGAACTTTCTTGCATTCAGAGGCTATACTTGGCACAAGGCTGAAAAGTAAAGATACAATGATGATGCTACTGTAGTAACAACATCAAGACCACTAAAACTGAAAGAACAAACTGAAAGCAAAGATAACAAGGGTTGTCTCCCTAGAGCACTTTCTTTATAGCCATAAAGATAGGCTTAAGACTTTAATGATGCTCTCGTAGGAATAAGAGTTGAAGAACAAAAGAGAGCATCAAGAAGCAAATACCAAACACATTTAAGCCTAACATGCTTCCTATGCATAGGAATATTGCAATACAATAATTCATTGAAGCACAAAGCAATAAGCATAGGAAGACAAAACAAGTGCAGCTTCAAAACCTTCAACATAAAGAGAGGGAACTTGATATTATTGAAATATCTATAAGCATATGTTCCCTTCTCATAATAATTTTCAGTGGGATCATGAATAAACTCAACAATATAAGCATCACATAAAGCATTGTTACCATGATCCACATGCAAAAAGGTACTCTTACTCTCCATATAAGCATAATCTTTCTCATTGGTAATAGTGGGAGTAGGACTATCATAAACAACTTGAACACTGTAGATTAATTGTGTATTAGGAAGATGGTGTTCAACAAGGGAGTAATTCCCTCCATGATTATGACAAGTTTCATAAGGATAATTTCTCCTTATGTCATAGGTACCTTTATAATCACTATAGATTGGAGTTATAACATCATCATAGTAGAGAAGAGCATTATCATTGCTAGCAACTATATTTGTAAACATGTTGTCTTTATTCTTACTAGCAAAAGAATTATCAATTGTCACATTACTAGTGGGTAAAGGATTTGCAATCCTATCATCCCCAAGCTTAGAGCTTCCCATATCATCACTTTCAGAGTTGGTACCAAAAAGATTTTCAAGATCATAAGTAGCATTATCATCATTTTCCCAATCACAATAAGTAACATGCATATCATAATCAAAATCATCTTCAATAGTACCTACGGATGTATCATCAAGATGATAATTAAGGCAATAAACTTCACCTTCTTCTTTAAAGTTACAACCGTTAGGATAAAAGTTGATGGGAGGAATATGCTCAGGCCAGGTTGATACCCATTCTTCTTCTTTCTTGCTCCTCTTCCTCCTCCTCTTCTTTTTCTTCTTCTTAACCTTAGGAGGGAGTGGTTGGAGATGAAGCTTCTCCACATATCCTGGTTTATCATTAGAAACAAATAGGGGAAACTTGGGAGAAACTCTCCTTTTTATTAGCAGAAATATAAGAGACATTTTTATACTTTGGTAAAGTTCCCTCCTTTCTAATCTTACTTATGTAATCATTTTCATGGCAATTAACAACACAAAAGAGATGGCAATTTCGCAAAGTGTTTTTTATTCCTATGGCATTATCATCCAGACAAGAAGTCTTTTCTGATAACTCTTCACACATCAAAAATAACATAAGCTCATCATAAAGATCAGAGGTGATCATGTTATCACACAACCGGTTAACAATTATGTTTTGAAAGTTCATGCATTGAAAATTAAAGTGACCCTCTATACGGCAAAGTTCACAAGTAAAAGGATAAAGGTCACACAATTCTCTAGCAATTTCATTTAAATCTCTGACCCAAGTGATTGTTCTTTCATGCTTATGTTGCTTACAATACTTCTCTTCTTCAATCATAGGCCTTTCACAAGGTCTATCCACACCACAAAAATTAACATGCTTACATAAAACTTCATTTTTAGGAATTGGATCATGCATGTTGCAATCATCATGAACAATTTCATTTTCTTTGCAAGTCTCTTTAAAAGATTTATGATACTTGACCCAATCCTCCTTAGGCATATTAAGATGTGAAGCAAAAGATTTGAGGAAATCAACAAGGAGTTGAGAATCAAGCCCAAACTTAGCACTAAACTTATTAAAACTTGTAGTTTCAACAAAGGACTTAATGCAATCATACTCATAAATTATACCTGACTCTTTACCTTTGTCGATCTCCCAATCTTCAGTGTTGCGTTGAATTCTTTCAAGGAGTTCCCATTTAGCATCAATCTTTTTGTTTGTGAAAGAACCCATAGAGGAAGCATCGAGCAAATCTTTATCCTGTCGAGAAAGCCTCGCATAGAAATTAGTAATAATCATATCTTTGGGGAGCCCATGGTTAGGACATTTTAGCATTAACGTTTTCAATCTCCCCCAAGCTTGAGCTATGCTCTCTCCGTCATGAGGATAAAAATTATACACATAATTCCTATTCTCATGGACTTCATGAAGAGGATAAAACTTAGAGTAAAAGAGAGACTGGATCTCTTCCCACTCCAGCAGGTGAGAGTCATTTAGTAGCCTATACCATTCCAATGCTTTTCCTTTCAGTGACAAGGCAAATAATTTCCTCATGACAAACTCCCTCGATACACCTGCAAGCTTAAATAATGAACATAGTTGTGACAGATATAGCAAGTGTTCACCGGGATGTCTGTCTCCTGCATAACGATTAGCCAAAACATAATCGATAATACCAGCTGGTATTTTATAGGGCACAATTTCAGTAGGGGGAGGAGCAACCACCACAGGTGTGGGGCGTCTTCCCGCAAGCAACGATCCAATAGCAAGGTTGTCCATAAGCATAACTAGTGAAATAAAAACAAGAAACAAAAAGATTTAATTGCAAGATCTAAAGATATACCTTCAAGCGCTCACCTCCCCGGCAACGGCGCCAGAAATAGGTTGATGTCTACACACGCTTCTACTCTTGTAGACTATGTTGGGTCTCCAAGCGCAGAGGTTTGTAGGACAGCAGCAATTTCCCTCAAGTGGATGACCTAAGGTTTATCGAACTCAGGGAAGTAGAGGTTGAAGATGGTCTCTCTCAAGCAACCCTGCAACTAAGATACAAGAAGTCTCTTGTGTCCCCAACACACCTAATACACTTGTCAGATGTATAGGTGCACTAGTTCGGCGAAGAGATGTTAAATGGCAAGTGACGTGGATGGCAAAACAAAGTAATATAAATCTGTAATAAAAAGTGCAGCAAGCAAACAAGTGGTAAACGTGAGCACAAATGGTATTGCAATGGTGGAAACAAGGCCTAGGGTTCATACTTTCACTAGTGGCAACTCCCAACAACATTAACATAATCGAATCACATGATATTTCCCATAAAACATGCAAAGGGGACACACTCGGAGGTCATTCCTTCGTGGTCAAGAGAGGACGAGAATTATGTAGGGCTACAAAAGCACACCTCAAAGTTCGTAGTTCTCAATCTAAGGATTTCCCAATGTCACCGCGGCCATCCAAAGAGAGTCCCACAATCACCACAACATATCTAAAGGATAGTCAAAGGCAAGCACCAGACTCTCAATCTTCAATCAACACACAAGAGAGGAAATCACTCATGAAAATACTTTTCTAATCCATGTCCAATAGACCGCTGTCACCTTGGTCTCGGGGATTATACTAGATAAAGACAAGTGAGTACATCAATCCAATACATAGAGGAAGGGGAAATATCATGGGATCACCCTAGATTAACATAGCCTATGATCACAACGAAGATCACATCATGGGAGAGAGAATTGACCACATAGCTACTGGTAAGAACCCCAGCCCCGAGGAGGAACTACTCCCGCATCATGGATGGAGGAAGCAACGTCGATGGAGATGAATCCGGGGGCACTTCCCCGTCCCGACAGGGTGCCGGCACAGGAATTCTGGTCCCCCGAAGCTTGATGGCGATGGCGGCGGAGATCGGAATTGTGTCTGGAGAAAAGGCGTCCGGAATCAGGGTTTCCGCGACACGGTGTAAATATATGCCAAAGGGGGGCATCAGAGGGGGTCAGGGGTGCCCAGGCGCCCCCCCGGCGCGGCCAGGAGGGGGGCCGCGTGGGCAGGCCGCCTGGAGCCCCTGTGGGTCCCCTCTGGCCCTACTTTGGCGGCATGGAAGCTTCCGGAATGCTGATTTTTTATATATTTTTCCCGTGTAAGGGCATATTTCTCCCTAAGTAGTTTTGGTGATTGATGACAATGCATTTGCGGACTGATCATGTGCTCTAAGCTCATACAGGTAAATCTCCCTTATGGCACAAGACGATTGCTTGCCCCTCGGATTCTATGAAGGACGGTGTTTTCTTTTTGCTCCCTGTCGGTGGCTTTGAGTAATAGGAAAGCCGTACTATTAAGAGGGGGTCCACGTCGGAAAGGTTTGGGAAGAATCAACACGTACACATCTTTCTCCCACACCACCTTTCCTTGCTTCTCTGGAGGTCCAACCGGTTTTCCCTCGTTGTTGCAAATCTGTGGCTTCTGTCCTGATCAACTGCCTAGCAAGCGGTAGTACCGCTCAGTTACACGGTAGTACCGCCTGCCGACACGGTAGTACCGCTCCCGCGGTAGTACCGCGTCCCCAGAGCGGTAGTACCATGTATCTGGCCCAGGCGCTGAGTCTAAGTACAGAAGTGGATGCGGAAGTAATTTTTTACTTCCGCATACAACGCGGTAGTACCGCTTATCTTAAGCGGTAGTACCGTGTCGCGTTTTGCTACTACCGTTTTCCCTTGCGGATGTAGCCACGGATGTAATTTATTTCATCCGTGGTTGTCAATCATGTCGCAATCTTTTGCCTATGCGGTAGTACCGCTTCCCAAGCGGTAGTACCGCTCAGCCAGCGGTAGTACCGCAACTCATGCACGGTACTACCGCTCTCTTCGGGCTAAAACCTCTAATAACGGTTGGATTTGTCCCTTCACTATATATAGGGGGTCTTCTTCTCCAAGAAGACTTACCTCTTCCCCCACTACTCCATTGTTGCTCCAAAAGCTCCATTTCCGCCCGATCTCTCTCCCTAGCCAATCAAACTTGTTGATTTGCTCGGGATTGCTTGAGGAGGCATCGATCTACACTTCCACCAAGAGATATTTGATTCTCCCCACTAATCCCTTGCGGATCTTGTTACTCTTGGGTGTTTGAGCACCCTAGACGGTTGAGGTCACCTCGAAGCCATATTCCATTGTGGTGAAGCTTCGTGGTTTGTTGGGAGCCTCCAAGTTGTGGAGTTTGCCCCAACCTTGTTTGTAAAGGTTCGGTTGCCGCCTTCAAGGGCACCACTAGTGGAATCACGGCACCTTGCATCGTGTGAGGGCGTGAGGAGAATACGGTGGCCCTAGTGGCTTCTTGGGGAGCATTGTGCCTCGACATCGCTCCAACGGAGACGTACTTCCCTTCAAAGGGAAGGAACTTCGGAAACACATCCTCGTCTCCTCCGGTTCCACTTGTGGTTATTTCTTACCTTTACCTTTGCATGCTTTACTTGTTCATCTCCTATAGCATGCATGTGTAGTTGTTGTGCTTCTTTATCTTAGTTGTCATCCTAGTAGAATATCTAGACAACTTATTTTGTCGCTTAATTTTAAGTGGTTAAGAAAAGCTAAAAATTGTTAGTTGCCTATTCACCCCCCCCCCCCTCTAGTCAACCATATCGATCCTTTCAATTGGTATCAGAGCCTCATCTCTTTTTAAGGACTTTACCGTCCGAAGAGTATGGTTGACAACATAGTCGAGACGGAGGACCATTCCGGTGGAAATCTGTCCTTGCCTACGTTAGATGGGGGAGCCTTGGTCACTCATGAGGAGTTCAATGTGGCCTTGACCACATTGAAAAAATCACTAGCGAGCGAGGTCAAAGGCATGTTTAAAGAAATGTTTGAGGGGCTTAAATTATCCACCTCACCGTTGGAAGTGGGTCGTCCCACTACCAACGTGTCAGAGGCTAATCCCGACAAGGGAGAAGCTAGTAGTGAGCAAGCCCCGGTCGCTAAGCATGGAAGTGGGAAATTTGCCCAATCTCCTCCTCCTACTCACTATGGAGGACCCGTTCCCACACCGCATTTAAATTCTGTCGGGCCCCCTCCCAAGTTCGTTAAAAATACTGATTTTGCTACTTGGGTGTTTCGTTTCAAACGTCATATTAATCATTGTTCCACTAACCTCTGGAGAATCATTGAGCAAGGTTTTTATCCGTATGATCCCGACAACATGACTTCAAGAAAAACTGCCAATCATCAGTTCAACGAGTCCGCACTTTGCATTCTTCAAGACTCCATCCCTCCTGAAGACATTGCTCATCTTCGTCCATTCACTGTGGCCAAGGAAGCATGGGAGCATGTTGGCACAATGTACAAGGGAAGCACAAGTATTCAACGCTCCAACTATGAAGTGGTGCAAGATGAAGCTGATGAGTTTGCAATGATCGAAGATGAAGATCCTCGTGAACTTTATCGAAGATTAACTATTCTTGCAGTGTCTCTTCGAGATCATGGCAGTAAGGATACGGATGACAATTGGATCAAGCGCAAGTTCCTCAAGGCCATGATGCCCTATCACAAGGCCATGTCCTCTGTGATTCGTCAGAGACCGGACTTCCACACTTTATCCTCAAACGAAGTGTTGGATGAATTTGTTGCCATGAGGATCCTTGACGTTACCGTCGATAATGCGGTCCTAAGAGCTCAACGATCCAAGAAGCCTAATCTTTCTCTGAAGGCCAAGGCTTGTGTGGAAGAGGAGGAAGTGGAAGATGATGATGAGTGTTGCCCCGAGGACACCAAATATGCCTATCACGAGCACAAGGCTCTTGCTTCAAGGCAATTCTGGGGCAAGAAGAACTCAAGGTCCAACTTTAACAGGAACAACTCCAGTGGGAACAAAGGGAAGCAACGAGTAAGGACATGTTTCAACTGTGGAATTGTAAGCCACTTCGTTGTGGATTGCCCATATGAGAAGAGAGAACAACTTCATCAAGAAGACTCCTCCGAAAGTGTTGGTGGCTCAAGAAGAATATGTGGAGGATGATGACAATGATGAAGACGATGAGGTGACCACTATGGCCACAATTGCAATTTCTACCACTCCACACTCATCTCTCTTCAACTCACCAAATGAGAACATCACCGCCAAGTGTCTTATGGCCAAGGCCACCAACAAGGTAACCCCGATCATCAATTCTACTATCTCTTCTAACCCCTCATTACCTAATTGTATTGATGAGGGTGAGGGAGGTAAGGAGGGAGAAAATGAATTTGATGTGTTCATAAAGAATCTCAAGGGCAAATCCAAGAAGCATGTTGTTGCTCTCTTGGAACAACTCGGTGAGGCCAATGACATTATTGAGGCTCACGAGGAAACCATTACTAAAATGGAAGGGCATAGTCGAGACTATGCCGATGAGATATCGGATCTCTCTAACGCCCTAGAGGAGGAGCGTGGTCTTCGTTTGGCTCTTGAGGAGTCACACAACGATGATCATGCTAAATTAAAGAAAGATCTTGATCATGCATTAGTTGTCTCACGTGTCCTTAACTCTGAGAAGGCAAAACTTGTGATTGACCATGCTAAACTCAAAGAGGAGTTTGACATACTTGACAAGGCTCACAAGGCCTTGAAAGGAATGCATGCTACTCTCAAGGAGTCTCATGATCAACTCCAAGTTTCGCTAACCAAGGAAAAGGCTATCTTTCCTCGCATGGTTTTAATTGATAATGCAAATGCTACTAACCCATGTTGTGAGCATGTGCATCTTGTTGAAGAGAATGCCGAATTGAAGAAGCAACTTGAGAAAGGCCTTGTGACTTGCATACAAGGTGAGAAGAACCTCAACGCCCTTTTGAGCAATCAAAAGGAAGTTGTGGCAAAGGAAGGAATTGGGTTTGCTCCTAAGCCCAAGAAGAAGAAGAATGACAAGACAAAGCAACCACCCCCTCTCCGACAATCCTTTGTGAAAGAAGGAGAGGGCACGTCAACCAAGAAGAAAAGTGGTGGTGTCAAGAAAAACTCCACCACACCTTCAAACATGGCCGGCGATTTTAATCCTTCATATGTTTTATGCCGTGCTAGTGATGGCCATGTGTTTGCTAAATTTGTTGGTTCTTCTTATGAGTACATTGAATGGTCCATTTGGGTTCCTAAGACCCTTGTCACTAACCTCAAAGGACCCATTACCAAATGGGTACCTAAATCCAAGCATTGATCTATTGTAGGGGTTTGCTTCCGGTGGGGGATCATGGTTGCTCGATAGCGGAGCCACAAATCATATGATCGGAAGCAAAGACTTGGTGGTGGACGTGCATCTCGGTTCATCTATGGCCACCAACGTCGAATGGGGTGATGCTTCATCTTCTAAGGTATTGGGACTTGTCAAGGTTGTTGTCTCTCATGATCTCACGATCGAGAAAGTCATGCTTGTTGAGTCCCTTGCATACAATTTACTTTCTGTTCGTCAACTCGCACTCATGGGCTTTTCTACATTTTTTGATATTGATTTTGTGGCCCTCTTGTGGAGCAAGACTCTTAAAGTAGCCTATGTTGGGCATGTCGAGAACGGTCTTTATGTGGTTAACTTCTCGAAGCAACCCACTAAGGTCGCGACATGCCTAATGGCTAAAGTTGATGTGGGATGGCTTTGGCATCGCCGTTTGGCCCACGTCAATATGAGATCTTTTCAAAGTCTTCTCAAGGGGGACCATGTCCGAGGACTAACAAATGTTAGATTTGCCAAAGATCGTGCTTGCAGGGCATGCATTGAAGGAAAATTACATGAGAAGGCTCACCCTCCCACGACTATCATCTATTCAAAGAGACCACTAGAGCTCCTCCACATGGATCTCTGTGGGCCTCCCACTTTTGATAGTCTTGGGGGTAGGAAATATTGCTTGGTGATTGTGGATGATTACTCAAGATATACCTGGGTATACTTCTTCAAGAAGAAGAGTGAGACCCAACAAACCGTCATCAACTTTGCAAATGAAGCTCAACGACAACATGAAGCAAAGATTTTGATGATCAGAAGTGACAATGGCACCGAGTTCAAGAACTACACCTTGGATGAGTTTCTTGGTGATGAGGGGATCAAACATCAATATGCCGCCCCGTATACCCCTCAGCAAAACGGTGTTGCGGAGAGAAAGAACCGAACCTTGATATATGCTGCAAGAACCATGATGGCTGAATTCAACTCTCCATACAACTTTTGGGCCGAAGCCATCAACACCGCTTGCCATGCGTCAAATCGTCTCTATCTCCGCAAAGGCTTGAACAAAACTCCATATGAGATTCTTACCGGTAACAAGCCCAATCTCAAGTACTTCCGGGTGTTCGGGTGTAAGTGTTTCATTCTCAAGAAAGGTGTTCGTTTGTCTAAATTTGAATCTAGAGCTCATGAGGGCATATTGTTGGTTATGCTACAAACTCTCATGCTTACCGTGTCCTCAACAAGTCCACTGGACTCATAGAGGAGACGAGTAACGTAGAGTTTGATGAAAATAACGGCTCCCAAGTGGAGCAAAGTGGTACTTGTGATGCAGGTGATGAAATTCCTCCTCAAGCCATAAGAAGAATGGGTGTTGGATATATCCTACCCGTTGAGGAACCCCTTGTGGCCGAAGGAGAAGGACAATGTTCCACTCAAGTGGAACCATCACCAACCAAAGACCCACACGCTTCCGAAGAACAAAGTGAAGGCCCTCAGCCTGATGAACAAGGCCAAGTGCAAGATCAACCTCAAGTTGGTGAAGAACCATCAATTGATGCACAAGGCCAAGTTCAATTCCCCGAGCAAGATCAAGGTCAAGAGGAAGCTCAAGATCAAGATCTTGCTCATGATGACGCTCAAGATGATCAACTCAATGCTCCTCAGTTATCACTTGAAGAGCAATTAGAGCGTCGTGCTGCAAAAGTTGCCTCCAGGCTTGCTTCCAACGAGCATCACATCGAGAACATTTTAGGAAGCATCAAAAGGGGGGTAAGCACTCGTAGACAATTAGCAAACTATTGTGCTCATCAAGCTTTTGTCTCCTTTGTTGAACCTAAGAAGGTCTTTGAGGCGCTCGAAGACCCTGACTGGCTCAATGCCATGCATGAAGAACTCAATAACTTCGAGCGCAACAGAGTGTGGTGTCTGGTGCCAAGACCAAAGGAGAACCATAATGTCATTGGAACCAAATGGATCTTTAAGAACAAGCAAGATGCCCATGGCATTGTCATCCGCAACAAGGCACGTCTGGTGGCTCAAGGCTACTCCCAAGTCGAGGGTATCGACTACGGTGAAACCTTTGCCCCCGTTGCTCGTCTTGAATCCATTCGTTTGTTGCTTGCCTATGCTTCCCATCATAACTTTAAATTGCAACAAATGGATGTGAAAAGTGCATTTCTTAATGGTCCCATTAATGAGTTGGTGTATGTTAAACAACCCCCGGGGTTCGAGGATCCTAAGTTCCCCAATCATGTGTATCAACTTGATAAGGCACTCTATGGCCTTAAACAAGCCCCACGAGCGTGGTATGAGCACCTTACCGAGTTGTTACAAGATCGTGGGTTTGAAATTGGGAAAATCGACCCCACTCTTTTTACTAAGAAGGTCAAAGGGGAGTTGTTTGTATGCCAACTATATGTAGATGATATTATCTTTGGTTCTCCTAACAAAGCTTTCAATGATGAGTTCGCCGCACTCATGACCACACATTTTGAGATGTCCATGATGGGAGAGTTGAAGTACTTCCTTGGATTTGAGATCAAACAACAAAGAGAAGGCATCTTCATCAAACAATCCAAGTATACTCAAGACATGCTCAAGAGGTTCAACCTTAGTGATGTCAAGCCGGCTACTACTCCAATGCCAACCAAATGCCAACTTGACATTGATCCCAATGGTAAAGCGGTGGATCAAAAGGTATATCGCTCTATGATCGGATCCTTGCTTTACCTTTGTGCATCTAGACCGGATATTATGTTGAGTGTGGGAATCTGTGCATGGTTTCAAGCCTCACCTAAGGAAAGTCACTTTGTGGCTGTCATGCGAATCTTTCGATATTTGGCTCATACCCCAAACTTTGGCTTATGGTACCCAAGAGGAGCAAATTTCAACCTTGTTGGTTTCTCTGATTCTGACTGGGCGGGAGACAAAGTGGATAGGAAGTCCACCTCGGGAGGGTGCCAATTTCTTGGTTGCTCTCTTGTTAGTTGGTCTTCCAAAAAGCAGAGTTGTGTATCTCTCTCGTCCACTGAAGCAGAATATGTGGCCGCTGGCAGTTGCTGTGCTCAACTCTTATGGATGAGGCAAACTTTAAAGGATTACGGTGTCACTTGTGACAAAGTGCCTCTTTGGTGTGACAATGAAAGTGCCATCAAGATTTCTCTCAACCCGGTGCTTCACTTCAAGACGAAGCATATTGAGATTCGGTATCACTTCATCCGGGATCACATAAGGCAAGGAGAAATCGAGCTTCACTACGTCAACACTCATGATAACCTTGCAGATATCTTCACGAAGCTTCTGGACGAAGCAAGATTTCGCGAGTTAAGGCATGAGCTAAATATCATCGATTTGAGCAATGTGGTTTGAATCTGTGCACACACTCCTCACACTCGACATAGTTATCTTGTCTAGATGTAGGCATGGACTTAGGGGGAGTATTGTTCTCTCAATGAACTATTCCTCCCCTTATTATGCATAAACTAACCAAATCTTCATCATTTGCCATACATAGTTGGCTTAAATGCTTCAAGTCGAGTTTGGATCATGGGCCCAAGGATAATTCTTCGCGGTGCCATATCTATAAAACTCAAACATAGGTGGCCTCGGCCACCGCCCTCTTATGAGGAATTGGTGTTACGTGTTTTTTCTTATGCACATGGTGTTTTTACTCTCTCTAGTGCTTAAAACCTCATCTTTTCGTGCATTTTCTTGGGAGAGCGGTACTACCGTGATCGGTTACGGTACTACCGCGGAGGACATGCGGTACTACCGTACCTCTAGCACGGCAGTAATTTTTTACTGCCGCTGGTAGGGCGGTACTACCGCCCGGCGAGCGGTACTACCGCGCAAGCGGTACTACCGCGATGACCGCGGTACTACCGCACATATCAGAACGTGTGGGGGTTATAAGCAGGCAGGGGGAGTTCCATCTCCCCCATACCCATTCACTCCTAACCCCCACGTTGTCCCTGTCTCTCTCTCTCTCTCAAGAACGCCGCCGGAGGACCTCGCCGGATCTCCTCCCTCGGCCACTCTTCTCGCTTTCCGACCGGTGGGATCGTTCCCCACCACGACCTCTTGCCATGGATGCAGGTTTCTCCCCTTTTCCCCTCTTCTTATTGCCTTGCCTGAGTTTTTAGGGTTAGGGGAGATACTTAGTGTTTTTGTGTTCTTCGTGATCTTATCCATGGATGCTTAGGTTGTGGAAGAGTGTTTGTGCACTAGAAATATGCTTAGAGATGTTGCTACAAAGTTACTATGATCAGCCGTAGTACCGTGTGTCGATCTCGTTGGTAGTTTCTAGATCTGTTCTTCTCAGATCTGTTTCGTGCGGTACTACCGTTGGAGAACCGCGGTACTACCGCACGATGTAATCCAGATCTGATCTGACCTGAGCGGTACTACCGCTCTCCTCCGCGGTACTACCGCTCGGGCGGAAGTAAAAACTGTAGTACTGCGTGCCGAGCGGTACTACCGCGGGCCAATGCGGTACTACCGCTCCGCATGCAGCACTAAGTTTTTAGTTCCGCCCCCTCGAGCGGAAGTAAACTTTTAGTACTGCTTGCCGAGCGGTACTACCGCGATCCAATGCGGTACTACCGCTCCGCATGCAGTACTAATATTTTAATTCCGCCCCCTCGGGCGGAAGTAAACTTTTAGTACTGCTTGCCGAGCGGTACTACCGCGACCCAATGCGGTACTACCGCTCCGCATACAGTACTAATTTTTTAGTTCCGCCTCTTCTTGCGGAAGTAAATTTTTACTACCGCAGCGTATGCGGTACTACCGCATGTGACATGCGGTACTACCGCTTACCCTGCGGTACTAATTTTTTACTTCCGCAAGGGTCAGCAGTACTACCGCTTGGCTCATAATTTCTTCGTAGCATGTTCTCTTTTCTATTTCCCTTGGTTTCTTGTGTCTTTCGAGGCTTTGGCATTGATTCTTCTTGTATTTGTGTTGTTGTGGTCTTGTGTTTGTGTTTTTAGGTGGTGGCTCAGGTTTTGAGGGTCGTCGTACCAACCCAGTTCGTGACACCGGTTCCAAGCGCCTGCGTACCCCGAGTGATGTGCCAGAGGGCTCCACTCCCCAGCGCCGGTACAAGACCTCAGCCAACAAGCGCAAGGAATCATCAATGTCTATGGAGGAAATGCCTGCTGCTGAGTTCATGTCTAGAAGAAAGATCAACCCATATGGAGAACCCCGTGAGCACTTTCCTGGTGATGATGTCTTCTGGACCAAGCAACAGTATCGCATCTATCATGAGGTGCTCAAGACCAAGGCCAATCTCTATGTGGATGCTCACTGGGTGGATGTGGAGCACATGAGGAAGGATAAGAACATGGCATACTTTGCAGAAGCCCTTGATTTGATCGAGCAGCTGGGTCTGGAGCACATCATGACATTCCAGAACGATTTTGACCCTGAGCTCATTGCGCAGTTCTATGCCTCTGTCAACTTTCAGGCCAAGGAGGATCGCCCCATGACTTGGATGACCCATGGTCACAAGATGACCTCTACTTGGAAGGAGTTCATGGATCTTCTTCAGCTTCCTGATGAGGGTCTCTATAACCCAATTGGTTTTCGGCCTCACGCCAATCCTGAATCAGCTAACAAGGACAAACTACTTCCATTTTATGAGGCAAAGACCCTTGCTAGTGGCAAAACAACTTGGGTGTTGAATCCCTTCCTGGACATCATGTATCGGATTTTTCGCAACACGCTGTTCCCTCGTGTTGGCGACAAGGACAAGGTCCATGCCTATCTGGTTGATATGCTTCTGATGTGTCAAGAGGCTCGCTCCGCCCAGGCTGCACCACTTGACATTTCCCACATCATGTGGAATGAGCTCCGGTTTGCCATCTACACTCGCAAGGTACCTATCTATGGTCCATTCTTATTTCTGCTCATCTCCAAGACTTGGGCGAAGTTGTATCCAGAGGAGGAGTTCGAGGCCGACTGCTACCGCCATGATCCTATCCGGCTTTGCGTCAAGACTCGTTGGGCCAACACCACTTCTCGTGCTCAGGCTGCTGCTGCCCAGATGGGCACTGAGGATGAGCCTGTGGAGGAGACTGCCGATGTCCGCTCTGGCAGATTTGCCCCTTCTTCTTCCTCTGCAGTGGAGAAGCCTTCATGGGCTAAGAGGCTACAGCAGAAGATGAAGGCCCTCTTCTGCATGCAGGCTCAGGGGCAATACCGTGCTCATGTGACTGACAAGAAGACGCGTCAGCGGGACAAGAAGATTCTGTCTTTGTATGGAGAGGAGGTTTCCAATGGATCGGAGGACAACATCACTCCTGAGGCTACCTGGATGGCTCGCCAGGGGTACCAGTGGTCAGAATCTGATGAGGAGTATCAGCCAGAGCAGCAGGGATCTGATGATGACGAGTATGACGACTAAGCTTCTCCCGGGCTGCCACCCGTCTTCGTATCCTCTTTTCCCTTTGTGGTGTCTCGATGACAAAGGGGGAGAGTGATTTGCCGTCTTGTGTCTTGTGTGTCGTGTTCGTGTGTTTATCGTTGAAGTTGGTTTATTTTGCGTGTTTCTGTGAGACTATCATATGGTGTAAGACATATGCCCCGTTATCATTTAACTTATTATCATTATGTCTATCCTGTGCAGTTAGTGTCATATAGAGTATCTCGTGTGTAGATTATTAGGGAGCACTATACCTAGTATGTGTGATGTGCAGTCCAAAGCACAATCGTATGAAGGCACACATCCAGGGGGAGCTCACCTATACTCTAGGGCTTGTATTGCATACTCTATTATTTCTTTTCTGTGCAAATCTCGTGTTGTCATCAATACACCAAAAAGGGGGAGATTGTAAGGGCATATTTCTCCCTAAGTAGTTTTGGTGATTGATGACAATGCATTTGCGGACTGATCATGTGCTCTAAGCTCATACAGGTAAATCTCCCTTATGGCACAAGACGATTGCTTGCCCCTCGGATTCTATGAAGGACGGTGTTTTCTTTTTGCTCCCTGTCGGTGGCTTTGAGTAATAGGAAAGTCGTACTATTAAGAGGGGGTCCGCGTCGGAAAGGTTTGGGAAGAATCAACACGTACACATCTTTCTCCCACACCACCTTTCCTTGCTTCTCTGGAGGTCCAACCGGTTTTCCCTCGTTGTTGCAAATCTGTGGCTTCTATCCTGATCAACTGCCTAGCAAGTGGTAGTACCGCTCAAACAAGCGGTAGTACCGCTCAGTTACACGGTAGTACCGCCTGCCGACACGGTAGTACCGCTCCCGCGGTAGTACCGCGTCCCCAGAGCGGTAGTACCGTGTATCTGGCCCAGGCGCTGAGTATAAGTACAGAAGTGGATGCGGAAGTAATTTTTTACTTCCGCATACAACGCGGTAGTACCGCTTATCTTAAGCGGTAGTACCGTGTCGCGTTTTGCTACTACCGTTTTCCCTTGCGGATGTAGCCACGGATGTAATTTATTTCATCCGTGGTTGTCAATCATGTCGCAATCTTTTGCCTATGCGGTAGTACCGCTTCCCAAGCGGTAGTACCGCTCAGCCAGCGGTAGTACCGCAACTCATGCGCGGTACTACCGCTCTCTGCGGGCTAAAACCTCCCATAACGGTTTGATTTGTCCCCTCACTATATATAGGGGGTCTTCTTCTCCAAGAAGACTTACCTCTTCCCCCACTACTCCATTGTTGCTCCAAAAGCTCCATTTCCGCCCGATCTCTCTCCCTAGCCAATCAAACTTGTTGATTTGCTCGGGATTGCTTGAGGAGGCATCGATCTACACTTCCACCAAGAGATATTTGATTCTCCCCACTAATCCCTTGCGGATCTTGTTACTCTTGGGTGTTTGAGCACCCTAGACGGTTGAGGTCACCTCGAAGCCATATTCCATTGTGGTGAAGCTTCGTGGTTTGTTGGGAGCCTCCAAGTTGTGGAGTTTGCCCCAACCTTGTTTGTAAAGGTTCGGTTGCCGCCTTCAAGGGCACCACTAGTGGAATCACGGCACCTTGCATCGTGTGAGGGCGTGAGGAGAATACGGTGGCCCTAGTGGCTTCTTGGGGAGCATTGTGCCTCCACACCGCTCCAATGGAGACGTACTTCCCTTCAAAGGGAAGGAACTTCGGAAACACATCCTCGTCTCCTCCGGTTCCATTTGTGGTTATTTCTTACCTTTACCTTTGCATGCTTTACTTGTTCATCTCCTATAGCATGCATGTGTAGTTGTTGTGCTTCTTTATCTTAGTTGTCATCCTAGTAGAATATCTAGACAACTTATTTTGTCGCTTAATTTTAAGTGGTTAAGAAAAGCTAAAAATTGTTAGTTGCCTATTCACCCCCCCCCCTCTAGTCAACCATATCGATCCTTTCATCCCGGAAATTTTCTGGCAATTTTCGTAATGGGAAAACCTGAAATACAAAAACAGCAGAAAACAAAAACTGGCACTGGGGTGCACTGAGTTAATAGGTTAGTCCAAATATGATCAAAAGTGTATGGAAGTGTATAAATAACATAGCAATATCACACAAAAGAGGCATGGAGCAAGCAGAAATTATAGATACGTTTTGGACGTATCAACATGGAGGTACGTGTAGTAGATCCACGCCCTCGAATTTTCGGGAGTAGGTTGTGACTTGTGGCAATGTCGAGGAGCTGCTGCAAGGGGTCGATCGCGAGGACAAAGAGTAGGGGTAAAAGGGGGTCCCCTGGTCTGAGCCCTCGACCATGGTAGATGGCGGGCCCGACAATACCGTTGAGGAGGAAGCGCGAAGAGGACGTGCATAAGAGGGCCTCCACCCAATCCCGAAAGCGGTCCGGAAATCTCAACCGACGGAGTAGGTCAAGGATGTACTCCCATCGCACCGAGTCAAAGGCCTTCCAAATATCCAACATGAAGAGCAAGGATGGAGTTTTGTTTCTGTCGAGACGGCGCGAGGTTTCTCACGTACATGAAGTTGTCGTGGATGCTTCTTTTTTTGATGAAAGAACTCTGTGCGGTGGAGACAAGGTTTTTCATGAAAGGGCCAAGGCGGGACACCAACACCTTGTCGATGATTTTAGCAATAGCATGGATGGGGCTAATGGGGCGGAAATCCCCGATTTCTTCCGCCCCATCCTTCTTTGCTATGAGCACAATGTTGGCCGAGTTGAGCCAGTGAAGATTTGTCGTTTGGAGGCTACTGAACTGGTGAATGACTCTCATTACATCAACTTTGATAATCTGCCAACATTTCTTGAAGAACTTTCCCGTGAATCCATCCGGTCCCAGGGCCTTGTCGCCCGGCATAGGATCAATGGCTGCTTTGATCTTGTCTTCAGTGATGTTTCCGTCAATGTCAGTGAGGTCAACCACCCTAAGGTTCTGGTTCTCCCAGTTTAGATTAATTGGTCTGGGTTGCCCCCTCCCAGACTGCTCGCAAAGTGGTCATGGATAATTTCCTCTTTTTCCTCATGGTCCGCCATCCATCCAACAAAATCTTGAGCATGTGGATGTGATTCTATCTTCGCCTTGAGCCACCCAAGTTTCAATTTTGTAGCATTTCGTGTTGTATTTTGCAGTTGCAGTGTATTTTTTACATGGCACCTATTAGAGCGGTGTTTTCGACCCTCGTAATGTAACACTAGCAGGCAGAAGTGCGGCAGCACGTCATGCCCATCTCGAAGGTTCTGTGCGTGGCTGCGTTGTTTTTACACGATCAGGTGTGTAGCTGCATTGTTTTTCTTATGAAAGAATATAATGCAGTGGATAAGCGAGCCGGCAGATGATAATGTGCAAGCCAATTTAACTTGTTGCAATAAGAAGCATAATCTCACTATCTTGCTAGGTGGTCTCTGAATCTGGATGTAATTTTTATTATTTATAGTGTTTGTTGTACTATCATGATTGAAGATGAATAGATCAGAAGTTTATGCCAAAAAAAAGCTAACTCACTTGTTAAATTTTAGATCACACTTAGCTCAAAGGAGCTGATATATATAAACATAAACTAATTAACTGGTATGGATATATTTTTTAATAGAAAAAAGGTTATCGCCAGGCTTTAAATTAATGAAGCCCTTACAGGTAACCAAACAACACAACATCACACACAACAAAAGGGAAAATAAAAAAGGCCTGATACAACATCACCGAGGAGCAACCACAACCCCAAACAAATAGCAAAACAAACGGATGCGGCCCCGCTTGTTGTCGTCTGGGTTCTCGTCCGCAATCAGGCAACCGGAGCAGATCCCAACTCGCCGCACCAATGTCGGGCTACGAAACCCACCATCCGGAGAGAAGAGGTTGTAGTCTACTGCCGCCATCCGACCGCCAATGGATATGGACCTTGCTCTAAGGCAGAGCCTCCAAGAAGGGAACGACGTCATCTCGCTGACACCACCTGGTCCGATGAAGGACCAAGGGTTTTCACCCAGAGCAAGCAGGAAGAGGCCACCCACAGTGATGCCTCCAAGGAGGGATACGACGCTCGAGAGGGTCGTCGTCACCGGCACCGATACCGTCGAGTAAAGCTTTCGCCGGGGATCCGACCACCTACCACCCACTGTCCATTAGCCACACCTCCATCACACCCAAAGGACGGTGAGGAGAGGAAGACCGAAAGCGGTGGAGACAACGCCCAAGTCAAGGAAAGATGTGATCTTCACGCCAAAACAAACCATGGACGCCTTCCCCGTGAACAATCTCGTCGTCCACACAACCAAGATGGCACACCCGCACCAGCGAGACGACCTCTCCCACCGCCAGGCCAACCACCAAGCCCACCACCCAGGGCCACCGCCCCAGACCCGAAGAAGCCACTGAATTCGTCGGAAAACATGGAGCAGATGCACAACATGCCACCCCCGCTACCACACCAACACCCCACCACCATCCAGGCCCCAGAATCCTGCAGTGTCAGGCCAAAGATGCGATTCTATCCCGATCATGTGACAATTACGTGATTGGGGCACAACCACATTTCGGGCGCTTAGCAAGATGGATATCATAACATCGTACCATTACATACATACATGGGGGATACAACAATACATACAATTCACATGAATACAACAACATCAATACAAAGCATCCGACTACGGATGCAAACAAGAAAAGCACAATGACATCCATCTGCTATTTGATAACCCTCAACCGTAAGGGATCGAGATAGTCTTCGCGGGTAAGAATAACCCAATTTATTGATTCGACACACGGGGAGCCAAAGAGTATTTATAAGCTTTGACAGTTGAGTTGTCAATTCAACCGCACCTGAAATATACTTACTTGCAATAAAAGATAAGTGGTAACAGTGATATGATAGTGATGATAGTGATAGTAAAAGTAAACAGCAAAAGTAAATAGCAAAAGTAGCGACTAGTGACCAGCAGGATTTAAAACACTATAGGCTAGGGAGACGGATGGTTGGGCGCTACATGGATGAGATATATCATGATTCTAACTTGGGGCATGGCACACGGAAAAGTAATGATCATCTAGGCAAATATCAAACATTAGGCATGTATCCCGTAGGTAGTTGTGCGTGCTTGCAATAAGAACTTGCACAACATCTTTTGTCCTACCATCCCGCTACGAATGGGGCCAAAAGGAACTTATGAAGATTAAGGTGCTCCTGTCAGAGAACACCGGAACAAAGCAATAAACTCAATGGATACATGTAATCCTCAAACTACGGACCATCCCCTTTGGTGTCCCAAGCTGTCACTTTTGGGATCGTCGGTTCCGAACCGTAATAGGTGCTAACAACTCATAGGTAGGATCAAGAACACAAATATATTCATGCAAACACATATGGTTCAGATCTGAAATCATGGCACTCGGGCCCTAAGTGACAAGCATTAAGAATAACAAGTTGAAGCAAAGATGATAAACACCATAGTAGATGATAGGAAACATGCCCCCAACGATCTGACAAACTATTACATGATCTAACTCATCCAATCCCTACCATCCCCTTCGCCTACAGCAGGGGATTACTCACACATGGAAGGAGAAGTCATGGAGGGATGATGGAGTGGTGATGATGATGACGATGGCGACGATCTCCCCTCTCCGGAGGCCAATTCAGCCTCCAGATTAGCCCTCCCGAAGAAGAACAGAGGGTGGCGGCGGCTCCGCGACGAAAACTGGGAAAAAGAACTTCTGATCTGGGATTTCTCCGTCACGGGCTAAAATACGAGTCAAAGTAGGGCACCAAGGGAGGTGGGGCCCACCCAGGCGACCCCCCGGCGCGGCCAGGGGGTGGGCCGCGCCACCAGGGCGCCTGGGGCCCCCCTAGCCCCCCTCTGGCCCCTCTTCTGGCTCCGGGTTCCTTCGGGTGCGTGGATTTTCTGTGATTTTTCGTGGATTTTTCTGAGATACCTAAAAATCCGTTTTCCTGCACACAATAAAACCATACAGGCAGCTCTGCTGAAAACAGCGTCAGTCCGGGTTAGTTTAGTTCAAATCATGCAAGAATGAGGTCAAAACAATATCAAAAGTGTTTGGAAAAGTAGATACGTTTGAGACGTATCAACTCCCCCAAGCTTAGCATATTGCTTGTCCTCAAGCAATTCAGTTCAACGAACTGGACGCGACAAAGAAAACTTTGACAAACTCTTTTGCTTCATTAGATGTATATAAGCATGTACTACGAAAAGAGCCTAGCAAGTATTGAAACAGTACTATGAGGACAATGCACGGAGCAATCCTTCTTTCAAGTGACCAATCACAAATACTTAAAAGTAAATAATATATTACTGAAAATCAAGACAAGATTACATTGCGCATAGCTTGAGCATGCTAGGGTGGTATCTCGCTAGCCTCCATGAGTGAAGCAAAACATAAATGCAGAAACTCCTCCAGAGTTTTAAAGGAGACTAGAACTAAGAATTACAGAATAAATCATATCACAAGCATGCATAAGACAATGTAATACTTTGGGACAATGCACATTACACTCAGAATGACAATTATGCTCTCCTAGTTGGTGCTTTGAAGAAAGAAGGTGGAGACTCTCGAACCGTGGCTTTTGTTGGCAAGGTTGAAAACCCGTGGTCGGAAGCAAAAACTAAACATGTACCAGAGCTCTTGGTTTTAAAAACAGGGGTAAAAACGTTTTTGAGAGGTGCATATTTCGGCAACGAATGCTAGCAGATAACTCAATCACTTCTTGAGCTGGACAAGTCTCGAGGAATGGCTCCCGCATGAGGACGATCACATCCTCTTAATCTCCTTTGTTTATCACTGCCAAAGTTTTCTGATTTCTCATGAACAAAGCGTGAAGGAGGGTTTGTTTGTTGTATTATCTTTTATGAGCCGGGCGCACTCTATGCCAGTTCCTTCTCGTATTAGGGGTTTGCACATTAGACATGCAATCCAGGGGTGAAACTTGTCCAACTTAAAAAGATCATGAATTAACTACTACTTCCTCATGAGCTAAAACAGAGGCACAAAAAGAGAAATGCTTTTGATTAATTTCGAGATGGTACACGAAAGTCTTCGTTAGGAATGGCAGGTAAATACCATGTATAGGAAGGTATGGTAGACTCATGTGGCATAACAGGTTTTAAGGATTTTGGATGCACAAGCAGTCAGTCCGCTTAGTACAGGTGGAGGTTAGCAAAAGACTAGGAAGCGACCAACTAGAGAGCAATAACGGCCATAATCATGCAGAGCGACAAAGCAACATTGAATCGGGCATGAAAGTGATATAACTATTCTGAAACTCAAAGATCATCAAGGCAGAGCAGACTTTTTAGTCTTAAATACGTGTAAACATGTGCCAAGTCAATCCAAAAATTCTCTAAAGGGAAATACCTGAAGGAAATATGCCCTAGAGGCAATAATAAAGTTGTTATTTATATTTCCTTATATCATGATAAATGTTTATTATTCATGCTAGAATTGTATTAACCGGAAACTTAATACATGTGTGAATACATAGACAAAATAGTATGTCCCTAGTATGCCTCTACTAGACTAGCTCATTGATCAAAGATGATTATGTTTCCTAGCCATAGACATGAGTTGTCATTTGATCAACGGGATCACGTCATTAGGAGAATGATGTGATGGACAAGACCCATCCGTTAGCATAGCACTATGATCGTTTAGTGTTTCTGCTATTGCTTTCTTCATGACTTATACATGTTCCTATGACTATGAGATTATGCAACTCCCGAATACCGTAGGAACACCTTGTGTGCTATCAAACGTCACAACGTAACTGGGTGATCATAAAGATGCTCTACAGGTGTCTCTGAAAGTATTCGTGGTGTTGGCATAGATCAAGATTAGGATTTGTCACTCCGAGTGTCGGAGAGGTATCTCTGGGCCCTCTCCGTAACACACATCATAATAAGCCTTGCAAGCAAAAGACTAATGAGTTAGTCATGAGATGATGTGTTATGGAACGAGTAAAGAGACTTGTCGGTAACGAGATTGAACTAGGTATAGAGATACCGACGATCGAATCTCGGGCAAGTAACATACCGATGACAAAAGGAACAACGTATGTTGTTATGCGGTTTGACCGATAAAAGATCTTCGTAGAATATGTAGGAGCCAATATGAACATCCAGGTTCCGCTATTGGTTATTGACCGGAGATGAGTCTCGGTCATGTCTACATAGTTCTCGAACCCGTAGGGTCCGCACGCTTAACGTTTGATGACGATCGGTATTATGAGTTTATGAGTTTTGATGTACCGAAGGTAGTTCGGAGTCCCGGATGAGATCACGGACATGACGAGGAGTCTCGGAATGTCCGAGAAATAAAGATTGATATATTGGACGACTATATTCGGACACCGGAAGTGTTCCGGAAAAGTTTCGGATTTAACGGGATTGCCGGAGGGGGTTACCGGAACCCCCTACGAAGGGGGATGGTCCATAGTGGGCCATATGGAAAAGAGAGAGGCAGCCCATAGGGCTGGCCGGCGCCCCACCTAGGGTTCCTAGTTGGACTAGGAGTTGGGGGCGCCACCTCTTCTTCTTTTCCTATTCCCTCTCTTCCTTCTTTGGTGGTTCCTACTAGGAATAGGATTGCAATCCTATTCCTAGTAGGATTGCACCCTAGCCGCACCAAACAAGGGCCGACCGTCCTCCCCCTTGCTCCTTTATATACGGGGGCAGGGGGTACCCAAAGACACACAAGTTGAATTGTTCCAGCCGTGTTGTCAGGCTCATTTCTGGGAAATAAATCACAGAATAGCCTTAAGTCACACTGGCTCCCAAGAACAACCAGTGGACAACCTTGATATAGATAACCAGTACAATATAATATTACACAGGGTTGAGTCAGGGTGACTCAACAATTTATTACAACAACTCAACGCACTAAGGTGGCGGAATGTGACAGTGGATGGTGGAACTCAACACTGATATACTAGCATAAAGTCAAGCGTCAGTGTGAGGCTTGACTATTTTATTGGTGTGGCGGAAGCTTGACGGATGATACAAATGATAGACTCCATGACACAGGTGTGCTGACTGGGAACCTTCTAAGCGTCGGCCTCGCTAGCGCAATTCTCCTCCAAAAGCTCGTCCTCCTCCAAGTCTGGCCAAGTAAATAGCCAGGGACAAGCCAGTGAGTACTTTTGAATGTACTCGCAAACATTGTGAACATAAAATACACTGAATGGGAATGTCATGGTAGAATAACTACATGCATGCAACAATTATCAAAACTTGGCATGGTGAAACAGGGTTATTATAAAATAAATATTAGTTTCAATAATATAAATAAATAAAAGGAATGCCGGTCGGATGTCAAGTGACACCACGGTAGGACTTGAAGAGAAATGCCAGTCGGGTATCCGCAAGAGTAGTGGCGTGATAAACCGCCTGACACTCGAGGGACGCCACAAAAGGACTTTAAAAGAAATGCCAGTCGGGTGTCCACAAGAGTAGTGGCGTGATAAACCGCCTGACACTCGAGGGACGCCACAAAAAGGACTTTAAAAATAAATGCGAGTGTCCGGGGTAGTCTAGCCAGCCCCTGAGACACTCTCGAAGGTAACAATAAAATCATCGGGTTAGTCCATAAGCATAATTTTCATCATCAAATAATTCATGATAATACTGACTGCGACAAGAATTTCATGCAAACATGAACATGCTCAAGTATATTATTTTTCCTCCAGAGACTGACACCGGGACCGATACTTGACCCACCCAACTAAGTCCTTGACCGTGGACGCGGCTATTCGAATAGATATAACTCTGCAGAGGGTGTACTCTTTACCCACGCGTATGGGATTTCCTTAGTCAGCACCGTACACTGACTAATACCCAATACGGACTTTGGATTGAAAACACGCCTGACGCATACGCACCAACCGGATGCCAGGACTCACCCAGAGCATCGCTCCAGAAACCTTAAGTCAGGGAGGCTACAACCTCCGAAAAGCATGGGATCACTATTAAACGCGCGGATTACAAGGGGTGCCCCCCTCTCGGCTACAACCGGAAACACCCATGCCCCTGACCCGATGACAGGCTACAACCTTCATCGTAGTATCTGTGTGGCGTGTACCCGTACAGGGGTTATCAACTTACTAGGCCGTACCCTCCTTTCGGAAGGACCCGTGGCAGCACGGTATACAGCTAGGTGTATAGAGCAAGACTCGATCTAGGCAGACTCAGGAGGTATTATTAACATAACACCAGTATTCTCTATCACTATCACACGACACCACTGTGTCAACAAAGGACCGTGCCCACCAGCACGTCCAAACCAGCAGCAATATTTCTGCCCTCAAGTAACCATATACATGCCAGAGAGCTGCTAGTGTAATATGCAAGCAAGGAAAAAGTTGACATGACCATGCACACACATGTGATGTAACATGCAACATATGCATTGCAAAACCAAACTATGTATCCATGCAAAAATGCAGCCACCATAACCCAGGTTCAATAATGCTTGCCTTGTCCAAAATAATCAGGAGAAAACCCCTCTGAATTTCCAGCAACAGATCCTTCTTCTTTTTCTGAAAAATTCAAATTTGAATTCGAATGAGAGTTCCAACACAGAACAGAAAAAGTTCTCAAAATATTTTTAATTAAATCTTAAAATAAACTAGAGAAGAAAAGAAAATTTTAGCAAAAAGAATCAACTCATTTGGATTAATAGTTTAAAAGCTATTAACTTTTTAAAACCAGGGGTCTTTCTGCAAAACAGAAGCCCCTGGGCTGTTTTAAAAGAAAACGGTTCGGCAGCGAATACGCCTTCCAGTGCAGAAGGCGTAAAGCGCAGAATGCGCCTTCGCTGAACACAGGAAACAGAGAGAGAGAGCTGACGGGTGGGGCCACCCGTCAGGTTTGAATTTGAATGCGCTCGCGCTCGTGTACAGAGAAGAGGCGGCGATCGCCGGCGACGATCACCGGGGTTTCAGGGCCCCGCGCTGGTTGCAGTGTGTCCAGCGTGGACTTCCGCATCCGTGGGTGGTGGTGGTGGCCACCGGCGATCACCTGAACGGCGGTGAGCTCGACGCCGGCGGACGGTGGTTCGGGTGAAGTTGGGGCTCGTCGGAGAGGGCTCGGGAGATGGAATTGGTTTAGGGGTTCGGCATAGTGGTGGAAAAGAGGTGGATCGGCGAAGTTTGGGAGGCTCAGGTGGAGTAGGGGCGAGGTTTGGCTTGTGGACAGAGGCGGCGGAGCGGTGGCCGGAGAGGGAGAAGATGACCCCCTCGTGGCCGGGTGGGTGGCTGGGAGGAAGAGTGGGAGGTGGTGGAGGTGAATGGTGCAGCCGGAGGGGCTCGGGGACCCCTTTTATAGGCGAGTCGAGGATGGCCGAAACGGGCGGAGGTCGCCGGAGTAAATTAGGTCGCCGGGGTAGGTCTTGGCCGGTGGTCTGGGGCGACGGGGAAGTTAAGAGGCCGGTGGAGTTCGCCCGAAGCCTCCGCTTGGACGGGCTCGTGCCCGCTTGCCACGTTCGCGATGCGCTGTCCGCACGGGTGCGGCGGCGTGGCCAACTCCGGCGACTGCCATTCGGGCCCCGGGGCGGCGTGGTCGGCGCGTCCGTTGTGCGAAGGAGCGAGGGAGAGTGACGCGTGGGCGGGGAGGTAGGTAGGGGAGTTGCGGTGCAGTGAATGGCGGCCGATGGCCGAGGCGATCCGCTCGGCCTCGCCGTGGGTGAGCTCGGGGTGGTTGCACCGGCCAGCTGCCAGCTCACCGGCGTGGAGAGACTGGGCGATGGGCCAGGGAAGCGGTCGGCAATGAAGGCGGGCGTCGACGCCGTGCGGGAGGGGAAGGCGAGGAGTGCACGGCATCGCCGGCCCCTGTCGGCTGAAGAAGTTCAGTTAACTGAATTTTATTCAGTTATGAACAGTGTGCACATCAAGTGTTTGATGAAATGCTATGAGGTGTTAAACAGCTTAGTTGATCAAGGGATTTGCTGTGGTGGTGTGTGGTTACTCAAAAGTGAGTTTGCCAGAAGGCCAAGACTTTTGGTGGAGTTTGGAAATGATTTGGAGCAGAAAAATGATTTCTGGACCAAATTTGAATTGAGTAGAATTTGAAATTTTTGAACTGTGGGACCAAATGTTTTTAAAGAAATGGGTTAAGGGTACCATGTATATGCACGGATAATTTTGGTGTGGCTAGAAGGTTCTGGAAAAATATAGTTCCTTTGTAAAGTCAAGAAACTATGATTATTTCAAATTCCATCTTTGGAATTAAAAATATATAGAAAGAATATTTTTGTGGAGTGGAAAGGAGTTGGATAATATCATAGAAGATGTGTATGACTTGTGAGGACAGTCTTGGGGTGGCAGAGAATATTTGGAGTGGTTTAGGGTGCTAGAGGAGGTGGAAAAAGGCTTTTGCCTTTGAAAATCAAATAACCAGAACCAAAAATTCTTTAAAAAAAAAAGTTTTGAAAACCTCCTAAATAATTACATCAAATAAATCCACCCTTCAAACAGAACCCTCCAAGAAAATTTTTAAATCCCGGCTAAAATTTTGAAAAAGTTTTTAAAACTCCAAATGAATATTTTTGGGGTGTTACAACACCTACCCCCTTAAGAAAAATCTCGTCCCCGAGATTTCAGCTGTCCCTCAAACAGGTACGGATACTCAGTCCTTAAGTGATCTTCCCTTTCCCATGTTGCTTCTTCCTCGGTGTGATTGCTCCATTGGACTTTGTAAAATTTTATTACGTTTTGTCGGGTCCTCCATTCAGACTCCTCCAAAATCTTTATGGGACGTTCCCGATAGGTAAGATCTGGTTGAAGATCCAACTCTTGGTGCTGGATTTGCTTTTCCGGGTTGCTAACACATTTCCTCAGCTGAGATACATGGAACACATCGTGGACATCTGATAATTCTGCCGGTAATTCTAGTTGATAGGCAACCTTGCCCCTTCTTGCGGTTACTTTAAACGGTCCAACAAATCTTGGTGCTAATTTCCCCTTGACCTTAAATCTCTGTAGCCCCCTTGTCGGAGATACTCTAAGATATACGTAGTCATTGGGCTCAAAGTGGACCTGGCGGTGTTTTTGATCATAATAACTCTTCTGTCGGCTTTGAGCTGCCCTTAGTCGGTCCTGAATAAGCTTGACTTTGGTTTCTGCCTCTATTAGTAATTCTGGTCCAAAAATTCGGCTGTCTCCGGTTTCAGACCAATTTAGTGGGGTCCGGCATCGTCGTCCGTATAATGCTTCGAAAGGTGACATTTGTAGGCTAGCTTGATAACTGTTGTTGTAGGAGAATTCTGCATAAGGCAAACTATCCTCCCAACTGACTCCGTAGGTAAGCACACATGCTCTCAACATGTCTTCTAATATTTGATTTACCCGCTCTGTCTGTCCTCCGGTCTGCGGGTGGTATGCTGTGCTGAAAGCCAGTTGCGTGCCTAAGGCTTGCTGTAGATGTTCCCAAAATCTAGAGACAAATTGGGTGCCTCTGTCAGAGATAATTATTTTGGGTACCCCGTGTAGACAAACAATCCTGGTTAGGTACAGCCTGGCTAGCCTCTGTGTTGAGTAGGTGGTTTTTACCGGAATGAAATGAGCTACCTTGGTTAGCGAATCTGTTATTACCCAGATAGCATCATTCCCATGGCGTGACCTTGGCAAACCAACAACAAAGTCCATTCCAATTCTATCCCATTTCCATTCAGGCACCTTAATTGGTTGCAACAACCCTGCTGGTCTCTGGTGTTCCGCCTTCACACGTTGGCAGGTATCACAGCATGCCACATATATGGCTATATCCCTCTTCATCCCGTGCCACCAGAATCTCTCCTGTAGATCCTTATACATTTTGGTCCCTCCGGGGTGAATGGAATATGGAGTGGTATGCGCCTCTGCCATTATTTGCTGTTTTAAATCTTCAATGTTTGGTACGCATAATCTCTGTCCAAACCAAATAACTCCTTGGCTGTCTTCAATAAATTCGGGCGCCCTGCCCAGTTTCATCTTTTTCCTAATCCCTTCAATACTTGGGTGTCCCTTCTGGGCTTCTCTGATCTGGTCCTCTAATGTTGGTTTTATTTCCAACTGGGAAATGGTCCCCTCCGGGACTAGTGCCATGTTGAGCTTGGCAAATTCCTGGTTGAACACATGTTGCGAGAGTTGTACACTGCCATTACCGGCGTATGGATTCCTGCTGAGGGCATCTGCCACAACATTGGCTTTACCTGGGTGATAGTGAATTCCTACGTCATAATCCTTAATTAGCTCAAGCCAACGTCGTTGTCTCAAATTTAATTCTGGCTGCGTGAAAATATATTTAAGACTTTTATGATCCGTGTATATTTCACATCGGTTCCCCAGAAGATAGTGTCGCCACTCTTTGAGTGCGTGTATTACTGCAGCGAGTTCCAGATCATGAACGGGGTAATTTTCTTCATGTCGCCGTAGCTGTCTTGAGGTGTAAGCCACTACTTTTCCTTCCTGCATTAACACACCTCCAAGGCCTTTCCCGGATGCGTCACAATATATATCAAAAAATTTGTGCACATCGGGCTCAACCAGAACTGGTGATGTTGTTAACCTCTTTTTCAACTCCTGAAAACTCTTTTCACAAGCTTCAGTCCATTCAAACTTCTTGTCCTTCTTGAGTAACTGGGTCATGGGTCTGGCTATAGTGGAGAACCCTTCAATAAACCTTCGATAATAGCCCGCTAGGCCTAGAAAACTTCTGACTTCCGTTACGTTTGTGGGTTGCTTCCATCCCAACACATCCTTTACTTTTCCCGGGTCTACAGCGATTCCGTCTTGGGTCAATACGTGCCCAAGGAAACCAACTTCTCTCAACCAAAATTCACATTTACTGAATTTGGCGTATAGCTGATGTTTTCTTAACTCTTCCAGTACTATCCGAAGATGCTGCTCATGTTCTTCAGGCGTCTTAGAGTAAATAAGTATGTCATCGATAAATACCACCACAAATTTATCCAAATATTTCATAAAAACCTTGTTCATGAGATGCACAAAATATGCCGGGGCATTGGTTAAACCAAACGGCATCACTGTGAATTCATATAATCCGTATCTGGTAGTAAACGCCGTCTTAGGTATGTCCGTCGTCCGAATTTTTAACTGATGATAACCTGATCTCAGGTCTATCTTCGAGAAGACTTTAGCTTCTGCTAGCTGCTCAAACAAATCGTTGATTCTGGGCGGTGGATATTTATTCTTGATAGACCATATTAAGTGCCCTGTAATCAATACATAGCCGTAGGGTACCATCCCTCTTTTTGGCGAATAAAACTGGCGACCCCCATGGTGACGAGCTGGGTCGAACGTAACCTTTTTCCATCAACTCCTTAATTTGTTTCTTTAATTCTGCCAATTCCGTTGGGGCCATACGGTACGGCTTCTTGTATATGGGTGTCGTTCCGGGTGCTAGTTCAATAACGAACTCAATTTCGCGGTCCGGAGGCATTCCTGGTAACTCTTCAGGGAATACATCAGGATATTCACAGACTACAGGAACCTTACCTAATTCCACCGTATCCACTTGATTTAATTTCCCTTGGGATGTGGCAATTTTCCTTGTACCCACTCTTATTGTCTTACCTTGACAATTGGTAAGAGTCACCGTGCGGTTATAGCAGTCTATGAAACCTTTGTTTGTGGTTAACCAATCCATTCCCAGAATAATGTCCAAATCAACTGCGTCCAATACGATGAGATTGGCTAAGAATCCCATTCCTTCAATTTCGATGTTTACATCCTTGCAGTACCATTGAGTATTTTGCTTTGATCCCGGGGACTGAATAACCATGGAATTTTGTAACGGCAAAAAGGGAAACTGATTCTTCGAGGCAAATCTTTTAGAAATGCAAGAGTGGGAAGCTCCGGAATCAAATAAAATTGTAGCATCTACTGAGTTGGCGGGGAACGTACCAAACACGATATCCGGTGCGTTCTGAGCTTCCTCAAAAGTCACGTGGTTGATATGTCCTTGCTTGTGGTTGTTATTGGGGTTGAAGTTATTGCGTCGCGGAGCGTTGGTCGCACCACGGCCATTGTTGTTGTTGTTGGCTTTGGGAGGGTTGTTTCCCTGTTTTGGGCACTGTTTAGCATAATGCCCCGCTTCTCCACAGGAGTAACAGGTGACTCCAGGATAAAAAGCTGTATCCTTGGTCCTATTGTGGAATGCACTGCGGTTCTATGGTGGAGCTGTAGTTGTTGGTCGGGTTATTACTGGTTTTTGAACATCATTCCTGGGCCTGTTGTTGCGAACTTGTACTGACTGGTTCATGCGACGTTTGCGAGCCTCATCCATATTGCGGTGTTCATTTTCCAGAATAATAGCCTTATCCACAAGTGTCTTAAAGTCTGGAAAGGTATGAACCATCAGTTGGCACTTTAGAGATGAAATAAGTCCGTCGAGAAACTTTTCCATCTTTTTGTTTTCTGTCATATATTCGTCGTTGGCGTACCGGGCCAACTGAGTAAACTGATCCAGATATTGGGATACTGTGGAACCCCGCTGTTTGAGATCCTCAAATTCCCTCTTCTTCAATTTCATAATGCTATTAGGGATATGCGCTCCTCGGAAATTCTCCTTGAATTGCTCCCATGTCATATTTGCTCCGTCAGGGTGGGTGTGACATAAGTTTTCCCACCACGAAGCAGCCGTCCCAGAAAAATAGTGTGGTGTGTACAGCACCTTTTCTTGGTCAGTACACTGGGCAATGACCAATTTTCTTTCCATGTCTCGAAGCCAGTCGTCTGCCTCTAGTGGCTTGTCAGTGTGAGTAAAGACCGTTGGGCGGGTCTTTTGTAACTCAGACAGCTTGGACCTGGGTTGCTGTTGTTCATGGTGATTTCCCATGTTAATCAAATGCTGCATCATTTCCTGATGCTGTTGCTGACTCTGCTCATACAGGCGACACACTTGCGAGAAAGCTGAATCACTGCTTTGCTGACTTGTCTGCCCTTGAGTAAAATTATTTCCCATCTGTCCAGAGTTGTTCTCAGGTGGAGTTGGCATAGAACGGGTCCAGGGACGATGCATTTTCTTTCTGGGGTATTTGCATAACACCAAAGAAAATAATCAAACAGCAGAAAATAAATTTCCAAATAAGTTTTCCCCCCAGGACAAGGTAAGACAAGGCAGCCAGTTATATTACACACGTAGTTTAATTATACAAGCAGGATTTAATTATACGAGATATAATTATACAGATTGCATGCGGAAACTGTATCATACAAGATCATTTATTTCTACTAGCGCACTCTCCGCGCTCTCATCGACCTGTGGTACTAACCTCGCTATCTTACAAAGGATAGGCAGAACAGGAAATAAATAAATTACATCCATGTTCCCAAGCAGTCATTTGGTGAGAATAACTGCGCTTGCCCACACAGCTCGTCCTAGGTCCGGCTGAGAGTGAGAGTCAGACACGGCACCCAGGATGCGATCTCGCCCTCCTCCTCTTCCTCGGGAATCGCCTCTAGTCGGGTAGTCGTTGATGCCGTGCCTGCTGGAGGTGGCACCGTGCTCGTCAGTGGAGCAGCTCGGGTCGGAGTGGGTGCAACCAGACGGCTAGCATCGCCAGTTGAGGTCGAGCGCTGAGCCGCGGGACTAGCCAGAGAAGTATTTGGTGGAGTGGAAGTGCGTGGAGCGCGAGGCGAAGGAGAGCGGTACTCGCTCCTGCGAATAATTCTCGCACGAGACAAGTCCATCCGCGCAGTGAGGTAGTCATCTACCAGGGAGGTGAAAGCTGACTCCAAGGCCATGATGTACTGGACAAGTGGCTCGATAGCCAGATCCCTTTCCCCTATGGTGCAGGAAAAGGCATAGTGGCTAGTATATGGAACGTGGCATGGTAGATAGTAATAGGGACGGTTCTGCATAACAGGCAGGATGTCCCTGAGACGTGCGATAGCCTCACGTGCGGCCATCTGGATAGCATGCCTCTCAGTGGGCATGGCTCTCCCCGTGAAGCGATAGTTGCGGAAAGACACGGAAACACCACCCCGAATATATACCGAAGCCTGGTACATAGTCAGGGTCTCTGAGATTTTGTTCGGGTAAATGACGTACTCCGGACGCCCGAGAGATCCCATTGCGTCCCTCGCGATGCTTGCGAGAAGACGGGAAAATCCCGCAGGCTCGTTGGCGAACACTTGCGATGGGCAGCTGCCACCAGCCATCTACAACAGTAGACAAAAATCCAAGTAGCCATGTCATAAGTGTATGATGACTAAGGAAAATTTGCTACGATGCATGAGATGCATGCTGAAATAAAAAAATGTCAGCACTGACTTGGTGACTAGCGATCGCGCCTAAAGCTCCTACAGTCAGCCTGGCTCTGATACCAAGGTTTGTCAGGCTCATTTCTGGGAAATAAATCACAGAATAGCCTTAAGTCACACTGGCTCCCAAGAACAACCAGTGGACAACCTTGATATAGATAACCAGTACAATATAATATTACACAGGGTTGAGTCAGGGTGACTCAACAATTTATTACAACAACTCAACGCACTAAGGTGGCGGAATGTGACAGTGGATGGTGGAACTCAACACTGATATACTAGCATAAAGTCAAGCGTCAGTGTGGGGCTTGACTATTTTATTGGTGTGGCGGAAGCTTGACGGATGATACAAATGATAGACTCCATGACACAGGTGTGCTGACTGGGAACCTTCTAAGCGTCGGCCTCGCTAGCGCAATTCTCCTCCAAAAGCTCGTCCTCCTCCAAGTCTGGCCAAGTAAATAGCCAGGGACAAGCCAGTGAGTACTTTTGAATGTACTCGCAAACATTGTGAACATAAAATACACTGAATGCGAATGTCATGGTAGAATAACTACATGCATGCAACAATTATCAAAACTTGGCATGGTGAAACAGGGTTATTATAAAATAAATATTAGTTTCAATAATATAAATAAATAAAAGGAATGCCGGTCGGATGTCAAGTGACACCACGGTAGGACTTGAAGAGAAATGCCAGTCGGGTATCCGCAAGAGTAGTGGCGTGATAAACCGCCTGACACTCGAGGGACGCCACAAAAGGACTTTAAAAGAAATGCCAGTCGGGTGTCCACAAGAGTAGTGGCGTGATAAACCGCCTGACACTCGAGGGACGCCACAAAAAGGACTTTAAAAATAAATGCGAGTGTCCGGGGTAGTCTAGCCAGCCCCTGAGACACTCTGGAAGGTAACAATAAAATCATCGGGTTAGTCCATAAGCATAATTTTCATCATCAAATAATTCATGATAATACTGACTGCGACAAGAATTTCATGCAAACATGAACATGCTCAAGTATATTATTTTTCCTCCAGAGACTGACACCGGGACCGATACTTGACCCACCCAACTAAGTCCTTGACCGTGGACGCGGCTATTCGAATAGATATAACTCTGCAGAGGGTGTACTCTTTACCCACGCGTATGGGATTTCCTTAGTCAGCACCGTACACTGACTAATACCCAATACGGACTTTGGATTGAAAACACGCCTGACGCATACGCACCGACCGGATGCCAGGACTCACCCAGAGCATCGCTCCAGAAACCTTAAGTCAGGGAGGCTACAACCTCCGAAAAGCATGGGATCACTATTAAACGCGCGGATTACAAGGGGTGCCCCCCTCTCGGCTACAACCGGAAACACCCATGCCCCTGACCCGATGATAGGCTACAACCTTCATCGTAGTATATGTGTGGCGTGTACCCGTACAGGGGTTATCAACTTACTAGGCCGTACCCTCCTTTCGGAAGGACCCGTGGCAGCACGGTATACAGCTAGGTGTATAGAGCAAGACTCGATCTAGGCAGACTCAGGAGGTATTATTAACATAACACCAGTATTCTCTATCACTATCACACGACACCACTGTGTCAACAAAGGACCGTGCCCACCAGCACGTCCAAACCAGCTGCAATATTTCTGCCCTCAAGTAACCATATACATGCCAGAGAGCTGCTAGTGTAATATGCAAGCAAGGAAAAAGTTGACATGACCATGCACACACATGTGATGTAACATGCAACATATGCATTGCAAAACCAAACTATGTATCCATGCAAAAATGCAGCCACCATAACCCAGGTTCAATAATGCTTGCCTTGTCCAAAATAATCAGGAGAAAACCCCTCTGAATTTCCAGCAACAGATCCTTCTTCTTTTTCTGAAAAATTCAAATTTGAATTCGAATGAGAGTTCCAACACAGAACAGAAAAAGTTCTCAAAATATTTTTAATTAAATCTTAAAATAAACTAGAGAAGAAAAGAAAATTTTAGCAAAAAGAATCAACTCATTTGGATTAATAGTTTAAAAGCTATTAACTTTTTAAAACCAGGGGTCTTTCTGCAAAACAGAAGCCCCTCGGCTGTTTTAAAAGAAAACGGTTCGGCAGCGAATACGCCTTCCAGTGCAGAAGGCGTAAAGCGCAGAATGCGCCTTCGCTGAACACAGGAAACAGAGAGAGAGAGCTGACGAGTGGGGCCACCCGTCAGGTTTGAATTTGAACGCGCTCGCGCGCGTGTACAGAGAAGAGGCGGCGATCGCCGGCGACGATCACCGGGGTTTCAGGGCCCCGCGCTGGTTGCAGTGTGTCCAGCGTGGACTTCCGCATCCGTGGGTGGTGGTGGTGGCCACCGGCGATCACCTGAACGGCGGTGAGCTCGACGCCGGCGGACGGTGGTTCGGGTGAAGTTGGGGCTCGTCGGAGAGGGCTCGGGAGATGGAATTGGTTTAGGGGTTCGGCATAGTGGTGGAAAAGAGGTGGATCGGCGAAGTTTGGGAGGCTCAGGTGGAGTAGGGGCGAGGTTTGGCTTGTGGACAGAGGCGGCGGAGCGGTGGCCGGAGAGGGAGAAGATGACCCCCTCGTGGCCGGGTGGGTGGCTGGGAGGAAGAGTGGGAGGTGGTGGAGGCGAATGGTGAAGCCGGAGGGGCTCGGGGACCCCTTTTATAGGCGAGTCGAGGATGGCCGAAACGGGCGGAGGTCGCCGGAGTAAATTAGGTCGCCGGGGTAGGTCTTGGCCGGTGGTCTGGGGCGACGGGGAAGTTAAGAGGCCGGTGGAGTTCGCCCGAAGCCTCCGCTTGGACGGGCTCGTGCCCGCTTGCCACGTTCGCGATGCGCTGTCCGCACGGGTGCGGCGGCGTGGCCAACTCCGGCGACTGCCATTCGGGCACCGGGGCGGCATGGTCGGCGCGTCCGTTGTGCGAAGGAGCGAGGGAGAGTGACGCGTGGGCGGGGAGGTAGGTAGGGGAGTTGCGGTGCAGTGAATGGCGGCCGATGGCCGAGGCGATCCGCTCGGCCTCGCCGTGGGTGAGCTCGGGGTGGTTGCACCGGCCAGCTGCCAGCTCACCGGCGTGGAGAGACTGGGCGATGGGCCAGGGAAGCGGTCAGCAATGAAGGCGGGCGTCGACGCCGTGCGGGAGGGGAAGGCGAGGAGTGCACGGCATCGCCGGCCCCTGTCGGCTGAAGAAGTTCAGTTAACTGAATTTTATTCAGTTATGAACAGTGTGCACATCAAGTGTTTGATGAAATGCTATGAGGTGTTAAACAGCTTAGTTGATCAAGGGATTTGCTGTGGTGGTGTGTGGTTACTCAAAAGTGAGTTTGCCAGAAGGCCAAGATTTTTGGTGGAGTTTGGAAATGATTTGGAGCAGAAAAATGATTTCTGGACCAAATTTGAATTGAGTAGAATTTGAAATTTTTGAACTGTGGGACCAAATGTTTTTGAAGAAATGGGTTAAGGGTACCATGTATATGCAGGGATAATTTTGGTGTGGCTAGAAGGTTCTGGAAAAATATAGTTCCTTTGTAAAGTCAAGAAACTATGATTATTTCAAATTCCATCTTTGGAATTAAAAATATATAGAAAGAATATTTTTGTGGAGTGGAAAGGAGTTGGATAATATCATAGAAGATGTGTATGATTTGTGAGGACAGTCTTGGGGTGGCAGAGAATATTTGGAGTGGTTTAGGGTGCTAGAGGAGGTGGAAAAAGGCTTTTGCCTTTGAAAATCAAATAACCAGAACCAAAAATTCTTTAAAAAAAATAGTTTTGAAAACCTCCAAAATAATTACATCAAATAAATCCACCCTTCAAACAGAACCCTCCAAGAAAATTTTTAAATCCCAGCTAAAATTTTGAAAAAGTTTTTAAAACTCCAAATGAATATTTTTGGGGTGTTACACGTGTGCGGTGCCCTCCTCCACAGAAACACACCTCGGTCATACCGTCGCGGTGCTTAGGCGAAGCCCTGCGCCGGTGAATACATCATATCCGTCACCACGCCGTCGTGCTGACGAAACTCTCCCGTGAAGCTCAACTGGATCAAGAGCTCGTGGGACGTCATCAAGCTGAACGTGTGCTGAACGCGGAGGTGTCGTACGTTCGGTGCTTGATCGGTTGAATCGCGAAGAAGTTCGACTACATCAACCGCATCACTTGACGCTTCCGCTTCCGGTCTACGAGGGTACGTATACACACTCTTCCCTCTCGTTGCTATGCATCTGGTAGATAGATCTTGCGTGATCGTAGGAAAATTTTTAAATACTACGTTCCCCAACAGTGGCATCATGAGCCAGGTCTATGCGTAGATGATATGCACTAGTAGAACACAATGAGTTGTGGGCGATACTAGTCATACTGCTTACCAGCATGTCATACTTTGCTTCGGCGGTATTGTGAGATGAAGCGGCCCGGACCGACATTACGCGTACGCTTACGCGAGACTGGTTTCACCGTTACGAGCACTCGTTGCTTAAAGGTGACTGGCGGGTGTCTGTCTCTCTCACTTTAGCTGAATCAAGTGTGGCTATGCCCGGTCCTTGTGAAGGTTAAAACAGCACATACTTGACGAAACATCGTTGTGGTTTTGTATGCGTAGGTAAGAACGGTTCTTGCTAAGCCCGTAGCAGCCACGTAAAACTTGCAACAACAAAGTAGAGGACGTCTAACTTGTTTTTGCAGGGCATGTTGTGATGTGATATGGTCAAGACATGATGAGTTATACGGTTTTGTATGAGATGACCATGTTTTGTAATGTTATCGGCAACTGGCAGGAGCCATATGGTTGTCGCTTTATTGTATGAAATGCAATCGCCATGTAATTACTTTACTTTATCACTAAGCGGTAGCGATAGTCGTAGAAGCAATAGTTGGCGAGACGACAACGATGCTACAATGGAGATCAAGGTGTCACGCCGGTGACGAAGGTGATCATGACGGTGCTTTGGAGATGGAGATCAAAAGCACAAGATGATGATGGCCATATCATGTCACATATTTTTGATTGCATGTGATGTTTATCTTATTATGCTTCTTATTCTGCTTAGAACGACGGTAGCATTATAAGATGATCCCTTACTAAATTTCAAGGTATAAGTGTTCTCCCTGAGTATGCACCGTTGCGAAAGTTCGTCGTGCCGAGACACCACGTGATGATCGGGTGTGATAAGCTCTACGTTCAAATACAACGGGTATAAGCCAGTTTTGCACACGCAGAATACTCGGGTTAAACTTGACGAGCCTAGCATATGCAGATATGGCCTCGGAACACTGGAGACCGAAAGGTCGAGTGTGAATCATATAGTAGATATGATCAACATAAGATGTTCACCATTGAAACTACTCCATCTCACGTGATGATCGGACATGGTTTAGTTGATTTGGATCACGTGATCATTTAGATGACCAGAGGGATGTCTATCTAAGTGGGAGTTCTTTAAATTAATATGATTAAATTGAACTTTAATTTATCATGAAGTTAGTCCTGGTAGTATTAGCATATCTATGTTGTAGATCAATAGCTCGCGATGTTGCTCCCCGTTTATTTTTCATATGTTCCTAGAGAAAACCAAGTTGAAAGATGTTAGTAGCAATGATGCGGAATTGTTCCGTGATCTGAGGATTATCCTCATTGCTGCACAGAAAATTATGTCCTTGATGCACCGCTTGGTGACAGACCTAATGCAGGAGCAGATGTAGACGTTATGAACGTTTTGACAAAAGCTCGGTATGATGACTACTTGATAGCTTAAAGTGCACCATGCTTTACGGCTTAGAACCGGGACTTCAAAAACGTTTTGAACACCACGGAGCATATAAGATGTTCCAAGAGTTGAAATTAGTATTTCATACTCATGCCCGTGTCGAGAGGTATGAAACCTCTGACAGTACTTTGCCTACAAGATGGAGGAGAATAGCTCAACCAGTGAGCATATGCTCAGATTGTCTGTGTACTACAATTGCTTGAATCAAGTGGGAGTTAATCTTCCAGATAAGATAGTAATTGACAAAGTTCTCTAGACACTATCACCAAGTTAGTAGAACTTCGTGATGAACTATAATATGCAAGGGATGACAAAAGTAATTCCCGAGCTCTTCGCGATGCTGAAATCGGTGAAGGTAGAAATCAAGAAACAACATCAAGTGTTGATGGTTAGCAAGATCACTTGTTTCAAGTAAAGGGCAAAGGGATAGAAGGGGAACTTCAAGAAGAATGACAAGCAAGTTGTCACTCCCGTGAAGAAACCCAAAGCTAAACTCAAAGCCTGAAACTAAGTGCTTCTACTGCAAAGGAAATGGTCACTAGAAGTGGAACTGCCCTAGATACTTAGTGGATAAGAAGGATGGCAAAGTGAGAAAAGGTATATTTGATATACAGATTATTGATGTGTACTTTACTAGTGTTCATAGCAACCCCTGGGTATTTGATACCGGTTCAGTTGCTAAGATTAGTAACTCGAAACGAGAGTTGCAGAATGAACATAAACTAGTTAAAAGGTGAAGTGACGATGTGTGTTGGAAGTGGTTCCAAGATTGATATGATCATCATCGCACACTCCCTATACTTTCGGGATTAGTGTAGAATCTAAATAAATGTTATTTGGCATTTGCGTTGAGCATAAATATGATTTGATCATGTTTGTTGCAATACGGTTATTCATTTAAAGTCATAGAATAATTGTTATTCTGTTTACATGAATAAAGCCTTCGATGGTCATACACCCAATGAAAATAGTTTGTTGAATCTCGATCGTAGTGATACACATATTCATAATATTGAAGCCAAAAGATGCCAGGTTAATAATGATAGTGCAACTTATTTGTGGCACTGCCGTTTAGGTCATATTGGTGTAAAGCGCATGAAGAAACTCCATAGTGATGGACTTTTGGAATCACTTGATTATGAATCACTTGGTGCTTGCGAACCATGCCTCAGGGGCAAGATGACTAAAAACTCCGTTCTCCGGAACTGTGGGGCGAGTAACAGATTTGTTGGAAATCATACATACTGATGTATGCGGACCAATGAGTGTTAAAGCTTGCGGCGGGTATCGTTATTATCTGACCTTCACTGATGATTTGAGCAGATATGGGTATATCTACTTAATGAAGCACAAGTCTGAAACATTTGAAAAGTTCAAAGAATTTCAGAGTGAAGTAGAGAATCATCGTAACAAGAAAATAAAGTTTCTACGATCTGATCGTGGAGGAGAATATTTGAGTTACGAGTTTAGTCTTCATTTGAAACAATGTGGAATAGTTTCACAACTCACGCCACCCGGAACACCACAAGCGCAATGGTGTGTCCGAACGTCATAACCGTACTTTATTAGATATGGTGCGATCTATGATGTCTCTTATCGATTTACCACTATCGTTTTGGGTTATGCATTAGAGACAGCTGCATTCACATTAAATAAGGGCACCATCTAAATCCGTTGATACGACGCCTTATGAACTATGGTTTGGCAAGAAACAAAAGTTGCCGTTTCTTAAAGTTTGGGGCTGCGATGCTTATGTGAAAAAGCTTCAACCTGATAAGCTCGAACCCAAGTCGGAGAAATGTGTCTTCATAGGATACCCAAAAGAAACTGTTGGGTACACCTTCTATCACAGATCCGAAGGCAAGATATTCATTGCTAAGAATGGATCCTTTCTAGAGAAGGAGTTTCTCTCGAAAGAAGTGAGTGGGAGGAAAGTAGAACTTGATGAGGTAATTGTACCTTCTCCCGGAATGGATAGTAGTACATCACAGAAAATTGTTCCAGTGATTCCTACACCAATCAGTGAGGAAGTTAATGATGATGATCATGAAACTTCGGATCAAGTTTCTGCTGAACGTCGTAGATCAACCAGAGTACGTTCCGCACGAGAATGGTACGACAACCCAGTTCTGGAAATCGTGTTACTAGACCATGTTGAACCGACGAACTATGAGGAAGCGATGATGAGCCCAGATTCCGCAAAATGGCTTGAAGCCATGAAATCTGAGATGAGATCCATGTATGAGAACAAAGTGTGGACTTTGGTTGACTTGCCCGATGATCGGCAGGCCATCGAAAATAAATGGATCTTCAAGAGGAAGACCGACGCAGATGGTAATGTTACTGTTTACAAAGCTCGACATGTTCCGAATTTTTTTTTCAACAAGTTCAAGGAGTTGACTACGATGAGACTTTCTCACCCGTAGCGATGCTTAAGTCTGTCCGAATCATGTTAGCAATTGCCGCATTTTATGAAATCTGGCAAATGGATAACAAAACTGCATTCTTTAATGGATTTATTAAAGAAGACTTGTATATGATGCAACTAGAAGGTTTTGTCAATCCTAAAGGTGCTAACAAAATGTGCAAGCTCCAGCGATCCATCTATGGACTGGTGCAAGCATCTCGGAGTTGGAATATACACTTTGATAAGTTGATCAAAGCATATAGATTTATACAGACTTGCGGTGAAAGCCTGTATTTACAAGAAGTGTGTGGGAGCACTACAACCTTTCTGATAAGTATATGTGAATGACATATTGTCGATCGGAAATGATGTAGAATTTTTTGGAAAACATAAAGGAGTGTTTGAAAGGAGTTTTTCAAAGAAAGACCTTGGTGAAGCTACTTACATATTGGGCATCAAAATCTATAGAGATAGATCAAGACGCCTGATAAGACTTTCGATGAGTACATACCATGATAAGATTTTGAAGTAGTTCAAAATGGATCAGTCAAAGAAGGAGTTCTTGCCTGACTTGTAAGGTGTGAAGTTGAGTAAGACTCAAAGCCAGACCACGGCAGAAAAATATAGAGAGAATGAAAGTCATTCCCTATGCCTCGGCCATAGGTTCTATAAAGTATGCCATGCTGTGTACCAAACATGTTGTGTACCTTGCGATGAGTTTGTCAAGGGGGTACAATAGTGATCCAGGAGTAGATCACTGTACATCGGTCAAAATTATCCTTAGTAACTGGATGACTAAGGAAATGTTTCTCGATTATGGAGGTGATAAAGAGTTCGTCGTAAAGGGTTACGCCGATGCAAGCTTTGACACTAAATCCAGATGACTCTAAGTATCAATCTGGATGCATATTGAAAGTGGGAGCAATTAGCTAGAGTAGCTCTATGCAGAGCATTGTAGACATAGAAATTTGCGAAATACATACGGATCTTAATGTGACAGACCCGTTGACTAAACTTCTCTCACAAGCAAAACATGATCACACCTTATTACTCTTGGGTATTAATCACATAGCGATGTGAACTAGATTATTGACTCTAGTAAACCCTTTGGGTGTTGGTCACATGGCGATGTGAACTATGGGTGTTATTCACATAACGATGTGAACTATCGGTATTAAATCACATGGCGATGTGAGCTAGATTATTGACTCTAGTGCAAGTGGGAGACTGAAGGAAATATGCCCTAGAGGCAATAATAAAGTTGTTATTTATATTTCCTTATATCATGATAAATGTTTATTATTCATGCTAGAATTGTATTAACCGGAAACTTAATACATGTGTGAATACATAGACAAAATAGTATGTCCCTAGTATGCCTCTACTAGACTAGCTCATTGATCAAAGATGGTTATGTTTCCTAGCCATAGACATGAGTTGTCATTTGATCAACGGGATCACGTCATTAGGAGAATGATGTGATGGACAAGACCCATCCGTTAGCATAGCACTATGATCGTTTAGTTTTTCTGCTATTGCTTTCTTCATGACTTATACATGTTCCTATGACTATGAGATTATGCAACTCCCGAATACCGTAGGAACACCTTGTGTGCCATCAAACGTCACAACGTAACTGGGTGATCATAAAGATGCTCTACAGGTGTCTCCGAAAGTATTCGTGGTGTTGGCATAAATCAAGATTAGGATTTGTCACTCCGAGTGTCGGAGAGGTATCTCTGGGCCCTCTCGGTAACACACATCAAAATAAGCCTTGCAAGCAAAAGACTAATGAGTTAGTCACGAGATGATGTGTTACAGAACGAGTAAAGATACTTGTCGGTAACGAGATTGAACTAGGTATAGAGATACCGACGATCGAATCTCGGGCAAGTAACATACCGATGACAAAAGGAACAACGTATGTTGTTATGCGGTTTGACCGATAAAAGATCTTCGTAGAATATGTAGGAACCAATATGAACATCCAGGTTCCGCTATTGGTTATTGACCGGAGATGAGTCTCGGTCATGTCTACATAGTTCTCGAACCCGTAGGGTCCGCACGCTTAACGTTTGATGACGATCGGTATTATGAGTTTATGAGTTTTGATGTACCGAAGGTAGTTCGGAGTCCCGGATGAGATCACGGACATGACAAGGAGTCTCGGAATGTCCGAGACATAAATATTGATATATTGGACGACTATATTCGGACACCGGAAGTGTTCCGGAAAAGTTTCGGATTTAACGGGATTGCCGGAGGGGGTTACCGGAACCCCCTACGAAGGGGGATGGTCCATAGTGGGCCATATGGAAAAGAGAGAGGCAGCCCATAGGGCTGGCCGGCGCCCCACCCAGGGTTCCTAGTTGGACTAGGAGTTGGGGGCGCCACCTCTTCTTCTTTTCCTATTCCCTCTCTTCCTTCTTTGGCGGTTCCTACTAGGAAAGGATTGCAATCCTATTCCTAGTAGGATTGCACCCTAGCCGCACCAAACAAGGGCCGACCGGCCTCCCCCCTTGCTCCTTTATATACGGGGGCAGGGGGCACCCAAAGACACACAAGTTGAATTGTTCCAGCCGTGGGCGGTGCTCTCCTCCACAGAAACACACCTCGGTCATACCGTCGCGGAGCTTAATTAGGCGAAGCCCTGCGCCGGTGAATACATCATATCCGTCACCACGCCGTCGTGCTGACGAAACTCTCCCGTGAAGCTCAACTGGATCAAGAGCTCGTGGGACGTCATCAAGCTGAACGTGTGCTGAACGCGGAGGTGCCGTACGTTCGGTGCTTGATCGGTTGAATCGCGAAGAAGTTCGACTACATCAACCGTGTCACTTGACGCTTCCGCTTCCGGTCTACGAGGGTACGTAGACACACTCTTCCCTCTCGTTGCTATGCATCTGGTAGATAGATCTTGCGTGATCGTAGGAAAATTTTTAAATACTACGTTCCCCAACAATACCACCTTAGTATACCGAACTATGAGCAATGCAATGCATGTAGATCATTTCAATAACACATTATATACTCTAGCTATTCGAGACTAGCCACAAGGAAAGCATGAACCACTGGAAGAGCATTGTAAACATAGCACTATGTCGCTACAAGCTGGTCTCTAGATCATAAGTACAGGCATATGTACAAAAGTAGAAACAAGAAGAGTTCATACCGGTCTTCCTTGTTGCTTCCCTTCAGTCGATCTTCGTCATTACTGCCTCGTCACTTGCACGATCGAACGTAGGAAATATAATTAAATGCCATCACGGACTCGAGCTGAACTCTGAAAACAAAGCAAACTAAAGAGAAAAAAGGAAATATTTTTGGATTATTTCAAAGGTTGAACGAAAGCAAAAGAAAGAGAAAATCTTTTTGTTGTTTTTGCAAAGAGAGAAATAAAGAAGAACGGGCAAAAACTTCGAAAAGATCAAAGCGAATAAAACGGATAATACAATGGAAAAGTGAGAGGGGCACGTACTCCCCCAAGCTTAGGCTTTTGGCCTAAGTTGGTAGCAGCTACTGCCCCCAGGAGCCTCCTGCTCCAGGGGTATGGTGGTGAGTCCAAGGGTCGTAGAAGGATGCCGGCGCGTATACCGAACTCCTCGGAGTCTCCCACGAGGAAGGGTCCGTACGCCAAGCAGAGGAAGACCCTTCACCAAACTCGGTGGCGGTATCTCCCTGAAAAGGTGGTAACTCACCGTGCTCCTCCTCGTCGGGCACAACCCCCTCCATGGGGTTATGACACTGATACTGGGCCATGAACTCATCGAACTGGACAACCTCAAAGGACCATCCGTTCCTGCGATAAAAATCAAACAAAAGAGGTGCAGGTAGACGGATCTCGCGTTCTGCGGTAGTTCCGAAACGCAAGATATAAACAAGATTATCCAGCTCAGAAGCCATGGTAACAAACTTATGCCTTTTCATAGCAGCAAGATTAAAGCTTAAATAAGTAAAAGGATTATCATCAGGGTGTGGGGTGCCTCCAAGATGTTCTAAGATAAGTGTGGCATAAATGCCACCATATAAGTCTCCCTTGTTACCGTTCATAGCAAGGCGTCGAGCAATTAAGGCACCCAGATTATAATCAGACCTCCCTGAGAGGGCTGCTGCCAGGATAGCAATATCCGGAGCAGAAATGTTGCTCGTGTTGTCACGAGCTAACACCCCTCTAGCAACATAATATGAAAAATACCTGAGGTGAGGAAATAAGATGCTGGAGATCTTCGACCGATGAATATCCCTCGTACCCATGCTGCAGAGAGAGTTGATGACGGTTTTCAGCTCGGAGGGCTGAGTGGCCATCTGATACGTCTCAAACGTATCTACTTTTCTAAACACTTTTGATATTGTTTTGGCCACATTCTTGCATGATTTGGACTAAACTAACCCGGACTGACGCTGTTTTCAGCAGAGCTGCGTGTATGGTTTATTTGTGTGCAGGAAAACAGATTTTTAGGTATCTCAGAAAAATCCACGAAAAATCACAGAAAATCCACGCACCCGAAGGAACCAGGAGCCAGAAGTAGGGCCAGAGGGGGGCCAGGGGGTGCCCAGGCGCCCTGTGGGCGCCCCCCCTGGGCCGCGCCGGGGGGCCGCCTGGGTGGGTCCCACACCCCCTAGTGCCCTATTAAGAGGATGTGATCGTCCTCATGCGGGAGCCGTTCCTCGAGACTTGTCCACTCAAAAAGTGATTGAGTTATCTGCTACCATTCGTTGACGAAATATGCACCTCTCAAAAACGTTTTTACCTCTGTTTTTAAAACCAAGAGCTCTGGTACATGTTTAGTTTTTGTTTCCGACCACGGGTTTTCAACCTTGCCAATAAAAGCCACGGTTCGAGAGTCTCACCTTCTTTCTTCAAAGCACCGACTAGGAGAGCATAATTGTCATTCTGAGTGTAATGTGCATTGTCCCAAAGTATTACATTGTCTTCTGCATACTTGTGATATGATTTATTCTGAAATTCTTAGTTCTAGTCTCCTTTAAAACTCTGGAGGAGTCTCTGCATTTATGTTTTGCTTCACTCATGGAGGCTAGCGAGATACCACCCTAATATGCTCAAGCTATGTGCAATGTAATCTTGTCTTGATTTTTAGTAATATATTATTTACTTTTAAGTATTTGTGACTGGTCACTTGAAAGAAGGATTGCTCCTTGCATTGTCCTCATAAGTACTGTTTCAATACTTGCTAAACTCTTTTCGTAGTACATGCTTATATACATCTAATGAAGCAAAAGAGTTTGTCAAAGTTTTCTTTGTCGCGTCCAGTTCGTTGAACTGAATTGCTTGAGGACAAGCAATATGCTAAGCTTGGGGGAGTTGATACGTCTCAAACGTATCTACTTTTCCAAACACTTTTGATATTGTTTTGGCCTCATTCTTGCATGATTTGGACTAAACTAACCCGGACTGACGCTGTTTTCAGCAGAGCTGCCTGTATGGTTTATTTGTGTGCAGGAAAACGGATTTTTAGGTATCTCAGAAAAATCCACGAAAAATCACAGAAAATCCACGCACCCGAAGGAACCAGGAGCCAGAAGTAGGGCCAGAGGGGGGCCAGGGGGTGCCCAGGCGCCCTGTGGGCGCCCCCCCTGGGCCGCGCCGGGGGGCCGCCTGGGTGGGTCCCACACCCCCTGGTGCCCTACTTTGCCTCGTATTTTTACTCCCGACGCAGAAACCCTAGATCAGAAGTTCTTTCGCAGTTTTCCGTCGTGGAGCCGCCGCCACCCTCTGTTCTTCCTCGGGAGGGCTAATCTGGAGGCTGAATTGGCCTCCGGAGAGGGGAGATCGTCGCCATCGTCATCATCATCACCACTCCATCATCCCTCCATGACTTCCCCTTTCATGTGTGAGTAATTTCCCTGCTGTAGGCGAAGGGGATGGTAGGGATTGGATGAGTTAGATCATGTAATAGTTTATCAGATCGTTGGGGGCATGTTGCCTATCATCTACTATGGTGTTTATCATCTTTGCTACAACTTGTTATTCTTAATGCTTGACACTTAGGGCCCGAGTGCCATGATTTCAGATCTGAACCATATGTGTTTGTATGAATATATTTGTGTTCGTGATCCTATCTATGAGTTGTTTGCACCTGTTACGGTCCGGAGCCGGCGATCCCAAAAGTGACAGCTTGGGACACCAAAGGGGATGGTCCGTAGTTTGAGGATTACATGTATCCATTGAGTTCATTGCTTTGTTCCGGTGCTCTTTGACAGGAGCACCTTAATATCCATAAGTTCCTTTTGGCCCCGTTCGTAGCGGGATGGTAGGACAAAAGATGTTGTGCAAGTTCTTATTGCAAGCACGCACAGCTACCTACGGGATACATGCCTAATGTTTGATATTTGCCTAGATGGTCATTACTTTTCCGTGTGCCGTGCCCCAAGTCAGAATCTCTCTCATCCATGCAGCGCCCAACCATCCATCTCCCTAGCCTACAGTGTTTTAAATCCTGCTTGTCACTAGTTGCTACTTTTGCCATTTACTACTCCTATTTACTTTTGCTGTTTACTTTTACTATTACTATCATCACTATCATATTACTGTTACCACTTATCTTTTGTTGCAAGTAAGTATATTTCAGGTGCGGTTGAATTCACAACTCAACTGTCAAAGCTTATAAATACTCTTTGGCTCCCCGTGTGTCGAATCAATAAATTGGGTTATTCTTACCCGCGAAGACTATCTCGATCCCTTACGGTTGAGGGTTATCAAGTACCGTTTTCTGGCGCCGTTGCCGGGAGCATAGCAATATTTACAAGTCTACTTGAGGTATCCTACCTGCTGCACTTCATCCACTATGGGTAAGAAAGGAGACCCCAAGGTTCCGATCTTACTATCCACTACAAGAAGAGGTACTGCTGTGAGCACTAGTGCTACGCTTGATTCACCTTCCGTTATGAGTAAGTTTGCCTCACCACCACCACATGATGCTCCTACTGAATCTGTTACTATGTCTGATACTCTTGATGATGCTTCTACTACTTTTGATGATATTAGTTCGCTTGGTTATGCTCTTGAGAAACAAATTGCTGCTGCAAAAAAAATCTGGAATTGAACTCCCTGTTACTCGCTACCCTATTGGTGAAACTTATGATTATCCTGATTTGAGTAAACTCAAGGAGAGTCTCCTTGATGATGATTACTATATACTAGATGAAGATTTATGCAGGGAACTAACAGAGTTTTCCGGCTCTGACCCTGAAGCTATTAAGAAACTATTTGAAAAACACTCTCTGAAGAACAAAACCATTCCTAATCCTGAATTTGCTACATCCCCTATATGCATTGATGATCCTGATTATGATTTCTCTGTTGATCTTTCACTTATACCTATGGTTGAAGCTGACCCCTTTTATGGCAGAGAAAATGATGATGCTATTGCACACCTCACTAAACTCGGTGAGTTGGGTGGCCTGTTTACCACAGATGAGAAGATACGATACTTTTATGTGACCAAGCTTCTTCCTTTCTCCTTGAAAGAGGGTGCTAAAGCATGGTATGATTCACTCCCATGCGGTTCCATTAAGAGTCCTCAGGACTTAGCTCACTCTTTTGTTGATAAGTACTTTCCTGCTCACATGCAACACGCTGCTTTACAAAGAATTTATAACTTTAAACAGTTGCAGGATGAGTCCCTCCCTAAAGCTTGGGGGAGGTACTGCGGTCTGATTCGGGCTAGACCTGGACATGAAATCCCTAAGAATGAATTAATCGATATATTCTATGCTGGTCTAACTGATGAATCCAGGTCCTATTTGGACAGTTGTGCTGGTTGTGTTTTCAGGAAAAGAACACCGGACGATGCGGAAGATTTAATGGGCAGGATTGCCAAAAACCATGAAGATTGGTCCGTCCCTGAACCACCTCCACCAACAAAGAAGAGGGGCATGTTTGTTCTGAGCCCCGAGGATATGCGAGAAGCAAAGAAGTCTATTAAAGAGAAAGGTATTAAAGCTGAAGACGTGAAGAATCTACCCCCTATTGAGAAGCTATGTGAGCCTACCACTCACCCTCCTATGGTAGAGGTACACTCTCTTTTAGATTTCAACGCAAGTGACATCCCTCATGGTAAGCCTCCTGATCAATGTTTAGATGAGTTTGATAATTTTGTTATGAAACAGAATCATTTTAATGAGAGGATAGAAAGTCAGATTGCATGACAATTCCCTTGCTATCAAAAGACTGCTTGATATTTTAGATAGAACAGTTAATGATGTCCAATGTCTTGTGAAGCATTTTCATATGGTTCAAACTCAGCTTGATCAAATTTCTAATGTGCAAAGAGATTTGCTTGCTAACAATGCCAAACAAGATAATTTGCAGGCTTTTGGGATTAAGACCCGAGGAGGAACTAGTACTCAAGATCCTCTCTATCCAGAGGGGCATCCGAAGAGAATCGAGCAGGATTCTCAAATGCAGGAAGAAGAAATTGTTGGCTCTCCAAAGAAGAAGAAGAAACATAAGTAGACTGACAATTCTAATGACCCTATTGCAGATGAAGAACCAGCTATTGATCCCAACAGTGTATCTATCTCCGATGCTGAGACTGAAGACGGTGCTGAACCTGAAGGTAATGATAATGAGAAGAATGATCCGCCTGAAGTTCGAGAAGAAGAAGCACCTGACAAACGTAAGAGGTACACTAAAGAAGACTTCATCGCAAGAAAACATGGGAAGGAAAGAGAACCATGGGTACAGAAACCCATGCCCTTTTCAGGTAAGTCCATCAAATCTAAAGAAGAAGAGCATTATAATAAGTTTTGTGAGTGGATTAAACCTCTTTTTCTTCAAATCCCTTTGACTGATGCTATTAAGTTACTTCCTTATTCAAAATATATGAAAGATATTGTCACTAAAAAAAGAAAAGTTCCTAATGATGCAATATCTACTATGCTTGCTAACTATTCTTTCAGTGGAAAGATTCCTGAGAAGCTCGATGATCCAGGTATACCCACCATTCCTTGCTCCATAAAGAATAATTATGTCAAAACTGCTTTATGTGATCTTGGAGCAGGAGTGAGTGTTATGCCTCTCTCTCTCTCTTTACGAGAGGCTTTGTTTAGAGAAACTAATTCCTACAGATATCTCCCTTCAGATGGCTGACAAGTCAACCGCTGTTCGGATAGGTATTTGTGAGGATGTTCCCGTAGAAGTTGCTAATTGTTTAATTCTTACTGATTTTGTTGTGCTTGACATGCCCGAGGATGGGAGCATGTCCATTATTCTTGGTAGACCTTTTCTTAACACCGCAGGTGCTATTATTGATTGCAATAAAGGGAAGGTTACCTTCCACGTGAATGATAAAGAACACACGGTATATTTTCCAAAGAAGACCGACAGGAGGCATGGCCTCAACTCTATAGAGAATATCGAGACCGTGAAAATTGGAGAATGGGACTGTCCACTACATGTGCCTCACAAATACAAAACTATCATGGTGGGGACAATGTCCATCAAAGTAAAGGTTCAGTGATTACTTCGTAAGAGGTGAGACTTTTTGCTCTATATATCGCTTGTTTGTTCGTAAGACTTGATCAACCTTACTAGTAAACATGTTTTATATGGATAAAAAGTTGAGCTTGTTATGTTTTCACTTGTTTTTAGTTTTGTCCTACTAGCTGCACCAAGTATTTATGTTTTTGAAGCTTCACAATACTACTAACTGCTTCAAGTTTTCAGAGAGTTTCGCAGCTTTTTGAACTTCGAAAAAATTTCAACAGTGAAGTTTTCAGAAAAATTCCAGAAAAATTATAATAAAAATTTCCACGTCGGGAGAGACCCAGAAAGTCCTGGGGCCAGCCAGGGGGGCCCACCAGTGGCCCAGGCGGCCAGCTGGCGCGGCCCAGCCCCTGGCCGTGCCCACAGTGCGCCTGGGGCCCACGGGACCCCCCTCCAGGTATGTCTTCTTCCTCCCTCTCTCTCTTTCTCCAGAAACTCGAGTTCTGCTCTTGTTCTTGTGTTCTTGCTGTTCTTGGAGGCGATTCTTCGATCTCTCTCTACAGCCCATCATTTGAGCTAAAATTTTGAGCAAATACCCCCTGGTATGTGACTCCTCCACCCCTCCAATTAGATTTTTGATTGGTGGCTTCATTTGTGAGTATTTAGTAGTTCTTGGTGTTGTATAGATGAGCTTGCATGCATATGTAGAAAGTTATTTTTCAAGTTTTGATGCAAGTTTATGCCTTGGGCAAGTGAGTTGAGTAGTTTGCCTTAGCTCACTTTGTTTTAATCCTCGTTTTTGTAAATTGTAAAAAAAATTCAGAAATGAGTTTGTTAGGAAGGGCAAAAGGGTGGCTTGAGAAGAGGAGGCACCCCACACCCTGATGATACTCCTTTTACTTATTTAAGCTTTGATCTTGCTGCTATGAAAAGGCATAAGTTTGTTACCATGGGTTCTGAGCTTGATAATCTTATTTATATCTTGCGTTTTGGAACTGCCGCGGAACGCGAGATCCGTCTACCTGCACCTCTTTTGTTTGATTTTTCTCGCGGGAACGGATGGTCCTTTGATGTTGTTCAGTTCGATGAGTTCATGGTCCAGCATCAGTTTCATAACCCCATGGAGGGGGTTGTGCCCGACGAGGAGAGGCACAGTGAGATACCACATTTTCAGGAAGAGACCGCCACCGAGTTTGGTGAAGGGTCTTCCTCTGTTTGTCGTTCGGAACCTTCCTCGTGGGAGACTCCGAGGAGTTCGGTGTACGCGCCAGCATCCTTCTACGACCCTTGGACTCACCACCATACCCCTGGAGCAGGAGGCTCCTCGGGGCAGTAGCTGCTACCAACTTAGGCCAAAAGCCTAAGCTTGGGGGAGTACGTGCCCTTCTCACTTTTCCATTGTATTATCCGTTTTATTCGCTTTGATCTTTTCGAAGTTTTTGCCCGTTCTTCTTTGTTTCTCTCTTTGCAAAAACAACAAAAAGATTTTTTCTTTCTTTTGCTTTTATTCAACCTTTGAAAAAACCCAAAAAGATTTCCTTTCTCTCTTTAGTTTGCTTTGTTTTCAGAGATCAGCTCGAGTCCGTGATGTCATTTGATTATATTTCCTACGTTCGATCGTGCAAGTGACAAGCAGTGATGACGAAGATCGACTGAAAGGAAGCAACAAGGAGGACCGGTATGAACTCTTTTTGTTTCTACTTTTGTACATATGCCTGTACTTATGATCTAGAGACCAGCTTGTAGTGACATAGTGCTATGTTTACAATGCTCTTCCAGTGGTTCATGCTTTCCTTGTGGCTAGTCTCGAATAACTAGAGTATATAATGTGTTATTGAAATGATCTACATGCATTGCACTGTTCATAGTCTGGTATACTAAGGTGGTATTTCCCTTTAGAGAATTTTTGGATTGACTTGGCACATGCTTACACATGTTTAAGACTAAAAAGTCTACTTTGCCTTGATGATCTTTGAGTTTTAGAATAGTTATATCACTTTCATGCCCGATTCAATGTTGCTTTGTCGCTCTGCATGATTATGACCGTTATTGCTCTCTAGTTGGTCGCTTCCCAGTCTTTTGCTAAACCTCCACCTGTACTAAGCGGACTGACTGCTTGTGCATCCAAATCCTTAAAACCAGTTATGCCATATGAGTCCACTATACCTTCCTATACATGGTATTTACCTGCCATTCCTAACAAAGACTTTCATGTACCATCTCGAAACTAATCAAAAGCATTTCTCTTTTGTGCCTATGTTTTAGCTCATGAGGAAGTAGTAGTTAATTCATGATCTTTTTAAGTTGGACAAGTTTCACCCCTGGATTGTATGTCTAATGTGCAAACCCCTAATACGAAAAGGAACTGGCATTGAGTGCGCCCGGCTCAAAAAGATAATATAACAAACAAACCCTCCTTCACGCTTTGTTCATGAGAAATCAGAAAACTTTGGCAGTGATAAACAAAGGAGATTAAGAGGATGTGATCATCCTCATGCGGGAGCCGTTCCTCGAGACTTGTCCACTCAAAAAGTGATTGAGTTATCTGCTAGCATTCGTTGACGAAATATGCACTTCTCAAAACATGTTTACTTCTGTTTTTAAAACCAAGAGCTCTGGTACATGTTTAGTTTTTGTTTCCGACCACGGGTTTTCAACCTTGCCAATAAAAGCCACGGTTCGAGAGTCTCACCTTCTTTCTTCAAAGCACCGACTAGGAGAGCATAATTGTCATTCTGAGTGTAATGTGCATTGTCCCAAAGTATTACATTGTCTTCTGCATACTTGTGATATGATTTATTCTGAAATTCTTAGTTCTAGTCTCCTTTAAAACTCTGGAGGAGTCTCTGCATTTATGTTTTGCTTCACTCATGGAGGCTAGCGAGATACCACCCTAATATGCTCAAGCTATGTGCAATGTAATCTTGTCTTGATTTTTAGTAATATATTATTTACTTTTAAGTATTTGTGACTGGTCACTTGAAAGAAGGATTGCTCCTTGCATTGTCCTCATAAGTACTGTTTCAATACTTGCTAAACTCTTTTCGTAGTACATGCTTATATACATCTAATGAAGCAAAAGAGTTTGTCAAAGTTTTCTTTGTCGCGTCCAGTTCGTTGAACTGAATTGCTTGAGGACAAGCAATATGCTAAGCTTGGGGGAGTTGATACGTCTCAAACGTATCTACTTTTCCAAACACTTTTGATATTGTTTTGGCCTCATTCTTGCATGATTTGGACTAAACTAACCCGGACTGACGCTGTTTTCAGCAGAGCTGCCTGTATGGTTTATTTGTGTGCAGGAAAACGGATTTTTAGGTATCTCAGAAAAATCCACGAAAAATCACAGAAAATCCACGCACCCGAAGGAACCAGGAGCCAGAAGTAGGGCCAGAGGGGGGCCAGGGGGTGCCCAGGCGCCCTGTGGGCGCCCCCCCCCCCCCCTGGGCCGCGCCGGGGGGCCGCCTGGGTGGGTCCCACACCCCCTGGTGCCCTACTTTGCCTCGTATTTTTACTCCCGACGCAGAAACCCCAGATCAGAAGTTCTTTCGCAGTTTTCCATCGCGGATCCGCCGCCACCCTCTGTTCTTCCTCGGGAGGGCTAATCTGGAGGCTGAATTGGCCTCCGGAGAGGGGAGATCGTCGCCATCGTCATCATCATCACCACTACATCATCCCTCCATGACTTCCCCTTTCATGTGTGAGTAATTCCCCTGCTGTAGGCGAAGGGGATGGTAGGGATTGGATGAGTTAGATCATGTAATAGTTTATCAGATCGTTGGGGGCATGTTGCCTATCATCTACTATGGTGTTTATCATCTTTGCTACAACTTGTTATTCTTAATGCTTGACACTTAGGGCCCGAGTGCCATGATTTCAGATCTGAACCATATGTGTTTGTATGAATATATTTGTGTTCGTGATCCTATCTATGAGTTGTTTGCACCTGTTACGGTCCGGAGCCGGCGATCCCAAAAGTGACAGCTTGGGACACCAAAGGGGATGGTCCGTAGTTTGAGGATTACATGTATCCATTGAGTTCATTGCTTTGTTCCGGTGCTCTTTGACAGGAGCACCTTAATATCCATAAGTTCCTTTTGGCCCCGTTCGTAGCGGGATGGTAGGACAAAAGATGTTGTGCAAGTTCTTATTGCAAGCACGCACAACTACCTACGGGATACATGCCTAATGTTTGATATTTGCCTAGATGATCATTATTTTTCTGTGTGTCGTGCCCCAAGTTAGAATCTATCTCATCCATGCAGCGCCCAACCATCCATATCCCTAGCCTACAGTGTTTTAAATCCTGCTTGTCACTAGTTACTACTTTTGCCATTTACTACTGCTATTTACTTTTGCTGTTTACTTTTACTATTACTATCATCATTATCATATCACTGTTACCACTTATCTTTTGTTGCAAGTAAGTATATTTCAGGTGCGGTTGAATTGACAACTCAACTGTCAAAGCTTATAAATACTCTTTGGCTCCCCGTGTGTCGAATCAATAAATTGGGTTATTCTTACCCGCGAAGACTATCTCGATCCCTTACGGTTGAGGGTTATCACCATCCTAGCCGTCCTCCCAACGTTTGGCACACCTATTACTTCACAAAATTTTCCCAAAGTCATGGTGATAAGATCATTGTAAATTTTAAACTCAATAGCACCTGAATCAGGATTACATCTAAAACTGTTAATGAAACTGGAGGTGAGTTTTTGATACTGAGTAACACGGCACGTGACGAGTCGTGTCAGACCTGCATTAGCACAAAGATTATAAAACTCATCCTTGATTCCCACAGCTTCATGGAATTCATCACATGGAAACGTCATAGCACGTGCTGGACTTGTGTCTTCCAACAACTCCAGGGGCACATGATCTTCATTATAGATCACCTTAGCAGTCGAGGGTGAAGCTGCGGCTCTAGTAACTCGATCGGAGTGTGCGGGCCTCCTCTTCTCAAGCCACCCTTTTGCCCTTCCTAACAAACTCATTTCTGAAATTTTTGGCAATTTACAAAAACGAGGATTAAAACAAGGTGAGTTAAGGCAAACTACTCAACTCACTTTCCCAAGGCATAAACTTGCATCAAAACTTGGAAAATAACTTTCTACACATGCATGGAAGCTCATCTATACAGCACCAAGAACTACTAAATACTCACAAATGAAGCCACCAATCAGAAATCTAATTGGAGGGGTGGAGGAGTCACATACCAGGGAGTATTTGTTCAAAATCTCAGCTCAAATGATGGGCTGTAGAGAGAGATCGAAGAATCGCCTCCAAGAACAGCAAGAACACAAGAACAAGTGCAGAACTCGCGTTTTTGGAGAAAAAGAGAGAGGGGGGAAGAAGACATACCTGGAGGGGGGCCTTGTGGGCCCCAGGCGCCCTATGGGCGCGGCCAGGGGGCAGGCCGCGCCAGCTGGCCGCCTGGGCCACTGGTGGGTCCCCTTGGCTGGCCCCAGGTCCCTCTGGGTCACTCCCGACGTGGAAATTTTTATTTTTATTTTTCTGGAATTTTTCTGAAAACTTCACTGTTGAAAATATTTCGAAGTTCAAAAAGCTGCGAAACTCTCTGAAAACTTGAAGCAGTTAGTAGTATTGTGAAGCTTCAAAACATAAATACTTGGTACAACAAGTAGAACAAAAACTAAAAACAAATGAAAACATAACAAGCTCAACTTTTTATCTATATAAAACATGTTTACTAGTAAGGTTGATCAAGTCTTACCAACAAAGAGGCGATATATAGAGCAAAAAGTCTTACCTCTTACGAAGTAATCACTGAACCTTTACTTTGATGGACATTGTCCCCACCATGATAGTTTTGTATTTGTGAGGCACATGTAGTGGACAGTCCCATTCTCCAATCTTCACGGTCTCGATATTTTCTATAGAGTTGAGGCCATGCCTCCTGTCGGTCTTCTTTGGAAAATATACCGTGTGTTCTTTATCATTCACATTGAAGGTAACCTTCCCTTTATTGCAATCAATAATAGCACCTGCGGTGTTAAGAAAAGTTCTACCAAGAATAATGGACATGCTCCCATCCTCGGGCATGTCAAGCACAACAAAATCAGTAAGAATCAAACAATTAGCAACTTCTACGGGAACATCCTCACAAATACCTATCGGAACGGCGGTTGACTTGTCAGCCATCTGAAGGGAGATATCTGTAGGAATTAGTTTCTCTAAACAGAGCCTCTCGTAAAGAGAGAGAGGCAAAACACTCACTCCTGCTCCAAGATCACTTAAAGCAGTCTTGACATAATTATTCTTTATGGAGCAAGGAATGGTGGGTATACCTGGATCACCGAGCTTCTCAGGAATCTTGCCATTGAAAGAGTAGTTAGCAAGCATAGTAGATATTGCTTCATTAGGAACTTTTCTTTTATTAGTGACAATATCTTTCATATATTTTGAATAAGGAGGTAACTTAATAGCATCAGTCAAAGGGATTTGAAGAAAAAGAGGTTTAATCCACTCACAAAACTTATTGTAATGCTCTTCTTCTTTAGATTTGACGGACTTACCTGGAAAGGGCATGGGTTTCTGTACCCATGGTTCTCTTTCCTTCCCATGTTTTCTTGCGATGATGTCTTCTTTAGTGTACCTCTTACGTTTGTCAGGTGCTGCTTCTTCTTGAACTTCAGGCGGATCATTCTTCTCATTATCCTTACCTTCAGGTTCAGCACCGTCTTCAGTCTCAGCATCGAAGATGGATACACTGTTGGGATCAACAGCTGGCTCTTCATCTGTAATAGGATCATTAGAATTGTCAGTCTCCTTATGTTTCTTCTTCTTCTTTGGAGAGCCAACAATTTCTTCTTCCTGCATTTGAGAATCTTGCTCGATTCTCCTCGGATGCCCCTCTGGATAGAGAGGATCTTGAGTGATAGTTCCTCCTCGGGTCTTAATCCCAAAAGCCTGCAAATTATCTTGTTTGGCATTGTTAGCAAGCAAATCTTTTTGCACATTAGAATTTGGTCAAGCAGAGTTTGAACCATATGAAAATGTTTCACAAGACATTGAACATCATTAACCGTTCTACCTAGAACATCAAGCAAACTTTTGATAGCAAGGGAATTATCATGCAACTGACTTTGTATCCTCTCATTAAAATGATTTTGTTTCATAATAAAATTATCAAACTCATCTAAACATTGATCAGGAGGCTTACCATGAGGGGTGTCACTTGCATTGAAATCTAAAAGAGAGTGTACCTCTACCATAGGATGGTGAGTGGTAGGCTCACACAGCTTCTCAATAGGGGTAGATTCTTCACGTCTTCAGCTTTAATACCTTTCTCTTTAATAGACTTCTTTGCTTCTCGCATATCTTCGGGGCTTAGAACAAACATGCCCCTCTTCTTTGGTGGTGGAGGTGGTTCAGGGACGGACCAATCTTCATGGTTTTTGGCAATCCTGCCCATCAATTCTTCTGCATCTTTCGGCGTCCTTTTCCTGAAAACACAACCAGCACAACTGTCCAAATAGGACCTGGATTCATCAATTAGACCAGCATAGAATCTATCGATTAATTCGTTCTTAGGGACTTCATGTCCTGGTCTAGCCCGAATCAGACCGCAGTACCTCCCCCAAGCTTTAGAGAGGGACTCATCCTGCAACTGTTTAAAGTTATAAATTCTTTGTAAAGCAACATGTTGCATGTGAGCAGGAAAGTACTTATCAACAAAAGAGTGAGCTAAGTCTTGAGGACTCTTAATGGAACCGCATGGGAGTGAATCATACCATGCTTTAGCACCTTCCTTCAAGGAGAAAGGAAGAAGCTTGGTCACATAAAAGTATCGTATCTTCTCATCTGTGGTAAACAGGCCACCCAACTCACCGAGTTTAGTGAGGTGTGCAATAGCATCATCATTTTCTCTGCCATAAAAGGGGTCAGCTTCAACCATAGGTATAAGTGAAAGATCAACAGAGAAATCATAATCAGGATCATCAATGCATATAGGAGATGTAGCAAATTCAGGATCAGGAACGGTTTTGTTTTTCAAAGAGTGTTTTTCAAACAGGTTCTTAATAACTTCAGGGTCAGAGCCAGAAAACTCTGTCAGTTCCCTGCATAAATCTTCATCAAGCATATAGTAATCATCATCAAGGAGTCTCTCCTTGAGTTTACTCAAATCAGGATAATCATAAGTTTCACCAATAGGGTAGCGAGTAACAGGAATTTCAATTCCAGACTTTTTAGCAGCAGCAGCGATCTGTTTCTCAAGAGCATAACCAAGTGAACTAATATCATCAACAGTAGTAGAAGCATCATCAAGAGTATCGGACATAGTAACAGATTCAGTAGGAGCATCATGTGGTGGTGGTGAGGCAAACTTACTCATAACAGAAGGCGAATCAAGTGTAGCACTAGTGCTCAGAACAGTACCTCTTCTTGTAGTGGATAGTAAGATCGGAACCTTGGGGTCTCCTTTCTTACCCATAGCGGATGAAGTGCAGAAGGTAGGATACTTCAAGTAGACTTGTAAATATTGCTATGCTCCCCGGCAACGGCGCCAGAAAACGGTACTTGATAACCCTCAACCGTAAGGGATCGAGATAGTCTTCGCGGGTAAGAATAACCCAATTTATTTATTCGACACACGGGGAGCCAAAGAGTATTTATAAGCTTTGACAGTTGAGTTGTTAATTCAACCGCACCTGAAATATACTTACTTGCAACAAAAGATAAGTGGTAACTATAAGGGCATATTTCTCCCTAAGTAGTTTTGGTGATTGATGACAATACATTTGCGGACTGATCGTGTGCTCTAAGCTCATACAGGTATATCTCCCTTACGGCACAAGACGATTGTTTGCCCCTCGGATTCTATGAAGGACGATGTTTTCTTTTTGCTCCCTGTCGGTGGCTATGAGTAATAGGAAAGCCGTACTATTAAGAGGGGGTCCGCGTCGGAATGGTTTGGGTAGAATCAACACGTACACATCCTTCTCCCACACCACCTTTCCTTGCTTCTCTGGAGGTCCAACCGGTTATTTTTCGTATATGCAAAACTGTGACTTCTTAACTGATCAACTGCCTGGCAAGCGGTAGTACCGCTCAACCAAGCGGTAGTACCGCGCAGTTACACGGTAGTACCGCCTGCCGACACGGTAGTATCGCTCCCACGGTAGTACCGCGTCCCCAGAGCGGTAGTACTGTGTATCTGGCCCACGCGCTGAGTCTAAGTACAGAAGTGGATGCGGAAGTAATTTTTTACTTCCGCATACAATGCGGTAGTACCGCTTATCTTAAGCGGTAGTACCGTGTCGCGTTTTGCTACTACCGTTTTCCCTGCGGATGTAGCCACGGATGTAATTTATTTCATCCGTGGTTGTCAATCATGTCGCAATCTTTTGCCTATGCGGTAGTACCGCTTCCCAAGCGGTAGTACCGCTCAGCCAGCGGTAGTACCGCAACTCATGCGCGGTACTACCGCTCTCTGCGGGCTGAAAACTCCAAAAACGGTTGGATTTGTCCCCCCCACTATATATAGGGGGTCTTCTTCTCCAAGAAGACTTACCTCTTCCCCCACTACTCCATTGTTGCTCCAAAAGCTCCATTTCCGCCCGATCTCTCTCCCTAGCCAGTCAAACTTGTTGATTTGCTCGGGATTGCTTGAGGAGGCATCGATCTACACTTCCACCAAGAGATATTTGATTCTCCCCACTAATCCCTTGCGGATCTTGTTACTCTTGGGTGTTTGAGCACCCTAGACGGTTGAGGTCACCTCGAAGCCATATTCCATTGTGGTGAAGCTTCGTGGTTTGTTGGGAGCCTCCAAGTTGTGGAGATAGCCCCAACCTTGTTTGTAAAGGTTCGGTTGCCGCCTTCAAGGGCACCACTAGTGGAATCACGGCACCTTGCATCGTGTGAGGGTGTGAGGAGAATACGGTGGCCCTAGTGGCTTCTTGGGGAGCATTGTGCCTCCACACCGCTCCAACGGAGACGTACTTCCCCTCAAAGGGAAGGAACTTCGGAAACACATCCTCGTCTCCACCGGTTCCACTTGTGGTTATTTCTTACCTTTACTTTTGCATGCTTTACTTGTTCAACTCCTATAGCATGCATGTGTAGTTGTTGTCCTCCTATATCTTAGTTGTCATCCTAGTAGAATATCTAGACAACTTATTTTGTCGCTTAATTTTAAGTGGTTAAGAAAAGCTAAAAATTGTTAGTTGCCTATTCACCCCCCCCCCTCTAGTCAACCATATCGATCCTTTCAATTGGTATTAGAGCCTCGTCTATTTTTAAGGACTTTACCATCCGAAGAGTATGGTTGACAACGTAGTCGAGACGGAGGACCATTCCGGTGGAAATCCGTCCTTGCCTACGTCAGATGGGGGAGCCTCGGTCACTCGTGAGGAGTTCAATGTGGCCTTGACCACATTGAAAGAATCACTAGCGAGCGAGGTCAAAGGCATGTTTAAAGAAATGCTTGAGGGGCTTAAATTATCCACCTCACCGTTGGAAGTGGGTCGTTCCGCTACCAACGTGTCGGAGGCTAATCCCGACAAGGGAGAAGCTAGTAGTGAGCAAGCCCCGGTCACTAAGAATGGGAGTGGGAAATTTGCCCAATCTGCTCCTCCTACTCACTATGGAGGACCCGTTCCCACACCGCATTTAAATTCTGTTGGGCCCCCTCCCAAGTTTGTTAAAAATACTGATTTTGCTACTTGGGTGTTTCGTTTCAAACGTCATATTAATCATTGTTCCACTAACCTTTGGAGAATCATTGAGCAAGGTTTTTATCCGTATGATCCCGACAACATGACTCCAAGAGAAACTGCCGATCATCAGTTCAACGAGTCCGCACTTTGCATTCTTCAAGATTCCATCCCTCCTGAAGACATTGCTCACCTTCGTCCCTTCACTGTGGCCAAGGAAGCATGGGAGCATGTTGGCACAATGTACAAGGGAAGCACAAGTATTCAACGCTCCAACTATGAAGTGGTGCAAGATGAAGCTGATGAGTTTGCTATGATCGAAGATGAAGATCCTCGTGAACTTTATCGAAGATTAACTATTCTTGCAGTGTCTCTTCGAGATCATGGCAGTAAGGATACGGATGACAATTGGATCAAGCGCAAGTTCCTCAAGGCCATGATGCCCTATCATAAGGCCATGTCCTCTGTCATTCGTCAGAGACCGGACTTCCACACTTTATCCTCAAACAAAGTGTTGGATGAATTTGTTGCCATGAGGATCCTTGACGTAACCGCCGACAATGCGGTCCTAAGAGCTCAACGATCCAAGAAGCCTAATCTTGCTCTGAAGGCCAAGGCTTGTGTGGAAGAGGAGGAAGTGGAAGATGATGATGAGTGTTGCCCCGAGGACACCAAATATGCCTATCACGAGCACATGGCTCTTGCTTCAGGGCAATTCTGGGGCAAGAAGAACTCAAGGTCTAACTTTAACAGGAACAACTCTAGTGGGAACAAAGGGAAGCAACGAGTAAGTACATGCTTCATCTGTGGAAATGTAAGTCACTTCGTTGTGGATTGCCCATATGAGAAGAGAGAAGACTTTGGAGGCAAGCTTATTCGGAAGGACAAGTCAAAGTCCTATCCCAACAAGAACAACTTCATCAAGAAGACTCCTCCGAAAGTGTTGGTGGCTCAAGAAGAATATGTGGAGGATGATGACAATGATGAATACGATGAGGTGACCACTATGGCCACAATTGCAATTGCTACCACTCCGCACTCATCTCTCTTCAACTCACCAAACGAGAACATCACCGCCAAGTGTCTCATGGCCAAGGCCACCAACAAGGTAACCCCAAACATCAATACTACTATCTCTTCTAAACCTTCATTGACTAATTGTATTGATGAGGGTGAGGGTATTAAGGAGGGAGAAAATGAATTTGATGTGTTCATAAAGAATCTCAAGGGCAAACCCAAGAAGCATTTTGTTGCTCTCTTGGAACAACTCGGTGAGGCCAATGACATTATCGAGGCTCACGAGGAAACCATTACTAAAATGGAAGGGCATAGTCGAGACTATGCCGATGAGATATCGGATCTCTCTAACGCCCTAGAGGAAGAGCGTGGTCTTCGTTTGACTCTTGAGGAGTCACACAACGATGATCATGCTAAATTAAAGAAAGATCTTGATCATGCTTTAGTTGTCTCTCGTGTCCTTAACTCTGAGAAGGCAAAACTTGAGGTTGACCATGCTAAACTCAAAGAGGAGTTTGACATACTTGACAAGGCTCACAAGGCCTTGAAAGGAATGCATGCTACTCTCAAGGAGTCTCATGATCAACTCCAAGTTTCGCTAACCAAGGAAAAGGCTATCTTTCCTCGCATGGTTTTAATTGATAATGCAAATGCTACTAACCCATGTTGTGAGCATGTGCATCTTGTTAAAGAGAATGCCGAATTAAAGAAGCAACTTGAGAAAGGCCTTGTGACTTGCATACAAGGTGAGAAGAACCTCAACGCCCTTTTGAGCAATCAAAAGGAAGTTGTGGCAAAGGAAGGAATTGGGTTTGCTCCTAAGCCCAAGAAGAAGAAGAATGACAAGACAAAGCAACCAGCCCCTCTCCGACAATCCTTTGTGAAAGAAGGAGAGGGCACGTCAACCAAGAAGAAAAGTGGTGGTGTCAAGAAAAACTCCATACCATCAAACATGGCCGGCGATTTTAATCCTTCATATGTTTTATGCCGTGCTAGTGATGGCCATGTGTTTGCTAAATTTGTTGGTTCTTCTTATGAGTACATTGAATGGTCCATTTGGGTTCCTAAGACCCTTGTCACTAACCTCAAAGGACCCATTACCAAATGGGTACCTAAATCCAAGCATTGATCTATTGTAGGGGTTTGCTTCCGGTGGGGGATCATGGTTGCTCGATAGCGGAGCCACAAATCATATGACCGGAAACAAAGACTTGGTGGTGGACGTGCATCTCGGTTCATCTATGGCCACCAACGTCGAATCGGGTGATGCTTCATCTTCTAAGGTATTGGGACTTGGCAAGGTTGTTGTTTCTCATGATCTCACGATCGAGAAAGTCATGCTTGTTGAGTCCCTTGCATACAATTTACTTTCTGTTCGCCAACTTGCACTCATGGGCTTTGCTACATTCTTTGATATTGATTCTGTGGCCCTCTTGTGGAGCAAGACTCTTAAAGTAGCCTATGTTGGGAATGTCGAGAACGGTCTTTATGTGGTTAACTTCTCGAAGCAACCCACTAAGGTCGCGACATGCCTAATGGCTAAAGTTGATGTGGGATGGCTTTGGCATCGCCGTTTGGCCCACGTCAATATGAGATCTTTGCAAAGTCTTCTCAAGGGGGGCCATGTCCGAGGACTAACAAATGTTAGCTTTGCCAAAGATCGTGCTTGCAGGGCGTGCATTGAAGGAAAATTACATGAGAAGGCTCACCCTCCCACGACTATCATCTATTCAAAGAGACCTTTAGAGCTCCTCCACATGGATCTCTTTGGGCCTCCCACTTTTGATAGTCTTGGGGGTAGGAAATATTGCTTGGTGATTGTGGATGATTACTCAAGATATACCTGGGTGTACTTCTTCAAGAAGAAGAGTGAGACCCAACAAACCGTCATCAACTTTGCAAATGAAGCTCAACGACAACATGAAGCAAAGATTTTGATGATCAGAAGTGACAATGGCACCGAGTTCAAGAACTACACCTTGGATGAGTTTCTTGGTGATGAGGGGATCAAACATCAGTATGCCGCCCCGTATACCCCTCAGCAAAACGGTGTTGCGGAGAGAAAGAACTGAACCTTAATAGATGCTGCAAGAACCATGATGGCTGAATTCAACTCTCCATACAACTTTTGGGCCGAAGCCATCAACACCGCTTGCCATGCGTCAAATCGTCTCTATCTCCGCAAAGGCTTGAACAAAACTCCGTATGAGATTCTTACCGGTAACAAGCCCAATCTCAAGTACTTCCGGGTGTTCGGGTGTAAGTGTTTCATTCTCAAGAAAGGTGTTCGTTTGTCTAAATTTGAATCTAGAGCTCATGAGGGCATATTTGTTGGTTATGCTACAAACTCTCATGCTTACCGTGTCCTCAACAAGTCCACTAGACTCATAGAGGAGACGAGTAACGTAGAGTTTGATGAAAATAACGGCTCCCAAGTGGAGCAAAGTGGTACTTGTGATGCAGGTGATGAAATTCCTCCTCAAGCCATAAGAAGAATGGGTGTTGGATATATCCTACCCGTTGAGGAACCCCTTGTGGCCGAAGGAGAAGGACAATGTTCCACTCAAGTGGAACCATCACCAACCCAAGACCCACACGCTTCCGAAGAACAAAATGAAGGCCCTCAGCCGGATGAACAAGTCCAAGTGCAAGATCAACCTCAAGTTGGTGAAGAACCTCCAATTGATGCACAAGGCCAAGTTCAGTCTCCTGAGCAAGATCAAGGTCAAGAGGAAGCTCAAGATCAAGATCTTGCTCATGATGACGCTCAAGATGATCAACTCAATGCTCCTCAGTTATCACTTGAAGAGCAATTAGAGCGTCGTGCTGCAAAAGTTGCCTCCAGGCTTGCTTTCAACGAGCATCACATCGAGAACATTTTAGGAAGCATCAAAAGGGGGGTAAGCACTCGTAGACAATTAGCAAACTATTGTGCTCATCAAGCTTTTGTCTCCTTTGTTGAACCTAAGAAGGTCTATGAGGCGCTCGAAGACCCTGACTGGCTCAATGCCATGCATGAAGAACTCAATAACTACGAGCGCAACAAAGTGTGGCGTCTGGTGCCAAGACCAAAGGAGAACCATAATGTCATTGGAACCAAATGGATCTTTAAGAACAAGCAAGATGCCCATGGCATTGTCATCCGCAACAAGGCACGTCTGGTGGCTCAAGGCTACTCCCAAGTCGAGGGTATCGACTACGGTGAAACCTTTGCCCCCGTTGCTCGTCTTGAATCCATTCGTTTGTTGCTTGCCTATGCTTCCCATCATAACTTTAAATTGCAACAAATGGATGTGAAAAGTGCATTTCTTAATGGTCCCATTAATGAGTTGGTGTATGTTAAACAACCCCCGGGGTTCGAGGCTCCTAAGTTCCCCAATCATGTGTATCAACTTGATAAGGCACTTTATGGCCTTAAACAAGCCCCACGAGCGTGGTATGAGCACCTTACCGAGTTGTTACAAGATCGTGGGTTTGAAATTGGGAAAATCGACCCCACTCTTTTTACTAAGAAGGTCAAAGGGGAGTTGTTTGTATGCCAACTATATGTTGATGATATTATCTTTGGTTCTCCTATCAAAGCTTTCAATGATAAGTTCGCTGCACTCATGACCACACATTTTGAGATGTCCATGATGGGAGAGTTGAAGTACTTCCTTGGATTTGAGATCAAACAACGAAGAGAAGGCATATTCATCAAACAATCCAAGTATACTCAAGACATGCTCAAGAGGTTCAACCTTAGTGATGTCAAGCCGGCTACCACTCCAATGCCAACCAAATGCCAACTTGACATTGATCCCAATGGTAAAGCGGTGGATCAAAAGGTATATCGCTCTATGATCGGATCTTTGCTTTACCTTTGTGCATCTAGACCGGATATTATGTTGAGTGTGGGAATTTGTGCACGGTTTCAAGCCTCACCTAAGGAAAGTCACTTTGTGGCTGTCAAGCGAATCTTTCGATATTTGGCTCATACCCCAAACTTTGGCTTATGGTACCCAAGAGGAGCAAATTTCAACCTTGTTGGTTTCTCTGATTCTGACTGGGCAGGAGACAAAGTGGATAGGAAGTCCACCTCGGGAGGGTGCCAATTTCTTGGTTGCTCTCTTGTTAGTTGGTCTTCCAAAAAGCAAAGTTGTGTATCTCTCTCGTCCACCGAAGCAGAATATGTGGCAGCTGGCAGTTGCTGTGCTCAACTCTTATGGATGAGGCAAACTTTAAAGGATTACGGTGTCACTTGTGACAAAGTGCCTCTTTGGTGTGACAATGAAAATGCCATCAAGATTTCTCTCAACCCGGTGCTACACTTCAAGACGAAGCATATTGAGATTCGGTATCACTTCATCCGGGATCACATAAGGCAAGGAGAAATCGAGCTTCACTACGTCAACACTCATGATAACCTTGCAGATATCTTCACGAAGCCTCCGGATGAAGCAAGATTTCGCGAGTTAAGGCATGAGCTAAATATCATTGATTTGAGCAATGTGGTTTGAATCTGTGCACACACTCCTCACACTCGACATAGCTATCTTGTCTAGATGTAGACATGGACTTAGGGGGAGTACTGTTCTCTCAATGAACTATTCCTCCCCCCATTATGCATAAACTAACCAAAACTTCTTCATTTGCCATACATAGTTGGCTTAAATGCTTCAAGTCGAGCTTTGATCATTGGCCCAAGGATAATTCTTCGCGGTGCCATATCTATAAAACTCAAACATAGGTGGCCTCGGCCACCGCCCTCTTGTGAGGAATTTGTGTTACTTGTTTTGCTTGTGCACATGGTGTTTTTACTCTCTCTAGTGCTTAAAGCCTCTTTCCTTTTTCGTGCATTTTCTTGGGGGAGCGGTACTACCGTGATTGGTTACGGTACTACCGCGGAGGACATACGGTACTACCGCACCTCCAGCACGGCAGTAATTTTTTACTGCCGCTGGTAGGGCGGTACTACCGCCCGGCGAGCGGTACTACCGCGATGAACGCGGTACTACCGCACATATCCGAACGTGTGGGGGTTATAAGCAGGCAGGGGGAGTTCCATCTCCCCCATACCCATTCACTCCTAACCCCCACGTTGTCCCTGTCTCTCTCTCTCTCAAGAACGCCGCCGGAGGACCTCGCCGGATCTCCTTCCTCGGCCACTCTTCTCGCTTTCCGACCGGTGGAATCGATCCCCACCACGTCCTCTTGCCATGGATGCAGGTTTCTCCCCTTTTCCCCTCTTCTTATTGCCTTGCCTGAGTTTTTAGGGTTAGGGGAGATGCTTAGTGTTCTTGTGTTCTTCGTGATCTTATCCATGGATGCTTAGGATGTGGGAGAGTGTTTGTGCACTAGAAATATGATTAGAGATGTTGCTACGAAGTTACTATGATCAGCCGTAGTACCGTGTGTCGATCTCGTTGGCAGTTTCTAGATCTGCTCTTCTCAGATCTATTTCGTGCGGTACTACGGCTGGAGAACCGCGGTACTACCGCACGATGTAATCCAGATCTGATCTGACCTGAGCGGTACTACCGCTGTCCTCAGCGGTACTACCGCTCGGGCGGAAGTAAAAATTTAGTACTGCTTGCCGAGCGGTACTACCGCGACCCAATGCAGTACTACCGCTCCGCATGCAGCACTAAGTTTTTAGTTCCGCCCCTTTGACGGAAGTAAAATATTACTACCGCAACGTATGCGGTACTACCGCATCCGTATGCGGTACTACCGCTTACGTTGCAGTACTAATATTTTAGTTCCGTCTCTTCTGGCGGAAGTAAAATATTACTACCGCAGTGTACGCGGTACTACCGCATCCACCTGCGGTACTAATTTTTTAGTTCCGCCTCTTCTGGCGGAAGTAAAATATTACTACCGCAGCGTATGCGGTACTACCGCATGTGACATGCGGTACTACCGCTTACCCTGCGGTACTAATTTTTTACTTCCGCAAGGGTCAGCAGTACTACCGCATGTATCATATTTTCTTCGTAGCATGATCTCTTTCCTATTTCTCCTGGTTTCTTGTGTCTTTCGAGGCTTTGGCATTGATTCTTCTTGTGTTTGTGTTGTTGTGGTCTTGTGTTTGTGTTTTTAGGTGGTGGCTCCGGTTTTGAGGGTCGTCGTACCAACCCTGTCCGCGACACCGGTTCCAAGCGCCTGCGTACCCCAAGTGATGTGCCAGAGGGCTCCAATCCCCAGCGCCGGTACAAGACTTCAGCCAACAAACGTAAGGAATCCTCAATGTCTATGGAGGAGATGCCTGCTGTTGAGTTCATGTCTCGAAGGAAGATCAACCCGTATGGAGAACCCCGTGAGCACTTTCCTGGAGATGATATCTTCTGGACCAAGCAGCAGTTTCACATCTATCATGAGGTGCTCAAGACCAAGGCCAATCTTTATGTGGATGCTCACTGGGTGGATGTGGAGCACATGAGGAAGGACAAGAACCGGGCATACTTTGCAGAAGCCCTTGATTTGATCGAGCAGTTGGGTCTGGAGCACATCATGACCTTCCAGAACGACTTTGACCCTGAGATTATTGCGTAGTTCTATGCCTCTGTCAATTTCCAAGCCAAGGAGGATCGCCCCATGACTTGGATGACCAATGGTCACAAGATGACCTCTACTTGGAAGGAGTTCATGGATCTTCTTCAGCTTCCTGATGAGGGTCTCCATACCCCAATTGGTTTTCGGCCTCACGCCAATCCTGAATCAGCAAACAAAGACAAACTGCTTCCATTTTATGAGGAAAAGACTCTTGCTAGTGGCAAAACGACTTGGGTGTTGAACCCCTTCTTGGACATCATGTATCGGATCTTTCGCAACACTCTGTTCCCTCGTGTTGGCGATAAGGACAAGGTCCATGCCTACCTGGTTGACATGCTACTGATGTGTCAAGAGGCTCGCTCAGCCCAGGCTGCACCACTTGACATTTCCCACATCATGTGGAATGAGCTCCGGTTTGCCATCTACTCTCGCAAGGTACCCATCTATGGTCCATATTTGTTTCTGTTGATCTCCAAGACTTGGGAGAAGTTGTACCCAGAGGAAGAGTTCGAGGCCGACTGCTACCGCCATGATCCCATCCGGCTTCGCGTCAAGACTCGATGGGCCAACACCACCACTCGTGCTCAGGCTGCTGCTGCTCAGATGGGAACTGAGGAGGAGCCTGTGGAGGAGACTGCTGATGTGCGCTCTGGCAGATTTGCCCCTTCTTCTTCCTCTGCAGTGGAGAAGCCGTCTTGGGCTAAAAGGCTTCAGCAGAAGATGAAGGCCCTCTTCTGCATGCAGGCCAAGGGGCAATACCGGGCTCATGTGACTGATAAGAAGACTCGCCAGCATGACAAGAAGATTCTGGCTCTCTATGGAGAGGAAGTTTCCAATGGATCTGAGGATAACATCACACCTGAGGCTACCTGGATGGCTCGCCAGGGATACAAGTGGTCAGAGTCTGAGGAGGAGTATCAGGAGGAGCCGCAGGGATCTGGTGATGAGTATCAGGAGGAGTAGCAGGGGTTTGATGATGAGTATGACGACTGAGCTTCTCCCGGGCTGCCACCCGTCTTAGTGTCCTCTTTTCCCCTTTGTGGTGTCTCGATGACAAAGGGGGAGAGTGATTTGCCGTCTTGTGCCTGTTTTTGTGTTTTTCGTTGAACTCTGGTTTATTTGCGTGTTTGTGTCGTGTGCGTGAGACTATCATATGGTGTAAGACATATGCCCCGTTATCGTTGAACTTATCATTATGTCTTTAATGTTTATCCAGTGCAGTTAGTGTTATATAGAGTATCTCGTGTGTAGATTATAGGGGAGCACTATACCTAGTATGTGTGTTGTGCAGTCCAAAGCACAATCGTGTGAAGGCACACATCCAGGGGGAGCTCACCTATACTCTAGGGCTTGTATTGCATACTCTATTATTTCTTCTCTGTGCAAATCTCGTGTTGTCATCAATACACCAAAAAGGGGGAGATTGTAAGGGCATATTTCTCCCTAAGTAGTTTTGGTGATTGATGACAATACATTTGCGGACTGATCGTGTGCTCTAAGTTCATACAGGTATATCTCCCTTACGGCACAAGACGGTTGTTTGCCCCTCGGATTCTATGAAGGACGGTGTTTTCTTTTTGCTCCCTGTCGGTGGCTTTGAGTAATAGGAAAGCCGTACTATTAAGAGGGGGTCCGCGTCGGAAAGGTTTGGGTAGAATCAACACGTACACATCCTTCTCCCACACCACCTTTCCTTGCTTCTCTGGAGGTCCAACCGGTTATTTTTCGTATATGCAGAACTGTGACTTCTTAACTGATCAACTGCCTGGCAAGCGGTAGTACCGCTCAACCAAGCGGTAGTACCGCGCAGTTACACGGTAGTACCGCCTGCCGACACGGTAGTACCGCTCCCACGGTAGTACCGCGTCCCCAGATCGGTAGTACCGTGTATCTGGCCCAGGCGCTGAGTCTAAGTACAGAAGTGGATGCGGAAGTAATTTTTTACTTCCGCATACAATGCGGTAGTACCGCTTATCTTAAGTGGTAGTACCGTGTCGCGTTTTGCTACTACCGTTTTCCCTGCGGATGTAGCCACAGATGTAATTTATTTCATCCATGGTTGTCAATCATGTCGCAATCTTTTGCCTATGCGGTAGTACCGCTTCCCAAGCGGTAGTACCGCTCAGCCAGCGGTAGTACCGCAACTCATGCGCGGTACTACCGCTCTCTGTGGGCTGAAAACTCCAATAACGGTTGGATTTGTCCCCCCACTATATATAGGGGGTCTTCTTCTCCAAGAAGACTTACCTCTTCCCCCACTACTCCATTGTTGCTCCAAAAGCTCCATTTCCGCCCGATCTCTCTCCCTAGCCAATCAAACTTGTTGATTTGCTCGGGATTGCTTGAGGAGGCATCGATCTACACTTCCACCAGGAGATATTTGATTCTCCCCACTAATCCCTTGCGGATCTTGTTACTCTTGGGTGTTTGAGCACCCTAGATGGTTGAGGTCACCTCGAAGCCATATTCCATTGTGGTGAAGCTTCGTGGTTTGTTGGGAGCCTCCAAGTTGTGGAGATAGCCCGAACCTTGTTTGTAAAGGTTCGGTTGCCGCCTTCAAGGGCACCACTAGTGGAATCACGGCACCTTGCATCGTGTGAGGGCGTGAGGAGAATACGGTGGCCCTAGTGGCTTCTTGGGGAGCATTGTGCCTCCACACCGCTCCAACGGAGACGTACTTCCCCTCAAAGGGAAGGAACTTCGGAAACACATCCTCATCTCCACCGGTTCCACTTGTGGCTATTTCTTACCTTTACTTTTGCATGCTTTACTTGTTCAACTCCTATAGCATGCATGTGTAGTTGTTGTCCTCCTATATCTTAGTTGTCATCCTAGTAGAATATCTAGACAACTTATTTTGTCGCTTAATTTTAAGTGGTTAAGAAAAGCTAAAAACTGTTAGTTGCCTATTCACCCCCCCCCCCTCTAGTCAACCATATCGATCCTTTCAGTAACAGTGATATGATAGTGATGATAGTGATAGTAAAAGTAAATAGCAAAAGTAGCGACTAGTGACCAGCAGGATTTAAAACATTGTAGGCTAGGGAGATGGATGGTTGGGCGCTGCATGGATGAGATATATCATGATTCTAACTTGGGTCACGGCACACGGAAAAGTAATGATCATCTAGGCAAATATCAAACATTAGGCATGTATCCCGTAGGTAGTTTTGCGTGCTTGCAATAAGAACTTGCACAACATCTTTTGTCCTACCATCCCGCTACGAACGGGGCCAAAAGGAACTTATGGAGATTAAGGTGCTCCTGTCAGAGAGCACCGGAACAAAGCAATAAACTCAATGGATACATGTAATCCTCAAACTACGGACCATCCCCTTTGGTGTCCCAAGCTGTCACTTTTGGGATCGCCGGTTCCGAACCGTAATAGGTGCTAACAACTCATAGGTAGGATCAAGAACACAAATATATTCATGCAAACACATATGGTTCAGATCTAAAATCATGGCACTCGGGCCCTAAGTGACAAGCATTAAGAATAACAAGTTGAAGCAAAGATGATAAACACCATAGTAGATGATAGGCAACATGCCCCCAACGATCTGACAAACTATTACATGATCTAACTCATCCAATCCCTACCATCCCCTTCGCCTACAGCAGGGGATTACTCACACATGGAAGGAGAAGTCATGGAGGGATGATGGAGTGGTGATGATGATGACGATGGCGACGATCTCCCCTCTCCGGAGGCCAATTCAGCCTCCAGATTAGCCCTCCCGAAGAACAGAGGGTGGCGGCGGATCCGCGACGAAAACTGGGAAAAAGAACTTCTGATCTGGGATTTCTCCGTCACGGGCTAAAATACGAGTCAAACTAGGGCACCAGGTGAGGTGGGGCCCACCCAGGCGACCCCCCGGCGCGGCCAGGGGGTGGGCCGCGCCACCAGGGCGCCTGGGCCCCCCTGGCCCCCCTCTGGCCCCTCTTCTGGCTCCGGGTTCCTTCGGGTGCATGGATTTTCTGTGATTTTTCGTGGATTTTTCTGAGATACCTAAAAATCCGTTTTCCTGCACACAATAAAACCATACAGGCAGCTCTGCTGAAAACAGCGTCAGTCCGGGTTAGTTTAATTCAAATCATGCAAGAATGAGGTCAAAACAATATCAAAAGTGTTTGGAAAAGTAGATACGTTTGAGACGTATCACTATTCCAGGCTGCCGACCCGGAACCTAACCCAAGACTGAAGAAGCAGAAGAAGAAAGAACTCCAACAACAAAGGACACCGCTCTCGCGTCAAGTCATCGGAAACCTGCACCTGCAACTGTTGGTGTAGTATCTGTGAGCCACGAGGACTCAGCAATCCCATAACCATGGGTAACAAGACTAGCAAAGCTCAACTGGGTAGGAAGAGGTAAAGTGGTGAGGTTGCAGCAGCGGCTAAGCAAAAATATGGTGGCTAACTTACGAGTACAAGAATAAGATGAGCATCTACGCAAACGGTCGCAAACTAGTAATGATCGCTAAAGATCCTGAACTACCTACGAGTCAAACATAACCCCACCGTGTTCTCTTCTCAAAGTGAAAAGAGACAGTCACGGTTACTCACACAGTTGTGTGTTTTACTTCGGATCCTCTGTCAAGTTTTCTACAACCGGACATTAACAAATTCCAATCTGCCACGTAACCGCGGGCACGACTTTCGAAAGATCATAACCCTGCAGGGGTGTCCCAACTTAGCCCATCACAAGCTCTCACGATCAGCAGAAGTTATAATAGTATTACCCCTTATCTTAAGGACAATCCGATCAGGCTCGGTATCCCGGTGCACAAGACATTTCGACAATGGTAAAACAAGTCCAGCAAGACCTCCCGGCGTGCCGACACCCTGATAGTAGCCGCGCGTATCTCGTCTCAGGCCACGTCCGGATGAGCTATGGTTACAGCGACCAGATACCCCAAGTTTCCAAGGGGCGGCGCCGCAAGCTGCTCTATTCGCACTGCCCCCCTGTATGTAGAAAGAATCCACGGGTAGCGCTAACTCCCGATGCAATTAATTAATTAATTGAGTTTTTATTATGTTGCAATAAAACCAATGTTGGGCCTTGCTGGAGGAGTTTTATTCAAAGACGAAGTGTCAAGGGGTCCCCATATACCCAACCGTGTAAGGAACGCAAAATCAAGGAACATAATGCCGGTTTATCGGCTCCTAAAGCGGCATGAGTGGAACAAATCACCGAGCAAAAGGCCAAGCCTTCCACCCATGCCCAGTATATAGGTGTGTTAATATATATAGACATATTGTGATATTCCAACAACAAGTTCCAACATGGAACGATCTTCATCTTCACCTGCAACTAACAACGCTATAAGAGGGGCTGAGCAAGCAGGTAACATATCCAAACAACGGTTTGCTAGGAAGGTGTCAAAGGTTAGAGGTTTCATGGCAACAAGGAGAGGGGCTGACAATAAAGATGGGTAGCGCGACATATGACGATAGCATCGAGACAACTAAGCATGGCAATGGTAGTAAAGGTATCCAAGGTGATGGTCATCTTGCCTGAGATCCCGTAAGGAAGAAGAACGGTTCCGTAAAGAAGACGAAGAAGAAGCCTTGAAGACGAACCACATGTAGACGAACGAATCCTCACGATCGCAACGGAACAAGCACTAACGAGAAGAAGCAAGCAATACGGTAAAGACACAACACAAGAACATGACAATATGCTCAACCAAGTATGATGCAAGACAAGTCTATATATGATGCAATACATGGCAAGGGATGAAGCACACAAGAACATCATCACCCAACAAGTTTAAATGAGGCCGGAAACTACATATAACAAATCCGGTAAGTCCTCATATGCACATTTTGAAATTAGTCCAGAACTGAACAAACCTTATGTTAAAGTTGTTAAACAGCAGGTTAACATGCACCATGATGATCTACACGAAATTCTAGTCAAGTTTCATATAAAGTTTGTTTAATTCGGAGCTACGGCCTACAAGATATGAGCAAAACAAGTCAAACATGTCAACGGTGCAAGATGCACCCAAACATCAAGCAAACACCCTCCAAACATGAAAACAGCATGATATTATGATTCTACATGCAAAAACACACAAGTTTCATATAAGACACGCTCAAAACGGAGCAACGGGCTAAAAGATACGAGCAAAACAAGTTACAATGCAATGCTGAAGTTAACAGCCACATAGCAACTTTGGAGCAAGGTAATTATATGCTACATCACTCAAACATGATAACAAGAAGCATGGATATGAAATAGACATGATACTTAACAAGCATGAACTTATAACACAATCAAAAGCTTGTTGGAACATAGTTAACCAAGCATGGCAAGTTGCAATAAAATTATCCAGACTTGGCCAAAATCTGGGAAGGCAAAAACATCATCACGATGCTGTCGTCGGAGGCACAAAACAAAAAGCATATCAACTCTAATAAGAACATAAAGATCATGAGCATGAAATAGACATATCATACAGCAAACAACTCCATTGGAGCATCTCCATAGGAGGCATGGATCAATAACAACAAGCTCCACCAAATTGAACATGCTGATAAAAACCTGACAAGTATAATTTATAGCAACTTGAGAGCAAGAAATAAATAAGCTACAGCAGGTCATATGAGCAAGTAAGGGCATGAATGGATAGATAATAACATGGACAACAAGACATGATCAATGGCCACTTCAAAACAAGCATGGATTTGAGTGGGGCATCAAGCAAACATAGCATCAGGTTATAATAGATTCCAGACTTAGCAGTTTTTTCACTAATTATAAAACAGCAGCAACAACAACATGGCATGTTTACAAGCTTGTTTAAGTCACCTCAAGGCATATCATGGAAAGATGATTGCACCACAGCAAAGACCATATGATTGTGCTTCTAAAACATATAGACATGTGGCATGAAGACAAACACATCAATAGTAAAGAGCAAGTGAAATCAGCATCTCATAACAAGTTTCAGCACTTAACAGCCATATAACTCAAACAAGCATGCTACAGCAACCATCATGTAGTACACTTCATAATGAACATTTTGACATATCATATGCTCCATTTGGATAAACATGCACCAAGTTATCATATCTCAAACATGGCATCAAATTAACAAGTAACAGCAGTTTATAACAAGTAGCACTCTTGCAACGATGATTAGGGCATCAAGATGAACTCAAACAAGCATGGCACAATGGAACAAAGTGAAGAGCGTATCACCACGATCATTTTGACATATCATTCACTCAATTTGGACATACACACAAAAAGTTACAGCCTCACAAAGTATGCATCAGATTATGAAGTTTTGGGGATTTAGAGAGAAAAAGCAACCTCGGGGAAATGGACATTGTCCGGTCGGCATGGACATGTCCATCGGTGCGGCCTCTCGGGCCCACCTGGCAGAGGCACAGAGAGGAGGAGGGTCGGACATGTCCGTCGCAACCGGACATGTCCGGGCATCCAAAGGGAGCTCGGGGCTGGCGTTGACGAAGACGAGGCCGCCGGCAAGGGACGTCGGCGGCGGGGTTCGATCCGGCCCGGACCTCGCCGGATCCGGGCGCGGCGGCGACGGGGACTCGGGATCCGGCCGGGGGAGGAGCTCCGGCGAGCTGAGGCCGGCGGTGGAGCTCGGAGGAGCCACGGCCAGGCGCGGTGGCGACGTCCGCGAAGGCACGGGCGTCGAGCGCCGCGGAGGAGCGACGGGGCAGCGGGGCTGGTGCCGGAGGGGTCGACGGCGGCGGGGATCAACGCGGCGGCGACGGGGTCCCGACGGGAGGCGGAGGGAGCGGGAGGAGCGAGGATGCGTGCGAGGGCGCGGACGCCTGCGGGGCCGACGGCGGAGGCACGGGCCTGGATCGGCCCAGGGTGGGTCCGATCTGGGCCAGGAGGGCTGGCGGCGGGGGAAGACGGCTCGGCGACGTGGCGCCCTCCCGTTGGCTGCGGCCGGCTGGAGCGGCGGCGCTAGCCAATAGGGCGCTGCCACATGGCGACATTGAGGTGGCCGGCGGCGAATTTGAGGTGGGGGAGAGGAGAGAGCTGCGAGACAGAGGTCTAGGGGTAGGTTTAGGCCAAAAATAGCAAGGAGAGGGGGATTAAATAGGCAAGGGGTCTAGGGATTAGGGTTTGGGGGTGTTTTGGGGCAGATCGGAGCCCTCCGATCGCGATCCAACGGCACTGGAGCGGAGGGGGGTCTAGGCAGGCCTAGGTGGGCTGTGAAGAGGGGTGTGGGCTGAGGTGAGAGGAGAGGAGAGAGGCCCGCGGAGGTTTTCGAAGACCGAAAACATCTGACGTTTTGACCGGCGACTAGTGCCGCTATATATATCCGTTGGGCTATCAAACGAGCTCCGAATGCCATGAAATTTGACAAGCGGTCTACCTATGCTATAATAAGACCACACCCCAAGTTTCAACCCATTCCAAGAATTTTTTTGGCCACTCACAAAATAAATATTCGGAGGCGCCGCGGGCGCGTGCAAGTGTGTCTGGGCTCAGAACGGACAACGGAAAGGACGAAGGGGTTCGGCCGGATGCAAGTTTTGAAAACATGCTGATGCAACACACAAGCAGATGACATGGCAAAGGCAACGAATAACTGGCTGACACCTGGCGCACCGGTCTCAGGGTGTCACATGCAGCACCTTGCCCGACCGATGAATAATCCAAGGAGCACAGATCTGGATAAAATGGGGAGGATACAACGGTCCCCAGCCATGGCCCTTGCCCGACCCTCCCAGTCATCCAAGAAGAACGGCAACGAGCTCCTACCTAGGCGGGGTCGTGCCCACCCGAGGCACCGGCAGCGGCTGGGAGGGGATCCCACGCACCCTGCGCCCCTCCCAACCCCCAGGGTTGCCGCCACCCCTAGGAGCTGCACCTCCATGGCTACCCAGGCCGACCCAATCCCGTCCCCGATCCAATCTGACTACAGGGTGAACCCCACGAGAGGGGCGAGGAAAGCGCGATGGAGACACCACGAGAAGGGAGGAAGGGGTAGAGGAAGACCCACCGCCGCTGCGGGAAGGCCGGCGGCCTCCGGCGACAGCGGCGAAGAGGAGGGCGCCGCGAGAAGGGTCTGGCGTCGGGGAAAACCTAGCCCCCCCTAAGTCGCCAGGGAGGGGCGACGCGCGGGTTGGGAATACCTTTCCGTGTGAGTACTGGTATGGATACATGGGACTCAGCTCCTCTGATGTACTGTGGGGTGCAGTTGGCTCACTGACACCTGCTCCTGGGCCCACATGTCAATGGCCCAACTGCTCCATGCAGTACGCCAGAGGAGCCTCGTCCGGATACATATCCATGTCTTGGAACGCGTTTACAACAATCTGGCCAAAAGGATGTTACTGCGATGCAAGCAACATGCTTAAGATGAGTAAGTTGTAGATTGTTAAACGGTATTACTTGATATCTCCTGACATGAAGTTCTATCCAGTAGTCATACCAGGCAGATTCTGTTAGAGCAACTCCAATGGGGCGACCCATTTCGTCCGCCGCCGTCCGTTTGGGTCGGCGCGGACAAAAGAGGAGGCCCAACGCGTGGACGCAAACCCAAATCGAGTCCGCTTCACCTCCGCGCCGACACATTTGCGGCCCAAATTTGAGACTGAAATGCGTTGGCGTGGACGCGGAACGGACGCCATGCGCGCGTTCTCGGTGTCCGCCGTGTCCCCACCTGGCGGCCGTCCAACTACCCGCTGCCCACGCGGTCAGCTTAATTTATGACCTCAGGCCCACGCGTCAACGACGGCGGTCGTCCTTTTTTAAGCGGACCGTGCGGCGGGGTCGTCCTCATCCGCTTCCCGTCCCTATCTAGCCACACTCGCTCCCCCGTCGCCGGCAAACCCTAGCCACCCTAGCTACGCCCAGCCACCCTAGATGGGGCTCTTCTCCTGCGGCGGCAGCAGCAAGGCCAAATGGAAGTCGCCTGCCATTCCTTTCCCCCAGGAGTTTGCCCCTCCTCCGCCGGCATAGGCAACGCGTGAACGTGTCGATGCACCAGGCGGAGTGGCAGTGGCAGAACTGTGTGCCTCTGCCGTACCGCGATGCCACCCTGCCGCACGACTGGCACTTGGATCCGGAGAGGATCCCAGTGCCGGTGGCGCCGCGGTCGGCGAGGGCGCACGTGGAGGAGGTGCGGCGCCGACGGGCGCTCCTAACACCGGAGCAGCGCCACGACCCCGCCTACGCAGCGGACTAGCCCAACTGGGCACGTTGGTTCGCCTTCGAGCACGAGGAAGCGAGGCGACGCGGCGTCCACGAGGTAGACTGCACCGTGCCATCCCCCCCGCTCGTCATCCGCGAGGAGGACCAGGAGGCGAAGGCCGCCTAACGGGAGGCCCTTGCGGCCGTCTACCTGGAGAGCGAGGAGGACGAGCGGCGCAGGGCGGCGGCGGCCAAGGAAGAGGACGCGGCGTACGAGGCGGCCAAGGCGGGGGCCATGGCCCTCTCCACGGCGGGCTACTGCGTCGTACCACTGGTGACTCCGACGTACCCTCCTGCGCCGGCAGAGCCTGTGAAAGCCGAGTCGAAGCCATCCCCCATCGAGCGCTACTCCTAGACGGGAGTAGTGCGCGAGTGGGTCAGCGGGCCACCGGTCTGGCTTGAGGCAACGCCGGCACAGGAGGCGGCGTACCTCGAGCATTGGCGCCAGCGACGACTGGCTGAGGAGCATCGCGAAGGCGAGTACCTCGAGATGCTCGAGCGTGACGCTGAGGAGGAGGCGCGCGAGGCCGAGGAGGAGGCGTGGCAGACCGCAGCGGCACAGGCGGCTGCACAGCCTGTGCCAGCAAAGCCCGCGCCGGACATGAACGCCCTCTGGAACAAGGCGTTCCCCTGGGCCGGCCCGGCGCCGACGCTCATCGACCTCACGGACCTCGAGGAGGACGACGACGACGCCTAAGGCAGCCCACTGCCTCGTAGTTTTTTTATTATTATTTTTTTAAATGTAAATGTGGACTCGTGGACTCTCCCGGCCTTCGTCGCCGGCTTTAATGTTTAATTAATGTTGTTTTTACTTTAAATATGCATGCATTCTTTTTTTTTTCTAGCACCGTTAAAATGGGTTGGGCCAGCGTTGGGGGCACACGCTGATCCAAACGCGGAAGCGGATGTCCGTGTCCGCTTTGCCGACCCAAACAGATAAAAAGCGGACAAAATCGGCGTCCGTTTGAGTCGGCCCGTTGGAGTTGCTCTTATGTATATGAACCAAGATGCAGATATGCATCTATGCCCGTGGAACTAGATCAATGCTACACGTACAAACGTTTACAGGCTTTTACAAAGTGGGTTAATCTTGATTGGTCAATGGATGAGCGGGGCGGCCCACCCTCCTTAAAATCAGGGGGGAGGAGGTTTGTGATTGGTTGTTAGATAGAAAGAGCGTGTAAAAGCTTGTAAATCTTTGTATGTCTAGCATTTTTGGTGGAACTAAGTAGGATATGATTGGTATTTGCAAGATGACTAAGCTGCAGATTGTTAAACAGTATTACTCCCTTATAGTGATCTAAACGCTCTTATATTAGTTTACAAAGCGAGTACTTGATATCTCTCCCGCCTTCTCTCTTGCTCCCCAAATCTTTTTCATGTTCCTCTCCATCTCCACCGGTTGGTCGCTGCCTACCAGTTTAGCACTCGGATCAATCATACTCTCTCCTCACCGCTGAACCAACTAAATCTATATTGCTGCCCATTACAAAAATGTTAAGTTTCTACAGTAAGCGCAGATATACTCTAATTCTGTATATTGTTACCATGCGCGGTACCAATCTGAGATCCTAGTGCTAAACTGGTATTGAGCTCAAGTAGCTATGCTCGTACACTGAACCCTGAACATTACACTATGTTTATGGATACTGAACTGCACTGAACCAGAGTGCTCTTTTCCCCAGAAACTTTATTCAAAAGAATCCAAATTTCTGCTGATTTCTGTGAGTACCGATATACTCTTATTTACAATTAGTAAAAAGGTAGCGACATGTCAAATCGAGCCAAAAGCAAAATGCGTTCAATTTTTCCGTCAAAATTCTTAAAAAATGATTGAATTTCGTTCAAATCCAGAAAACAAAACTTAAGAACCCTGGGCTGAAAACAGGTTATATCGCAAATGACATTAGTGTTTATAATCATATCTGTAACCTGAATATGGCTCTTATTGCTTACACTGAAGCTGCAGTTGTTCGACCATTAGGAAAAGAGATCAATTACTTGTTGGTTCTCGCCTCTTTATCCACCACAATTTTCTTTTTCTTTTTTTTTAGAAAAGGAGGAAGACCCCCGGCCTCTGCATCTGGATGATGCATACGGCCATTTTATTAATTATTGACACAAGGCCTTACAAAGTCATACAACAGTAAGACTAAAGCCACCGTCTAAGCAACATCTGTCGCTACTCCTATCCAAATGATGAAGGGGCGCAGATAGTCTGGGTCTACTACCCAATAGACTTCGCAGCCAAACCTAACATCTAAGACCTGAGGCCCCAACCAGGACGCCTGCCGGGTATGGTCACCCACCAGTCCGGCGTGCTCCTCAACCAGGACGCCTGCCGGGTATGAGGCCGCCGCAGCCACCTGCCATCAATCCATCTTCAGAGCTGTACTGCTGCATTAACCTTGCCCGGTCTCGCTGCCGTCGACGCCACCATGGCGCCAGACAACTCCACCACCCTGCGCTCGTCCATCCATCCGCATCCATCATCGATATGCAGCTGCACCATGCCGCCAATATCATCGTCGTCAATGTGGTAGATACAACGCCGCACCACCTGGCAACCTCCACACCATCGCCACTGCTGGAGGTACTCGGAGCCCACCATCCATATGATCTCTCCCCCGAACAGCAGGTCCTCCCAAGACGGCGCCTCCATGGAGGATACGGCGCGTAGGACGCCGCCGCCGCCCAATCCAGAATGAATTTTGGACTTTCGCCCGGGAGGGGTTCGGAGATGGATAGGAGAGACCTCGGCTTCGCCTCCATGGAGGATAACGGCGTCGAGTGACGTCGCCGATGCCGGGCCGGCCTAGCCGACCAAAGTTTCCTCCGGTCCCCATCCTATGCCACCAATCCTCCGCCTGCTCCGGATCTGGCGACGAGCCACGGTCCAAAACCTGCGAAGATGCAAGATCCATGGGGCTCGACCCACCGGAAAGGAGAATCGAGAAGAACCCCTATGCTGCAAAATAAACAACATGAGATCAATCTTTCATGCTGACAGTGAGCAAATCATTGGATTGATCAAACTTGTCCTGAATCAAAAAAATATCATTGAAACCACAAAGTAAAACCTTGGAATTTTATATGAAGATAAATAAAAATCAAAAACACAAAGTTTAACCAATTTAACACATCACAAACTATGCATCCATGCATCCATCCTACGAAAATATGTCTAGATCAAAGCCTGAAGCAAGTATCTGCACCTAAGCATGATCATTCCAATCAACTCTCCACATATCAATCAGAGAATAATTTGGACGGAGTAAAAAGGGGGCTATGCCTCACCAGTGGGAGCAGCTTGCGGCGATGTGAGCGACGTACTGTCCGGACAAGGGCGACCACCGGATGCCCGTACTAAAAATGACGACACGTGGAGAAACCTTTAGATTTTATCATAAGTCCTTGAGCAATTGTCTGAAACAAAACGTGCACAAAAATAAAACTAAAGTTGACGATCCCAAGAATATGGTGGGTACATCATACTTAAATCAGAATGCATCAGATTCTTGTGGTTAAAAAAGGTAATAATGTAGATGAGATTTTGAACTAATGGTCATTTTTGCTATCTCAGGTAACTTCGGAGCAGAGTAAAGATTGTAATAGTTTACTAAGCAGGAGCTAAATTCTCATGTGAGCAGAGATTTCCTACTACATAAAACGCATGTGCTAATCAAAATCATATGCTGCCATAGATAAGATCTTTAGAGCATGCCAAATCAAATAATTATTGGACTGACTCAGTAGGCCTGAATCTTGCCTTGTACTGTAGTAATAAACCTTGCAATTCCATAACACTTAGGGGGAAGACCATTGTTATGCATTGTGATTTAAGTTAAGGTTGTAACATTCGTAACTGTATTCTCTAATTCAATGCCATCCAATAAGGAAACTGAAAGAAGCTGCATTCCTGTGCAAAAATGCTCAGATGTACAATCAGGCAAGCTTTGCCTTTTCCGCCACAGATGCCACTGTATATGTTAGTATATATTCAACTCCTCCCAATTTTCAAAGAGTACAAAGTCAGCATACTTTTTTTTGGAAAATGTCAACATGCATGCGTACCTAGTTATAGGATAGTGACAGAAAGAACATCTGAACCGAGGTCAGTTTTTATTGTTTCATGGTTTCGAATCTACTCTAAAACATGTTGAAGAAAGCTAGATGATATTGCATATTGTCGGTAAAAAATATCCAACTACTGAAAGGAAAATGATGGCGTATTTGAAAGGGACTAACACAGAAACATTGGAGATATCATATAAATCATGTATTTTCCAAACCTTGACATTTTGGTTCTTATCACAACCTCTAAACGTATGGCAGCATAAAATATATCTGTGACCTCGGGAAAAATGGTTTTCGATTCGGTCACATACTCCGCTAGGAACTAACCATTAAACTTCCAAATATGTAGAGCAACTCATCCTTTATATCGATCTGATACTGAAGAAAGCTAGTTCTGCTGAAAATTAATTTCCTTGATACCTGCAGCAGAATACTTATCAACACAAGGGGTTGGCATCATATAAGAAAGCTAACATGATAAGATCACGGGATTACCTGAGGAAAAATGCAGAGATATTTTTTCCTCTTCGTGCTTCTCTGCAACTTCCTTACTTTGTTGCTGGATCAAAGTAAGGCAACCTACAGTTAGAAAAAGGGTGAATAAAGATCATGATTGCTTGCCAGTTAATCAGGCAAAGATGGTCCAATATTAAACAAAGATACAAAACAGCAACCACGGTGAAAACCATTCTGTGAAATATATGATAACCTCATAAATCTTTGAGGTACAACAAAAAATAGAATGATGAATTAGAGGAAAATGCACCATCTTCTATTTTTTAGTACTTCAGGAACGACAAATAGTATAATATGAAATCTGTAATATGAACCAGACCAGCAACTTCCTTGAATCTAACATGATTATATCATTTCATAATATGGGCTTGCACACAAGAATCAAATGGGAGCATGTTAGGCCGTTTCTTCTAGCTAGTTATGATATTGACATGGTGTATTGACAAAACTATGATGGAAAATATCATCATGATTGCAAAGTACAGGTACAGAACAAACTATAGAAAGGGAGACCAGAGAGCAGTAGAAAAAATCAGTCGTACACCCTAACCAAAGTCTTTCCCAGCCTGTTCTGTCTTCCCTTCCTCCTGAAGCCTCACATAATCAGTGTCAGATCTATTCTTTTCTTGTTCCTCACTGAAGAGCAAAAACACTATATGCCTGTTAAGGAGCATAGTCAAGAATGGGTCCTGTTAAAACATGTTCTTAGCTTATAGCACTGTATCAGAAACAAAGCAGATCCTGTTAAACAGAACTAAGCCATCTCAATGCTGCCATTCTGGGATAGTCAGATGTATCCCTTCAACTTTGTAATCTTCCTAATGCCCTTTAAATTTCCAGCAAAAATAAAACCATGTGAGTTGACTGAATAAATATGCTACCCAAACAGCACAAGAAATTTTTGCTAGACTCAAGTACACCTGAAATCACTGAGACTACAACGAAACTATACTGGTATATTGTGCTGAATGCCGTGCAAATCATACCCTCCTGCTCCCTCTACCGCAGCCACAGTACGAAGCAGTTTCAACATATTTCCATGCCCGTCTGGATTGAGGACGAATCAGGAGATCGCCTAGCAATGGCAGAGATGCTATAAGCCTGCAAAGGGAGTGGCTTGAAAGCTGTGCTATAATTCAGAGTACCACACAGTCCTAGGAACTGGAGAAGCAGATCTCAGCTCCAAATAGTATAATTTCTGAAAATAGGCTACTGCAAAGTTCTCAGATTCCAATTCAGTATGCTACAGCTTTAATCGATATACGAATTCAATTTGAGGTTTCGGTTTCTTTTCTTTCAGCAGCTCATTTCCTATCACCAGGAACAAGGAACTGAAACTAACCAATCTAGTCCAATGAATCGTTGGACAATGAAATGAAAAGTATAATCCATCATATAATCGGTAGCTATCTAAACTCCTTCCGGAGAGAGTATCTGCCGGCCTTCAGTACAGGTACAGCAGCGGCCAGCCCGTTCTTCACGGCCGACCCCTCGTGCGGCTGCCGGAGCAGGGCCTGCTGCCACTGGGCAACCGCGGACTCCACGGCGAAGAGGTTGGTGATGTCCCTGAGCGGCACCCGCCTCCGCGACCTCCCGAGCCGCTTCAGCTTGCAGCTCCTGGCAACTACGCCATGAGGACGGGCGACGCCGGCCGCCGGAGCGGTCGCTGGCCGCAAATTCTCCTTGTCGGCGCGGTCAACTGCCATCTCGAAGAAGAGCTGCCGCACTCGGGACTGGGGCTCGGTCGCGATGTACTAGGCGGCGAGGTGAGTCGGTTGGAGCTTGGGATGGGACTGGAAGGATCTTCCATGGGTATTTGTAACGAAGGTGAGAGGGAAGAAGAGAGGGAGGAGGATGAAAAGATTTGAGTTTCGGGGGAAAATTTCCGCCGGAGAGGAGCGGGTGGGAGCGGACAGATCTGTGTTTCCTGCCTTTTTTGGCCGGGAGGCTGCGAGAGCCAGGCGAATCTTGAAATTTTTCGCGAAATGTTTGGAGGAGATCGGGATTCGGGGCGGGGAGGGAGATGGGGGCAGGAGCGCGCTGTACATTGGTGTGGGACAGTGGGAGGGAGATTCGAATTTTTCTTTTCCAGAGTTTTTTTTTTGAGACATTTTTTTCCTTCAGAGTTTGTGAATGGGCTGTGTTCGCCCTATTCGCACGGACGGTGTGTGGGCAATCCCAACTGCTATTCCACGCCTTAAAGACCGGTTAGGTTACATTTTGCGGCCCATGTAGATTCTTTTCACCGGTTTCCTCATTTTGTTTACTTTTTCGTTTTCTTACTTTCTTCCTTTTTCGTTTGATTTTATTATTATTTCTTATTATTTTTACGGTTTTCATTCATGAACTTTTCCCGGTTGCGTGAACTTTTATCAAATTCGAAATTATTTTCATTTTTTGTGAACCTTTTTATTTCAAATCTGTCAACTTTTCCCAAATTTCGTGAACTTTTTCTAAATCGTAGTTGTGAACTTTTCCATATTAGTTACCTTTTTTTTCATTTTTGCAAACTCTTCCAAGTGGATGCTATTCAAATTCATGATCTTTCCTCCAATTTGTTATTTTCCCAAAGTTTATGCACTTTTTCAAATGAGCTGTTCCCGAGCAGTCATGACCAAGAGGAAGAGACGCCTCTTAGTTTTTGTGGCTTTAACTTGGACGCTTTGGATGACGCGTAATAAGATAGTGATTGAATGGGTCTTCCTTAGACATGCATGCGATTTATTCTTCAAATTTCTTGCGTTCTTGCGGCATTGGTGCCCGTTGTCTAGGCAGCGGGGCCTGGGACAGATGTTGGATGTGCTTCTTTTCACCGCTCGGCGCCTCCTTCGATGCAGAGTCCCCGATGAGTGGCCACTTGGTGGTCTTTTTTCCCTTTCTTTTGTGCATACTTTGGGTGTGCTTGTGTCGATGCCCCCAGCAGACTTGTTTATCTCGGTGATCTCATATTTGATGTATGACCTTGATGGTTGTTTTATTTATAAAGCGGGGTGAAAGCATATTTCATGGAGTCCCCTCCTAGATCTGACGTCAGATTGGTATTGGCGTCCTTAAATAAATAGATGCTTCTATGACTTTGCTATTTGTCGGCGTATATTTTGCGTGCGTGTGTTTGTGTTGGCTGTGTGCATTCTAACTATGCAGAACCCGGGTGTGTGCTCTTTGAATTTATATCCTCTTGATGCAATTTTTGAGTCAATAAAATCCACACTCTGTCAGAAAAATAGAGGCTTCTAATTGATTACCTTCGGACAGGATTAGAAGATAGGAATAGGAAGGTAGGCAAGCTGTCTAAGTTAGCAAGTTAACCTGACCACCCCAGAAAAACCAAAGCAAGTTGGTATAGGTACAAAACACTAATAAGGGTGGGAGCGTGTGCCTCCGTCACTGATGTTGTTTTTAACGATAAATATGTTTCTCCTTTGCAGGTTATTTTCCGTTGTACGCACTCGCTTCGTACGTGGTGTATGCTACAACGAGCGGAGTATCAACCGCTGTTCAAGGCGGTGTGTACGCGGTTGGAGCAGGTGGCTACAGTGGTTTTTACCCAACATGGGTGGCAGCATAATCTCCGTATCGGTCCATCATATCTTTCGACGTAAGCATAGTGTCGGTCTATAGACTCTACTGTTGCCGAATTGTCGGTCTTTTATCTTTCAGTTTATCAGACTACTGGTGTTTGGCTGTGTGCATCCTAGTCATGCATAGGCCGGGTGATACTCTTAATGCTTTGTATCACTTTGATGCTACATTTTGAGATAATAAAAACGCACTTTATCGAAAAAATATGTGCACCCTCACGTACACTTTGTCTTTTGGCTCAGTTCTAATCTAGAACTTAGTCTCAACGAAAAGAAGTTAGACAAAAGAAGTAAAAATCTTTGTCGACATACAAATTTTAAGGCCTTTATTGGTTCATATGATAGAAAAATCATAGAAATTAAAATGATGTTTTGAGGCAAACAACATGACTCTATTGCGTATTTTTATTGATTTTGGCATAAAAAGCACAAAGTCTTATAGTACTAAATCAAAAGAAAGAAGTAGAAAGAATAAAAGAATACAACAACAAAAGAAACAAAGAAAGAAAAACAAACTATGCAACAACAAAAAACTATACAAGTAGGCTATCAGCGAAACAAATGGACCCAATCAGGAATAGCAGCAAAAGACTTCCTGGTGGCCCTGTGGACTAGCAACAAAAGAAACAAAATGAAATGATTTGGTTCATGGAATGTGGTTTTTTTTTTTTTTGCATTAATGCTAAGCTAATGTTTTTTTTAAACCTGGAAAGATATGAACCAATCCTATACGGACTAGGCGTCCATTCCTCCAAACCTAAAAGGCTTATTTTTTTCTAGAGCAATCCTATCCTATAGAATCCCAAATTTTATGCACTTTTTCAAATGAGTTGTTCCCGAGTCTGAAACCCACATCCTCTTCTCTTGCACATCGGCTCGCGCGCTTTGGAGTTTTGTCTCGGAGGCACTCAGGCCTGATTGGGAGGCTTGGGAACTTGTCGGATTCCTTCACGCCAGAGCAGTCCATGCCAAGAGGAAGAGACGCCTCTTAGTTTTTGTGGCTTTAACTTGGACGCTTTGGATGACGCGTAATAAGATAATGATTGAGCGGGTCTTCCTTAGACACGCCTCTAATTTATTCTTCACATTTCTTGCGTTCTTGCAACAATGGCGCCCGTTCGCTAGGCAGCGGGACCCTGGGACATATGTTGGATGTGCTTCTTGTCACCGCTCGGCGCCTCCTTCAATGCGGAGTCCCCGATGAGTGGCCACTTGATGGTCTTTTTCCCCTTTCTTTTGTGCATTCTTTGGGTGTGCTTGTGCCGATGCCCCCAGCAGACTTGTTTATCTCGGTGATCTCGTATTTGATGTATGACCTTGATGGTTGTTTTATTTATAAAGCGGTGTGAAAGCATATTTCATGGAGTCCCCTCCTAGATCTGACGTTAGATTGGTATTGGCATCCTTAAATAAACAGAGGCTTCTATGACTTCGCTATTTGTCGGCGTGTGTTTTGCGTGCGTGTGTTGGTGTTGGTTGTGTGCATCCTAACTATGCAGAGACCGGGTGTGTGCTCTTTGGGTTTTGTATCCTCTTGATGCAACTTTTGAATCAATAAAATCCACACTTCGTCAGAAAAATAGAGGCTTCTAAGGGCATGTACAATGGTTGATAAGGTTGTCTTATCTTAAATCTGCCACGTATGCAAGATAAGGCAATAAAAACATGATATACAATGGTTATTTCTTAGCCTTATCTCAAGTGACTAAAAATGTGGTGATCTGCTGTAGCAGCATATTTGTAGACTCTTTTGTGTCAGCTTTATACATCGGCTAATTACATGAGCAATTGACTTGCATGAACGTAATTTGCATCGGCAGCTGCACGGATCGTGCTGGAGATGCATAACAGAATAAGCTTGTGTCATTGTGAAATATAATAATGTTTGGTGTAAAGTATACCAAAAAATACATAGTTCGAATAGGTAATTATAATAACACAAGATGCATCATAAAAATGTATTTAAAATAATCATAAACATTATTCGCCACCAAAACGTTGCCAAATATTTTCGACTAGATCATCCTTCAGCTGGAGATGTGTTTGCCGGTCACGAATAGCAGAACTTCTCTGTAGGTAGTCTGTGAACGCGACGTGTGGACCGACGGTGACTTCAGGTGGTAATGCAAATGATGAGCCCGCGTCGTTATTCAAGTCGAGTGGAACATGAAAGGTTTCTCGTTCATCCTCAACTATCATATTGTGAAGTATGACGCAAGCTCTCATGATATCCCCGATGGCTTTCCGTTTCCACAGTCGAGCTGGACAGCGAACGATATTAAAGCGAGCTTGCAATGCCCCAAAAGCCCGCTCGACATCCTTCCTCGCCCCTTCTTGTCGCTTTGCAAATAATTTATCCTTTTCACTTTGAGGTAGTGGTATTGTCTTCACGAAGGCAGCCCATTCTGGATATATTCCATCAGCGAGATAGTAACTTGAGCTATATTGTCTCCCGTTCACATTAAATTGCACCCTGGGAGTTTCTCCTTTCAAAGTATTGATGAACAATGTTGACCGATTCAGAACATTAATGTCGTTGTTGGACCCAGCAACCCCAAAATAAGCATGCCATATTCGAAGGTCTTGTGAAGCAACTGCTTCGAGTATCATAGTCGGGACACCATGATCACCACGAGTAAATTGACCCCTCCATGCAACTGGACAATTCTCCCACTGCCAATGCATACAATCAATGCTGCCTATCATGCCTGGGAAGCCACGAGACTCGCCAATTTGCAGTAAACGTTCAAGATCGTCTACTGAAGGAGGTCGCAAATACTCTTGACCAAACTTAGCAATCACGCCTTTCGCAAAATAACCCAAACACTCCAATGATGTGCTTGCGCCGATACTTAGCACCTCATCAAGCTGGTCAGCCGAGGTCCCATAGGCAAGCATACGAATAGCCGCTGTACACTTCTGGAGTGGCGAGAGCCCTTCACGATTAGTAGCATCTACCCTGTTAGTAAAATACGGGGACCAATCGCCAAGAGCACTTACAATTCGTAGGAAAAGAGGTTTTCTCATCCGAAATCTTCTACGGAACATCTGCTCAGTGTAGAGCGGATTTTCAGAGAAATAATTAGCAACGAGTCGGTCGTGCGCCTCTGCATGATTCCTAGGTATGAACCTTCTGGGACCACTTCGGCGATGAAACGAGTCAACTAGAATATATGAACATGTGCTACAAATTATTCCTCAAATTAAAGATTAAAGCAAGGATGAGTTTGCCCATACATACATGAACATCTAGTCATCTACTAACAAAATCCTGTAAGTAGTTCGCACAAGCTTAATTCTCATAATAGATTATGTAGCGTTGCACTGATACAAAATTAAAACTGCACAAATTGACTTGAAACAAATTTAGATGGAAGATCGATTGGAGTGTCCAGATCTAAAGATTAATCAAGCAGCTAATTGAACGAGCACATATCAAAGCTTAACCTACAGGTATGGAACTAGAGGACGGTGAACCTTACCAATCAAATTGATGGGAAGAATCGGATCTAGCGGCAGCATGCCCAGCCAACCAAGCGTTCGATGCCGCTACGGCGGCTGCGGCAGCTTCAGGTCGCCGATATTTTGGGTCTTGTCCGTCTGCTCCGTCCATCACCTGGGATGGGGGCGCCGCTTTCTTCCTCCCATTGCCAGCCATGTTGGTGCTCAAGGAACCTGCAAGGCGCACGGGTGGAGGATCGAGTCTGCGGCTGTGTATTTATGGGGGTAGCGGCCCTAGGTTTCTTCTGGCGGGCTCCGGGATCGGGATGATGAGTAATTTGGCGCGCAAGCTGGGCGAGCAGAACAAAGGCGCGGCAAGGAGAAAATTTTCGAGCGACGCAACGAGAAGGATCCGGCTGTGGCCGTTCGGCGCACGGATCACCGATCGCGTCAAAATCGGACCTAAGATGTCATCGCTTAAATAAGCAAAGGCAAGACCCTTTTCTTGGTTTCTCTCTCCTCCACCTCAGCAATTAATCTACGTGGCACTCCTAAGCTAGCACCATTGTACATGCCCTAATTAATCACCTTCGAACAGGATTTAGAAGATAAGAATAGGAAGGTAGGCCAGGTGTCTAAGTTAGCAAGTTGACCTGACCACCCCAGAAAAACCAAAGCAAGTTGATATGACCTGGTATATGTGCACCCTCACGTGCACTTTGTCTTTTGGCTCAGTTCTAATCAAGAACTTAGTCTCAACGAAAAGAAGTTAAACAAAAGAAGTAAAAATCTTTGTCGACATACAAATTTTAAGGCCTTCGTTGGTTCATATGATAGAAAAATCATAAAAATTAAAATGATTTTTTGAGGCAAACAGCAGGGCTCTATTGCGTATTTTTATTGATTTTGGCATAAAAGGCACAAGGTCTTATAGTACTAACCCAAAAGAAAGAAGTAGAAAGAATAGAACAACAAAAGAAACAAAGAAAGAAAAACAAACTGTGCAACAAAAGAAACTATACAAGTAGGCTATCAGCGAACAAATGGACCCAATCAGGAAGAGCAGCAAAAGACTTCCTGGTGGCCCTGTGAACTAGAAACAAAAGAAACAAAATGAAATGATTTGGTTCATGGAATGTGATTTTTTTTCATTAATGCTAAGCTAATTTGTTTTCCTTTAAACCTGGAAAGATATGAACCAATCCTATACGGACTAGGAGTCCATTCCTCCAAACCTAAAAGGCTTATTTTTTTCTGGAGCAATCCTATCCTATAGAATTCTTATAAAAAAATTGTAAACCAAAAAGCTCTAAGTCTAAGAGCATCTTCAACAGGCGCCAAAAAACTGCTCCGCACGCTAAAAACCGTCCTTTTTTAGCGTCGGAGACGCTCCAGCAGATGCTGCTCAATAGTGTGCGCGCAAAAGATTTTAGCGCGCGCCCTTAAAAAGCACTGTCGCACGCTGCAAATGTTTGGCGCCGGAAAGCGTGCGCTTCATAATTTGCACTACATGTCTTTTTGGACGCGCGTTTTTTGGCAAGTGGAAAATTAATGTTAAGCGCGGTACGCTAAAAATGCTACAATGACGTGCTAAAACTATTTTAACGCTCAGGGGTAGACAAACGGTGAGCCCTTCACTAAGACCCAATGGGCCAGATTCACCTATACTAGCAAGAGAAAAGTATACTTTCCGTCCCTTAACTTTTAGTGGAGTCTAGATTTAGTCCCTTAACTTTAAAACCGAACAACTTGCACCCTCAACTACCAAAATTGGACAACGTTCATCCCCGGACTTGGTTTTGACCTGTTTTGGTGCTGACTCACCCCGGCTTTGACCATTTCCGACTCAAATTCACGTATATTTTCCCATACTCTTTTCAAATCCACGTTGTTTTTGCAAGGTTGCATAATTTTTTCAAAAATGAACATATTTGTTTTCAAATCCGTCAACTATTTTAAAAGTTGCGCACTTTTTTTAAATCCATTTAAAAAAATTGCATATATTTTTCAAATCCGCGTATTTTTCCCAAGTTCGTATAATTTTATCAAATCCAAGTATTTTTTTTAAACCCGTGAATAATTTTTGAAATTCACATACTTCTTTCAAATATGCATACTTCTTAAAGTTCACGTATTTTTTTCAAATCCGTGTTCCTTTTCCAATCGATGAACTTTGTCTGAAACTCGTGTACTTGTTTCAAAGTGGACATATTTTCCAAATCGACATATTTTTTCTATTTTGCATTAAAAAGTTTGAAATCCTCTTACTTTTTTCAAGTTCGCATTAAGTTTGCAAATTATTGAACACTTTCCAAAAAAATGTATGCAAATATGAAAAAGTACGTCCATTTTAAAAAATTACATGAATTTTAAAAATTACAAGAACTTTTAAAAAGTATGCGGATTTGAAAAAAGTACGTGAACTTGGAAAAAGTACATGAATCTAAAAAAAGTACATAATTTTAAAAAAGACTCCAGGTATTTGAGAAATGTACAAGAATTTGAAAACATTACACGGACTTGGAAAAGGTATGAATTTCAGTCGGCACGGACAAAACCGGGGTGGGACAGCACCAAAACCGGTCAAAACCGTGAACAAAGATGAATCTTGTCCGGTTTCGGTAGTTCAGGGTGCAAGTTGTCTGGTTTTGAAGATGAGGAACCAAATTTAGACTTCGTGAAAAATTGAGGGACGAAAAGTATACTTTTCTCTACTAGGCAATACATCAAACTCTTTCTTTTTTTTTACGGGAAACTCACTCAAACTCTTTGTGCACTGTGGATTAGCGAACCCTTACATTGCCACCGGAAGAAATTATACTGTCTTGTATCCAAATCCTCGTGGCAACGACTGGGAAAAAAAAATACTCCCTCATCTAGTGCTTCAGTGTCAACGGAACATCGAGTCTTCGTGATACTGCTAGCTAACATCTACTTTAGCCTGCCTGCCATTAGCTCACCTACCATCTGAGCTGCTTGAGGAAACCAAAGAGGGGAGGAGGAGAGAGCGATGGCGTCGGGGTCGGCGTCTGTGGAAGAAGCCACCGAAGAAGTATCACGGGAGAGTCTGAACAAGATGTCGCCGGAGAGATACCACCTCGGATCTCCGGCCACGTTCAGCGCCGCCGTTGAGCGCATATCTTCCGGTGCCGCGACGATGGATCAGTACCGAAGACAGCGCATGCTTGTAAGTTAGCTTGTTGGATGGAGAGATTATATACGGTGCATTTAGGAGAAAGTTGATTTTTGTGTTGTCTCCGAGAAACAATGGATTTGCTGTTGATTTTGTGTTCTTTTCACACACAAAAATCTGTCGTTGGTTGTTAGGCCTTGATGGAAGAGCTCTGGATTGGAGTTGGAGGATCTGAGCCCCGCATCTGTCAAGGTGAGTTAATTTCTTCCGTGGGGTAAGCTTGTTTCTGTTTTCTAGGATGTCCAAGAGATTATTTGAGAATGAACGGTTTAAGTTTAATAATACTGCTACTCTTTAAATTGATGATAGATGGTTCTAAGATTGGTATTTGCTATTTCTAAGTCGACTAACAGATAGTTATTTCTGAAACATGAAACTTCCATTGGGTAAAATTAAGAACTAACGTTCAGCATCATTGACCTAGAAACACTCTGTTTTTCATCTCCCCTTCCTTTTTTACTCAAACCATCTCCTCCTTTCTCTGACTGACGGTTCTTGTTGTTTAATCGTTTAGCGAGTTGGATGCCAAAGCTGAGGCCGCTAAGAAAAAACATTTCCCTTGAACTGATGTCATATGCTTGGTGTGGACACTGGACAGGGTTTCCTATCATCAATGGAGTCACGGCGTAGGCGGCATGGAGCAGCAGGGAGACGGAAACCTGGCACCTGTCATTTGACTCAGCACGTTACAGTCGCACGCTAGGGTCAGGCGGACCAACTCACCTTCAGCAGAATCATCGCATCCTGGTAGCAGCACCCGGCGATCAAGCTCTAGCCCCCGGTGGCGGCGGCGGCGGCGGCCATGTCATCGTCGATATGGCTCCCCTGCTGCTGGCTGCGGCGGTTTCCGATTCCATTTCCATGGGAGCAGAACACAAAACAACCGTAAGTGGTACGGTCAATTTTCGCTGGATGAGCCCACACCACAGTATGATTCATGTATGCTCTGTATTCCGTTTCCTGCAGGAGATGGGCCGATCCGAGGAGCAGCACGCGCGCTCCATATCGCAGACGCTGTTCTGCGCGCTCCTGCCAGCGTGCGTCACCTCGCGCGCTCTCTTCGAGCCTGCAGGTTCTGACTACGTCGGCCTGGCGATCTACGCTGGCCTGCTGTTCGTCACCGCTGTTACCTACGCCGGCATGTTCAGGGCGATCGGCGGCAAGGCCTTCCTGCGCGTTGTCGCCTGCACCGCTATCGCCGTCATGACCGTCGCGGCGTCGTCGCAGCTCTCCGGGACGGCGCACGTTGTTGCCGCTGTTTTTATGGGTGTGGTGACCAGCTTAATCGTGGCCATTGCCGTGTGAAACCTGGGCTGCAAATCCAAATATGTCTAGATGTTTCCAATTATACCCTGAAAACAATAATAAAATTATGACTTTTACCGTTACATTTATGAATTGTAACCTCAGTAATAATGTAAAACTTGCTTGACGGATATGTGAATGGCTTGTAAAACTCAATTTGCATGTATATTAGTATTGTTCTAAATGGATCTTTGAACTATTGTTGAAAGATAGAAGTGGCGCTAGTAGGGTCGAGAAGGTTTAGCTTCACCATGGTCGGGTCGAGAGTATTTTACAAAAAATTACTCCATTCGATCTAAATTAATTGACGCTTCTTTAGTTGTTAATTGACGCTCTTACGAAAGGAGTGCGATTAATTTGGATTAGAGGGAGTACCACATTCCAGGTTTCGGTCCCACATAACTACCATTTTTAGAACGTCAACAAAAAACTATCAGATGAAGCTATTTTTTGGCAAAGAACTACCACTTGTGTTTGATGACTGTTTTGGCGGTTTTAAACGTGTTCATGATAGATGGGACCCACTTGTCAGGGTTGACATGGTGACAAAGTCAATTTAGTTAATTTTGACTGTTATATTTACCGTTATCACAGGTGAGACCCACATGTTAATTAGAGTCTACCTTCTTATTTGTCCTCCTTTTTCTCTTTTAGGCATTTCAGCGAACACCTGTATGCAATACAAAGAAACGAGGAATATGATGGACATGACAGAATGACCTTCAGACTTGGAACTTTTTTTGCAGTCACCAACTGAGTAGCATAATTTGTAGAAATGAGGTCATATGATGTTGTGCGAAGCGGATGGCAACTGGAAAGTTGACTCCAGGATTAAATAAAGAGGGGGCGTCACCGCAAAAAAATAAAAATAAAGAGGGGGCGTCTATTCGCCTTGGAACATGATTAGTGAAAAACTCAGAAGTCAGAAGATATGCGTAAGAGTAGGAAGACAAGCAGGCCGCCCCAAGTTCACAAGTTGACCTGACTTGGTATATGTGCACTCTTACCTGCTCTTTGTCTTTTGCCTCGGCTCTAATCTAGAGCTTACTCTAACAGTTTTGCTAGAACTCATCTAGATGAGATATAATTTGGTCTCATTCACGTTTTATAGCCATTAGATGTGAACAGATACAGTTGAACGATAGATTTCTCATTCACTGTGATTGCATCGTTACAAGAGTACAAGATATACACAAGTCAGCCCGTAGGAAGCGGCACGCAGGCCTGGGCACTCGGTTAGATCCTAAAATCTAGGAGGTTTACATACATACGTGTATACAAGCGTACAGGAGATACATGACATATTAACACCCCCCCTCAGCTGGAACGCCATTAGGCTGGACGTTCAAGCTGCTGCGGAACTCATGGAAGACATGCGATGGTAGACCCTTGGTGAAGACGTCAGCGTACTGAGAACTGGACGGCACATGCAGGACGCGAGCTTCCCCGAGCGCCACGCGGTCGCGAACGAAATGCAAGTCAATCTCAATGTGCTTCGTACGCTGATGTTGCACCGGGTTGGAGGCGATGTATGTGGCACTGACATTGTCACAATATACAATCGTGGCCTGAGAGGGCGGACGACGTAACTCATGAAGAAGCTGCCGCAACCAACACGACTCTGCCACACAATTTGCCACACCGCGGTACTCTGCCTCGGCACTAGAACGGGACACCGTGGATTGCCGTTTCGAGGACCACGAGAGAAGGTTCTGCCCAAGAAAGACGCAAAATCCAGAGGTAGATTTGCGTGTGTCGGGGCAGCCGGCCCAATCGGCATCCGTATATGCAATGAGATCATGAGAAGAAGACCGATAAAACTGTAAGCCATAGTGGGTGGTGCCGCGGATGTAGCGTAAGATGCGTTTGATGAGCTGCATGTGGGAGTCGCGTGGTGCATGCATGAAGAGGCAAACCTGTTGCACGGCGTATGAGATGTCTGGGCGAGTGAGTGTAAGATATTGCAAAGCACCGGCGAGACTACGATACAGCGTGGGATTGGCCAAGGGAAGGCCATCAGTGGCGGACAGTTTGGACGTGGTGTCAATGGGTGTGGAGATAGGCTTACAGTTGAGCATATGAGCACGGTCGAGGATCTCGAGGGCATATTGTTGTTGACAAAGAAAGAGGCCCGAGTGGTTGGTGGTTACATTGATGCCGAGAAAGTGGTGTAGGTCGCCGAGGTCGGTCATGGAGAATTCTCGCTTGAGGGAAGTGATGACATGGTGAAGGGTATGTGGGGAGCTAGCGGTGAGGATGATGTCATCCACGTACACAAGCAAGTAGGCGATGGAAGTGCCGCGATGCAAAATGAACAGCGAGGAGTCACTCTTGGAGGCAAGAAAGCCAAGTGATAAAAGGAAAGACCGAAAGCGATGGAACCATGTGCGGGGGGCCTGTTTCAAGCCATAGAGAGACTTACGAAGGAGGCACACATGATCCGGACGTGACGGGTCCACAAAGCCAGCCGGTTGGGCACAATACACCGTCTCCTTGAGATCCCCATGTAGGAAGGCATTTTTGACGTCAAGTTGGTGGATGGGCCATGAGCTGGTCGTAGCAATGCTGAGGACAGCACGGATGGTGGCCGGTTTCACCACCGGACTGAACGTCTCATCATAGTCGACACCTTCCTTTTGAGTGAAGCCGCGTACAACCCATCGCGCCTTGTACCGTGCCAATGTACCATCAGTGTTGAACTTGTGGCGGAAGATCCACTTGCCAGTCACCACGTTTACACCTGCAGGCTTAGGAACCAAAGACCAAGTCGAATTATCGATTAAAGCGTCAAATTCATCACGCATTGCTTGTTACCAATGTGGGTCTTTGAGAGCCGTGCGATATGTGGGAGGGATGGGGGAGATGGTGGAGCTCGACTGGGAAGAGAGAAAAAGTCGTTTGGGAAGGCAAAATCCTGATTTGGCACGTGTTTTCATTTTATGGGAGTTGTGGGGTGGCTTGATTGGCTGGGCACGGGCAGGGAGACGTGGTCTAACGGGAGTGGATGGTGCGGAATCGGAGGTAGATTGCGTGGGGCCCGGGCCAGAGCGGGAAGGCGCAAGATCCGAGGAAGATGCGGTCGCGGACGATCCGTCCGAGGAAGCGCGTGGGGAGGGCGATACGGGCGATGCAGATTCGGTGGGCCAGGGCGGTGCGTGATCCGAGGAAGCGCGTGTGGAGGCAGTTGAGGCAGGCGATCCGTCCGAAGAAACGCGTGGGGAGGGCGAGCTAGTGGCGGGGCTCGTGGAGGGAGTGGTGGGGCTGGCAGGCAGCTGGCGAGACGGGGTAGGCCTGCATGGGGGCGTCCCATCAGGGTGGGTGGGTGGTACGTGGGATGGGGAAGTAGCGGCGGGTGCGGCGGTTTCTGGGAGCGAGAGGAGGCGGGATCGCGCCGGATTTTCTGTGGGTAGGCTTGGAGAGCCCGAAGGTGCGGGGGGCTCATAGGGAAAGGTGTTTTCGTCGAAGACAACATGACGGGAAACTATAACACGACGAGTGGTGAGATCGTAGCATCTGTAACCTTTGTGCTCTAGGGGATAGCCGAGGAAAATGCAGCGAGTTGAGCGTGGAGAGAGTTTGTGGTCGGTGGTGGCAGAGAGGTTAGGAAAACAAAGGCAGCCAAAGACGCGGAGATGATCATATGTAGGATGAACGCCATGAAGTAGATAATATGGTGTGTAGTTATGAATGGCTCGAGAGGGTCTCCGGTTGAGAAGGTAGGTGGCTGTATGAAGGGCTTCGACCCAGAACGGCGGGGTGAGGTTGGCTTGGACTAGAAGAGTGCGCACGATGTCGTTTGTGGTTCGAAGGAGGCGCTCGGCTTTGCCGTTTTGGGGGGAAGTGTGGGGGCACGAGAAACGATAGGCAATGCTGTTCGCGGAGAAGAAATTGCGTAGGGAGGAGTTGATGAATTCGCCGTCATTGTCACATTGCAAGGCCTTGATGATTACGTTGTATTGGGTACGAACAAAAGAGAAGAAGCGTTGGAGGGTGGTGGAGGCGTCGGATTTTTGGCGTAGGGGAAATGTCCATGAGAAGTGAGAGTAATCATCAAGTACTACTAAATAATATTGATAGCCGGAGAAACTTACAACGGGAGAGGTCCACAAATCACAGTGTATTAATTCAAATGGCGCAAAGGTGCGACTAGTAGAAGAGGGAAAAGAAAGGCGCGGTTGTCTTCCTAGTTGACAAGCAGTACAGGGAGAGTGCGCACGTTTATTACAAGGAGCAAGAAAATCAGTAGCTACTAAAGAAGACAGAGTTTGTGAACTAGGGTGGCCGAGGCGCCGGTGCCACACATCGCCGGAGGATACGGTGGTGGAGAGGGCAGCGCGCCAAGGCTGATTATTGCCATAAAATGGGTAGAGGTCGCCGGTACTAGCGGAGATCATGATGACTTTCCTGGTGCGAAGGTCCTTCACAAGAAAACCGAATGGGTAAAATGGGTAAAATTCAACTTGGTATCAGACTCCAGGCTCCAGCCATGGCCGTCGACTCCCCCTCCTCCGCGGCCACTCTCGCCGCCACGTCCTCGGCTACTAGCGCCGCGACGTCCTCGGCCACTAGCGCTGTGACCTCGCCGGGCTCCCTCTCCGGCTCAGGCGGCGCTGCTGCGACCTCTCTCTCCACCACTGCCGCCTCCTCGCCGTTCATCTTCGGCAGCACCTCGGCACCCACTTCCTCCCAGTTCGCTCCCCTCTTCACCGCTTCTGCCCCGTCGTCGTCTTCCCTCGCCACTCCCTCCCAACACCCAATATTTCGTGACAGCATCCAAAACCACATCAAGTTTATTCTCAATCCTGATGACCACAACTACCACAAGTGGAAGTCGTTCTTCCTCATGGTCTTGATCCGGTACGGCGTCACTCAATTCATCGAGCACCCTCTGCCACCCAACGCCGATGCTGCCACACGCGAGCTGGACGCTCACCTTGTCCTTTGGATCTATGCCACTCTCGCCGACCCCATTGTTGACCACGTCGTCGGCGCCACCTTCGCGTACGAGCTCTGGTCTCGGATCCGCGACTACTTCCTCGCCAATCGGGCTGCTCGGTACATGATGCTTAACCGGCAGTACCGCAACCTCAAGCAGGGGGATCTCTCCGTCGCCGAGTACGCCCGCCGCATGAAGCTCCTCACTGCCGGGCTCGCCGACATCGACCACGCTGTCACCGAGGTGGACCTCACCACCCAATTCCTCCACGGCATCGACAAGCGCCTCGACACAATCCGTGTTGTCTTGGGGGACACGGTGCCCTTACCGCCCTTCGAGACGGTGTTCTCCCGCCTCAAGCTGGCCGAGGAGAACCAAGCCCAGCGTTCTGCTGATGAGAGTGCCACGCTGCTCGCTGTCCACGGCAGCGCCGTCCCTCCCACGGGTTCCTCTGGGGCGGCGGCTCCCTCTGGCGCGCGGTAGGGTGACCGCGGTGACCGCGGCGACCGCTTCTCCGAGCGCGGCCCCGATCGCGGCGGCCCACCACAAGGACGGGGCTCCGGTTCCCGTCAGGACGGTGCAGATCGTGGGCGCGGCCGTGGGCGCGGCCGAGGGCGCGGCCGTGGCGACCCAGGCGGACGCGGCGTCAACACCAACCCCTACGCGCCCCAGCTCAGCCCGTACATGGGCTTCTTCGCCCCCTACGGGATGGCTCTGCCCGGATCGCGTCCTGGCTGGATCCCGCCCAACAGCGCCGGCGTGTTAGGCCCCCGCCCGGGCTCCCACGCGCATGCCTACCCGATGCAGCTCCCTGCCTACCCTGCGCCGATCCCATCGCCGCAGCCCTCATGGGACCACCTTGCCATGCTGCAAGCCGCCTACAGCTCCCAAGGCTTCCCCAACAATGGTGCTCCCTCCCATGAATGGTACCTCGACAGCGGCGCTTCCTCCCATGTCACCGGCAACCCTGGTAACCTCACCTTCTCGAATTCTCGTTTACAGCGTCCTTTATCTAGCATTGTGGTTGGCAATGGCACTCATCTTCCTATCCAGGCCACCGGCTCCACCTCTCTCCCTCCCCATAACTTCCATTTACGTGATGTTTTATTTTCTCCTACTGTAGTTACTAGTCTTATTTCCGTAAGTCAATTTACTAAAGACAATTCTTGCTCTGATACCAAGTTGAACGATAGATTTCTCATTCACTGTGATTGCATCGTTACAAGAGTACAAGATATACACAAGTCAGCCCGTAGGAAGTGGCACGCAGGCCTGGGCACTCGGTTAGATCCTAAAATCTAGGAGGTTTACATACATACGTGTATACAAGCGTACAGGAGATACATGACATATTAACAGATACAACCCACGTCAGCACACACGTATCTTATAGCATCATATCTAATGGCTATAAAACGTGAATGAAACCAAATTATGTCTCATCTAGATGAGTTCTAGGTACTCCCTACTCTAATGCGAAAAAAAAACAGTAGATAAAACAAGTGAATATCCCTGTCGATGTTCATATTTTAACTCTTAGCATCATGGAATTGTGAAGCAGGAGGTTTAACTTTTATGGTAGGGGGCAGGTAAACGTGGCCATCCGTGTCAACGGAACGGCGAGCCTTCGTGCTATTGCTAGCTGCTTAGCCTGCCTGGCTGCCTTTTCCATTAGCTCACCGACCATCTGAACTTGTTGAGGAAGCCAAAAAGGGGAGGAGGAGAGCGATGACGATGAGGTCTGAAGAAGAGGCCGTCGAAGCAATATCACGGGGGATTCTTAACGAGAGGCCGCCGGATAGATACTGCCTCGTATCGCCGGCCACGTTCGACTGCATGAAACGCATATCTTCCGGTGCGGCGACGACAGATCACTTCCAAAGGCAACACCTGTTTGTAAGTTAGCTGGTTGGATGAGAGGCTCCGGTGCGGTTTCTGTTTTTTATTCACACAGCTTTTTTCGAGGATTTTTTTAGGAAGACACACAAAATTCGTTGTTGATTGTAGGCCTTGATGGAAGAACTCTTCGACCATGCTTCTTATGAACAACTCTGGGTTGGAGGATATGCACCCCACGTCTGTCAAGGTGAGTTAATTTCTTCCATGGTGTGTGTCACCTTGTTTCTGTTTTCTGAGATGTCCATGAGCTTATTTGCAAATCAATTGTTTAATACTACTCTTTGAATTGACGATAGATGATTCTAAGATTGGTATTTGCTATTTCTAAGTCAGACCAAACAGACTGTTATTTCTGAAAACATGAAATTTCCATTTGATAAAATTAAGGGCTAACGTCCAGGGTCATTGACTTAGAAAGACCCTCGTAAAGATCCATGGTTAAATTTGCCCGAAGAAACCCTACAAAAAAATTGCCAAAAAAAGATTCATGGCTAATTTTTCATTGATTTCCTTTTTTCCATCGGGGATCCAGAACCATGGCTAATTTCCACTTCCACCTACTCTAAACTACCTTCCGCTGTTTTTCCCTTCCTTATTTGGTCAAACCATCTTCTCCTTTCTCTCACTTAACCTAGCTTGAAAATTAATTTTATATTATGAGACGGAGAGAGTAGTTGAGCATGTTGCATGACAAATTGCAACCAATCTCTCAGCCTTCACGGGTATTTCAGGCAGACATGACTCGAGGCCCCCGCGTCGCCCCCCGCTCGGGCGACTCGGGTGGCTCCCCAACCCTAGCCGTCGCCGGTGTGACGCCCGGATAATCAAGCTACAGTAAACCTCTACTAATGATGCCACGTCACCGCGGTTACTGTCGATAAACTCACGTTAGTTTAAAACTAATTCAAATTCAAATTTGAATTAAAGTCAAACTCTGAAATTATTCAAATGTTTAAACTAAAATGTTCGGGTCGTGCCAAATAATGCATAGGTGATCATGTTGGAGAAACCACATTTTTATCGAGTGTTTGAATGTCCTAAAATAGTTAAAACACTAGACAAAACAATTAAGTAAATGCCTTTGGTATTTTATAAAATATTAAACTATTCTATTTAGTTGCCCAAATTTATGTGGCAGTAGTATATTTGTTGAGACTAATTTAGGAACTAGTATGAATTCTATTTAAACTAAAATAAAAAGGAAACAAAAAAAAAGAGAAGAGAAGAGAAAAATAAAAAGAACAGAAACAGAAAAGATTTAAAAGAACACAC
>LR738713.1:633889482-633998024 GCA_902687465.1 Secale cereale | reverse complement strand
CAAGGACTTGCCCCGGTGCTCCCTATGAGCCCCGCCGCATCGGCTTCGGTCGCCGGAAACGGCCGGCCGGCGAGCCGTGCCTTGTCCACGGGCATGGCCGCTCCCTCTGTCACCCCGTGCGGGTGCGCGGGCGCCCGCACCCGTCAGCGCCCGACCCGCTCTGGCCCAATGACACGTGGGCCCGCCCCAGAACGAAAAAAGAAAAATGATAATAAAAGAAAGAAAAAGATATATAAATATAAATAATTAATAATATTAATTAATTATTTAATTAACTAGATAATTAATCTAATTAATCATGTCTTTAATTAACCTAATGGATAATTAACTAAATTTAAATAATGTTAAGATTAAACTAATTAATTATGATTAATCTAATTAACTTTAATTAGTTAAACTAATAAGGATTAGTTAATTAAATATACCGTGTCACTGACCAGTGGGACCCACTGGCCAGTTTGACCAGTCAACCATGATGACGTCAGCATGATGTCATGCTGATGTCATAAATCCTTTTGAATTAATTTAATTAATATTAAATTCCAGAAATTAATAAAAACTTTAGAAAATCATATCTTTTAAACCGTAAATCGGATGAAAATACTTTATACATGAAAGTTGCTCAGAACGACGAGACGAATCCGGATGCGCGGTCCGTTCGTCCGCCACACATCTCTATCATACCGAACATGCAACATTCCCCTCCGTTTCATCCGCCCGAAAATGCCTAACACCGGGAATACTTTCCCGGATGTTTTTCCTCTTCGTCTGTATCACCGAGCACCGCATTAGGACACACGTAGCACCGCCTTTTGCCATGTTATGTTTTGTGATGCTATTGTTTGCTCTGTTATTTATTTGTTTCCCCTTCGATGCTTATTTTCGGTAGACTCCGATACCGTGATAGACCCCGAGACCCTTGATGCTTCGGTGTTCGACAACGGCTGCGCTTCTGAAGATTCTTTTCGTCTGCAGAGCTTCCAGGCAAGCCCCCCCTTTGATCACCAGATATCGCCTATTCCTCTTTCTACTGCTTGCATTAGAGTAGTGTAGCCTGTTACTGTTCGGTTACTCCTATCCTGTTGCATAGCCTGTCATTGCTGCTACAACTGTTGATACCTGTACCTGACATCCTAATGCTTAGTATAGGATGCTAGTATTCCATCAGTGGCCCTACACCCTTGTCCGTCTGCCCTGCTATTCTATCGGACCGTGATCACTTGGGTGTGATCACGGGTATATACTACATACACTTTACATGACACATGATGTGACTAAAGTCGGGTCGGCTCATTGAGTACCCGCAATTGATTTGATGTGGGGGGCTGAAAGGACAGGTGGCTCCATCCAGGTAGTGGTGGGCCTGAGTTCCTGACGGCCCCCAAGTGGATCGTTGTGGCGGAGCGACAGGGCAGGTTGAGACACCCAGTGGAGAGGTGGCCTGGCCCTGGTCGTTGTCCGCGGTTATTTCATAATAACACGCTTAACGAGTTTGGATATTTGATCTGAGTCTGGCCATTTGGTCTATACGCACTAACCAGCTACGTGGGAATAGTTATGGGTACTCGAAGTCGTGGTATCAGCCGAAGCCTTTTTGACGTCAGCGACTTAGCGGCGCGCGCCGGATTGGACTGGAAGCCTACTCTGGTATTAGGAGAGGCTAGGTCTGCTTACCGGCCGCCCTCGCAACGTGCAGGTGTGCATTGGGCGATGGGCCCAGACCCCTGTGTGCTTAGGACTTAGACCGACGTGCTGACCTCTCTGCTGTGCTTAGGTAGGGCTGCGACGTGTTGATCTTCCGAGGCCGGGCATGACCCTGGAAAGTGTGTCCGGCCAAATGGGATCAAGCGTGCTGGGTTATGTGGTGCACCCCTGCAGGGAAGTTAATCTATTCGAATAGCCGTGTCCCTCGGTAAAAGGACGACCCGGAGTTGTATTCCGACCTCATGATAACTAGAACCGGATACTTAATAAAACACACCCTTACAAGTGCCAGATATAACTCGGTGGTTGCTCTCTCACAGGGTGATGTGCAGGAGGATCACCGAGTAGGATTATGCTATACGATGTTACTTGGTGAACTTACCATCTATTTCCCTTCTACTGCTTCAAGACGGAGGCTGCGAGACGCGAGGATACTTGTTACTTCCATATATTCTCTTCTACTGCTGCAAGATAGAGGTTACGAGAAGCGTAGTCTTCGATTGGATTAGCTATCCCCCTCTTTCTGCTTTCTGCAGTTCAGTCCACATATATTACCCCTTTGCACAGATATCATTGCATATGTAGTGTAGATCCTTGCTTGCGAGTACTTTGGATGAGTACTCACGGTTGCTTTGCTCCCCCTTTTTCCCCTTCTTTCTTCTTTCTGGTTGATGCAACCAGATTGATGGAGTCCAGGAGCCAGAAGATCCCGAGGATGTTTCTACATGGAGTACGGCTTCGAGGAGTAGTTAGGAGGTCCCAGGCAGGAGGCCTTGCCTTTTCGATCGTTGTTATTTTTGTGCTAGCCATCTTATGGCAACTTGTTTAACTTATGCCTGTACTCAGATATTGTTGCTTCCGCTGACTCTTGTGTTTTCGAGCTTTTGTATTCGAGCCCTCGAGGCCCCTGGCTTGTAATATAAAGCTTGTTTTATTTTAATTTGTGTCTAGTGTTGTGTTGTGATATCTTCCAGTGAGTCCTTGATCTTGGTCGTACACATTTGCGTGCATGATTAGTGTACGGTCAAATCGGGGGCGTCACAGCCGGGGCCTAGCCCATCTTCCTCCCCTCCTCCCGCCGCCGTCGGCTTGTGCCCGGAGGCCGACGGCGGTGGCGGGGGCTCTTCTTCCCTCCCGCGTCTTAGGGGTGGCGGGGCCCCAACATGCGTGGAGGTGTGGCCGATCTAAAAGCGATGGCGTTGGCTTCGACGGCGGCGGCGGTCGGCCCTGCCTCGGGCCATGGGCAGCGGATGCGGCGGCTGGCCTGGATCGGGCGGCAGCGCGATGCGGTCTTGGGCGGCATGTCATCTGGCTTTAGATCGGCGGCGACGTCAAGGGTCTGGTGGACTACTTGGCGGCACCTATGGCAGATCTGTTCTGGCCGGTGTAGCCAGTGGTGGTGGTCATCTTCTTCGTCGGCGGTGGCCGGCCAGAAGCTTGGTGGTCGGATCTCGAGATCCATCATCTTGTCCCGGTTGCGAGTTGGGGAGACATGGTTGCTGGTGAAAACCGAGCCGACGGCAGGCGATGGCGGCGTTCTACGTCGTTACCTTGATGAAGGCATCGTCGTGTAACCACTGTCGACCCACTCGTGCTGCTCCGGGGGAAACCCTAGGATCTAGTGTTCCAGATTGGACGATGGCGGCACTGCGGTGTCATTTCTTTCTTGGGAGCATCGTTTGTGGAGCAGCGCTGGAAGTCAGAGGCAGGAGGTGGAGCGGCTTCGTCTTGCACGGAACTTCGGTGGAGATGTCAAGTCATGCCTGACCGACAGGTGCTACGCTTTGTCATGCCTGGTCGGCAGGTGCTACGGACGATAGATCCTCCTAGGACTTCAAGCTGTGTTAGCTGGTGGTACTTGGCAGCATGGCGCTGCGGTGTATCAGTGGCGACCGCGACGTGTTCAGCTGTTTGCGCGCAGGGAGGAGGTGCCGTTGGGCGCCGTGGTGGCGTCGACGATAGTTGTACTGAGCAAGGTTGATGCATCCGTACAGTTCTGAAGATGGAGCGGTGGCAGTTGGCGGCGGCGGCCTCTGAGAGCACGCCGGACCAGTGTGTGCCCCAGACCCGGCAAGTGGCTAGGCTGGGGTCTCAGATCTTAGATGTTAGGCTTGACTGCGATGTCTGTTTGGTATTAGACCCAGGCTATCTGCGCCCCTTCATCAACTGGATAGGTGTAGCGACACTTTGTTGCTTAGACGGCGGCTTTAGTCTTACTGTTGTATGACTTTGTAAGGTCTTATGAGAATAATCAATAAAGTGGCCGTATGCACCGCCCGGATGCAGAGGTCGGGGTCATCCTCCTTTTCTAAAAATAAATAAATTCAGGCAGTTATGTCCACAGCTACAGCTTATACAACTACTTTGTCAAATGGTCTAAACTTTCTTACAACAGATTTTTCATAGCAAATTTTTCGCGAGTGCTTTTAGAAATCCACAGCCCAACCAAACACGGTCATAGGACACTAAAGAAATATATCCCTGATGTCATATGCTTGACGTGGACAGGGCGCCTTACTATCTTCAATGGTGTAGCAAGCGAGGTGTACTAGGGACACATGCGCGACAAGAATAAGGACCTCTTATTTGAGTCAGCACGTTCCGGTCCTACACCAGGATCAGGCGGAGGAGCACATGCTCAGCTGAACCATCGCGTGCCGGTAGCAGCACCCGCCGATCAAGCTCGAGCCGGCGGCGGCGGACATGTCATCATCAATATGGCTCCCCTGCTGCTGGCTACAGCAAACTCCATGGGAGCAGAACCTGAAGCAACCGTAAGTAGCCCCAGTAATTTTCGCTGGATGGATATTAATCATTCCATAATGACCTTCCACAATTCCACACCAGAGTATGATTCATGTATGCTCTGTATCCTGTTTCTTGCAGGAGGTCAGCCGATCCGAGGAGCAGCACGCGCGCTCCGTATCGCAGACGTTGTTCTGCGCATTCCTACCGGCGTGTGTCACCTCGCGCGCGCTCTTCGAGCCCGCAGGTTCCGACAACGTCGGCCTGGCTATCTACGCCGGCCTGTTGTTCGTCACGGCGGTTACGTACGCCGGCATGACCTCCAGCAGGGCGAGCTGCGGCAAGGCCTCCCTGCGCGTCGTCGCCTGCTTCGGCATCGCCATCATGACTGTCGCGGCATCGTCGCAGCTCTCCAGGACGGCGCACGTTGCTGCCGCTGTTTTCATGGGTGTTGCGACGAGCTTGATCGTGGCCATTGCCATGTGAAACCTGGGCTGCAAATCCAAACATGTCTAGTGTTTCAGTTATGCCCTCAAAACAATAATAAAATTATGACTTTTATCGTTACATTTATGAACTGTAACCTCAGTAATAATGTAAAACTTGCTTGACGGATATGTGAATGGCACGTAAAACTCAATTTGCATGTATATAAGTATTGTTCTAAATGGATCTTTGAACTATTGTTGAAAGATATATATGCGACGTAAAAATAAACCAGCATACATATCAAACTTCAAGTGTTGTTAAATCCTAAAAAAAAAAAAACAAGTGTTGGACCTCCAGGGTAGCGGGGTTTGTTATATCTTCGAAGAACATGGCTGAACCACCGAAGGAACTGCCTTGGTCCGTTGTGGATGTTTGCTTCACTAGACAAAGTATTCACCGCCACACTGTCGAGAAATCCAAGATAGATCTTCACAATACTAAGAAGTGGCGCTAGTAGGGTCGAGAAGGTTTAGCTTCACCAGGGTCGGGTTGAGAGTATTTTACAAAAAATTACTCCATCCGATCTAAATTAATTGACGCTCCTTTAGTTGTTAATTGACGCTCTTACGAAAGGAGTGTCGATTAATTTTGATTAGAGGGAGTACACATTCCAGGTTTCAGTCCCACGAACTGCCATTTTCAAAACGTCAACAAAAAATTATCAGATGAAGCTATTTTTTGGCAAAGAACTACCGCTTGTGTTTGATGACTGTTCTGATGATTTTTAACGCGTTCATGATAGACGGGACCCAATTGTCAGGGTTGACACGGCGGTAAAGTCAATTCAGTTAATTTTGACTGTTATATTTACCGTTATTACAGGTGAGACCCACACGTTAGGGTCTACCTTCTTCTTTCTCCTCCTCTTTCTCGCTTAGGCATTTCAGCGAACAACTTGTGTGCAATAAAAAGAAACGAGGAATATGATGGAACTTTTTTTTGCGGTCACCAACTAAGTAGCATAGTTTGTAGAAATGACGTCATGCGATGTTGTGTGAAGCGGATGGCAACAGGAAAGTTTACTCCCGATTAAATAAAGGGGGTGCGTCTATTCGCCTTGGAACATGATTAGTGAAGAACTAAGAAGTTAGAAGATATGCGTAAGAGGTTGATCTGACGTGGTATATGTGCACTCTTACCTGCTCTTTGTCTTTTTCCTCGGCTCTAATCTAGAGCTTACTCTAAAACGATAAAAAACAGTAGATAAAACAAGTGAAAATCCCTGTCGATGTTCGTATTTTAACTCTTAGCATCATGGAATTGTGTGAAGCAGGAGAGGTTTAACTTTTATGGTAGGGGGCAGGTAAACGTGGCCATCCGTGTCAACGGAACGGCGAGCCTTCGTGCTATTGCTAGCTGCTTAGCCTGCCTGGCTGCCTTTTCCATTAGCTCACCGACCATCTGAACTTGTTGAGGAAGCCAAAAAGGGAAGGAGAGCGATGGCGATGGCGTCTGAAGAAGAGGCCGTCGAAGCAATACGGGGGAGTCATAACGAGAGGTCGCCGGAGATATGCTGCCTCGTATCTCCGGCCGCGTTCAACTCCATGAAGCGCATATCTTCCGGTGCAGCGACGACAGATCACCTCCAAAGGCAACACATGTTTGTAAGTTAGCTGGCTGGATGAGAGGCTTCGGTGCGGTTTCTGTTTTTTCTTTTCACACAACTTTTTTCGAGGATTTTTTTTAGGAAGACACACAAAATTCGTTGTTGATTGTAGGCCTGGATGGAAGAACTCTTCGACCATGCTTCTTATGAACAACTCTGGGTTGGAGTATATGCACCCGGCGTGTGTCAGGGTGAGTTAATTTCTTCCATGGTGTGACCTTGTTTCTGTTTTCGGAGATGCCCATGAGATTATTTTAGAATCAACGGTTTAATACTACTCTGAATTGACGATAGATGATTCTTAGATTGGTACGTATTTGCTATTTCTAAGTTGACTAATAGATTGTTATTTCTCAAACATGAAATTTTCATTTGATAAAATTAGGAGCTAACGTTCAGGGTCATTGACTCAGAAAGACCATCGTAAAGATCCACGGTTAAATTTACCCGAAGAAACCCCACAAAAATTTTGCCAAAAAAAGATATATGGCTAATTTTTCATCGATTTCCTTTTTCTCGTCGGGGATCCAGAACCATGGCTAATTTCCACTTTCACCTACTCTAAACTACCTTATGCTGTTTTTCCCTTTCTTCTTTAGTCAAACCATCTCCTCCTTTCTCTCACTGACGGTTCTTGTTTACTACTCCCTCCGATGTTTTTCAAGCTAACCTAATTAATTTTATACTATGAAACGGAGAGAGTATTTGAGCGTGTTGCATGCTCAGCCATAGGCCCCGTTTCGTTTGGCTTCTCTTTAAAGATTCCGCTGCGGCCAAATCTCAACCAAACACCGAACTGCGCCACCACGATTCTGTGAAAGCCACCGCGGAAATGCACGTAATGTGAAAGCAGCGGCCAAGGTGCTTCCTTCGCTTTGGATGCGTGCTTCCCCGAGCTTACCCCTCCACTTGAGACGGAATTACCCACCTTGACATCTCGTAGTCATGCCGATTCGATTTTTCTTATCCCCTTCCTATCGAGACACAAATCCATGGTTAAATTTGCCGGAAGAAACCCCGAAAAATAATGCCGGAAAAAAAAAACCGTGGCTAGTTTTTCATTGATTTCCTTTTTCCCGTCGTGGATTCAGAACCGCGGCTAATTTCCACTTCCACCTACTCTAAACTATTGTCCGCTGTTTTCCCCTTCCTTGTTTAGTAAAACATTTCCTCCTTTCTGTGACTGACGATTCTTATTTATTACTTCACTAAATAATACTCCCTCCGTTCCATAATGTAGTGCCTATAGATTTTTTGAAAAGTCAAACCTCATAAACTTTGACCAAGTTTGTGGAGAAAAATATTTACATCTAGAGTGTGAAACATATATCACTAGATACATCATAAGATGTAGTTTCACATTATATATTTTTGTAATTGTAGATATAAATATTTTTCTCTACAAACTTGGTCAAAGTTTGCAAAATTTGACTTCTCAAAAAATCTATAGGCACTACATTATGGAACAGATGGAGTATTAGTGTCAAAAAAGTTCTTATATTATGGGACAAAGGGAGTAGTTGAGCGAGTTGGATGCCAAACCATACGTCACTAAAGAAACAATTTTCCTTGAACTGATGTCATATATTTGATGTGGACAGGCCGGCTTAGAATCGCGCTAGACACCGCAAGAGGGATGTACTAGGAACACAAGGGCGACAAGAATAAGGACCTCTTATTTGAGTCAGCACGTTTCGGTCCCACGCTAGCGTCAGGCGGAGTAGCACATGCTCAGCTGAACCATCGGGTGCCGGTAGCAGCACCGGCCGAGCAAGCTGGAACCGCCGCCGGCAGCACCGGCCGCGGACATGTCATCATCAATATGGGTCCCTTGCTGCTGGCTACGGCGGACTCCATGGGAGCAGAACCTGAAGCAACCGTAAGTGGCCCTGTTATTAATTTCCGCTGGATGGATACCACCTCCACAATGCCACACCAGAGTATGATTCATGTATGCTCTGTATCCCATTTCTTGCAGGAGATGGGCCGATCCGAGGAGCAGCACGCGCGCTCCGTATCGCAGACGCTGTTCTGCGCGTTCCTGCCCGCGTGTGTCACCTCGCGCGCTCTCTTCGAGCCTGCTGGTTCCGACTACGTCGGCCTTGCCATCTACGCCGGCATGCTCTTCGTCACCGCGGCTACCTACGCCGGCATGCTCTTCGTCACCGCGGCTACCTACGCCGGCATGTACGCCTCCAGCAGAGTGAGGTTCGGCAAGGCCTCCCTGCGCCTCGTGGCCTGCGCCGCTATCGCCGTCATGACCATCGCGGCGTCATCGCAGCTCTCCGGGACGGCACACGTCGCTGCCGCTGCTTTCATGGGTGTGGTGACCAGCTTGATCGTGGCAATTGCCGTGTGAAACCTGTGCTGTAAATTGAAATATACTCCTCCGTCTCAAAATAAGTGTCTCAACTTTATACTAGACACTTATTTTAGGACGGAGGGAGTACTATCTAGATGTTTCCAGTTATACCCTGAAAACAATAATAAAATTATATTTGTTTTTTGTTACGATTTGTGAGTTGTAATCTAATTAATAATGTCAAACTTGGTTGACGGATATGTCAATGGCTTGTGAAACTCGATTCTATATATATAAGTACTACTCCCTTCGTCCGAAAATACTTGTCATCAAAATGGATAAAAGGAGATGTATTTAGAACTAAAGTACATCTAGATAGATCCCTTTTATTCATTTTGATGACAAGTATTTCCGGACGGAGGGAGTATATTCTAAATGGATCTTTCGATTGTAGTAGAAAGATGTATGTGACGTATAAATAAATAGACCAACATACATATCGGACCTTCCAGTGTTGGGCATTAAGATCCACTGCCACGGCCATCGCTTCTCGACGAGCTAAGAGCATTTCTTGCACACCCCTTATATCTCACCAAACTGTAAATAACCATCAGTTTTTAGTTTTAAACGGAAAAGGTGTCCCAAACAAACACCTTATACACCTTCGGTCTTTAAAATAATTTAAGTGATGCGGTAAAAAATCTCTTCCCGAACTGCAAAAACACAGTTTTCGCGTTGCTTTTACGGTGCCCTGTATCGGGAGAAAGCAGTTGGCGGAAGCCCAACTGCCACGAAAACATCTGTGTTCGCAGTCCGCGCCACCCCGAACGCCGCCCCGCCCGCCCGCGTCCCTCCTGCCTCTGGCACCCGCCCGCGTCTCTCCCAGGAGCTAGCTACGACAGAGGAGCTAGCTAGCTCCTGGATCGATCGAGGAGCTAGCTAGCTATTCGGGCTGGCCGCTTCGTGTGCTTCGCATTTGGTCGCTCAGTATTTGGCCGCCGGCTTCATATTTAGTCGGTTCGTGCGTCATCCGTCGGCTTCATAGAAGTGAGCTAGCTGACTGTGGACACGGGCGAGAGGAAGAAGAAGACACGGATTGAGGAGCGAGAAATATAAGCGAATATTTGGTTTTACGGTTTAAGTTTGAGGGGTCTGTTCGGCCGCAGCTCAAACCGGCCCTTAAAACACGTTTTGAGCGAATTGAAAACCGTGTTTTCAATTCTACGGTTTAAGTGGTCTGTTAGAGATGCTCTAAGGACTGGTTTATTATGTCTTCGAAGAACATTGCTGAACCACCATAGCAAGGACCTTGTTCGTAGTGGATGCTCGTCCTAGGACGAAGTTTTCATCACCACATTGCCGAGAAATTCGAGATTGATCTTCGCAATACTAGGAAGTAGCGCCAATAGGGTCGAGAAGCTTTAGCTGCAGCATTTGGCATCAACCAAGAAATTTGCAACAAAGTCATGAACCACATAAGGCTCTTATGGTGGCATTGCTTAAAGGAAAATCCTATACCGCGCTTAACGGTACAGGGCGCACACACCCCTCCGCGATGGGACAACCCATTTTTTCTTTTATTTTCCTTTGTAAAAAGCTACTCCCTCCGTCCCAAAATAAGTGACTCTTTGGGACGGAGGGACTACAAAAGACACGGACTGAGGTGGGATTCAAACCCGCGCTGCGGAGGTTCAGTGCTACACGTGATAACCACCCTAGCCAGTTCACCTTCTATGATTCCTTACATCTTCTTCCCTCTTTTATTCTTTATTTCCTTTTTCCCTTTCCTTATTATTTTTCTTTTTTTTTGTTTTCTTTTTTTGTTTTCCTTTTCTTTTAAATTTTTCTAATTAGATGCAAAAAGGTTCACCGGATTTTATGAACCTTTTTCCAACTTCGATGAACTTCTTTAAAAATTAATGAACTTTTCCAAATTTGACGATTTTTTTCAAAGTATATGAAAATTTTCAAAAATTTCCGATTTTTTTTTAAATACGAGCTTTTTCCTAATTCTATGAACATTTTTTCATATTCAATGAACATTTTTCAAATTCGATGAACTTTTTTTGAAGTACATGAACTTATTTTTAAGTCGGTAAACTTTTTTTCAAATTTAATGAACATTTTTTAAATTCATGAACTTTTTTCAAGTTCGTGAACATTTTTTAAAATCTGTAAACTTTTGTGACATTCACGATTTTTTCGACAAAGCTAATTTCCAAACAATTGGAAATCTAAGACATATCTGAACGACTCACGAGCCGCTCGATCCGCTTCTCGCACTCGACAAATCGCTCGATCCGCTCACAGGCGTGAAAAAGCTCCTCCAGATAAAAAGGGGCGCCACAATGAGTCGAGCCACAACTAATTGGTTGAGGCCCACGACGCGCTACCAACTGAGATAAGAGCATCTCCAGCCGCGTCCCCAACACGTCCTTTCCAGTCGAGTTTTCCGCGTCGGCGCTAAAAAATTGGCCCAGCCGCGCCCCTAGAAGCCTAATTTTCGCCAGCTCGGGTCGAATTTAGCGCCGGCGGACCCAAGCCAAACCCGGCGCGCTGGGGGCGTTCGTGGGCGCCGGGTGAAACGGTTTTGGCGCGAAAGAGCCGCGAGCCCGCCGAGTCAGCGACTCTCGCCTCGTCATCCTCAGAACTCCTCGGTTTCCCGCGCGGAATCAATGCCAAGGCTGCCGCCGGTCAGCCTTCCATTGATTCCTCAGCACGGGGCGGCTCTTCACGGGCGGCGCGGCGACGCCTCACTCCCCGACACGCACACGTCCCCCGCGGCGGCTATTAAAAGTTGCACCCCCACCCCCGTCGCTGGCCACATCGTCGCTCTCTGCATCTCTCTCTCACCGCCGCTCTCTGCATCTCTCTAACCGCCGCTCGACACGCTTCCCTTCTTCTCCACGACGATGTGCGAGCGGTACCCCGGCGACGGAGCGGCGGCCAACGGCTTTGGCCACCGCTCGCTACACGCGTGGGAATCGCACTTGCTCTCCGAAGCGAACATCCCGGCGCCTCCAGACATGCGCGCCGGGCCGTCAGGATGGAAGCTCAGCGCTGGAGGCGTCCCCGTCCCGCCCCTGCCGGACGCCGACGCGCGTCCCGACTACTTCGCCGGCGAGGTCGACCGCGTCCGGTCGACGCTGACCGAGGAACAACGAGCCTCCCCGCAGTACGCCGAAGACAACCACGGGGAGTGGGCGGCGTACTTCCAGCGCCGGTACGAGCATCGCCTCGCCTCCACCAACGGGCCCCGGCGGTGGGGACCGGTGGAACGGCGACGGGCGACGCCTCTGGTGGTCCGCACCCGGCCGGACGCTCAACAAGGTGCTCGCATACCTCGAGGGCGGCAATGACTCGCCCCTCACTTATCCGGCCGCCACCCCGGTCCCCCACCGCGGCGCCGGGCAGTGGATGCCGCGAAGGTTCGTCTCCTCCTCCCGCTCCTTCTCGCACTCCTTCGGCAAATATCATCATGATTGCAAAGTACAACTACAGAGCAAACTATAGAAAGGGAGACCAGAGAACAGTAAAAAAAATCAATCGTACACCCTAACCAAAGCCTTTCCCAGCCTGTTCTGTCTTTCCTTCCTCCTGAAGCCTCACATACTCAGCATCAGATCTATTCTTTTCTTGTTCCTCACTGAAGAGCAAAAACACTATATGCCTGTTAAGGAGCATATTCAAGACTGGGTCCTGTTAAAACATGTTCTTAGCGCTGTTTCAGAAACAAAGCAGATCCTGTTAAACAGAACTAAGCTATCTCAATGCTGCCATTCTGGGATAGTCAGATGTATCCCTTCAACTTTGTAATCTTCCTAATGCCCTTTAAACTGTCAGCAAATTTAACGCCGTTTGAGTTGACTGAATAAATATGCTACCCAAACAGCACAAGAAATTTTTGCTAGATTCAAGTACACCTGAAATCACTGAGACTGCAACGAAACTACACTGGTATATTGTGCTGAATGCCATGCAAACCATACCCTCCTGCTCCCTCTACCGCAGCCACAGTACTTGTTGTACCGAAGCAGTTTCAACATATTTCCATGCCCATCTGGATTGATGACGAATCAGGGGATCGCCTAGCAATGGCACAGATGCTATATGCCTGCAAAGGGAGTGGCTTGAAAGCTGTTCTATAATTCAGACTGCCGCACAGTCCTGAAGAAGTGGAGAAGCAGATCTCAGCTCCAAAGAGTATAATTTCTGAAAAATAGGCTACTGCAAAGTTCCAGATTCCAATTCAGTATGCTACACCTTTAATCGATATACGAATTCAATTTAAGGTTTATGTTTCTTTTCTTTCAGCAGCTCATTTCCTATCACCAGGAAGGCAGGAACAAGGAACTGAAAAAACCAACCAATCTAGTCCAATGAATCATTGGACAATGAAATGAAAAGTATAACCCATATATAATCGCTAGCTATCTAAACTCCTTCCGGAGAGAGTATCTGCCGGCCTTCAGTACAGGTACAGCACCGGCCAGCCCGTTCTTCACGGCCGGCTCTGCCGTCGCCGACCCCTCGTGCGGCTGCTGGAGCAGGGCCTGCTGCCACCGGGCAACCGCGGACTCCACAGCGAAGAGGTTGGTGATGTCCCTGAGCGGCACCCGCCTCCGCGACCTCCCGAGCCGCTTCAGCTTGCAGCTCCTGGCAGCTACGCCATGAGGACGGGCGACGGCGGCCGCCGGGGCGGTCGCTGGCCGCAAATTCTCCTTGTCGGCGCGGTCAACTGCCATCTCGAGGAAGAGCTGCCGCTCTCGGGATTGGGGCTCGGTTGCGAGGTACTAGGCGGCGAGGTGAGTCGGTTGGAGCTTGGGATGGGACTGGAAGGATCTTCCATGGGTATTTGTAACGAAGGTGGGAGGGAACAAGAGAGGGAGGAGGATGAAAAGATTTGAGTTTCGGGGGAAATTTTCCCCCGCAGAGGAGCGGGTGGGGGCGGACGGATCTGTGTTTCCTGCCGTTTTTGGCCGGGAGGCTGCGAGAGCCAAGCGAATCTTGAAAATTTTCGCGAAATGTTTGGGGGAGATCGGGATTCGGGGCGGCGGGGGACCCTGCTTCGGTGCCGTAACTGCACCTGCAGTTCGGTCAATGACATGTGGGCCAGCTGTCTGTTAGGCCCACATGTCACTGACTCAACTGCAGGTGCAGTTAAGGCACTGAAGCTCAGTCCGGGAGGGAGACGGGGGAGCGCGCTGTAAACATTGGTGCGAGGGGACGTGTGGAGGGAGATTCGAATTTTCTTTTCAGAGTGTTTTTTTTTAGACTTTTTTTTTTCAGAGTTTGTGAATGGCTGTGTGCGCACGGACGGTGTGTGGGCAATCCCAACTGCTATTCGACGCCTTAAAGACCGGTTAGGTTGCATTTTTGCTAACCGGCGCACGCCCCCTCCACGGCACTATTGTCTAGATGGGCAGCCCATGTAGATTCTTTTCACCGGTTTTCCCATTTTATTTACATCTTTCGTTTTCTTACTTTGTTTATTTTTCGTTTTATTTTCTTATATATATTTTTTTATTCACGAACTTCTCCCAATTGCATGAACTTTTCTCAAATTTGAAATTATTTTCAATTTTTGTCAACTTTTTCGTTTCAAACCTGTCATTTCCCAAATTTGTGGACTTTTAAAATCTTAGTTGTGAACTTTTTTCATATTAGTGACCTTTTTTCATTTTTTGTAAACTTTTCCAAGTGAATGTTATTCAAATTCTAGATCTTTCTTCCCATTTTTTTGATTTTCCCCAAATTTTATGTGCTTTTTCAAATTTGATGAACTTTTTTTACTCAAATGTGATCTTTCTAATCCTAGAATTTTTTGAACCCCATGATTTTTTTGAACTCATGAAAATTTTATAGTTTGTAAACTTTTTTCAACTCCGCAAACCTTTTTGAATCCCATGTTTTTTTTAAATCCCACAAAACACTGTTTTAACTCATGAACCTTTTGGGTTTGTGAACTTTTTCCAAGATCGTGAAAATTTTAAAATCTTGTGATTTTTTTTGAACTCGTAAACTTTTTATTTAGTTCGTGAATTGTTGTGTGTCGCATTTTTGTAGTCTTATTTTCTGAATGGTTGAGTATGTCATTTTTTCAAAGTTAAATAAAGACCCAACATGTATTCTTTCTTTATACTTTTTCATAGGGATCCCGTTTATTCAAATGATTCATTTCATCTATGCATCATTTTCTTCTCTCAAAATAAGTAAGTACCCATATTCTTTACAATGACAAATCTCTCCTTTTTCAAATATGAGGATCCAAAATTTGACTATATTTTTTCTTTTCTTGTAAATCCTTCTTTTTTGCAGGATAAAGACAGAGGCTTGCCTATGGAATTGACAGTCTTCACTACATTAACTCATTAAGTGATGTTCAAGTTCTATCCCATCTGTAGCTATTTTTTCTTTCCTGTTTTATGAGGTGCGGTTTGGAATTAATAACTTGTAGGTTCTCCCTACCGACCTAGTTTTAACCATCTCATAAGAAATATCCTACAAGTTTACAATAATATGGCATTGACGGTTCAGTTCTTCAAGACCAAAGAAGATCTTCTACCCTTAAATCCTCTAAATTAATTTAAATTTGTTAATTTTCCTTGAATGGTGATTCTTAGTATTTTTTCTTTAATATGTCATCCCATTTTTCTTTTCACAAAATTACTTCAAGTAGTTCAAAATGGAAATACTTAGTTTCAATCCTCTTTTTAATTTGTTTTCTAGTTCTAAAGAAACATTTTAGGAACCAGTTTTAAGAGAGCACTTCATAACATATATAGAAACAGTAATATGAACCAATCATTTTATCTTCTTTTTTTAATTTTATTTTTTCATCTACTTATATTCTCTATTAACTAGAACACCACTTAAAGCATCAAAACTCAATCGCGTCATTTCTAAGATGAAGTTGCTTACCACACATACCATGTGGTAATTTATCTTCTCTTGAAACAGTAGAACGAAGGAATCACTGCAACGATCGAAACATGTTATAGTTGCACGATCAAAACAGTACAACAATTGGAACACTATAGCGAAATGAAGTTGGCCTTATGATACATCCAAAACGTATCTATAATTTCTGCTTGCTCCATGCCTCTTTTGGGTGGTATTGCTATGTTATTTATACACTTCCATACACTTTTGATCATATTTGGACGAACCTATTAACTCAGTGCACCCCAGTGCCAGTTTCTGTTTTCTGCTGTTTTTGTATTTCAGGTTTTCCCATTACGAAAACTGCCAGAAAAATTCCGGAAAAATTATATAAAAAATCAGCGTTCCAGAACCTTCCCGGCTGCCAAAATACAGCCAGAGGGGGGCCACCAGGGCTCCAGGCGCCCTGGTGGCGCCCCCCCCCCTGTCCGCGCCGGGGGGGCGCCTGGGCCCCCCAGGCCTCCGTTGATGCCCCCCTTTGGCATATATTTATATCGTGTCCCGAAACCCTCGAGACGGGAACCCTTTTTCGCGGTCTCATCTCTGTTCCGCCGCCGCCGCGCTTCCAAGATCGGGAGCGCCAGGAGAACTCTTCCCGGCACCCTGCCGGAGGGGAGGATCACCACCGGGAGCCTCTCCACCACCATGGACGCCTCCCGGATGAGTTGTGAGTAGTCTCCCTTGGACCATGGGTCCATGACCAGTAGCTATGTGATGTTCTTCTCCCGTTCTTGTGCTTCACTAATTAGTCCTCGTGAGCTGCCCTACATGATCGAGGCACATATGTAATCCTTATGCTGTTGCTATGTTGAGTTTGCTGGGATCCGATGGATTGTGAGATTATGTTCAGATTGTGTTTGAGTAATATATTTGATCTACCTCTTTTATATTTATGTTCGTAAGTAATTCTTGCATGTTCTCCGTTGTTATTTATTGCTTTGGCCAAGTAGTAGGTAGTGACTCCAAGAGGGAACGTTATGCTTGATTGTGGGTTCATGCCCCTCGATGACTAGCTTGAGTGACAGAAACATGAGTCTAGGGGATGTGATGTTGCCACAAGGGGGAAAACAACGGTGCTTGTGCCCGCGGGTGCAAGGATTGTTTACTTTACGCAAAGTTCATTTAATGCAGTTGTCTGTTGCTTTGAGTTTACACTATGGGTGGGACTCGCAACTTAATACCAGCGAGATGTTCTGGATAGATATCTCAAGGTGGATGATTAGTAGTAGATGCAGATGGATTTCGGTCTACTTGCCTTGGCGTACCGCCCATGCTTTGAACCTCTACCTTTCTTGTAACATAGTTAGCATTGGTTTGCGCACATAATTCTGTCAATTGCCCAGCTATAATTCGTTCACCTCACATAGCTGTTTTATCGTCTTTTGGGAGAGAGACATCACTAGTGAACATCATGGGACCCCGGTCCATATTACCATCACTGATCACATCCGCTATTTACTTTCCGCTTTTACTTATTATTTACTATTGCAGCAATACCTATCACTATTATCACTTGCGTTTCATCCTTTGTAAAGTACAAGGCCGGAGGGATTGACAACCTCTCTGTACTCGTTGGGAGCAAAGTTATTTGTATCTGTGTGCAGGTCCACGTTGATTGCTAATATCTGGCGCCGTTAGCAGTTGACACCTTCTTGTTGAAACTGGGAGTCTCAGGGAAATCGATCCTTGGTATCTTTGCCAAGGGAAAACTTCCGCTACACTGCATCTCAAACCTTCCACTTGGGGTAACCAACGAGGGGCGAGAAGCCATCAAGCAAAGTTTTCTAGCGCCGTTGCCGGGGACTCCACTCTTCAGGATAGGGGAGTTGCACGCTATCTTTTACCTTTGCTTTTTAGTCTTGTTAGTTTACCTTTCAGTTTTTGCTTTAGTATCTTTTATCAAAAATCACAAAAATAGTTATCTTGCTTGCTTGCTGCTATGGGTTCCACCAAAAACACTAAATGGGAGGAGTACACCCCTTCTTCCATTACGCCAATCACCACTGTCGGGATCTACAAAAATAATAAACCTTGTGATTATGTTAGTCTTGATGGAGAGTTATGCCCATGGCATGGTCTTCCAGGAAAAGAGTATGAGCCTCGGTTTAAAGTTGCTCCTATGCTTCCCCAAACTTGGGAAGACGTTCAAACTCTTATAATAGAGAGCAATTCTAACAAAGAAGATGACACTACAATTCTGCCCAATAATGATAAAATTGATTTTGATAATTGTAGTATCTCAGAAGTTGTCACCTTTCTACAAAGAATGTCTAGAGATCCCCACACTAGCACGCTTAATCTTGCCTTCACAGAGCATATCACTAATGCTCTCATCAAAGCTAGGGAGGAGAAACTTAGAGTAGAAGCCTCCATACCTAGAAAGCTAGAAGATGGTTGGGATCCTATGATTAAAATTAAATTGAATAACTTCTCTTGCTATGCTTTATGTGATGATGTAGCTAGTACCTCCATTATGCCCAAAAGACTATATGATATGCTTAAATTGAAACCTTTTGATTCTTGTTCTTTTGGTGTTCGTCTCGTTGATTCTTCCATAAAGAAACCTTTGGGGAGGATCGACGATGTTCTTATCATTGTCAATGACAATTACGTTCCCGTTGATTTTACTATTATGGACATTGAATGTGAACCTTCTTGTCCAATTATTTTGGGACGTCCTTTTCTACGCACCGTTGGTGCTATCATTGACATGAAAGAGGGGAATATAAAATTCCAATTTCCTCTCAAGAAAGGGATGGAACACTTCCCTCGAAAGAAGATTAAGTTACCTTTTGAGTCCGTTATATGGGCAAGCTATTCTTTTACTCTTGATAAAACTTGATCTCTATGCATTATGCCTAGCTTAAAGGCATAAAAGAAAGCGCTTTTGGGAGGCAGCCCACATGAATAAAATTTTATTTTGCTTTTTGTTGTGTCTTGATGTTGTTACTACAGTAGCATCATCATTGTATCTTTGCTTTTCAACTTTGTGCCAAGTGTAGCCTCTGATTGCAAGAAAGTTCAAGAGTTGTGATGTGCTGTCCAGGAAACAGATTCTGTCCTTGGATAGAAAAAATCGTATAAAATCACCAGATCATCTTTTTGGTCTGAATTTTTTGACAGTGTGCTCTATACAATTGTCTTTCGTGCGTCTGTTCTGAGTTTTTTTATTAGAGTTGCAGAAGTGCCCCGAAAAAATCATTTACTACCTGTTGTTCTGTTTTTCACAGATTCTGTCCTGTTTTGCCTTTCCTTCATTTTGCAAACCTTGAGCTTGCTTTTTCTTTGCAAAAACTTTTTGGCAATCTTGAGAAACAGTAGACCTTCAAGAATATCCTTATTTCCAGCAAGGAACAATTATTTTATTATGGGTACTAACCTCGCTAATCAGATTATGATGAGTTATGTATGAAGGGAGTTTTCAAGTGTGCGAGGGAAGATGATAAAAAGATTCAGGAGTGTCAAACGCTCAAGCTTGGGGATGCCCCCATGCACCCCCAAGAAATATTCAAGGAGACTCAAGCGTCTAAGCTTGGGGATGCCCCCGTGCATCCCCTTCTCCATCAACATTATCAGTTCGTCTTTCGTTCCACTATATTTTTATCACTTCATGTGTTATGTGCTATGCTTGGAGCGTCTTGCTTTTAGTTTCCTTTTCAGTTTTCTTTAGCTTTTCATAACGAGTCGGAACTCAGCTTTCTTTATGTGGGAGAGAAACACGCTCCACTTCTACCTAGAACACAACATAGAATTTTCATGTCTATCTTTGCTGTGTGTGTTCTTTGTCTTTCAATAGCTACTATCATGTTTAGCTTTTAGTTTTCATGCTTCTCTTTTTAAAGAGCTTTTGTTTAGTTGGTTGCTTGAACTCTCTTTAGTTATCATGCTTATCTTATCAAGAGAGTTTGCTTATGTTGCATGGTTGATATGTCTATGATAAAAATGCTACGTGCATAATGGTGCTTAGTAGTTCATGTTTTCTTATGGTTAGTCTCAAATAGCTGGGGGGTTTCCAATGTGTTATTGGAGTACCAACATGATTTGTTTGCCTATGATGTGGTATGGTTTAGTAATATCTTCCTTCAAGAATTTATTTTGATTGACTTGGCGTATGCTCACGCATATTTAAGACTGTAAAGAAAGTCTGTCAAGCCTTGATGATCTTTTGTTTCTGAGTAGCGATATAACTACCATGCCCGATTCAATGTTGCTTTGTCGCTCTGCATGATTATGACCGTCATTGCTCTCTTAGTTGGTCGCTCCGAGTCTTTTGCTAACCTCCACCTGTACTAAGCGGACTGACTGCTTGTGCATCCAAATTCTTTTAAACCAGTTATGCCATATGAGTCCACCATACCTTCCTACATGGTATTTACCTGCCATTCCTAACGGAGACTTGCATGTACCATCTCGAAATTATTCAAAAAGAAAAAAAAATGCATTCCTATTTTGTGCCTCTGTTTTAAGTTCATGAGGAAGTAGTAGTTAATTCATGATCTTTTTAAGTTGGACAAGCTTCACCCCGGGATTGCATGTCTAATGTGCAAACCCATAACACGAGAAGGAACTGGCATTGAGTGCGCCCGGCTCAAAATTAATATAACAAACAAACCCTCCTTCACGCTTTGTTCATGAGAAATCAGAAAACTTTGGCAGTGATAAACAAAGGAGATTAAGAGGATGTGATCGTCCTCATTCGGGAGCCGTTGCTCGAAACTTGTCCATCTCAAGAAGTAATTGAGTTATCTGCCAGCATTCGTTGACGAAACATGCATGATCTAAGAAAAAAATAATTATTATCTTTGTTTTTAAAAACCAAGAGCTCTGGTACATGCTTTGTCTTTGTTTCCGACTACGGGTTTTCAACCTTGCCAACAAAAGCCACGGTTCGAGAGTCTCCACCTTCTTTTAAAGCACCAACTACTGAGAGCATGATTGTCATTCTGAGTGTAATGTGCATTGTCCCAAAGTAGCATTGTCTTTTGCATGACTATGATATCGTTTATTTTGAAATCATTGTATCTAGTCATCACTTAAACCTTGAAGGTGCCCCTGCATTTATGTTTTGCTTCACTAAAGGGGGCAAGCGAGATATCACTTTATCATATTTGCACACCATGCTCATTACAAATCTATTTGATGTTTCAGTATCATATTGTAAAACTTTCAGTTCTTTGTGATTTTCTCATGAGGCAACTTAATTACTACAGATTCATTGTCTCAGTAAGCTTTTGTCATATGACTATGAAAAGTCCTATATGGTTAATAGCATGTCACCACATAAATTATTCTTGTTATCATTTACCTACTCGAGGACGAGCAGGAATTAAGCTTGGGGATGTTGATACGTCCAAAACGTATCCATAATTTCTGCTTGCTCCATGCCTCTTTTGGGTGATATTGCTATGTTATTTATACACTTCCATACACTTTTGATCATATTTGGACTAACCTATTAACTCAGTGCACCCCAGTGCCAGTTTCTGTTTTCTGCTGTTTTTGTATTTCAGGTTTTCCCATTACGAAAACTGCCAGAAAAATCCCAGAAAAATTATATAAAAAATCAGCGTTCCAGAAGCTTCCCGGTTGCCAAAATACAGCCGGAGGGGGGCCACCAGGGCTCCAGGCGCCCTGGTGGCGCGGCCCCCCTGGCCGCGCCGGGGGGGGCTCCTGGGCCCCCCAGGCCTCCGCTGATGCCCCCCTTTGGCATATATTTATATCGTGTCCCGAAACCCTCGAGACGGGAACCCTTTTTCGCGATCTCATCTCTGTTCCGCCGCCGCCGCGCTTCCAAGATCGGGAGCGCCAGGAGAACTCTTCCCGGCACCCTGCCGGAGGGGAGGATCACCACCGGGAGCCTCTCCACCACCATGGACGCCTCCCGGATGAGTTGTGAGTAGTCTCCCTTGGACCATGGGTCCATGACCAGTAGCTATGTGATGTTCTCCTCCCGTTCTTGTGCTTCACTAATTAGTCCTCGTGAGATGCCCTACATGATCGAGGCACATATGTAATCCTTATGCTGTTGCTATGTTGAGTTTGCTGGGATCCGATGGATTGTGAGATTATGTTCAGATTGTGTTTGAGTAATATATTTGATCTACCTCTTTTATATTTATGTTCGTAAGTAATTCTTGCATGTTCTCCGTTGTTATTTATTGCTTTGGCCAAGTAGTAGGTAGTGACTCCAAAAGGGAACGTTATGCTTGATTGTGGTGATACGTCCAAAACGTATCTATAATTTCTGCTTGCTCCATGCCTCTTTTGGGTGATATTGCTATGTTATTTGTACACTTCCATACACTTTTGATCATATTTGGACTAACCTATTAACTCAGTGCACCCCAGTGCCAGTTTCTGTTTTCTGCTGTTTTTGTATTTCAGGTTTTCCCATTACGAAAACTGCCAGAAAAATCCCGGAAAAATTATATAAAAAATCAACGTTCCAGAAGCTTCCCGGTAGCCAAAGTACAGCCGGAGGGGGGCCACCAGGGCTCCAGGCGCCCTGGTGGCGCGGCCCCCCTGGCCGCGCCGGGGGGGGCCTGGGCCCCCCAGGCCTCCGCTGATGCCCCTCTTTGGCATATATTTATATCGTGTCCCGAAACCCTCGAGACGAAAACCCTTTTTCGCGATCTCATCTCTGTTCCGCCGTCGCCGTGCTTCCAAGATCGGGAGCACCAGGAGAACTCTTCCCGGCACCCTGCCGGAGGGGAGGATCACCACCGGGAGCCTCTCCACCACCATGGACGCCTCCCGGATGAGTTGTGAGTAGTCTCCCTTGGACCATGGGTCCATGACCAGTAGCTATGTGATGTTCTCCTCCCCTTCTTGTGCTTCACTAATTAGTCCTCGTGAGCTGCCCTACATGATCGAGGCACATATGTAATCCTTATGCTGTTGCTATGTTGAGTTTGCTGGGATCCGATGGATTGTGAGATTATGTTCAGATTGTGTTTGAGTAATATATTTGATCTACCTCTTTTATATTTATGTTCGTAAGTAATTCTTGCATGTTCTCCGTTGTTATTTATTGCTTTGGCCAAGTAGTAGGTAGTGACTCCAAGAGGGAACGTTATGCTTGATTGTGAGTTCATGCCCCTCGATGACTAGCTTGAGTGACAGAAACATGAGTCTAGGGGATGTGATGTTGCCACAAGGGGGAAAACAACGGTGCTTGTGCCCGCGGGTGCAAGGATTGTTTACTTTACGCAAAGTTCTTTTAATGAAGTTGTCTGTTGCTTTGAGTTTACACTATGGGTGAGACTCGCAACTTAATACCAGCGAGATGTTCTGGATAGATATCTCAAGGTGGATGATTAGTAGTAGATGCAGATGGATTTCGGTCTACTTGCCTTGGCGTGCCGCCCATGCTTTGAACCTCTACCTTTCTTGTAACATAGTTAGCATTGGTTTGCGCAGTGCCCAGCTGTAATTCGTTTACCTCACATAGCTGTTTTATCGTCTTTTGGGAGAGAGACATCACTAGTGAACATCATGTGACCCCGGTCCATATTACCATCACTGATCACATCCGCTATTTACTTTCCGCTTTTACTTACTATTTGCAGTAATACCTATCACTTTTATCACTTGCGTTTGATCCTTTGTAAACTACAAGGCCGGAGGGATTGACAACCTCTCTGTACTCGTTGGGAGCAAAGTTATTTGTATCTGTGTGCAGGTCCACGTTGATTGCTAATATCTGGCGCCGTTAGCAGTTGACACCTTCTTGTTGAAACTGGGAGTCTCAGGGAAATCGATCCTTGGTATCTTTGCCAAGGGAAAACTTCCGCTACACTGCATCTCAAACCTTCCACTTGGGGTAACCAACGAGGGGCGAGAAGCCATCAAGCAAAGTTTTCTGGCGCCGTTGCCGGGGACTCCACTCTTCAGGATAGGGGAGTTGCACGCTATCTTTTACCTTTGCTTTTTAGTCTTGTTAGTTTACCTTTCAGTTTTTGCTTTAGTATCTTTTATCGAAAATCACAAAAATAGTTATCTTGCTTGCTTGCTGCTATGGGTTCCACCGAGAACACCAAGTTGTGCGACTTCACTAGTCACAACAATGATGACTTTATCTGCACACCTATCACTACACCTGCCACTTCAGCACCTTCGTATGAAATTAAAAGTGCTTTACTGAACCTAGTTATGAAAGATCAATTCTCCGGTGCTGGAGATGATGCTGCTTTACACTTAAACAATTTTGTTGAACTTTGTGATATGCAAAAGTACCGAGAAGTAGACGGTGATATTGTTAAGCTTAAGCTTTTTCCTTTCTCCTTGAGAGGAGGAGCTAAAATTTGGTTTCAGTCTTTGCCTAGAAATAGCATAGATTCATGGGACAAGTGCAAAGATGCTTTTATTGGAAAGTACTATCCACCTGCTAAAATTATCCAACTAAGAAGTAACATAATGAATTTTAAACAATTGGATAATGAACACGTTGCCCAAGCTTGGGAACGTATGAAATCTCTTATCAAGAACTGCCCTACTCACGGCTTGACTACTTGGATGGTTATCCAAACTTTTTATGCAGGCTTGAACTTTACCTCGCGGACCTTGTTAGATTCGGCCGCGGGAGGAACCTTTATGTCAACTACACTTGGTGCTGCCACGAAACTTCTCGATGAGATGATGACCAACTATTCCCAATGGCACACCGAACGCGCTCCAACAGGTAGGAAGGTAAACTATGTCGAGGAGATTTCCTCCCTAAATGAAAAAGTTGACTTGATCATGTCTCTACTTTCGAAGCAATCTTCTGTTGATCCTCGTGATGTTCCTTTAAATTCTTTGATTGCTCAAGAACAAGTAGATGTGAACTTTATCTCTAGAAACAATTTCAACAACAATGCTTATAGGAGTAATTTTGGTAGCAATCCTAGACCGTTCCCCTCTAATTCCTATGGGAACAACAATGCTTATCCTATCACCAAGAACTCCACTACTGAACTAGAAATTATGCTAAAAGATTTCATCACTACCCAAAAAGCTTTTAATAAGAGTGTAGAAGAAAAACTAAACAAACTAGATGATCTCTCTTTGAAGGTAGACAATTTAGCCAATGAGGTAGAACTGCTTAAAATTAGAACTTCTCCTCTTGAGGAGAGGAAGGTCACTCCTATGAATGCTATTCAAGTGCAAATTAATGAAAACATTAGGATGTTGGCTAAACTTAAAGAGAGATGGGCTAGAGAAAGGGAGGAAGAAGATAGAATTAAGAGCCTTCCTACCCACCACACTGTTGCTACTATCCAAGTTGTTGAGGATATCCAAACTCTTAGCACCCAATGCACTCCTGGTCCCATTGGACCTATTAATCGTGATGCTATGACTATAGAAACTACCAAACAAGTGAACCTAAAGGACACCACTACCACCTTACTTGATAGTAGTGACCTTGATTTTGACAATTGCACTCTTACCGAAGTTATTGATTTCCTTCACAAGATGTCTAGAGATCACCGCACTAGCACGCTTAACCTTGCCTTCACAGAGCATATCACTAATGCTCTCATCAAAGCTAGGGAGGAGAAACTTAGAGTAGAAGCCTCCATACCTAGAAAGCTAGAAGATGGTTGGGATCCTATGATTAAAATTAAGTTGAATAACTTCTCTTGCTATGCTTTATGTGATGTTGGTGCTAGTACCTCTGTTATGCCCAAAAGAATATATGATATGCTTAAATTGAAACCTTTTGATTCTTGTTCTTTTGGTGTTCGTCTCGTTGATTCTTCCATAAAGAAACCTTTGGGGAGGATCAATGATGTTCTTATCATTGTCAATGACAATTATGTTCCCGTTGATTTTACTATTATGGACATTGAATGTGAACCTTCTTGTCCAATTATTTTGGGACGTCCTTTCCTACGCACCATTGGTGCTATCATTGACATGAAAGAGGGGAATATAAAATTCCAATTTCCTCTCAAGAAAGGGATGGAACACTTCCCTCGAAAGAAGATTAAGTTACCTTTTGAGTCCGTTATACGGGCTAGCTATTCTTTTACTCTTGATAAAACTTGATCTCTATGCATTATGCCTAGCTTAAAGGCATAAAAGAAAGCGCTTTTGGGAGGCAGCCCACATGAATAAAAAATTTATTTTGCTTTTGTTGTGTCTTGATGTTGTTACTACAGTAGCATCATCATTGTATCTTTACTTTTCAATTTTGTGCCAAGTATAGCCTCTGATTGCAAGAAAGTTCAAAAGTTGTGACGTGCTGTCCAGGAAACAGATTCTGTCCTTGGATAGAAAATTCGTATAAAATCACCAGATCATCTTTTTGGTCTGAATTTTTTCGACAGCGTGCTCTATACAATTGTCTTTCGTGCGTCTGTTCTGAGTTTTTTTATTAGAGTTGCAGAAGTGCCCCGAAAAAATCATTTACTACCTGCTGTTATGTTTTTCACAGATTCTGTCCTGTTTTGCCTTTCCTTCATTTTGCAAACCTTGAGCTTGCTTTTTCTTTGCAAAAACCTTTTGGCAATCTTGAGAACCAGTAGATCTTCAAGAATATCCTTATTTCCAGCAAGGAACAATTATTTTATTATGGGTACTAACCTCGCTAATCAGATTATGATGAGTTATGTATGAAGGGAGTTTTCAAGTGTGCGAGGGAAGATGATAAAAAGATTCAGGAGTGTCAAGCGCTCAAGCTTGGGGATGCCCCCATGCACCCCCAAGAAATATTCAAGGAGACTCAAGCGTCTAAGCTTGGGGATGCTCCCGTGCATCCCCTTCTCCATCAACATTATCAGTTCGTCTTTCGTTTCGCTATATTTTTATCACTTGATGTGTTATGTGCTATGCTTGGAGCGTCTTGCTTTTAGTTTTCCTTTTTAGTTTTCTTTAGCTTTTCATAACGAGTCGGAACTCAGCTTTCTTTTTATGTGGGAGAGAAACATGCTCCACTTCTACCTAGAACATAACATAGAATTTTCATGTCTATCTTTGCTGTGTGTGTTCTTTGTCTTTCAATAGCTACTATCATGCTTAGCTTTTAGTTTTCATGCTTATCTTTTTAAAGAGCTTTTGTTTAGTTGGTTGCTTGAACTCTCTTTAGTTATCATGCTTATCTTATCAAGAGAGTTTGCTTCTGTTGCATTTGTTGATATGTCTATGATAAATATGCTACGTGCATAATGGTGCTTAGTAGTTCATGTTTTCTTATGGTTAGTCTCAAATAGCTGGGGGGGTTTCCAATGTGTTATTGGAGTACCAACATGATTTGTTTGCCTATGATGTGGTATGGTTTAGTAATATCTTCCTTCAAAAATTTATTTTGATTGACTTGACGTATGCTCACGCATATTTAAGACTGTAAAGAAAGTCTGTCAAGCCTTGATGATCTTTTGTTTCTGAGTAGCGATATAACTAACATGCCTGATTCAATGTTGCTTTGTCGCTCTGCATGATTATGACCGTCATTGCTCTCTTAGTTGGTCGCTCCGAGTCTTTTGCTAACCTCCACCTGTACTAAGCGGACTGACTGCTTGTGCATCCAAATTCTTTTAAACCAGTTATGCCATATGAGTCCACCATACCTTCCTACATGGTATTTACCTGCCATTCCTACCGGAGACTTGCATGTACCATCTCGAAATTATTCAAAAAGAAAAAAAAATGCATTCCTATTTTGTGCCTCTGTTTTAAGTTCATGAGGAAGTAGTAGTTAATTCATGATCTTTTTAAGTTGGACAAGCTTCACCCCGGGATTGCATGTCTAATGTGCAAACCCATAACACGAGAAGGAACTGGCATTGAGTGCGCCCGGCTCAAAATTAATATAACAAACAAACCCTCCTTCACGCTTTGTTCATGAGAAATCAGAAAACTTTGGCAGTGATAAACAAAGGAGATTAAGAGGATGTGATCGTCCTCATTCGGGAGCCGTTCCTCGAAACTTGTCCATCTCAAAAAGTAATTGAGTTATCTGCTAGCATTCGTTGACGAAACATGCATGATCTAAAAAAATATTATTACCTCTGTTTTTAAAACCAAGAGCTCTGGTACATGTTTTGTCTTTGTTTCCGACTACGGGTTTTCAACCTTGCCAACAAAAGCCACGGTTCGAGAGTCTCCACCTTCTTTTAAAGCACCAACTACTGAGAGCATGATTGTCATTCTGAGTGTAATGTGCATTGTCCCAAAGTAGCATTGTCTTTTGCATGATTACGATATCGTTTATTCTGAAATCATTGTATCTAGTCATCACTTAAACCTTGGAGGTGCCCCTGCATTTATGTTTTGCTTCACTAAAGGGGGCAAGCGAGATATCACTTTATCATATTTGCACATCATGCTCATTACAAATCTATTTGATGTTTCGGTATCATATTGTAAAACTTTCAGTTCTTTGTGATTTTCTCATGAGGCAACTTAATTACTACAGATTCATTGTCTCAGTAAGCTTTTGTCATATGACTATGAAAAGTCCTATATGGTTAATAGCATGTCACCACAGAAATTATTCTTGTTATCATTTACCTACTCGAGGACGAGCAGGAATTAAGCTTGGGGATGTTGATACGTCCAAAACGTATCTATAATTTCTGCTTGCTCCATGCCTCTTTTGAGTGATATTGCTATGTTATTTATACACTTTCATACACTTTTGATCATATTTGGACTAACCTATTAACTCAGTGCACCCCAGTGCCAGTTTCTGTTTTCTGCTGTTTTTGTATTTCAGGTTTTCCCATTACGAAAACTGCAAGAAAAATCCCGGAAAAATTATATAAAAAATCAGCGTTCCAGAAGCTTCCCGGTAGCCAAAGTACAGCCGGAGGGAGGCCACCAGGGCTCCAGGCGCCCTGGTGGCGCGCCCCCCCTGGCCGTGCCGGGGGGGGGCGCCTGGCCCCCCAGGCCTCCGCTGATGGCCCCCTTTGGCATATATTTATATCGTGTCCCGAAACCCTCGAGACGAAAACCCTTTTTCGCGATCTCATCCCTGTTCCGCCGCCGCCGCGCTTCCAAGATCGGGAGCACCAGGAGAACTCTTCCCGGCACCCTGCCGGAGGGGAGGATCACCACCGGGAGCCTCTCCACCACCATGGACGCCTCCCGGATGAGTTGTGAGTAGTCTCCCTTGGACCATGGGTCCATGACCAGTAGCTATGTGATGTTCTCCTCCCCTTCTTGTGCTTCACTAATTAGTCCTCGTGAGCTGCCCTACATGATCGAGGCACATATGTAATCCTTATGCTGTTGCTATGTTGAGTTTGCTGGGATCCGATGGATTGTGAGATTATGTTCAGATTGTGTTTGAGTAATATATTTGATCTACCTCTTTTATATTTATGTTCGTAAGTAATTCTTGCATGTTCTCCGTTGTTATTTATTGCTTTGGCCAAGTAGTAGGTAGTGACTCCAAGAGGGAACGTTATGCTTGATTGTGGGTTCATGCCCCTCGATGACTAGCTTGAGTGACAGAAACATGAGTCTAGGGGATGTGCTGTTGCCACAAGGGGGAAAACAACGGTGCTTGTGTCCGCGGGTGCAAGGATTGTTTACTTTACGCAAAGTTCTTTTAATGCAGTTGTCTGTTGCTTTGAGTTTACACTATGGGTGGGACTCGCAACTTAATACCAGCGAGATGTTCTGGATAGATATCTCAAGGTGGATGATTAGTAGTAGATACAGATGGATTTCGGTCTACTTGCCTTGGCGTACCGCCCATGCTTTGAACCTCTACCTTTCTTGTAACATAGTTAGCATTTGTTTGCGCACATAATTCTGTCAATTGCCCAGCTGTAATTCATTTACCTCACATAGCTGTTTTATCGTCTTTTGGGAGAGAGACATCACTAGTGAACATCAAGTGACCCCGGTCCATATTACCATCACTGATCACATCCGCTATTTACTTTCCGCTTTTACTTACTATTTGCAGCAATACCTATCACTTTTATCACTTGCGTTTGATCCTTTGTAAACTACAAGGCCGGAGGGATTGACAACCTCTCTGTACTCGTTGGGAGCAAAGTTATTTGTATCTGTGTGCAGGTCCACGTTGATTGCTAATATCTGGCGCCGTTAGCAGTTGACACCTTTTTGTTAAAACTGGGAGTCTCAGGGAAATCGATCATTGGTATCTTTGCCAAGGGAAAACTTCCGCTACACTGCATCTCAAACCTTCCACTTGGGGTAACCAACGAGGGGCGAGAAGCCATCATGTGGGTTCATGCCCCTCGATGACTAGCTTGAGTGACAGAAGCATGAGTCTAGGGGATGTGCTGTTGCCACAAGGGGGAAAACAACGGTGCTTGTGCCCGCGGGTGCAAGGATTGTTTACTTTACGCAAAGTTCTTTTAATGCAGTTGTGTGTTGCTTTGAGTTTACACTATGGGTGGGACTCGCAACTTAATAACAGCGAGATGTTCTGGATAGATATCTCAAGGTGGATGATTAGTAGTAGATGCAGATGGATTTCGGTCTACTTGCCTTGGCGTACCGCCCATGCTTTGAACCTCTACCTTTCTTGTAACATAGTTAGCATTGGTTTGCGCACATAATTCTGTCAATTGCCCAGCTGTAATTCGTTCACCTCACATAGCTGTTTTATCGTCTTTTGGGAGAGAGACATCACTAGTGAACATCATGGGACCCCGGTCCATATTACCATCACTGATCACATCCGCTATTTACTTTCCGCTTTTACTTATTAGTTACTATTGCAGCAATACCTATCACTATTATCACTTGCGTTTGATCATTTGTAAACTACAAGGCCGGAGGGATTGACAACCTCTCTGTACTCGTTGGGAGCAAAGTTATTTGTATCTGTGTGCAGGTCCACGTTGATTGCTAATATCTGGCGCCATTAGCAGTTGACACCTTCTTGTTGAAACTGGGAGTCTCAGGGAAATCGATTCTTGGTATCTTTGCCAAGGGAAAACTTCCGCTACACTGCATCTCAAACCTTCCACTTGGGGTAACCAACGAGGGGCGAGAAGCCATCACCTTATTAGAGGCAACCCACATCCTACGCTAGTGGGCACCAGATCAACTAATTGGCGCAGATAGCGCCGATTAGGAGCTCATGCAATCTACACACCTATTTGGTGCCTTAATGCTGGTTAGAGTGCATTTTGCTAACCGGCACACACCCCTAGAGGCAATAATATTGTATTAATAAAATTTTCATGTTCATAATTAAGAGTTTATATTTCATGCTATAACTGTTATTATCCTAGAATATGCGATTCAATGGAAAACTCATATGCACGTGTGAAATGATAAACTTATAAAATAAAGGTTTCTAGTCTCGCCTCTAAGGCTAGCTCAAGTGTTGTTGGTGATCACGTTTTCCGAATCTTAGGGTATCGTTAAGTGTAACGATAGTCCTAAAACAATATTGAGATTCTAACGTTGGAAGAACGATCATATTTAATCGACCCAAACTTGTTTGTTATAAATTGAGTAATGTTGTTTGTAATCAATTGTAATAACATGAAGTGTTAACGTGTGATTTTGCTCCTTAGACCATGAGAGTCCCGTGGTCACTTCTTATCGTACGGTGAGCTTTGGGGTTGCTCAAACACCGCCTATAACACGGTGATTATAACGACAACTTACAGGTTCGTGGAAAAGTGAGACAAAAGGACTAGATAGCTCGAGAGTGGGATTTGCTCCTCCGATGATGGAGAGGTATTCTTAGGGCCCTCTCGGTGTGACACCGTCCATTATTGTCTTGGCCAGACACAAGTGACAATGTCACGGGGATGCCGGAACATGAGAAGGAGAAAGAAGCACAAAACCGACAATGAGGTTTTGGATTTCGATATAGTGAGCATCCAAGTGGCGCTTAAGGTGCCACTTAGGAGCTCCCTTGATTTACGCACACGTGTTCAGTGAGTTTTTCATCTTCATCTAGGAAGGCCCATATATGCACCTCGCAATGGTGCAATCAAGGAGAGACTCTCTCCAACTATCTTCGGATGCATAACAAAAATAACAAACATGACTAGTTCCCTAAAAAACATGACTAGTTGCCCTAATCATGTATGTAGCACATATGTTCGTGCGTTGCAACAAGAGAAAAATAGTATGTAATTAAAGTTAGTGACAATTATATGTGCAAGCAAACCCTGCATGCACGTGAAAAGGAACATTTAGCTTCTTGGTTTCGCCGGGTGTGAAGTAATCAATCCGCTATTTTTCCATTCATTGATCCAAAGCATTTGAAAGTTTTGTTATGTCATCGTACGCTAGAGAATGCCCATAAATTATTCGATCTACTTTTTCTTTCAATCGAGAAGATTTTAAGGTAAGAAGTTTATGAATATTGTAGGAAACATGAACCATTTTTTTGAATCCTGAACAGTTTTTTGAAGATTGTATGCACTTTCAGAAAAACGAGAAACAATATTTCAAACAGAACATCTTTTTAAATTCACAAATATTTTTTGAAAACGCACATTTTTTTATAATAAAAACATGAACATTATTTGTACTTGTGAACATCTTTTTAGTATGGGAACATGTGTTGAAATTCGTAACATTTTTCGAAAATATGTAGTTTAAAATTATTTTGAAATGTGAAAATTTCACTAAAACAATATTTTTTTCAAATATGGATCATTTTTAAAAATGCCATTTTATTTTTAGAAATTTCGAACTATTTTTATAACAATATTTTTTTAAAATGCAAAACTTTTTTCAAGTTCTGGATATTTTTAAAAATAGCAACAAATTTTTGGAATACTGAATATTTTATAATTAGTATTTTTTGAGAATTTTAAATTTATGAAATGAATTCTATAAGAAGAATAAACTTGAATGGAAAAAAAAAGGTAGGGGAAGAAGAATATAAATAGAAGTAAAACACAGAAACCAAGAAAAATAGGCCAGCCTATTATTGGTTGTCTTGTGCGAAGCTCCAACTATTTGTCGCCCCATGAAGAAAATAGTATTTTCCCAGCTGCGTGGGCAGAAAAATAAATGGCTGACTTCGCTGGGCCACAGCGCGGGCCCATGTATGAAATTATAGGAAAACATTTTTTTCTAGTAGATGAACGCATAAGAATTTATATTATCTCGGATAGAAAAAATATCTTTTCGGCAGTAGACGCACCTTGCTTTATTAGTACTACCTCCGTCATGGTTTATTTGTCCCCTTAACATTTTGTGCCAAACTTTGACTATAAATTTAACCAAGAAAATAATAATATATGTAAAAAAATCACTTGAAAGTATGTTCAAATACGAATCCAATGATATAATTTTTGCTGACATGTATAATTATTTTCTTGGTTATCATCACGTGATTTTTGAAAGATTTCGTGCCAAAGTAGGTTTCTAGTCTCGCATCTAAGTGTTCACGTTTTCCGAATCTTAGGATATCGTTAAGTGTAATGATAGTCCTATAACAACATTAAGATTATGAAGTTGAAAGAAGGATCATATTGAATTAATCCAAACTTGCTTGTTATGAATTGAGTAATATTGTTTGTAATCAATTGTAATAACACAGAGTGTTAACTTGTGATTTTGCTCCTTAGACCATGAGAGTATCGTAGTCACTTCTTACCGTACGGTGAAATTTTGAGTTCCTCAAACATCACCTGTAACACGGTGATCATAACGAATACTTACAAGTTCATCGAAAAGTGTGACAAGGGACTAGATAGCTCGAGAATGGGATTTGCTCATCCATCAGCGTCTGTCCAGACACTAGTGGCTACGTCACGTGAATGCCGGAAGATAAGAACGAGAAAGAAGAACAAAACTGACAACAAGGTTTTGGATTTTCGGTATAGTGAGCATCCCTTGATTGACGCACACGTGTTCAGTGAGTTCTTCGTCTTTATATAGGAAGGCTCATATATATGCACCTCGCATGGTGCAATCGAGGAGACAGTGTCTCCAACTATCTTCAGATGCATAGCAGAAATAACAAACATTACTAGTTCCCTAAAAAACATGCCTAGTTACCCTAATCTTGTATGTAGTACTAGCATATATGCCCGTGCGTTGCAATAGGAGAAAAAATAGTATGCTTTTAAAGTTAGTGAGAATTATATGTGCAAGCAAAACCATGTGCGCATGTGAAAAAGGAATATTTAACTTCTCAGTTTTGCACGGTGTGAAGTAAGCAATCCACTTATTTTCTATTCATTGATCGAGCGCATTTAATAGTTTTGTTACATCATCGTACGCCATGAAGGCTCATGAATTATTCGATCTACTTTTCCTTTCAATCAAGGAGATTTTAAGTTATGAAGTTTATGAATATTGAAGGAAACATCAACCCTTTTGAAAATTCTAAACATTTTAAAAAAAATATGTACCCTTTCAGAAAAACGAGAAACAAGTTTTGAAAGAGAACATCGTTTCAAATTCACAAATAATTTTTGAAAACACCTTTTATTAATATAAAAATACGAAAATTATTTGAATTTGTGAACTTTTTTTAGAACGAGAACATGTGTTGAAAATTTATAACATTTTACGAAAATGTGTATTTTAACATTATTTTGAACTGTGAAAATTTTACTAAAACAAGATTATTGTTCAAATTTGGAGCATTTTGAAAATGCCATTTTCTTTGTAGAAATCTCAACAATTTTATAAAAGAATAAAAGTTTTTGAAAAATTGGAAACTTTTTTCAAGTTCGATTTTTTTCAAAATAGCAAGAAATTTTTGGAATACTGAACATTTTCTATAATTTGATATTTTTTAATGCTGAACTTTTTTTAGAATTTTAAATTTATCAAACTAATTCTATAATAAGAAAAATAAACTTGGAAGGGAAAACAGAGATAGGGTAAGGAGAATAAAAATAAAAGTAAAACACAAAAACAAAGAAAAATGGGCAGGCCATTATTGGTTGTCCTGTGCGAAACTCTGATTATTTGTCGGCCCGTGCGGAAAATAGAATTTTTCCAGCTGCGTGGGCAGAAAATTAAGTGGGCTGACTTCGCTAGGCCATAGCGCGCGGCCCATGTAAGAAATTCTGGAAAACCTTTTTCTTTCTAGCAGACGAACGCATACGAATTTAGTACCATCTCGGATAGAAATTTTTTCTTTCGGCGGTGACGGATGGAAAAATTGACGAAACACACCTTGCTTTATTTGGTTTATTTATTACTAGCAAAAGAGCCCGTGCGTTGCAACGGGAGAAAAAGCACAACACACACTCTTAACCCAACAACCAGCACTCAAGACCACAAATAGGTCCACCTATTGTGTTATAATCTTAATGTACTTTCGATGTTTATGAATTTTATAAGTGCATGTATATGCTATAAAAATTATTTGTGCAGTATACAAATATATTGTGTAGTAAGTTCATAAGTAAGCGCGTGGATTTTGCCAAAAAAATATTTACATAGGGTATTTGATCATTGGACATGTACGAAGAGATAAGCTGGGGGGAAGTACAACATGCCTACGGATTGTAATCAATTATTGTAATTGATTTAGGCTGCATCCTAAATAGTTTTTTTTTAAATTGTTAAAAGCTAAAAATAACATCATATTTAGATTCTACATATTTTTCTAATTAAATTATATATATAATATGTTAAAATCGGAGTTACGGTTTAAAAGATATGGATACTGTTGTTTCAAATAAACTGCGGACTGATTAACCGAAAAGCCAGGGTGTTATATGTTAAAATGAAAAAACGATTCGGCTGACTTAAATATGGATGGCGGGTTGATTACATGAAACGTCAGGGGTTTTTATGCGAAAATGCCAAAAAACGATTCGGATCTGTCTTAAACGTGTAGTGCGTGTTAATTTACAAAAAACAGAGGGGTTTTTCTGCAAAGTGGCACGACGGACGAACTGAAACCCAATTTTCTTTATTATTAGGTAAAGATTATTATTATGTACAAATATAAATTGGCACAGAATTACTCTATATCCAAAGGCCAACGCTAGGCGCCGGTGCGCCGGCCGAATTTCGGCCGGTCGCACCAGACCCACCCGATGTGCTGCAATGAAACTTTTTTTATAAACGGTTGTAGCATTTTATGTCAATGGTTGTAGCATTCCGACTGTTATGTCAATGGTTGTAGCATTTTATGTCTGTAGCATTTTGCTGCAGAAAAAGCTTCGACCGTGGACGAAAAAAGCTTCAACCGTGTATGAAAAACAGCTTCAACCGTTGGAAAAAAAAGCTCCCAATCAGATACTGCAAACCAGAGTAAGTAGCAAAAAGATCCAACGATAGTAGCAAAATCCTACTACGGTTGCAGCAAAATCGTCGTTGTCGTCGTCGTGAGGTCGCAGCTTCACCTGATGGATGTAGCAAAAAGCTTCGTTGGTAGTAGCAAAATCCAACTACGATTGCAACTTCCCCTTGTTGTGCGGTGTCATTGAAGCTTCTGTATCTATTGTTGAAGCTTTTTTCAACAGCTGTTGAAGCTTTTCTAGGTGACGGTTGCAACACTTGTATACGCGGGGTGGATTCGAGCATGGCAGCAGCCATGGCGACCGGCGAGGAGAGCTCCTGGCCTCCGGCGATGGAGCGAGGGGAGCTCCTGGCCTCCGACGATGGAGCTTGCGGTGCCCATCGCAGCCCTGGAGGAGGGGGGATGGACATGGCTATGGCAGCAAGCATCCATGGCGGTCGACGAGGGAGCGCCTGGGGAGAGGAGAGATCTGGGGAGGGGAGGGGTTGCGGCAGGGACCGATTGTGCGGCGGCGAACGATGGTGCGTGACGGGCGGTTGGAGCTGTGATGCAGAATGGGGAGCTAGTGCGGGACGGGCGGTGGTGCGGGACGCGGGAAGGACGCGTGCGACCGGCCGAACGCTCGGCCGGCGCACCGTCTACGAACGTCTCCCATATCCAAATTGCTTTTTTTGTGAAAGAAATACTCCGTACGTTTGAACTGAAATAGAGAACAACTCTGATGCGCACCAGCCCATCCATTCTATCGGCCAGACTTAAGAAAGGCCCGTCTCACCTTCCAACAGAGAGTGAAAAGCAGGCCGGTGGCTTTGGAGAGAGTGGACAGAACACTTGGATTGCAGTTTTGGCCCATCCCAGAGAAACCTCCAGAAAATCAACAATGAAATTCCCTACAAAAAGCAATAAAAGCAACGATGAATAAGATGAATAGGACAGTTTAATCTTCCGACATTGCTAATAAAGGCTAATCATCAGACTCTTCCTACAAATAAGTAGATCATCAAACTGATTTTTATTTATTTTTTGGAGGGTATCAAACTGATTTATATGACACTCTCTCCGCCCAAAACAAGTGTGGTGGCTAGGAATAAATTTGAACTAAAACAACATCACTTATTTTCGAACGGAGGAAGTAGAAACAAGATGTATCGTATGTCCAGACATTATCAGGAGCAAGACAAAATGATACGTACACGTTTTGAAGTCCAAGTTTAGACGGCCGACCACTGAAAACTTTACCGTTGTTTTCTTGCCAGCAACATGTTGGCACCAAAGAATAGAAGAATAGCATGATGATGACAAAAATTAAACACACACGGCATGACTACCGATCGTTGTGTTGAAATCTGAGATGGGCCTAGAGCCCATATGACAATTTCAGATTTGATCTCTAAGGGCCCATGTAGATGGCATGACAAAGTGATGGGAAGTTTAGTCCCATCATGCTAGTGGAAGGAGAGTTGGAGTGGTTTATAAGGGATTCTCTCCCTCATGCTATTGGAGCTTGAGAAGAGATGAGGCCCTCGCGCACTCCTCCTCCTCCGCTCGCCTCGCCACGCCACGCCACGCCTCGTCACGACGCGCCGCGGGTTGCGGGATCGAGCCGAGCTCACTCCTATGCGCTTCTTTTTGCCGGTCAGGAACGGAGAGTCTTTGACAGGTAGGGCCACGATCTGAGACGTCGGATCGTGGGCTACCGACTTGGCCGTGCCCACGTTTCTCCACGCGCGGCCGCACATATATATGTGGGGCGCTGCCAACCCTAGCCGCCGCAACACAGAACGCATCTGCCTCCACGCCCGCCGTCGTCCCTTTGCTGCTGCTGCCGCCGGTGACTCCATCCCGTCCGCCGCGTACACGGTCGACGGGAGAGCAGGTCTCCGAAGCCTCGCCTCTCTGGATCCTGTACGGGAGAGGGGCGAATAGGTTTTTGGGAAGCGACTACGCGACTGCTCGCCGTTCATCTACTTCCTCTACGTCCGCTGTGTAGGAATCCAAAAACCTATTATGTGTAGGAATTTTTCGACAAGTGGCTTTGCCGCTGCACTGAAACCGGATAAGTTTACCGGTACATATTTTAAGCGTTGGCAGACTAAGACCACTTTATGGCTCACGGCTATGAACGTGTTCTGGGTCGCCGGTGTGCCCACGGGAACGATTGCTCCTGAACAGGAGAAGGCGTTCAGGGAGGCCACCGTCGTATTTCTCGGAGCACTTCTTAGCGTGATCGGAGATAAACTGGTCGACGCATATTTACATGTGCATGTCGCCAAGGACTTGTGGGAGGCGCTCGAATCTAAATTCGGGGCCACCGATGCTGGGAGTGAGATGTATATTATAGAGCAGTTCCACGATTACAAGATGGTTGAAAACCGTCCTGTGTTGGAGCAGGCTCATGAGATAATATGCATTGTTAAGGAGCTTGAGCTTCTGAAGTGCGAGTTACCGGGCAAGTTTGTCGCGGGCTGCATAATCGCTAAGCTCCCTAATTCCTGGAGGAACTTTGCCACTACTCTGAAACATCAGAGGCGTGAATTCTCAGTGGAGGATGTCATTGGCCATCTGAGTGTTGAGCAGAACTCAAGGGCAAAGGACTCGAACGGGAAAGCAGTTGATGGGACTTCTGTCGCCAACATGGTGAACCAGAGGAACTCCAACTCCCACAAGCCCAAGGGAAAGAACGGTGTCCAACACAATGCCGACTTTAAGAAGGGTAAGAAGACCTTCAAGAAAAACAAGAAGGATGAGGGCTGCTTTACTTGTGGTTCGATTGAACATTGGGCCAACAAGTGCCCAAACAAGTACAAGAAGCCAGGACAGGACTCCAAGTCTGTCAACATGATTGTGGGCAACAATGACAATGGTGCATCTGGGTACGGTAATTTATTTACTGTTTTTTCAGTGTTTCAGCCCAACGATTGGTGGGTGGACACAGGTGCAGGAGTTCATGTGTGTGCTGACATTTCATTGTTCACTTCTTACCAGGTCACAGGCCACGGGTCCGTATTGATGGGGAATGGCGCGAGTGCTTCTGTTCATGGTGTTGGCACGGTCGATCTGAAGTTTACTTCGGGAAGGATCGTGCAGCTGAAGAACGTGCAGCATGTCCCCGCCATCAAGAAGAACCTCGTTAGTGGCTCCCTTCTATGTAGAGAAGGGTTTAAGTTGGTTTTCGAGTCTAATAAATTAGTTGTTACGAAATATGGACTCTTTGTTGGAAAAGGTTATGAGAGCGGAGGAATGTTCTGCCTTTCCCTCGCAGATTTTTGTAATAAAGTCGTGAACCATATTCATTCGAATGTTAATGAATCAGAAGTTTGGCATTCACGTCTTTGTCACATTAGTTTCGGTGTTATGACGCGGCTAGCCAAGTTGGATTTAATCCCGAGTTTCACTTTAGCCAAAGGTTCTAAGTGCCTTTCATGTGTGCAAGCTAAGCAACCTCGCAAGCCTCACAAGGCCGCGGAGGAGAGACACTTGGCACCATTAGAACTCATACATTCTGATCTTTGTGAGATGAATGGTGTGTTGACTAAAGGTGGAAAGAAATACTTCATGACATTGATAGATGATTCCACTAGATATTGCTATGTTTATCTGTTAAATACTAAAGATGAGGCTCTACACTACTTTAAAATCTATAAGGCAGAAGTTGAGAAACAACTTGAAAAACAAATTAAACGAGTCCGGTCAGATCGTGGTGGAGAGTACTTCTCGAGTGAGTTTGACTCCTTTTGTGCGGAACACGGCATTATTCATGAGAGGACGCCTCCCTATTCACCCCAGTCAAACGGGGTTGCCGAGCGGAAAAACCGTACTCTAACTGATTTGGTTAACGCCATGTTAGATACGTCGGGTTTATCCAAGGCATGGTGGGGGGAGGCTATATTGACGGCATGTCATGTCCTGAATAAAGTTCCGACAAAGGACAATGAGATCACTCCCTATGAGAAATGGGCGAAGAGAAGGACAACACTCTTGGGGCTGTTTGGCGAAAGTCAATGTGCCGATCCCCAAAAAGCGCAAGCTTGGACCGAAGACCGTGGACTGCGTTAATTTGGGCTACGCTAAGAATAGCGTTGGCTATAGATTTCTAGTAGTGAAATCTGAGGTACCTGACCAAAAGGTTGGTACAATTATGGAGTCTAAGGATGCTACATTCTTCGAGGATATATTTCCTATGAGAGATAGGCAAAGCACTTCTAGACAAGAATCTGAGGAGACTCCTGAGCCTGCCATTCCTATGGAATACTATGAACGAACACATGATGAAAATCCTGAGGAGGATGACGAGGAAACCCTTGGTAGGGGAAAGAGACAAAGGACTGCAAAGACCTTTGGTGATGATTTCTTCGTGTACCTCGTGGATGATGCTCCCACTTCTATTTCAGAAGCGTATGCCTCTCCAGAATCTGACTACTGGAAGGAAGCGGTCCGTAGCGAGATGGATTCCATCATGGCTAACGGGACATGGGAGATTACTGAGCGTCCCTATGGTTGCAAACCATTGGGATGTAAGTGGGTGTTCAAAAAGAAGCTTAGGCCCGATGGTACGATTGAAAAGTACAAGGCTAGGCTTGTGGCCAAGGGCTATGACCAAAAGGAAGAGGAAGATTTCTTTGATACTTATTCACCTGTGGCCAGACTGACCACCATTCGAGTATTACTCTCGTTGGCGGCCTCGCATGGTCTTCTCGTCCACCAGATGGATGTTAAGACAACTTTCCTAAATGGAGAGCTAAACGAGGAAATCTACATGCAACAGCCAGATGGCTTTGTGATAGATGGTCAGGAAGGAAAAGTGTGTAGGTTGATAAAATCTTTATATGGCCTGAAACAAGCACCTAAGCAATGGCATGATAAGTTTAATACAACACTGACATCTGTTGGCTTCGTTGTTAATGAAGCTGACAAATGTGTATACTATCGCCATGGTGGGGGCGAAGGAGTTATACTGTGCTTGTATGTTGATGACATACTGATATTCGGAACCAACCTCAAAGTAATTGAGGAGGTCAAGTCGTTTCTATCTCAGAACTTTGAGATGAAAGACCTTGGTGTGGCTGATGTTATCTTGAACATCAAGGTACTGAGAGATAATGAGGGTGGGATTACACTTTTGCAATCCCATTATGTTGAGAAGGTGTTGAGTCGTTTTGGATACTCGGACTGCACACCATCTCAAACACCATATGATCCTAGCGTGTTGATTCGAAAATCCAAAGGCACGGCTATAGATCAATTGAGATACTCTCAAATCATTGGTTCACTGATGTACCTAGCTAGCGCTACGAGGCCTGACATCGCTTTTGCTGTGAGCAAACTGAGTCGGTTTGTATCAAAACCGGGTGATGTACATTGGCATGCTGTTGAAAGAGTTATGTGTTATCTGAAGGGTACTATGAACTATGGACTTCACTATACCGGATACCCGTCGGTACTTGAAGGGTATAGTGATGCGAATTGGATCTCTGATGCTGATGAGATGAAGGCCACAACTGGGTATATGTTTACTCTTGGAGGTGGCGCTGTTTCCTGGAAGTCTTGCAAGCAAACGATCTTAACGAGATCGACAATGGAAGCAGAATTAACAGCATTAGACACATCTGGTGTCGAAGCGGGATGGCTTTGAGATCTCTTGATGGACTTGCCATTGGTTGATAAACCGGTTCCGGCTATCCTTATGAACTGTGACAATCAGACCGTCATCACCAAGGTGAAGAGTTCAAAGGACAACATGAAGTCCAACAAACACATAAGAATGAGATTAAAAGCTGTCAGAAAATTGAGAAACTCCGGAGTGATAGCGTTGGAATATGTCCATACGGCTAAGAATCTGGCAGATCCCTTTACAAAAGGGCTATCACGTGTTGTGATAGATAATGCATCGAGGGAGATGGGCATGAGACCCACATGAGTTGCCATGGTGGTAACCCAACCTATGTGATCGGAGATCCCGTGAAGTAGGACCTGGGAAAACAAGCCAGTGGTGAACTGAGGAGAGTAACTATACTAACCCACTCCGCTGGAGCTGCAATACTCTCAATACTGTATGGGAGGATGACTACTGTCTTAATGTGTTCCAAAGCTTATATGTATAAGCAAGATGCTATCCTACAGAGCGATCTTTGGAGGAACACACCTATATGAGCCCGACTGCTGGTCACAGTCTATGAGATTGGGGTGATCTCTAGTAAGCTCATGAACAGGCCAGGAGTGTGACTTATATGCTCCACCCGAGGGGTCAGCCTTCGGCAGCCTAGTATCAGTAAGACATGTGGTGAAACTTCTTTACGCCAAACTGACAATTCAAGGCTTAGTCCATTGTTCAGTTGTGAAGGAGTGTAGCTACTTGCTCTAGGTGAAGCTCAACCTTAACAGGTCTTCGCTGAAACACTGGTATATCGAAACAGTAATTGGAACAAAGGACACAATGGGCCCTCGAGATCTGGTGGGGGATTGTTGAAATCTGAGATGGGCCTAGAGCCCATATGACAATTTCAGATTTGATCTCTAAGGGCCCATGTAGGTGGCATGACAAAGTGGTGGGAAGTTTAGTCCCACCATGCTAGTGGAAGGAGAGTTGGAGTGGTTTATAAGGGATTCTCTCCCTCATGCTATTGGAGCTTGAGAAGAGATGAGGCCCTCGCGCACTCCTCCTCCTCCGCTCGCCTCGCCACGCCACGCCACGCCACGCCACGCCTCGTCACGACGCGCCGCGGGTTGCGGGATTGAGCCGAGCCGAGCTCACTCCTATGCGCTTCTTTTTGCCGGTCAGGAACGGAGAGTCTTTGACAGGTAGGGCCACGATCTGAGACGTCGGATCGTGGGCTACCGACTTGGACGTGGGTTCGGCCCACGTTTCTCCACGCGCAGCCGCACATATATATATGGGGCGCTGCCAACCCTAGCCGCCGCAACTTAGAACGCATCTGCCTCCACGCCCGCCGTCGTCCCTTTGCTGCTGCTGCCGCCGGTGACTCCATCCCGTCCGCCGCGTACACGGTCGACGGGAGAGCAGGTCTCCGAAGCCTCGCCTCTCTGGATCCTGTACGGGAGAGGGGCGAATAGGTTTTTGGGAAGCGACTACGCGACTGCTCGCCGTTCATCTACTTCCTCTACGTCCGCGTCGCCATCGTCATCACCATGGCTACTGACGCCGAACGTGCCGCCGCCCAGAAGATCGAAGCCGACAAGAAGGCAGCCGAGGACGCTGCTGCCGCCACCGCTGCCGCGGCCTCTGCATGGCCTACTGGAGGGTATAACTCGTTTATCCCGCTCCTTCTGTTTTCTATTTTAGGCATGCTAGCGTTATACGTAGATCTGTCTACAATTAGCGTAGTATGTGCTCACATGATTGAATATCAGTATGCTATTATTTGTGTCAATGCCATGCTAGTAGTTAATTCGTGGATTAAATTAATCGGAAAATTGCCTATTTACTCAGCAATCCAAAAACCTATTATGTGTAGGAATTTTTCGACAAGTGGCTTTGCCGCTGCACTGAAACCGGATAAGTTTACCGGTACATATTTTAAGCGTTGGCAGACTAAGACCACTTTATGGCTCACGGCTATGAACGTGTTCTGGGTCGCCGGTGTGCCCACGGGAACGATTGCTCCTGAACAGGAGAAGGCGTTCAGGGAGGCCACCGTCGTATTTCTCGGAGCACTTCTTAGCGTGATCGGAGATAAACTGGTCGACGCATATTTACATGTGCATGTCGCCAAGGACTTGTGGGAGGCGCTCGAATCTAAATTCGGGGCCACCGATGCTGGGAGTGAGATGTATATTATAGAGCAGTTCCACGATTACAAGATGGTTGAAAACCGTCCTGTGTTGGAGCAGGCTCATGAGATAATATGCATTGTTAAGGAGCTTGAGCTTCTGAAGTGCGAGTTACCGGGCAAGTTTGTCGCGGGCTGCATAATCGCTAAGCTCCCTAATTCCTGGAGGAACTTTGCCACTACTCTAAAACATCAGAGGCGTGAATTCTCAGTGGAGGATGTCATTGGCCATCTGAGTGTTGAGCAGAACTCAAGGGCAAAGGACTCGAACGGGAAAGCAGTTGAGGGGACTTCTGTCGCCAACATGGTGAACCAGAGGAACTCCAACTCCCACAAGCCCAAGGGAAAGAACGGTGTCCAACACAATGCCGACTTTAAGAAGAAGGGTAAGAAGACCTTCAAGAAGAACAAGAAGGATGAGGGCTGCTTTACTTGTGGTTCGGCTGAACATTGGGCCAACAAGTGCCCAAACAAGTACAAGAAGCCAGGACAGGACTCCAAGTCTGTCAACATGATTGTGGGCAACAATGACAATGGTGCATCTGGGTACGGTAATTTATTTACTGTTTTTTCAGTGTTTCAGCCCAACGATTGGTGGGTGGACACAGGTGCAGGAGTTCATGTGTGTGCTGACATTTCATTGTTCACTTCTTACCAGGTCACAGGCCACGGGTCCGTATTGATGGGGAATGGCGCGAGTGCTTCTGTTCATGGTGTTGGCACGGTCGATCATGAAGTTTACTTCGGGAAGGATCGTGCAGCTGAAGAACGTGCAGCATGTCCCCGCCATCAAGAAGAACCTCGTTAGTGGCGCCCTTCTATGTAGAGAAGGGTTTAAGTTGGTTTTCGAGTCTAATAAATTAGTTGTTACGAAATATGGACTCTTTGTTGGAAAAGGTTATGAGAGCGGAGGAATGTTCCGCCTTTCCCTCACAGATCTTTGTAATAAAGTCGTGAACCATATTCATTCGAATGTTAATGAATCAGAAGTTTGGCATTCACGTCTTTGTCACATTAGTTTCGGTGTTATGACGCGGCTAGCTAAGTTGGATTTAATCCCGAGTTTCACTTTAGCCAAAGGTTCTAAGTGCCTTTCATGTGTGCAAGCTAAGCAACCTCGCAAGCCTCACAAGGCCGCGGAGGAGAGACACTTGGCACCATTAGAACTCATACATTCTGATCTTTGTGAGATGAATGGTGTGTTGACTAAAGGTGGAAAGAAATACTTCATGACATTGATAGATGATTCCACTAGATATTGCTATGTTTATCTGTTAAATACTAAAGATGAGGCTCTACACTACTTTAAAATCTATAAGGCAGAAGTTGAGAAACAACTTGAAAAACAAATTAAACGAGTCCGGTCAGATCATGGTGGAGAGTACTTCTCGAGTGAGTTTGACTCCTTTTGTGCGGAACACGGCATTATTCATGAGAGGACGCCTCCCTATTCACCCCAGTCAAACGGGGTTGCCGAGCGGAAAAACCGTACTCTAACTGATTTGGTTAACGCCATGTTAGATACGTCGGGTTTATCCAAGGCATGGTGGGGGGAGGCTATATTGACGGCATGTCATGTCCTGAATAAAGTTCCGACAAAGGACAATGAGATCACTCCCTATGAGAAATGGGCGAAGAGAAGGACAACACTCTCGTACTTGCGTACTTGGGGCTGTTTGGCGAAAGTCAATGTGCCGATCCCCAAAAAGCGCAAGCTTGGACCGAAGACCGTGGACTGCGTTAATTTGGGCTACGCTAAGAATAGCGTTGGCTATAGATTTCTAGTAGTGAAATCTGAGGTACCTGACCAAAAGGTTGCTACAATTATGGAGTCTAAGGATGCTACATTCTTCGAGGATATATTTCCTATGAGAGATAAGCAAAGCACTTCTAGACAGGAATCTGAGGAGACTCCTGAGCCTGCCATTCCTATGGAATACTATGAACGAACACATGATGAAAATCCTGAGGAGGATGACGAGGAAACCCTTGGTAGGGGAAAGAGACAAAGGACTGCAAAGACCTTTGGTGATGATTTCTTCGTGTACCTCGTGGATGATGCTCCCACTTCTATTTCAGAAGCGTATGCCTCTCCAGAATCTGACTACTGGAAGGAAGCGGTCCGTAGCGAGATGGATTCCATCATGGCTAACGGGACATGGGAGATTACTGAGCGTCCCTATGGTTGCAAACCATTGGGATGTAAGTGGGTGTTCAAAAAGAAGCTTAGGCCCGATGGTACGATTGAAAAGTACAAGGCTAGGCTTGTGGCCAAGGGCTATGACCAAAAGGAAGAGGAAGATTTCTTTGATACTTACTCACCTGTGGCCAGACTGACCACCATTCGAGTATTACTCTCGTTGGCGGCCTCACATGGTCTTCTCGTCCACCAGATGGATGTTAAGACAGCTTTCCTAAATGGAGAGCTAAACGAGGAAATCTACATGCAACAGCCAGATGGCTTTGTGATAGATGGTCAGGAAGGAAAAGTGTGTAGGTTGATAAAATCTTTATATGGCCTGAAACAAGCACCTAAGCAATGGCATGATAAGTTTAATACAACACTGACATCTGTTGGCTTCGTTGTTAATGAAGCTGACAAATGTGTATACTATCGCCATGGTGGGGGCGAAGGAGTTATACTGTGCTTGTATGTTGATGACATACTGATATTCGGAACCAACCTCAAAGTAATTGAGGAGGTCAAGTCGTTTCTATCTCAGAACTTTGAGATGAAAGACCTTGGTGTGGCTGATGTTATCTTGAACATCAAGGTACTGAGAGATAATGAGGGTGGGATTACACTTTTGCAATCCCATTATGTTGAGAAGGTGTTGAGTCGTTTTGGATACTCGGACTGCACACCATCTCAAACACCATATGATCCTAGCGTGTTGATTCGAAAATCCAAAGGCACGGCTATAGATCAATTGAGATACTCTCAAATCATTGGTTCACTGATGTACCTAGCTAGCGCTACGAGGCCTGACATCGCTTTTGCTGTGAGCAAACTGAGTCGGTTTGTGTCAAAACCGGGTGATGTACATTGGCATGCTGTTGAAAGAGTTATGCGTTATCTGAAGGGTACTATGAACTATGGACTTCACTATACCGGATACCCGTCGGTACTTGAAGGGTATAGTGATGCGAATTGGATCTCTGATGCTGATGAGATGAAGGCCACAACTGGGTATATGTTTACTCTTGGAGGTGGCGCTGTTTCCTGGAAGTCTTGCAAGCAAACGATCTTAACGAGATCGACAATGGAAGCAGAATTAACAGCATTAGACACATCTGGTGTCGAAGCGGGATGGCTTCGAGATCTCTTGATGGACTTGCCATTGGTTGATAAACCGGTTCCGGCTATCCTTATGAACTGTGACAATTAGACCGTCATCACCAAGGTGAAGAGTTCAAAGGACAACATGAAGTCCAACAAACACATAAGAATGAGATTAAAAGCTGTCAGAAAATTGAGAAACTCCGGAGTGATAGCGTTGGAATATGTCCATACGGCTAAGAATCTGGCAGATCCCTTTACAAAAGGGCTATCACGTGTTGTGATAGATAATGCATCGAGGGAGATGGGCATGAGACCCACATGAGTTGCCATGGTGGTAACCCAACCTATGTGATCGGAGATCCCGTGAAGTAGGACCTGGGAAAACAAGCCAGTGGTGAACTGAGGAGAGTAACTATACTAACCCACTCCGCTGGAGATGCAATACTCTCAATACTGTATGGGAGGATGACTACTGTCTTAATGTGTTCCAAGGCTTATATGTATAAGCAAGATGCTATCCTACAGAGCGATCTTTGGAGGAACACACCTATATGAGCCCGACTGCTGGTCACAGTCTATGAGATTGGGGTGATCTCTAGTAAGCTCATGAACAGGCCAGGAGTGTGACTTATATGCTCCACCCGAGGGGTCAGCCTTCGGCAGCCTAGTATTAGTAAGACATGTGGTGAAACTTCTTTACGCCAAACTGACAATTCAAGGCTTAGTCCATTGTTCAGTTGTGAAGGAGTGTAGCTACTTGCTCTAGGTGAAGCTCAACCTTAACAGGTCTTCGCTGAAACACTGGTATATCGAAACAGTAATTGGGACAAGAGCACACAATGGGCCCTCGAGATCTGGTGGGGGATTGTTGAAATCTGAGATGGGCCTAGAGCCCATAAGACAATTTCAGTTTTGATCTCTAAGGGCCCATGTAGGTGGCATGACAAAGTGGTGGGAAGTTTAGTCCCACCATGCTAGTGGAAGGAGAGTTGGAGTGGTTTACAATGGATTCTCTCCCTCATGCTATTGGAGCTTGAGAAGAGATGAGGCCCTCGCGCACTCCTCCTCCTCCGCTCGCCTCGCCACGCCACGCCTCGTCACGACGCGCCGCGGGTTGCGGGATTGAGCCGAGCCGAGCTCACTCCTATGCGCTTCTTTTTGCCGGTCAGGAACGGAGAGTCTTTGACAGGTAGGGCCACGATCTGAGACGTCGGATCGTGGGCTACCGACTTGGACGTGGGTTCGGCCCACGTTTCTCCACGCGCAGCCGCACATATATATATGGGGCGCTGCCAACCCTAGCCGCCGCAACTTAGAACGCATCTGCCTCCACGCCCGCCGTCGTCCCTTTGCTGCTGCTGCCGCCGGTGACTCCATCCCGTCCGCCGCGTACACGGTCGACGGGAGAGCAGGTCTCCGAAGCCTCGCCTCTCTGGATCCTGTACGGGAGAGGGGCGAATAGGTTTTTGGGAAGCGACTACGCGACTGCTCGCCGTTCATCTACTTCCTCTACGTCCGCGTCGCCCTCGTCATCACCATGGCCACTGACGCCGAACGTGCCGCCGCCCAGAAGATCGAAGCCGACAAGAAGGCAGCCGAGGACGCTGCTGCCGCCACCGCTGCCGCGGCCTCTGCATGGCCTACTGGAGGGTATAACTCGTTTATCCCGCTCCTTCTGTTTTCTATTTTAGGCATGCTAGCGTTATACGTAGATCTGTCTACAATTAGCGTAGTATGTGCTCACATGATTGAATATCAGTATGCTATTATTTTTGTCAATGCCATGCTAGTAATTAATTCGTGGATTAAATTAATCGGAAAATTGCCTATTTACTCAACAATCCAAAAACCTATTATGTGTAGGAATTTTTCGACAAGTGGCTTTGCCGCTGCACTGAAACCGGATAAGTTTACCGGTACATATTTTAAGCGTTGGCATACTAAGACCACTTTATGGCTCACGGCTATGAACGTGTTCTGGGTCGCCGGTGTGCCCACGGGAACGATTGCTCCTGAACAGGAGAAGGCGTTCAGGGAGGCCACCGTCGTATTTCTCGGAGCACTTCTTAGCGTGATCGGAGATAGACTGGTCGACGCATATTTACATGTGCATGTCGCCAAGGACTTGTGGGAGGCGCTCGAATCTAAATTCGGGGCCACCGATGCTGGGAGTGAGATGTATATTATAGAGCAGTTCCACGATTACAAGATGGTTGAAAACCGTCCTGTGTTGGAGCAGGCTCATGAGATAATATGCATTGTTAAGGAGCTTGAGCTTCTGAAGTGCGAGTTACCGGGCAAGTTTGTCGCGGGCTGCATAATCGCTAAGCTCCCTAATTCCTGGAGGAACTTTGCCACTACTCTGAAACATCAGAGGCGTGAATTCTCAGTGGAGGATGTCATTGGCCATCTGAGTGTTGAGCAGAACTCAAGGGCAAAGGACTCGAACGGGAAAGCAGTTGAGGGGACTTCTGTCGCCAACATGGTGAACCAGAGGAACTCCAACTCCCATAAGCCCAAGGGAAAGAACGGTGTCCAACACAATGCCGACTTTAAGAAGAAGGGTAAGAAGACCTTCAAGAAGAACAAGAAGGATGAGGGCTGCTTTACTTGTGGTTCGATTGAACATTGGGCCAACAAGTGCCCAAACAAGTACAAGAAGCCAGGACAGGACTCCAAGTCTGTCAACATGATTGTGGGCAACAATGACAATGGTGCATCTGGGTACGGTAATTTATTTACTATTTTTTCAGTGTTTCAGCCCAACGATTGGTGGGTGGACACAGGTGCAGGAGTTCATGTGTGTGCTGACATTTCATTGTTCACTTCTTACCAGGTCACAGGCCACGGGTCCGTATTGATGGGGAATGGCGAGAGTGCTTCTGTTCATGGTGTTGGCACGGTCGATCTGAAGTTTACTTCGGGAAGGATCGTGCAGCTGAAGAACGTGCAGCATGTCCCCGCCATCAAGAAGAACCTCGTTAGTGGCTCCCTTCTATGTAGAGAAGGGTTTAAGTTGGTTTTCGAGTCTAATAAATTAGTTGTTACGAAATATGGACTCTTTGTTGGAAAAGGTTATGAGAGCGGAGGAATGTTCCGCCTTTCCCTCGCAGATTTTTGTAATAAAGTCGTGAACCATATTCATTCGAATGTTAATGAATCAGAAGTTTGGCATTCACGTCTTTGTCACATTAGTTTCGGTGTTATGACGCGGCTAGCTAAGTTGGATTTAATCCCGAGTTTCACTTTAGCCAAAGGTTCTAAGTGCCTTTCATGTGTGCAAGCTAAGCAACCTCGCAAGCCTCACAAGGCCGCGGAGGAGAGACACTTGGCACCATTAGAACTCATACATTCTGATCTTTGTGAGATGAATGGTGTGTTGACTAAAGGTGGAAAGAAATACTTCATGACATTGATAGATGATTCCACTAGATATTGCTATGTTTATCTATTAAACACTAAAGATGAGGCTCTACACTACTTTAAAATCTATAAGGCGGAAGTTGAGAAACAACTTGAAAAACAAATTAAACGAGTTCGGTCAGATCGTGGTGGAGATTACTTCTCGAGTGAGTTTGACTCCTTTTGTGCGGAACACGGCATTATTCATGAGAGGACGCCTCCCTATTCACCCCAGTCAAACGGGGTTGCCGAGCGGAAAAACCGTACTCTAACTGATTTGGTTAACGCCATGTTAGATACGTCGGGTTTATCCAAGGCATGGTGGGGGGAGGCTATATTGACGGCATGTCATGTCCTGAATAAAGTTCCGACAAAGGACAATGAGATCACTCCCTATGAGAAATGGGCGAGGAGAAGGACAACACTCTCGTACTTGCGTACTTGGGGCTGTTTGGCGAAAGTCAATGTGCCGATCCCCAAAAAGCGCAAGCTTGGACCGAAGACTGTGGACTGCGTTAATTTGGGCTACGCTAAGAATAGCGTTGGCTATAGATTTCTAGTAGTGAAATCTGAGGTACCTGACCAAAAGGTTGGTACAATTATGGAGTCTAAGGATGCTACATTCTTCGAGGATATATTTCCTATGAGAGATAGGCAAAGCACTTCTAGACAGGAATCTGAGGAGACTCCTGAGCCTGCCATTCCTATGGAATACTATGAACGAACACATGATGAAAATCCTGAGGAGGATGACGAGGAAACCCTTGGTAGGGGAAAGAGACAAAGGACTGCAAATACCTTTGGTGATGATTTCTTCGTGTACCTCGTGGATGATGCTCCCACTTCTATTTCAGAAGCGTATGCCTCTCCAGAATCTGACTACTGGAAGGAAGCGGTCCGTAGCGAGATGGATTCCATCATGGCTAACGGGACATGGGAGATTACTGAGCGTCCCTATGGTTGCAAACCATTGGGATGTAAGTGGGTGTTCAAAAAGAAGCTTAGGCCCGATGGTACGATTGAAAAGTACAAGGCTAGGCTTGTGGCCAAGGGCTATGACCAAAAGGAAGAGGAAGATTTCTTTGATACTTATTCACCTGTGGCCAGACTGACCACCATTCGAGTATTACTCTCGTTGGCGGCCTCGCATGGTCTTCTCGTCCACCAGATGGATGTTAAGACAGCTTTCCTAAATGGAGAGCTAAACGAGGAAATCTACATGCAACAGCCAGATGGCTTTGTGATAGATGGTCAGGAAGGAAAAGTGTGTAGGTTGATAAAATCTTTATATGGCCTGAAACAAGCACCTAAGCAATGGCATGATAAGTTTAATACAACACTGACATCTGTTGGCTTCGTTGTTAATGAAGCTGACAAATGTGTATACTATCGCCATGGTGGGGGCGAAGGAGTTATACTGTGCTTGTATGTTGATGACATACTGATATTCGGAACCAACCTCAAAGTAATTGAGGAGGTCAAGTCGTTTCTATCTCAGAACTTTGAGATGAAAGACCTTGGTGTGGCTGATGTTATCTTGAACATCAAGGTACTGAGAGATAATGAGGGTGGGATTACACTTTTGCAATCCCATTATGTTGAGAAGGTGTTGAGTCGTTTTGGATACTCGGACTGCACACCATCTCAAACACCATATGATCCTAGCGTGTTGATTCGAAAATCCAAAGGCACGGCTATAGATCAATTGAGATACTCTCAAATCATTGGTTCACTGATGTACCTAGCTAGCGCTACGAGGCCTGACATCGCTTTTGCTGTGAGCAAACTGAGTCGGTTTGTATCAAAACCGGGTGATGTACATTGGCATGCTGTTGAAAGAGTTATGCGTTATCTGAAGGGTACTATGAACTATGGACTTCACTATACCGGATACCCGTCGGTACTTGAAGGCTATAGTGATGCGAATTGGATCTCTGATGCTGATGAGATGAAGGCCACAACTGGGTATATGTTTACTCTTGGAGGTGGCGCTGTTTCCTGGAAGTCTTGCAAGCAAACGATCTTAACGAGATCGACAATGGAAGTAGAATTAACAGCATTAGACACATCTGGTGTCGAAGCGGGATGGCTTCGAGATCTTTTGATGGACTTGCCATTGGTTGATAAACCGGTTCCGGCTATCCTTATGAACTGTGACAATCAGACCGTCATCACCAAGGTGAAGAGTTCTAAGGACAATATGAAGTCCAACAAACACATAAAAATGAGATTAAAAGCTGTCAGAAAATTGAGAAACTCCGGAGTGATAGCGTTGGAATATGTCCATACGGCTAAGAATCTGGCAGATCCCTTTACAAAAGGGCTATCACGTGTTGTGATAGATAGTGCATCGAGGGAGATGGGCATGAGACCCACATTAGTTGCCATGGTGGTAACCCAACCTATGTGATCGGAGATCCCGTGAAGTAGGACCTGGGAAAACAAGCCAGTGGTGAACTGAGGAGAGTAACTATACTAACCCACTCCGCTGGAGATGCAATACTCTCAACACTGTATGGGAGGATGACTACTGTCTTAATGTGTTCCAAGGCTTATATGTATAAGCAAGATGCTATCCTACAGAGCGATCTTTGGAGGAACACACCTATATGAGCCCGACTGCTGGTCACAGTCTATGAGATTGGGGTGATCTCTAGTAAGCTCATGAACTGGCCAGGAGTGTGACTTATATGCTCCACCCGAGGGGTCAGCCTTCGGCAGCCTAGTATCAGTAAGACATGTGGTGAAACTTCTTTACGCCAAACTGACAATTCAAGGCTTAGTCCATTGTTCAGTTGTGAAGGAGTGTAGCTACTTGCTCTAGGTGAAGCTCAACCTTAACAGGTCTTCGCTGAAACACTGGTATATCGAAACAGTAATTGGGACAAGAGCACACAATGGGCCCTCGAGATCTGGTGGGGGATTGTTGAAATCTGAGATGGGCCTAGAGCCCATATGACAATTTCAGATTTGATCTCTAAGGGCCCATGTAGGTGGCATGACAAAGTGGTGGGAAGTTTAGTCCCACCATGCTAGTGGAAGGAGAGTTGGAGTGGTTTATAAGGGATTCTCTCCCTCATGCTATTGGAGCTTGAGAAGAGATGAGGCCCTCGCGCACTCCTCCTCCTCCGCTCGCCTCGCCACGCCACGCCTCGTCACGACGCGCCGCGGGTTGCGGGATTGAGCCGAGCCGAGCTCACTCCTATGCGCTTCTTTTTGCCGGTCAGGAACGGAGAGTCTTTGACAGGTAGGGCCACGATCTGAGACGTCGGATCGTGGGCTACCGACTTGGACGTGGGTTCGGCCCACGTTTCTCCATGCGCGGCCGCACATATATATGTGGGGCGCTGCCAACCCTAGCCGCCGCAACACAGAACGCATCTGCCTCCACGCCCGCCGTCGTCCCTTTGCTGCTGCTGCCGCCGGTGACTCCATCCCGTCCGCCGCGTACACGGTCGACGGGAGAGCAGGTCTCCGAAGCCTCGCCTCTCTGGATCCTGTACGGGAGAGGGGCGAATAGGTTTTTGGGAAGCGACTACGCGACTGCTCGCCGTTCATCTACTTCCTCTACGTCCGCGTCGCCCTCGTCATCACCATGGCCACCGACGCCGAACGTGCCGCCGCCCAGAAGATCGAAGCCGACAAGAAGGCAGCCGAGGACGCTGCTGCCGTCACCGCCGCCGCGGCCTCTGCATGGCCTACTGGAGGGTATAACTCGTTTATCCCGCTCCTACTGTTTTCTATTTTAGGCATGCTAGCGTTATACGTAGATCTGTCTACAATTAGCATAGTATGTGCTCACATGATTGAATATCAGTATGCTATTATTTGTGTCAATGCCATGATAGTAGTTAACTCGTGGATTAAATTAATCGGAAAATTGCCTATTTACTCAATAATCCAAAAACCTATTATGTGTAGGAATTTTTCGACAAGTGGCTTTGCCGCTGCACTGAAACCGGATAAGTTTACCGGTACATATTTTAAGCGTTGGCAGACTAAGACCACTTTATGGCTCACGGCTATGAACGTGTTCTGGGTCGCCGGTGTGCCCACGGGAACGATTGCTCCTGAACAGGAGAAGGCGTTCAGGGAGGCCACCGTCGTATTTCTCGGAGCACTTCTTAGCGTGATCGGAGATAAACTGGTCGACGCATATTTACATGTGCATGTCGCCAAGGACTTGTGGGAGGCGCTCGAATCTAAATTCGGGGCCACCGATGCTGGGAGTGAGATGTATATTATAGAGCAGTTCCACGATTACAAGATGGTTGAAAACCGTCCTGTGTTGGAGCAGGCTCATGAGATAATATGCATTGTTAAGGAGCTTGAGCTTCTGAAGTGCGAGTTACCGGGCAAGTTTGTCGCGGGCTGCATAATCGCTAAGCTCCCTAATTCCTGGAGGAACTTTGCCACTACTCTGAAACATCAGAGGCGTGAATTCTCAGTGGAGGATGTCATTGGCCATCTGAGTGTTGAGCAGAACTCAAGGGCAAAGGACTCGAACGGGAAAGCAGTTGAGGGGACTTCTGTCGCCAACATGGTGAACCAGAGGAACTCCAACTCCCATAAGCCCAAGGGAAAGAACGGTGTCCAACACAATGCCGACTTTAAGAAGAAGGGTAAGAAGACCTTCAAGAAGAACAAGAAGGATGAGGGCTGCTTTACTTGTGGTTCGATTGAACATTGGGCCAACAAGTGCCCAAACAAGTACAAGAAGCCAGGACAGGACTCCAAGTCTGTCAACATGATTGTGGGCAACAATGACAATGGTGCATCTGGGTACGGTAATTTATTTACTATTTTTTCAGTGTTTCAGCCCAACGATTGGTGGGTGGACACAGGTGCAGGAGTTCATGTGTGTGCTGACATTTCATTGTTCACTTCTTACCAGGTCACAGGCCACGGGTCCGTATTGATGGGGAATGGCGAGAGTGCTTCTGTTCATGGTGTTGGCACGGTCGATCTGAAGTTTACTTCGGGAAGGATCGTGCAGCTGAAGAACGTGCAGCATGTCCCCGCCATCAAGAAGAACCTCGTTAGTGGCTCCCTTCTATGTAGAGAAGGGTTTAAGTTGGTTTTCGAGTCTAATAAATTAGTTGTTACGAAATATGGACTCTTTGTTGGAAAAGGTTATGAGAGCGGAGGAATGTTCCGCCTTTCCCTCGCAGATTTTTGTAATAAAGTCGTGAACCATATTCATTCGAATGTTAATGAATCAGAAGTTTGGCATTCACGTCTTTGTCACATTAGTTTCGGTGTTATGACGCGGCTAGCTAAGTTGGATTTAATCCCGAGTTTCACTTTAGCCAAAGGTTCTAAGTGCCTTTCATGTGTGCAAGCTAAGCAACCTCGCAAGCCTCACAAGGCCGCGGAGGAGAGACACTTGGCACCATTAGAACTCATACATTCTGATCTTTGTGAGATGAATGGTGTGTTGACTAAAGGTGGAAAGAAATACTTCATGACATTGATAGATGATTCCACTAGATATTGCTATGTCTATCTGTTAAATACTAAAGATGAGGCTCTACACTACTTTAAAATCTATAAGGCAGAAGTTGAGAAACAACTTGAAAAACAAATTAAACGAGTCCGGTCAGATCGTGGTGGAGAGTACTTCTCGAGTGAGTTTGACTCCTTTTGTGCGGAACACGGCATTATTCATGAGAGGACGCCTCCCTATTCACCCCAGTCAAACGGGGTTGCCGAGCGGAAAAACCGTACTCTAACTGATTTGGTTAACGCCATGTTAGATACGTCGGGTTTATCCAAGGCATGGTGGGGGGAGGCTATATTGACGGCATGTCATGTCCTGAATAAAGTTCCGACAAAGGACAATGAGATCACTCCCTATGAGAAATGGGCGAAGAGAAGGACAACACTCTCGTACTTGCGTACTTGGGGCTGTTTGGCGAAAGTCAATGTGCCGATCCCCAAAAAGCGCAAGCTTGGACCGAAGACCGTGGACTGCGTTAATTTGGGCTACGCTAAGAATAGCGTTGGCTATAGATTTCTAGTAGTGAAATCTGAGGTACCTGACCAAAAGGTTGCTACAATTATGGAGTCTAAGGATGCTACATTCTTCGAGGATATATTTCCTATGAGAGATAAGCAAAGCACTTCTAGACAGGAATCTGAGGAGACTCCTGAGCCTGCCATTCCTATGGAATACTATGAACGAACACATGATGAAAATCCTGAGGAGGATGACGAGGAAACCCTTGGTAGGGGAAAGAGACAAAGGACTGCAAAGACCTTTGGTGATGATTTCTTCGTGTACCTCGTGGATGATGCTCCCACTTCTATTTCAGAAGCGTATGCCTCTCCAGAATCTGACTACTGGAAGGAAGCGGTCCGTAGCGAGATGGATTCCATCATGGCTAACGGGACATGGGAGATTACTGAGCGTCCCTATGGTTGCAAACCATTGGGATGTAAGTGGGTGTTCAAAAAGAAGCTTAGGCCCGATGGTACGATTGAAAAGTACAAGGCTAGGCTTGTGGCCAAGGGCTATGACCAAAAGGAAGAGGAAGATTTCTTTGATACTTATTCACATGTGGCCAGACTGACCACCATTCGAGTATTACTCTCGTTGGCGGCCTCGCATGGTCTTCTCGTCCACCAGATGGATGTTAAGACAGCTTTCCTGAATGGAGAGCTAAACGAGGAAATCTACATGCAACAGCCAGATGGCTTTGTGATAGATGGTTAGGAAGGAAAAGTGTGTAGGTTGATAAAATCTTTATATGGCCTGAAACAAGCACCTAAGCAATGGCATGATAAGTTTAATACAACACTGACATCTGTTGGCTTCGTTGTTAATGAAGCTGACAAATGTGTATACTATCGCCATGGTGGGGGCGAAGGAGTTATACTGTGCTTGTATGTTGATGACATACTGATATTCGGAACCAACCTCAAAGTAATTGAGGAGGTCAAGTCGTTTCTATCTCAGAACTTTGAGATGAAAGACCTTGGTGTGGCTGATGTTATCTTGAACATCAAGCTACTGAGAGATAATGAGGGTGGGATTACACTTTTGCAATCCCATTATGTTGAGAAGGTGTTGAGTCGTTTTGGATACTCGGACTGCACACCATCTCAAACACCATATGATCCTAGCGTGTTGATTCGAAAATCCAAAGGCACGGCTATAGATCAATTGAGATACTCTCAAATCATTGGTTCACTGATGTACCTAGCTAGCGCTACGAGGCCTGACATCGCTTTTGCTGTGAGCAAACTGAGTCGGTTTGTATCAAAACCGGGTGATGTACATTGGCATGCTGTTGGAAGAGTTATGCGTTATCTGAAGGGTACTATGAACTATGGACTTCACTATACCGGATACCCGTCGGTACTTGAAGGGTATAGTGATGCGAATTGGATCTCTGATGCTGATGAGATGAAGGCCACAATTGGGTATATGTTTACTCTTGGAGGTGGCGCTGTTTCCTGGAAGTCTTGCAAGCAAACGATCTTAACGAGATCGACAATGGAAGCAGAATTAACAGCATTAGACACATCTGGTGTCGAAGCGGGATGGCTTCGAGATCTCTTGATGGACTTGCCATTGGTTGATAAACCGGTTCCGGCTATCCTTATGAACTGTGACAATCAGACCGTCATCACCAAGGTGAAGAGTTCAAAGGACAACATGAAGTCCAACAAACACATAAGAATGAGATTAAAAGCTGTCAGAAAATTGAGAAACTCCGGAGTGATAGCGTTGGAATATGTCCATACGGCTAAGAATCTGGCAGATCCCTTTACAAAAGGGCTATCACGTGTTGTGATAGATAATGCATCGAGGGAGATGGGCATGAGACCCACATGAGTTGCCATGGTGGTAACCCAACCTATGTGATCGGAGATCCCGTGAAGTAGGACCTGGGAAAACAAGCCAGTGGTGAACTGAGGAGAGTAACTATACTAACCCACTCCGCTGGAGATGCAATACTCTCAATACTGTATGGGAGGATGACTACTGTCTTAATGTGTTCCAAAGCTTATATGTATAAGCAAGATGCTATCCTACAGAGCGATCTTTGGAGGAACACACCTATATGAGCCCGACTGCTGGTCACAGTCTATGAGATTGGGGTGATCTCTAGTAAGCTCATGAACAGGCCAGGAGTGTGACTTATATGCTCCACCCGAGGGGTCAGCCTTCGGCAGCCTAGTATCAGTAAGACATGTGGTGAAACTTCTTTACGCCAAACTGACAATTCAAGGCTTAGTCCATTGTTCAGTTGTGAAGGAGTGTAGCTACTTGCTCTAGGGTAAGCTCAACCTTAACAGGTCTTCGCTGAAACACTGGTATATCGAAACAGTAATTGGGACAAGAGCACACAATGGGCCCTCGAGATCTGGTGGGGGATTGTTGAAATCTGAGATGGGCCTAGAGCCCATATGACAATTTCAGATTTGATCTCTAAGGGCCCATGTAGGTGGCATGACAAAGTGGTGGGAAGTTTAGTCCCACCATACTAGTGGAAGGAGAGTTGGAGTGGTTTATAAGGGATTCTCTCCCTCATGCTATTGGAGCTTGAGAAGAGATGAGGCCCTCGCGCACTCCTCCTCCTCCGCTCGCCTCGCCACGCCACGCCTCGTCACGACGCGACACGGGTTGCGGGATTGAGCCGAGCCGAGCTCACTCCTATGCGCTTCTTTTTGCCGGTCAGGAACGGAGAGTCTTTGACAGGTAGGGCCACGATCTGAGACGTCGGATCGTGGGCTACCGACTTGGACGTGGGTTCGGCCCACGTTTCTCCACGCGCGGCCGCACATATATATGTGGGGCGCTGCCAACCCTAGCCGCCGCAACACAGAACGCATCTGCCTCCACGCCCGCCGTCGTCCCTTTGCTGCTGCTGCCGCCGGTGACTCCATCCCGTCCGCCGCGTACACGGTCGACGGGAGAGCAGGTCTCCGAAGCCTCGCCTCTCTGGATCCTGTACGGGAGAGGGGCGAATAGGTTTTTGGGAAGCGACTACGCGACTGCTCGCCGTTCATCTACTTCCTCTACGTCCGCGTCGCCCTCGTCATCACCATGGCCACTGACGCCGAACGTGCCGCCGCCCAGAAGATCGAAGCCGACAAGAAGGCAGCCGAGGACGCTGCTGCCGCCACCGCTGCCGCGGCCTCTGCATGGCCTACTGGAGGGTATAACTCGTTTATCCCGCTCCTTCTGTTTTCTATTTTAGGCATGCTAGCGTTATACGTAGATCTGTCTACAATTAGCGTAGTATGTGCTCACATGATTGAATATCAGTATGCTATTATTTGTATCAATGCCATGCTAGTAATTAATTCATGGATTAAATTAATCGGAAAATTGCCTATTTACTCAACAATCCAAAAACCTATTATGTGTAGGAATTTTTCGACAAGTGGCTTTGCCGCTGCACTGAAACCGGATAAGTTTACCGGTACATATTTTAAGCGTTGGCAGACTAAGACCACTTTATGGCTCACGGCTATGAACGTGTTCTGGGTCGCCGGTGTGCCCACGGGAACGATTGCTCCTGAACAGGAGAAGGCGTTCAGGGAGGCCACCGTCGTATTTCTCGGAGCACTTCTTAGCGTGATCGGAGATAAACTGGTCGACGCATATTTACATGTGCATGTCGCCAAGGACTTGTGGGAGGCGCTCGAATCTAAATTCGGGGCCACCGATGCTGGGAGTGAGATGTATATTATAGAGCAGTTCCACGATTACAAGATGGTTGAAAACCGTCCTGTGTTGGAGCAGGCTCATGAGATAATATGCATTGTTAAGAAGCTTGAGCTTCTGAAGTGCGAGTTACCGGGCAAGTTTGTCGCGGGCTGCATAATCGCTAAGCTCCCTAATTCCTGGAGGAACTTTGCCACTACTCTGAAACATCAGAGGCGTGAATTCTCAGTGGAGGATGTCATTGGCCATCTGAGTGTTGAGCAGAACTCAAGGGCAAAGGACTCGAACGGGAAAGCAGTTGAGGGGACTTCTGTCGCCAACATGGTGAACCAGAGGAACTCCAACTCCCACAAGCCCAAGGGAAAGAACGGTGTCCAACACAATGCCGACTTTAAGAAGAAGGGTAAGAAGACCTTCAAGAAGAACAAGAAGGATGAGGGCTGCTTTACTTGTGGTTCGATTGAACATTGGGCCAACAAGTGCCCAAACAAGTACAAGAAGCCAGGACAGGACTCCAAGTCTGTCAACATGATTGTGGGCAACAATGACAATGGTGCATCTGGGTACGGTAATTTATTTACTGTTTTTTCAGTGTTTCAGCCCAACGATTGGTGGGTGGACACAGGTGCAGGAGTTCATGTGTGTGCTGACATTTCATTGTTCACTTCTTACCAGGTCACAGGCCACGGGTCCGTATTGATGGGGAATGGCGCGAGTGCTTCTGTTCATGGTGTTGGCACGGTCGATCTGAAGTTTACTTCGGGAAGGATCGTGCAGCTGAAGAACGTGCAGCATGTCCCCGCCATCAAGAAGAACCTCGTTAGTGGCTCCCTTCTATGTAGAGAAGGGTTTAAGTTGGTTTTCGAGTCTAATAAATTAGTTGTTACGAAATATGGACTCTTTGTTGGAAAAGGTTATGAGAGCGGAGGAATGTTCTGCCTTTCCCTCGCAGATTTTTGTAATAAAGTCGTGAACCATATTCATTCGAATGTTAATGAATCAGAAGTTTGGCATTCACGTCTTTGTCACATTAGTTTCGGTGTTATGACGCGGCTAGCCAAGTTGGATTTAATCCCGAGTTTCACTTTAGCCAAAGGTTCTAAGTGCCTTTCATGTGTGCAAGCTAAGCAACCTCGCAAGCCTCACAAGGCCGCGGAGGAGAGACACTTGGCACCATTAGAACTCATACATTCTGATCTTTGTGAGATGAATGGTGTGTTGACTAAAGGTGGAAAGAAATACTTCATGACATTGATAGATGATTCCACTAGATATTGCTATGTTTATCTGTTAAATACTAAAGATGAGGCTCTACACTACTTTAAAATCTATAAGGCAGAAGTTGAGAAACAACTTGAAAAACAAATTAAACGAGTTCGGTCAGATCGTGGTGGAGAGTACTTCTCGAGTGAGTTTGACTCCTTTTGTGCGGAACACGGCATTATTCATGAGAGGACGCCTCCCTATTCACCCCAGTCAAACGGGGTTGCCGAGCGGAAAAACCGTACTCTAACTGATTTGGTTAACGCCATGTTAGATACGTCGGGTTTATCCAAGGCATGGTGGGGGGAGGCTATATTGACGGCATGTCATGTCCTGAATAAAGTTCCGACAAAGGACAATGAGATCACTCCCTATGAGAAATGGGCGAAGAGAAGGACAACACTCTCGTACTTGCGTACTTGGGGCTGTTTGGCGAAAGTCAATGTGCCGATCCCCAAAAAGCGCAAGCTTGGACCGAAGACCGTGGACTGCGTTAATTTGGGCTACGCTAAGAATAGCGTTGGCTATAGATTTCTAGTAGTGAAATCTGAGGAACCTGACCAAAAGGTTGGTACAATTATGGAGTCTAAGGATGCTACATTCTTCGAGGATATATTTCCTATGAGAGATAAGCAAAGCACTTCTAGACAGGAATCTGAGGAGACTCCTGAGCCTGCCATTCCTATGGAATACTATGAACGAACACATGATGAAAATCCTGAGGAGGATGACGAGGAAACCCTTGGTAGGGGAAAGAGACAAAGGACTGCAAAGACCTTTGGTGATGATTTCTTCGTGTACCTCGTGGATGATGCTCCCACTTCTATTTCAGAAGCGTATGCCTCTCCAGAATCTGACTACTGGAAGGAAGTGGTCCGTAGCGAGATGGATTCCATCATGGCTAACGGGACATGGGAGATTACTGAGCGTCCCTATGGTTGCAAACCATTGGGATGTAAGTGGGTGTTCAAAAAGAAGCTTAGGCCCGATGGTACGATTGAAAAGTACAAGGCTAGGCTTGTGGCCAAGGGCTATGACCAAAAGGAAGAGGAAGATTTCTTTGATACTTACTCACCTGTGGCCAGACTGACCACCATTCGAGTATTACTCTCGTTGGCGGCCTCGCATGGTCTTCTCGTCCACCAGATGGATGTTAAGACAACTTTCCTAAATGGAGAGCTAAACGAGGAAATCTACATGCAACAGCCAGATGGCTTTGTGATAGATGGTCAGGAAGGAAAAGTGTGTAGGTTGATAAAATCTTTATATGGCCTGAAACAAGCACCTAAGCAATGGCATGATAAGTTTAATACAACACTGACATCTGTTGGCTTCGTTGTTAATGAAGCTGACAAATGTGTATACTATCGCCATGGTGGGGGCGAAGGAGTTATACTATGCTTGTATGTTGATGACATACTGATATTCGGAACCAACCTCAAAGTAATTGAGGAGGTCAAGTCGTTTCTATCTCAGAACTTTGAGATGAAAGACCTTGGTGTGGCTGATGTTATCTTGAACATCAAGCTACTGAGAGATAATGAGGGTGGGATTACACTTTTGCAATCCCATTATGTTGAGAAGGTGTTGAGTCGTTTTGGATACTCGGACTGCACACCATCTCAAACACCATATGATCCTAGCGTGTTGATTCGAAAATCCAAAGGCACGGCTATAGATCAATTGAGATACTCTCAAATCATTGGTTCACTGATGTACCTAGCTAGCGCTACGAGGCCTGACATCGCTTTTGCTGTGAGCAAACTGAGTCGGTTTGTGTCAAAACCGGGTGATGTACATTGGCATGCTGTTGAAAGAGTTATGCGTTATCTGAAGGGTACTATGAACTATGGACTTCACTATACCGGATACCCGTCGGTACTTGAAGGGTATAGTGATGCGAATTGGATCTCTGATGCTGATGAGATGAAGGCCACAACTGGGTATATGTTTACTCTTGGAGGTGGCGCTGTTTCCTGGAAGTCTTGCAAGCAAACGATCTTAACGAGATCGACAATGGAAGCAGAATTAACAACATTAGACACATCTGGTGTCGAAGCGGGATGGCTTTGAGATCTCTTGATGGACTTGCCATTGGTTGATAAACCGGTTCCGGCTATCCTTATGAACTGTGACAATCAGACCGTCATCACCAAGGTGAAGAGTTCAAAGGACAACATGAAGTCCAACAAACACATAAGAATGAGATTAAAAGCTGTCAGAAAATTGAGAAACTCCGGAGTGATAGCGTTGGAATATGTCCATACGGCTAAGAATCTGGCAGATCCCTTTACAAAAGGGCTATCACGTGTTGTGATAGATAATGCATCGAGGGAGATGGGCATGAGACCCACATGAGTTGCCATGGTGGTAACCCAACCTATGTGATCGGAGATCCCGTGAAGTAGGACCTGGGAAAACAAGCCAGTGGTGAACTGAGGAGAGTAACTATACTAACCCACTCCGCTGGAGATGCAATACTCTCAATACTGTATGGGAGGATGACTACTGTCTTAATGTGTTCCAAAGCTTATATGTATAAGCAAGATGCTATCCTACAGAGCGATCTTTGGAGGAACACACCTATATGAGCCCGACTGCTGGTCACAGTCTATGAGATTGGGGTGATCTCTAGTAAGCTCATGAACAGGCCAGGAGTGTGACTTATATGCTCCACCCGAGGGGTCAGCCTTCGGCAGCCTAGTATCAGTAAGACATGTGGTGAAACTTCTTTACGCCAAACTGACAATTCAAGGCTTAGTCCATTGTTCAGTTGTGAAGGAGTGTAGCTACTTGCTCTAGGTGAAGCTCAACCTTAACAGGTCTTCGCTGAAACACTGGTATATCGAAACAGTAATTGGGACAAGAGCACACAATGGGCCCTCGAGATCTGGTGGGGGATTGTTGAAATCTGAGATGGGCCTAGAGCCCATATGACAATTTCAGATTTGATCTCTAAGGGCCCATGTAGGTGGCATGACAAAGTGGTGGGAAATTTAGTCCCACCATGCTAGTGGAAGGAGAGTTGGAGTGGTTTATAAGGGATTCTCTCCCTCATGCTATTGGAGCTTGAGAAGAGATGAGGCCCTCGCGCACTCCTCCTCCTCCGCTCGCCTCGCCACGCCACGCCACGCCACGCCACGCCTCGTCACGACGCGACGCGGGTTGCGGGATTGAGCCGAGCCGAGCTCACTCCTATGCGCTTCTTTTTGCCGGTCAGGAACGGAGAGTCTTTGACAGGTAGGGCCACGATCTGAGACGTCGGATCGTGGGCTACCGACTTGGACGTGGGTTCGGCCCACGTTTCTCCACGCGCGGCCGCACATATATATGTGGGGCGCTGCCAACCCTAGCCGCCGCAACACAGAACGCATCTGCCTCCACGCCCGCCGTCGTCCCTTTGCTGCTGCTGCCGCCGGTGACTCCATCCCGTCCGCCGCGTACACGGTCGACGGGAGAGCAGGTCTCCGAAGCCTCGCCTCTCTGGATCCTGTACGGGAGAGGGGCGAATAGGTTTTTGGGAAGCGACTACGCGACTGCTCGCCGTTCATCTACTTCCTCTACGTCCGCGTCGCCCTCGTCATCACCATGGCCACCGACGCCGAACGTGCCGCCGCCCAGAAGATCGAAGCCGACAAGAAGGCAGCCGAGGACGCTGCTGCCGTCACCGCCGCCGCGGCCTCTGCATGGCCTACTGGAGGGTATAACTCGTTTATCCCGCTCCTACTGTTTTCTATTTTAGGCATGCTAGCGTTATACGTAGATATGTCTACAATTAGCATAGTATGTGCTCACATGATTGAATATCAGTATGCTATTATTTGTGTCAATGCCATGCTAGTAGTTAACTCGTGGATTAAATTAATCGGAAAATTGCCTATTTACTCAACACGTTGTAGGCACGTGGACCTTTTCCCAACCTGCACCAACTCACCGGACATTCAGAGATGCAGACAACCTCAAACCAGCAGCTTATAATTAACAAACACACAAGGACCAAGCCCAACCAACCAACCAACCAAAACCAATCCATCATCACGCGGCAGCCACTAATCCAACCGCAACGCTCACATTCCCATCTGCATAAAATACGCACCACCCTTGGCTGACGACGCAGAAGATTTGACAGGCCCCTCACACAAGAAGAGATAGACAGATAGATAGAGACCCAAAGTCTGAAAAACCCATCACACCCAGGAAGCGTTCAGCCATGGTCCTTCCTTGGGGTCGGGTCGGGTCCGATAAATAAATACGCAGCAGTAGTACAAGTGGACCACGGGGAAAAGGGAGCTCCACATGCTGACCACCTGCAAAATTAATTCAGTTGCTGGCTGCTGCTGCTGAAAATGGAGGTGTAGGCTGTTTGAGGGGGACCTGACCTGCCTGGTGAGGAAAGGAAACAGCAGAGCCGGATCATGGAAGCAGCCCGAGATATACCAAAATGACAAGCAGCCGGAACATGGCTCTTGCACAAAGCAGGTCGATGATAGGAAAGCTACAAAGATCAGCTGGCTAGATCACTCGCAATATGCGTCCACATGGAATCCAAGCTGCTGTACACGGGAAAGCGCAACGGTGTCCCACACGCCAAATCATAGAGGCAGAGCCTCCGGTCCTTCCATTCCTGAAATGATGTGGAGGGTGTGAACCATGAATGGTGTGGGCGTGCAAGAATGGGTGTAAACAAGTATCCAATATTGAATCAGATTGACCACCGCCGAGAGAATATATACGTAAAGGAGAAAAGGAAACGTTTCTAAGGATGTGATGTTATTAAAGAAGATATGCAGATTAAACGATTCTAAACTTGCGAGGGTCATTGATAATTTGCCTATTAGTTATGTAGAATATTAATCTCTGCTGCATGCGGTTGAATTGCATCTCAAGCATGAAAAACTTGAGCTTATTTACAGTCACCAGCTGAGTAGCATAAACCTTCCCAAAAGGAGTCAAGCATACCTCATACGCACCAAAAAGGTCCTGGGTTAAGATTTTTTGTCCGACAAAAGAGTGAAATGTAATATACCCCGTACAAGATACAACATTACACCAAAAAGAGTACACGGTGCTAATTTGGCAAAACTATGACGCCACGAAGCAACTCAAGTTCTGTACCCGCAAGCCAACAAGCTCGAATGATAAGTTAAGGGACTCTTTTTTTTTTTTGAACACCACCTTATATTAATTAACCAACCACGCCAGTACACTCATTCGATACAATATTCACCACACAGGGCGGTACATCATTAAGAAGAATACCATCTAATCTATTGTCAAAGCTATACTTAGCGATTAAATGTGCCGCCATATTGCCCGAACGACTAATCTTTGACAGTTGAAGATTGTTGATCAACTTCGAGATGCTCACCGCTTTCATCTTTAAGTCACGCATAGCAGACCTGTCATAGTTTCCCGATGCAAGAGATGCTGCCACAAAAGCGCAGTCAGTCTCTAAAATTATAGGATTATGAAGAGAAATACCTATGTATAGACCGGCAATGCAAGCCCTAAGCTCCGCTTCCTCCACGCTTTGACAAGCATCAAAGAAATCCCACGACGAAACAATAACTCCCCCCTCCTCGTCTCTGACCACCACCCCCACACTTGCTTTTCTAATGGACTCCACGAAGCTAGCATCGACATTAATCTTGAGCCAACCTGCAGGAGGCGGGGACCAGCCACTACTCACCTTCAGAGAATTAGGAACTCTGCTACACTGGATCAAAGACCCTTTTCCCTTATTTTGAACCTCCACCGGCATCGGCGAATGATATGCACGAAATGACTCCCAATAGTTTTCCACAAAGCAAGCAGAAGTAGAAACTGATTCCTTCCCTTTACCAAAGATCAAATCATTTCTCAAATGCCAGGCCCTCCAGAATAAAAATATAATTTGGTCTCGCATTACGGGGTCTAATTGACTCAGGAGAACAATAAACCAATCATACCCCGTATAGCTGAAAACCTCCTCAGCAGGAAGAGCCCAAATGTTCCTCATGGCCATGCGAAGCGCACGAGCCTTCGGGCATAAGACAAGCGCATGAAAGGTATTTTCATCCTCCATGCCACAAATAGAGCACGTACTAATGGAGTCTTGATGATGCGCCACTCTATTAACCTGTACAGCCAAGCTATTGGAAGCAACCCTCCAAGCAAAAATACGAATCTTCTGAGGAATGTTTGCCTTCCAAATAATATCCCAAATTTTCCTCTCCGTCCCTACCGCCTCACTGGTTTGCCCCTCATCCTCTTGTTTATCCTTAAGGGTGAGCGCTAACTTGTACGCACTCTTAACTGAGAACATCCCTGACTTTTCATAATGCCAAGCAACAAAATCTGCCTCCCCATTTGATTGGATCCGCAACCTCAAAATCTCATCCGCATCATAAGGGTAAAATAAATGCCTAACCAGCTCCTCATCCCATCTCCTTTCTCCACTCATGAACAAATCCTCAACCCATTTGACTCTAGTCCTATTCTTCCTTGCAGAGATTTTAAGACCAGAAGCTCTAGGAAGCCAATTATCTCTCCAAATATGAATATTAGCCCCATCACATACTCTCCAAATAACTCCGGATTTAAGCAACTCCAACCCATGCAGAATACCTTGCCAAGTGAGAGAAGCCGTCTGCGGGAAAGCTGTGTCTAAAATATGCCCATGTGGATAATATTTTGCCTTGACCACTCTGGCACACAAAGATTCCGGATTCACGACCAACCTCCATGCCTGCTTCGCTAAGAGAGCTTGGTTAAATAATCTGAGATCCCGAAAACCCATACCACCCTCCGCTTTAGGCTTTGTCAACTTATCCCAAGCCAACCAGTGAGTCTTTCTTCTGTTTTCTTCATCCCCCCACCAGAAATTTCTTATAATCTGAGATAATTCCTCGCACAAAGATGCTGGGAATTTAAAAATACCCATAGCGTACACCGGAAGAGCTTGCAGAACAGATTTAATCAACGTTTCTTTCGCCCCACAAGAAGCATATTTCTCTATCCAGTCCGACAGAATTTTGAGAGCTTTGTCCTTAGTGGATTGAAATTTTCCCGCCTTCATTCGACCTTGAGGCACCGGTAGACCAAGATATTTGTCCTCAAATCCTTCTGCGGTAATGCACAAAATTACCATAACAGTCACTTGAACTTCCATACTACATTTTTTTCCAAACATGATAGAGCATTTATTTGGGCTCAACAATTGGCCAGTCCCTTTCTCATAGGTTGAAATAATATTTTTTATTGTCAACGCTTGATCAATGGCTCCCTTGAAAAATAGAAGACAGTCATCTGCAAACAATAGATGTGAAATACCCGGCGCTTGCCTGTTCACCTTGAATTCCAGTAGAGCTCCTCTATTACACGCATCCTGTAACAACACAGAGAGAGCCTCGGCCACGAACAAGAATAAATAAGGAGATAGAGGGTCTCCTTGCCTGATACCACATGAAGGCGTAAATGTCTCCAAGAGTTGGCCGTTGAATCGAACAGAGAATTTCACAGAGGTAACACAGGCCATGATCCACTTTATCCATCCTCTCGCAAACCCGAGCGCACTCAACATACACTTCAGAAAGTTCCAATCCACTCTATCATAAGCCTTAGCAAGATCAAGTTTATACGCACAAAACTCACCCCGCCCATCCTTAAGAGTGCTCAAAGAGTGCATACACTCAAATGCAATAAGCGCATTATCAGATATCAGTCTCCCAGGAATAAAAGCACTTTGTGTTGGAGAGATCATACCATCAAGGAGCGGCCTCAATCTGTTCACTAGGCACTTTGAGATAATTTTATAAATGACATTGCAGAGGCTGATAGGCCGAAATTCTTTGATCAATTGGGGGTTCTTTACCTTCGGTATAAGGACAATTACCGTATCATTAACACCTTCCGGCATCATACCTGTATCAAAGAACTTTTTAACTGCACGAATAATGTCCTTCTTCAACACTCCCCAGTTGCGCTGAAAAAATCTTGCCGGAAAGCCATCCGGGCCTGGAGCTTTAAGTAGCCCAATTTGAAAGAGAGCATCACTAATTTCCTGGTCCGTAAACGGTTTGCATAATTCACTATTCATTTCCTCGCTGACAAGAGGTTTTACCAATGGAATGATCAGAGAGGGATCAACCATACCATCGCCTGTATACAACTTTTAAAAAAATGAATTAGTGATACTATGAATTTCCGCCACATCCTCAGTAACCGTGCCATCATTCCTTTTCAGGCTAGAGATAAAAAATTTCTTTGCTCTCCAAGTAGCCTTAGCTCTAAAGAATCTTGTGTTCCGATCTCCCCATCTAATTTTATCAATCCGCGATCTCTGTTTCCACAACATTTCCTCTTTATAGAGCAACTCATCCATTTCCTTGAGAAGAGCTTTTTGCTCCAACACAGCGGCATGATCATTCCTGTTATACAGGACCTTGAGTCTGCTCCTAACCATATCAAGCTTTCTAGGAAGATAACCAATATGTTTCCGACTCCAATCATGCAATTTACCTATCATTCTCTTGAGCTTAGAAGCCACATCCTTCAAATCATTAATATACATACCTTCGTTCCAACAAGATTTGATATGCTCTTCTAACACGACTCCTTCCCTTTCCCAGTATGCCTCGTATTTAAGCTGTTTAACAATTTTACCTTGCCGAGGCCTCCCCGACAGTTGTATGAGGAGAGGGCAATGGTCAGATCTTGAGCTAATAATATGAGATACCCTGCACTCCGGAAATAGTGCAGACCATTGAGGGCATGCAACAGCTCTGTCCAATCTTACTCTAACATTTTTGCACCCCTGTTGCTTGTTGTCATAAGTCCACGGCGTACCATGAAAGCCCAAGTCAAAAAGATTACAATCAGAGAGCACACTCCTAAAATCAGCCATCAAAGCATTGGACCTTTTATTCCGAGAAAAATGTTCATTTTGCCACATCGCTTCATTAAAATCTCCAACCATGAACCAAGGACCAGAACCCATAGGCTTAATTCTCCGCAAAAGTTCCCACATGACGTACCTTTGACTAGCCTTAGGCTCTCCATAGATAAAGGTGCTTCTCCACTTTGCTCCATTAGCCGTACTGACAAACATATCAATGAAGTGCTCCCCATATTTGTTCAACTGCATAGTATAAGAATCATCCCAGAACACCGCAAGACCGCCACCTTTCCCTGGAGAAGAATAGGTAAAAACATTACTCATACCCAAACGATACCGCAAACGCTCGACATAATCTTTATTTTTCCTTGTCTCAGAGATAAAGATAACATTGGGTTGGTGCGTCTTAGAGAGACACACAAGCTCCTGAACTGTGCGAGGTTGACCCAGACCCCGACAGTTCCAACTAAGTATTTTCATGGCTCCTGACGGGCGCTCACATCCGCGCCCGTCAGTTGACCGACAGCCCCATGGTCGGTAGCTTCCTTAGTGATCTCACCTACAGCTCTCCCCTCCCCTACAGATTCTCTCTTTTTTCCTTGATTCACTTCCTCTCCTCCATCTACTTCCTTAGTTACATGAGTGACTACGCCATCTATCCCCACTACAGCCTCAACTCTCTCAACACACACTCTTTTACAAGCAGAAAAGTCCACACTCTCAGAACTAGCACTATTCATGTTGATGATGAATTCCTGGCTGCCGTCCGGACCACGTTTCTTGGGCATCATCGTGTTTTGTAGGATGTCAACGAAGGCAGTTTTGCGGTTGGACAAGTCACTCCCACTGTTAGGCGGGGTGGGCACCCCGAACATGGCATGCTTGACGCCGGCGTACTGCACCATAGCACGCTCCTCGCGCTCCTCCCTGTGGACACGCTTCCAGCGTCCCCAAATGGTCTCCTTACCCTTGGCATCGACACTTGGTCGCTTCCCACCAGGAGCTTTCGCCTCCGTGTCCGCCTCCAGCCCATCCCCGGGTAGTGCATCATTAGCGTCCGGACCACCACCCGCCTGCTGCATCGCCCCAGATACAGTCTGAAGTCCCGCAGCTCCATCACCAGCCGAAATGGCCAGTGAAGCCGCGCCCAGCGACTCCATCAGTTGCGGCCTGGGAGCATCCGCCACGGTCAGGAGAACCATCCCATGGTAGCTGCCCCCACCAGCAGGACGTGGCTGCACCAGGGCCGCCCCCTTGCCCACACCGCTAAGGCCCTCCTGGCCCTGTTGAGCAGCTCCCTCAGCCGAACCAGAGGCATCAATGTTGGAGTCGCCGATGCCCCCGGCCGCCTGCATAGACGCCTCCTGCTGAAGCTTGTCCATGGCCCCATCCTTGGAGCCGGATCCCGCAAGCACCGGCCTCCCCTCCAGGGAATAGCCCAGAACACGCATTCCGGGATCCGACGCAGCCACCGAGCCAGCCTTCTCCCCAAGCCAAGCCTCCGCCAAAACTGGAACAGCAGCCACGGAAAGCTGTTGGACAGCCGTGGCTACCTCTGAGATCACCTCATCTTCCGAGGCTCCCGCCAGGCCCCAGAAGTCGATATGACGCCGAATTGACCCACTCCAGGCTGGCGCCTTGAGGTCGGAGGAGTAGATCGGCTTGCGTTGCTCGGCTGGAATACTGCAGTGCTTGGCCGTCATGTGTCCCACGATACCACAGGACAAACAAAAGTTAGGCAGTTTTTCATATCTAACATTGTAGCTGAATTCCTCCTTGCTGCCAACGGGAGTGAAAGCAACGGACATCCGCAACTGCTCATCCACCTTGTGAATGATCCGAACACGAAGATGCTCACCGACGATCTGGTGGTTTTGGTGTGCCACCGCCTTCACCTCACCCAACTGATCACCAAGAGCCCAGCCGAAGGCCTCCGTCTTGAGTGGCACCGGTAACCCATGGATTTGTACCCAGACCAAAAAAGAGTCCAGGCACACATCCACGGGGTTGGTCTTCCCATCGAGCGCCGCGATCAGCACAGCGTTGTTCCTGAAGTGCCACGGACCTGCCCGAAGCACATGCTTGAGGTCCCCCTCCTCCGAGAATTTGATGACGAAGCGTCCGTCCTTGCTCTCGACCCGCTGAGCCACCGCATTTCCCCGCAGCTTCCAAGGGCCGCGAAGATCACCGACCACCGCCCTTGGATCGATCGAGTACGGTGAGAGTACTCTAGCCACCGCTAGTTTCCCTTCCACCGCGCGCATGGCGGCTTCCAAGTCGACAACGAGGGGTTTCTGGCCGGCTCTAGAGCCGGGGAACACCTTGCTCTTGCCCGCCCTTTGGAGAGGAGGCGGAGTTGCCTTCGCCGCCGCAAAGCCGAAGGAGGCCGACGGCGTAACTGAGAGGGCCATACCAGACGGCCCTCCGACTGCAGCCCCCGGCTGGCTCCTAGCAGGCTCAGTGGCCTTCTGAGGCAGCGGCGAGACGGCCACCCCACCAGCCTGGACCAAGGCAGCTTGCTGAGCACCGTGACCTGCAGGCCGGTTCGTGCCCACCTCAGGCGCGGTACCAGTATCCCCGACCGCAGCGCCTGGAATGGTGTCCACACCTGCCCCATGAGCATCCACCAACGCCTTTGCCATGTTCTGGACTCCCATGGCTGCCTGAAAAGCTGAGACTGAAAGAATAGACAGAGACGAGTAGATAGGAGGGACAAGTGCAGACTGAATCCCATCGCCCCCTTCCTTGAAATACACATGCTTCTCCTCAGAATCCGCCCCCAAATCTCCGAAATTAACAGCCAAATTACTGCATACCTGAAGCCCATTACCTTTGTTCTTCAAATCTGCCTTAAATTTCTCCGAAACTGCCGGCCGGTTCACAAGTTGGTTCCCCGGATTAGCAGCTGTACTGGAGGATTGAAGGCCAATATTCTCATCCACTGAATCAGCGGGATGAGTCCCCTCCAATCCTCTCTTGATCTCCACTTGAATTGGAGGGGCCTTGAAAATTTCCTCTGCTCTTTCATGCATCTTCCGCAAACACCGTTGGCGATCTGAGGAGCGAAGGAGGATCTCCCTCCCCCTCCGCCTGAAGGTGCTCCACTCCGTGGAAGAGAGGCCACCCAACTCCCAGGCGCGAACGCACCCCTCCAAGCTCCGGCCATCGGCCGGCGGCAGCGCCGCCACCATGCCCGCTCACTCTCAGATCGCCCCTCTTATCGCCAGAGCGTTTCGGTCAACGCGGGTCAACAACCCCATCACATAAAAGCTCAGTTAAGGGACTCTTTGGTTTCAAATAAGTCACCAACTTATAAATCGAAAAATGAAAAAAGTGATTTATTTTGCCAAACAAACCGAACTTATAAGTCACCCCCTTTTGCATTGGTCCCACCGCCTTTTCGGCTTCAGGTCCACCTTTTCGGCTTTAGGTCCACCTTTTCGAAAAAAAACAGGGTGAGAAGGTGTGGTCAGGTGACTTATAAGTCATGTGATAACCAAACAGGCGTGACTTATAAGTCACTGATTTTAAGTCACCGATTTTAAGTCACTGATTTTAAGTCAGATGACTTATTAGAACCAAACAGGCCCTAAAAGAACACGGGACTTGTTTGTGAAACCCAAGTTGCATGTGTGTGGTTGTCATTCTAAATGGATCTCACGGTTGTACAACCGGACCACAGGGAGAAGTAGCTCCACATGGTGACTGATCACACCACCTGCAAAATTCAGTTGCTAGCTGCCGCTGCTGCTGCTGAAAATGGGGTGACCGGCTAGAAAGTAGAGAGGACCCCCATCAGCTGTTATTGCCCAGGAAATAGAAGGGGACCTGATCGACCTGACAGCTCAGCCTGCTGGGAATCATGGAATGGAGCCATCCCGAGATCCAAACAAGATCGATGCACCAAAAATGACTACAGCGATATCCATCCATACCTTTTTTTTTTGCGAGGAATATCCATCCATACCTGAATATGGCTCATGCACCCCCACCAAGACAGGTTGATGAGAGGAAAACAACAACGACCGGCTGGCTAGATCACAAGTTCACAGTGCATCCACATGATTGGAAGCTCTGGACCGAAGCCGCAGTTATGGCACCATGCACGGAAACTGCAACGCCACGATGGTATCACAGTTAGGGGTCACAGGATGGGTGTGTGAGTCATGAATGGGAAAATACAACCAAGGCTTTCTGAACCACAAATGGTTTATTCAGCAGCATTGCATCCACAATGATAGGGTTCGTACAAACAAGAATTGGTATATTCATGTAGACATGCAAAAGCAGACATATAAATAGATAAACAACCATAGTACATATTTCCTAATAACTCCAAAGTTCTTATCAATGAGTGATTCGGAAAACATACTGGCTGCACACCTAGTATTGTGATCGAGTCATGAATGGGAAAATACAACGAAGGCTTTCTGAACCACAAAGGATTTTTTTTTTGGGGGGGTAGCATTGCATCTACAATGATAGGGTTCGTACAATGAAGAATTGGTACATTCATGTAGACATGCAAAAGGAGCCATAATATAAACAGTTAGACGACAACAGTGCATATTTCCTAGAGGAAAGTAACTCCAAACTTCATATCAGTAAGTCATTCGGCAAACAAACTGGCTACAACTACTCCCTCCGTTGCTAAATATTTGTCTTCCTAGAGATTTCAACAACTCACTACATACGAAACAAAATGATTGAATCTACACTCTAAAATATGTCTACATACATCCAGATGTTGTAGTCCATTTGAAATGTCTAAAAAGACAAATACTCCCTCCGTCCTAAAATAAGTGTCTCAACTTTATACTAACTCTGGTATAAAATTGTACTAAGGTCAAAACACTTATTTTGGGACGAAGGGAGTAGTACTTGATATCGAATCAGAATGACTACGCACGTACGGGAGAAATGGAACAATTCACTGAATGTGTTATAAAGATGAAAGCATGTACTACCTAGGACATTGATGTTATTCATCTATTAGAATATTATTAATCTATGTTGCAGTTGAACAGCCATGCAAGTAGAACCTCTCTATTGCATCTCAAACATGAAAAACTTCTCTCCTTCTCTATTCTCTCCCACACACCGCCGCCTCTGATGTCCTTCTCCTCTTCCCCGCACATTGCCGCCTCTGCTCCCCTTCTCGCCTCACCCCCACACACCACAAAGATGGGCAAGTCCGACAATGGCTCCGGGTGGTTCTCGGTGCCGGCAGGTGAATCCCCTGGGTCATCCAGATCGTGGCGCCGTCACCCACGGTCTGCGGGCCCATCAACATCCACCACTCCGTCCACAACCATGGTCAAGGACGAGGTGGCGATCTCGGATGACGAGAAGCAGCAACAACAATAACCGCCCCTCCTCGCCGAGTCCTTGTGGACGGACACGGAGTATGCACGACAGCTCGAGTTGCTGTTCCATCGGTCGCTCTTCAATTGCAGTCCAACGCCACTCTCGCCGTCACACAACCGTCGTGTCAAGGAGGAGTTGATGCCCCGCAACAATGTCACATCAAGACAGAGCCAGTGTCCCCACCGCACCGTTTTGGGCACGACAAGGAGGTGGTGTGTGGTTGTCGTGAAGGAGGAGGAGGTCTCCGCCCCGACGATCGCTTACCTGCGCGGCCGCCACCTCTACTATCTCGAACATGGCGGCGGCTTCTCCTCCTTGCGCACCAGGACGACGCCGACAAGGCAACATCTGAGGAGGAGCGCCGGATGCTGCGCAATGCGACGCGGCATTCAGCTTCGCGACATCGAACGTGGCGCTGAAATGGGTGTGTGCCAACCCGGACCTCACATTGGTCTGGGCCAAGGATCGAGGGATCCTTGCGGCCAGAGTGAGATTACTCTCGGTAGGGGTGGTGGTTGATGGGCAGCGGTCGATGGCGGCAGGTGGTCGACGCATCTTCGGGGGAAATCCCTGTTCCGGTCTTCATCGAAGCCGGTGACGGCGACACTCGTGTGTGTCGCGACCTTTCTCGAAAGCGTCATCATGGAGTTATGCTCCTCCCCATGGCTTTGGCTCCTGAGGGAAACCTCTGATCTACTGGATCAGACTGGCTCCTGAGGGAAACCTCTGATCTACTGGATCAGACGATGGAGGCGTCTTCGTGTCTTTCTCCTTCTTAGGCGATCGTCTCGGAGCCGACCACCACTACTGGAAGACCGATGGATGGCAGCATCTTGGTTGCCTGGTTTGCTGAGGCGGGGTGTTGGTTTCTGTTCTGCCAACAATGGTGGCGTCGAGAGGAGCTTGGGTCGCAGTGTGGAGTTCGGTAGTCGGTTCTTCCCTGCGTATTTGAGGTGCTCTTTCGTGGGGTTGCTTGGTTGCTTTGAAGTCATAGCTGTAGTGGAGGAGTCTAGGTGGTGACGATGACATGTCGTTTTTGGAGGGCATGGTCGACGCAAGTCCTGCATATTTCCCTTATGATGCTCGTCGTCAAAGTCAGAGCTGCCAGTTGCTCGAGCGTGTGGCCTTCTGTTGGCATGTGTCGCCGTGACTGCTATGCACCTGTTTGTGGGTTGACTTTGATGACGGAGGTCTACGGTGAAGTCAGAGTCACCCGTTCGAATGCAACCGGTGATGACGATGACGATTGCGACTCCTTGACGATTGCCTTTCTTCTTTTGCAGCCCTGTGTTCCATATAGGTGGCGAGGTTGGCCGATGGGTTGGGTTGCGTCGGTTTTAGCTCAGTTTTTGCCCAATTAACCAAGCAATTCCCACTCTCTTAATCAATAAAAATGGCAAGTCTTTTGCATCATTTTAAAAATAATAGTAGGGGTCCTAACAGTGACAAAACTTAAACATACTGTACGTGACTACCGATCGTTGTAGGCACGTCGACCTTTTCCCAACCTGCACCAACTCACTGAACAATCAGAGATGCAGACAACCTCAAACCACCAGCTCAATCATCAATTAACCAACACACACAAGGACCAAGCCCAACCAACCAACCAATCCATCATCACGCAGCACCAACCACTAATCCGCAAGAGAAGAGAGACTCGTTCCCCTGTCCAGCCGCAACGCTCACATTCCCATCAGCATATAATACTACGTACCACCCTTGAGTGACGACGCAGGCTTTGACAGGCAGAGACTGAAACCACCACACCCAGGAAGCATTCTCCTTGAGACTTTCAGAAAAGGCAAACATGGTCCTTCAGCTAAATAAATATACTACGCAGTACAACCGGACCACGGGGAAAAGGAGCTCCACATGGTGACCCGTCACACCACCTGCAAAATTCAGCTCCTGGCTGTTGCACAGCTGCTGCTGCTGCTGAAAATGGAGTCGTTGGTTGGAAAGCAGGGAGGACCGCCCGTGGCTGTTATTGTGCAGGAAACAGAAGGGGACCTGACCGACCTGACCTGACCTGCAAGGAGCCAGACCCAGATCCGAGCGGGATGGATTGATGCACCAGAAATGACAGCAGCGATGTTCATCCATCCACACCTGAACATGGATCATGCGCCCCAACGAAACAGGCGGATGATAGGAAAACTACAAAGATCGGGCTGGTTAGATCACAGTGCACCCACATGGTTGGAGGAAGCTCTGGATCAAAGCCGCTGTTGATGTACTGTACACCAATAATCACACAAGCCCGGGGAAGTCCTTCCATTCCTGAAATGATGTGGAGGGTCTGAGCCATGAATGGGAAGATACAAGGCTTTCTCAACGACACAGGATTTATTCACCAGCATTGCATCCGCAATGATAGGGCTCGTACAGGAACTGGAATATTCATCTACACATGCAAAAGCAGACATATAAACCAGTTAAACGGCCATCGTACGTATTCCTTTGGGGAAAATAACCCCAAAATTCATACCAATAAGTGCCTCATCCCAGCTTCACAATCTTTATGTGGCTCATGACTAAAGATAATTTGCTTAAAAGGGGCTGAAAAAGCAATAAGAGTTGCGCTTTTTGTGGTCAGGATGAGTCTGTTGACCATTTGTTTGTTTGTTTGTTTTACTTGTCCGGCTGCTAGGTTGATGTGGAGCATGATGAAATGTGCTTCTGATCTAAACTCTACTCCTGATTGTCTCACTGATTGCTTGGGTAGATGGATCAGATTGTTCCCTAAATATGATAAGAAACTTGTTTCGGTTGGTGCTGCTGCTATGTTTTGGACTGTCCGGAGATGTAGAAATGACATTATATTTGAAAGGAAACTATCAATAATCCTTTAATCCTAGTGAGGCTGATGTGTTCGTGGATTGCCGATTGGTCAATTTTGCAGACAAAGCAGCCAGAAACAAGGTTGCTGAAGCTGGGAGCAAAGTTAGTCGAGCGAGTAGCAAATGAAGTCTGCTGCTTCTCCTGAGTTAGCAAGGGTGGAGGCCAGGAGTTCTTCGGATTGGTGGCTGACAGATGGAGATCCTATAGTTTCCTGAGTTGGTGCCCTGATGAAAGCTGCTGCTTATCTGGTCCCTATGTCGTTTAGCTTCATTACTCTGGTGTGTTTTCTCAGAGTCGGTTTATTTCCGTCGGAGGGTTTCCAGCCTTGTCTGGCCGCTGGTCATAGATCATGTTATGTTCATGTTGTGAGCTGGTAGGTTGTAATAGACCTAGTCCTGGATGTTGGTTGTTGGTTCTTGCGATTTTCTTTTGGGTAGTAGTTTGTAATCAGACAATATGATTTCTTTATATGAAATCGGAGGGGGAGGCCCCTCTTTTCCTCAAAAAAAAATCAGTAAGGGATTCAGAAATCAAACTGGCTACACACCTAGCATTGGACATCAAAAAAATCAGATTGACCAGCACCGAGAGAATATGTACATAAGGAAGAAAAGGAAACAATTCTAAAGATGTGCTATAAAGATGGAAGCATGTACCTGGGACATTGATCATCCATCCATTAGAATATTAATCTCTGCTGCAGTTGAACAGTGATGCAGTTAGAGCCTCTCTATTGCATCTGAAGCATGGAAGTTTTTTCTGCAGTCACCAACTGAGCAGAATAATTTGCATAAGCAGTCAAGCAAACCATGAGGTAATATGCAGGAAAAAATGTAAGGCTCTTGGATTAAGAAATTTTCTCTGATAGATGAGTGAAATGTAATGTACATGATACAACATTTAGACCAAAGAGAGTACACGATGCTAATCTCCCAAAACTACTCCACCACAAAGCAACTCAAGTTCTGTACGCGCGAGCCTACAAACCCCCCAGGACACCTGGAACAAAATTACCTCCATGTACCAAGAACCCAACCAAAGATGTAAATCAACTTTTGCCATGTTTGGGATCAAAAAAGTCCAGCCAGAGTATGAATAGAAGCCACTCGATGTATATACAGCACATGGACATTGTAAAGAAGAACACCGTTGTATTCTTCTCCCACGCATCTCCACAGCACATGTGACCTAATAGTAGCCCTTTGCGCCTCTGGATTGGTACAGCTCCAGCCTGATCTTCGCCTCTGGCAACAAGTTCTCGATCGTCGGGTCTTGCATCATGTATGCTTGTTTGGAGGCCCATTCGAGCAGCGTGAGGATCTCCGCTTGGGCCAACTCCTCGCTGTCTGGGACATTGTGCGCAATGTAACATGCAAGGGTGAGTGCTGCCAGCTGAACCGCCTGCTCGCTGAAATACACGAGCTGAACAAGATGCTTTGCGCCACCCGCATCGACGATTGCTTTGGAATGGTCAACGCGCAGGTAATTGTCCGTGCACACAAACTTGGTAAGGGACATTGCTGCCTCCTTGGAGACATCTGGTTCCCTCTCATCGAGAAGCTTCACCAATGGACCAATGATCCTAGTCTCCGTTGCGCGGAAGGTTCTGGACAGGCAGCCCAATGAGATGATGCAGGGAATCAGGAGATCATCATACTCAGCCTTCTCGACGACGCGTAGGAGCTGGTCAACAACGGCACGGGCAGCGGGGGAGGTTGGTTTGAATGCTGACCGCCGCAGGTCGGAGTTCTGCTCGGCAACACTGCAGATCTCCATGAGAGCCATCGCAGAATTGTATTGCACATCACCTTCCCCCTTCTCCAGAAGAACCGCAAAGCAGAGAAGAGCCCTTGACTCAGTGATGCTCTTGCATATAGCTGCATTGCCCTTGGCGAGGTGCCACAGAGCCTTGGCAGCGTTGGCCTTCATGTATGCCTTTGTCTCGGGGTCCTCGAACTCCCTGCCCCTTGTAGTCGTCCCTGAGAGTGATGCATTATGCTGCTTTGACGCGATAGCACCGCTGCCGCCGTTACCGCCCTTGCTGCTGCCGCCGCCGTTGGAGTTGGAGGAGCTGGACTTTGCAGCCATGGTGGACTGGACCAAACTGTGCATCTCGTTCTTGCCCTGGGAAGCATTTCCAGCAGGGTTCCTCGCTGTGCTCGGGTGATGCTCCTCGAGCAAGTCTGGCATGCCGTTGTTGTTCTTTTTGTCCATGACGACGGAGTGTATGGACAACTTGGAGGTGATGGCGTACTTGGAGTGCTCCTGCACGGTCTCGAAGGCGAGGTGTCCGACGAGCAGGCGGATGGCGTTGTGCTGCGCGAATGCGTCCTGGCACTTTGGGTGGTTGGCGGCGAGCTCGGAGATGGCCCATGCGACCATGGCCTGCACCTTCATGGGGGCGTCCTTGAGCACCTTGGCGAAGGCGGCGCATGCCCCCGCGAGCACCATCTGCTCGACGCACTCCGGGTCGCGTCCGAGGAGGCCGATGGCGAGCGCGGCGCTCTCCTGTCCCTCTAGCCGGCCCTCCTTGACGAGCCTGAGCAGCGGCGGCACCCCGTCCTCCTCGATGATGAGCTTGGAGTAGCGGTCGTTGTCGCGGGCGAGGGAGACGAGGCTGGCGGCGGCGTCGGCGCGCGCGTCGAGGTTGCCCGTGTAGAGCACCGCGATCTGCTCCCAGATGAGGAAGAGGATGGGCTCGTTCTGCGCGATGGGGGGCAGGCCGATGTGCATGTCGAAGTCGTCGGCGTCGGCGGCGGAGGAGGAGGCGGAGACGCGGAGCAGCCAGGAGAGGTCCCCCGTGGAGTTGTCGAGCTGGTTGGCCATCTTCTTGAAGGAGCCGGCGGGGATGATGGTGAAGACGCGGCGGACGAGGCCGTGCGCGCGGCACTTGTCGACGAGGGCCAGCGCCTTGTCGAGCGCCTTCTCGGTGTCGTCGAAGATGCGGCGCGCGGGGCGCTCGTAGAGGTCGGCGCGGGCCGCCTGCCGGAGCAGGGCGGCGAGGCGCTCCACCTTGGCCTTGAGCTCCACGCACTCCTGCCGGAACGTGTAGGCCTCGTCGGACCACTTGATCACCTGCTCCGCCAGCTGGATCGGGCGCGCCAGGATCTGCTTGAGGTCGTCCATCTCGGGGTGTCCCGGCGGCGCCGCGCGGCCGGGCGGGGTCAACGGCGGGCGAGCCGCAATGGGTGGAGGGAGGGAGGGGGGCTAGTTGCTAGTCCCCGTCGGTCCGGCTGGCGGGCCGGCGGGGCGGCGGGGGATGGGGTTCCTTCCTCCCTGCCTCCTCCGGATTGGGGGCGGCGGGGTTGGGGGAGGAGGGAGGAGGAAGGGGGGAAGGGGGTGGGGAGCGTGGTGCCGGCTGGTGGTGGGGAGTAAATTGGGAATCGGTTTGGTTTTTTTGGGAGGGGTTACTCTACTTGGGCAGGGCTGCGCTGCGTGCGCGTGAGCTGGAACCCGAGCACACAACCCACGGGCGGCCGGGTCGGGTGCGTTTCGCTTCGCTCGTGTTCCCTCCCTCCCGGTGACATCGTGGTGAGTTTTGGGGCCGTTTTTCCCCTATATCTCCGTGCGTGCGTCGTTTTCCGTCTTTTCCTCGGGTTTTCGCTGCCCCGCGGGGTCAATGCGCCCGGGTGGTTGGGCTCCGGTTCCGCTGGCCGGGTCGTCGGGCGACGTGGGGATGGTTAGGTGCGGACAGCACGTGGATGGAGCCGTGCGTGTCCTCCGCCCGCCGCGTGCCCGTGCCGGCGCTTCCCTCTGGGTGTGGGGGCTGGATCATCGTCGCCTAAACACCACCAGACGGTAATCCCGGGGATTTTTTAGTCTTGATTTTTAGTTTAGCATGACATTCTCTTTTTATTATGTAGGGAGAAGTCAGAAGTGTGTGGCATTCATTGCTGCGCATGACAAGTTGGGTGCACCGGCTGGTTTGTCTAGCCTGATTGCGCCGCCGGAGGAGAGGATGCGAGTAATTGGGGGGAGATGCTCCGTGTCGGGACGCCCTCGTCGTATACGCGCCCGCGGCTAGATTCCAAGGCGTCAATCGTCCAACTTTTATATTTCTTTAATGACAAAATATGGTAAAATCATTTCTGATGCTCTGGAGAAAATAAAAAATGATGCTCCAAACAAGATTATTTCTTGAAAGCAATTTGGGGAGCTGATTTTGCTATTTTTGCTCAGACCTACAAGTATGTGATCTCAGCATAAAAATTTGCACGCGGGCAAAAAGAGTAGGCAAATAGTAGTAGGCAAGATCACTATCCAGGCATGCAATTACCCAAATGGTTGGCCCACGCCGCTCTACCTATTGTGCATCCTCGTTTGGAATTTGCAAGGAGATGATGATAGGCAGTGGTGATTTGCTTTTGATTTGAACACGCGCGAGTTTCTCTCATTCGAAAGCTCTCATGAAATCACCGCGGTGAGGAAGGCCATGACCTTGTGCCTATCTTGGCCATGGTGCGGTAAATGATCCCACCATGATTTGAAGTCATTGAAGTCCCTTTATGTCGGCGGTTCAAACAGATGCAACCTAAGCCAACCTTTGATCACCTGACATAGCCTTGTGTGGTACTATTGGAAGAGCATTTGGACCGCCAACGTAAGAGGCGCAGGTGCATAAGGCTGCTCCCAATGCATGGGTGCTTAGATGAAGTGCTAAACACATTAAATAGCTTAGCAACTATACTCCACAATGCATAGATGCTTAGCTTATGGTTGCTAAGTTTGCTTTATTTACTGATTTAGCAACTAAAGCTCTTCATGTATTGGTAGGCTTCCTTTATTTAAATGTTTTGCCTAGGTTCACGCGCTTAGCATTGTTTCTTCCTGGGGTCACCACACTCACCTCTCTCCTCTTAAATAACTTGCCACATCAGATTTTTTGCCTACGTGGAAGGCTTAGCACATGTACAAGGTGGAGCATTGGGAGGGGCCTAAGGGACATTGGCCACAGTTAGGCCACCGACTTTTTGGCGAGGTGCTAGGCCGTTAAAACACTACTATGTATGATGGGCCATGTGAAGATCTTGCACTTGAGCGGGTTATTTACAAATTAATTTATTCACGTTGGTCGAGCCCATCCCGAGGATTTGCACCTTGTATGCTGAGGTTACCAGGTAGCAATCGGAAGACATTTTCTAAATCATGGTGCCGGGGCGATCCGACTAGAGTCGTACTTGCGAGATGTGTATGGACCAAAGGGTGGGGAATTTCTGGATGTGTTGCATAGTGAGGTGAGGTCCCCTATAAGTGTTCATGTGCTCCACACAAGAATTGTGGCGAATAGGCTGCTTGAACCACCATACCTTCTCATTGGAGGGTGCAAAAATTGTAGGTGTGATGTCTCTTGTCTTACGACGAACGGCTCACGGTGACTTCGAAACACTTGTTGTCCGACCATTTCTAATGACAACTATTGTTTTTTTAACTGCAAGAGAGTTGCGTATTTCGATTATAGATGGAGGGTGGAAGAGTGCCAATAGATAGGGCTGCAAAAACCAAACAAAAAAAAGAACTGAGAGCCCTTGTGAAAAACAAAAACCTACTCTCTGCAAAATAAGGTGACAACTCCTGCTAGCTCCCAGTTAGCGAATGGTAAATCTAGTGAGGGCGTGGAAAGATCCATGTCCTTGTCGTCACATGGGTTCTCAGTTCAACCAAGTCCTCTCCAGTGCAATTCATTTGAGTCACATTGAGCCACGGTCCAACTTATATATGCCCACCACATAAAAACATTTAAGGGTTTGCTTGTCTAGCGAGATTCTAAACACATATGAATAAAAGAACTGGAAGAATATGATAAGGATGTATGCATGGCAGGGGATTATAAAACACAAGAAATATGTAAACTTGCACGTTTGGTTCACATAATTCAAAAGAACACAGAATTCCTTCTAAACATAGTCAAATCAAAATCAAACCGAGTGAAAAGGTATAATTATGATGCTATTATGCAATGATGTCGACTTCAGCCATGTACTTCACACAGACATATTGTAAAAAGAGGCCCAATTAGATTGTAAAATTCTAGCGGTTTTACTTGAAAAAACGGAATGCAAGAAAACTTTCCTCTACTTTTCCAGTGCTCCATTAATTTTAGCCAAACAAACGAATAACATTGCTTCTTTCTACTTTTGCTATGAACCAACACCTTAAATATAATATCTCTTTCGTAGATTCAGCTAGAAAATGTGAGGTTAAATTTCTCTAGCTTTGGTTACTAGTAATAATAGATATTAAAACATTTTAGATTGGCAGCGATGTGCAAATGGTATCATTAGATTTCTCATGGGAAAAAACATTCCTATAATTTATCTCTGAAATATCCCTACAAAAAATATGATGGAATATACATATTGGACATAGTATCAATGTCAAAATAATCCACAATCTGTCAAAGTAATCCACAATCGTGCCTAGGCTCAGATGCTTCAGATGAACGGCAGATTCAGAAAAGATAGCAAAAACACAACAAAATCAGATTAAATCCAAGATGCGAGGGTTTTCTAGGATCCTGTAATTTTTTTTTGTTCAAATGACATTTGCGAGCTTATTAAAAAAATCGGGTCTAAACAGTGCGGTTTTTCAAAGTTTCTTCGATAGTCTTTTTCTTTTCACGACCTCCTCGAATGTCGTCACACCATGAAAATCTGCACGCGCCTTGCGCACTCAGGCATCTTGGGTGCACAAAAAACCAATCAGATTTTTCTTTTTTAGAACTTCATTGTTCATGCACGGGTGTAGATGAGCCCTAACTCAGAATAGCCGCTCTCTATCCAAGCAGAACTATCATACGTTGTTTTCCATCAAGATTTTGGAGCGTCACCTGGTGTGGTACCGGAATGATTGCAGTCTGGAAAATGAATGCCAATCAATGATATTCTATACTTTGTGACACGAAGATTAAGCTTGGATCCATATATTAAAGGTCCAGATTGATTGTACACAGCTAGCCATCCCAGCAGCAATGACGATTGTGGTCGGACTTTGAAATATTTGAGAGATTTGATTGAAAGACCACGCCACGACCTGTCCCTCTGCAATTGGTCAAGGATTTCGATATTTTTGGTTGTATGCTCAAAGCACCAGCTAAAAAAGAGCAATAATTTCTCGATATTATAAAACCAAAGTAAGTTGCGGCATGATTTTTTGAAAGTTAAATTAGACGTGACATTAGTCAGGGTACATGAGGTCCATATTCGCCACCAATTATCGAGTGGAGAAAGTGATGCCTTTCCCGTCGAATACATGGAAGAAATGTTGTTTTCTAACAAGTAATCAAACAGCAGTTGACAGCATCTTGCGGGTGATCCAGCGCCACAATTGCCTCCTTTTCCACAAGTGGGTGGTAATGGAAAAGGAAAAAAAACACGACTACCGGTAGCCATGGAATCTACCAAGAGAGAAGACGCAATAAACATTGGAGATAAATGCAGATAAATTAGCTCAAGGTGTTCATTGATCTGATCTGGTCGCTCAGACTCTTTCTAAGTCTGCGTATGAGCCCTGCACTGTTTTATTGCCGTTGGGCGAGGGTGAATTTGGGAGTTGTGACTGAACCCAAGGGCAAGAAAGAGTCCGGATCGATTTACGTCCGAGGTATCAGCGGTTTGTTGGCAGGTCCACGTCGACGGCGGTTGCATTGGAAGCTACTCCTCTCATTTCTGGGACGTCGCAGGGCGGCCGTGTTTGCGGTTTGCACGTAGTATCAAACAGCCGAAACCTTGTTTAACCCAGGCATGCCCGCGAGAATGAAAGGGATAGATCGATGCAAGTGTGTGTCTAGTGACGCATGGTTCGCTCGAACTTATTGGTAGACAACGGCAATGGCCAAGGGCAACACGACGCAACCCAACTGAATGCTCACTGTACTAGTAGAATATCGAGAGATGAGTCAACGATCAGGCAAATCATATTTCAGATCTTTCAGTTGAGCCTCGAGACATTCATTGGCTCATCCGGTTTACGCAGGAACTAGAACAAAAACAAAATGTTGTTATTACTAACTACCTTACCTTGTACCGTTGTGCGACCAAGTATTGATAAGTAATTCTGTGATTGCAAATTTTTGTAGGTAGCTTACCAAGCTGATTGCTTGGTAGTAATTCTTATATATATACACTTATATATATACCGTACCAAAGAGCCAGTAATTTCTTGGTGTGTCATCCAGCGCAGCTGGGCAGCGACCGTGCGGCCACAGCAGAGAATCCGCGTCCACACCCCATTTGGTAGCATAATATAGAGAGTAGCTTCAACCGGCGGTTGAATTTGAACCTACTCGATCCTCTTTTTTTTTTTTTTTTTTTGTAATTAGAAAAAAAAGTGGAAAATGATGGACGCAAGTTGCGGCTCGATGGAGCACCGAACGACCGCTGAAAGGCACCGAGTAGACAGAGACAAATCAAATGGGCAGACGCAACGCCACCCGACCGCTGAAATGCTCCTACTGTACTACTACCAGAACAGCCAAGGATTAGTCAATGATGAGGCAGTCTTCTAGACCCTTGGTTAAATCGCGACCCCGGCTCCATCCTGTCCATGCAGGTAAACGTCTTTGTGTTCGACAACGCGGCGCGGCGCGGCCCACAGTCACAGTTATTGGAGCTGGGGCATCGAACATTTTTTTTTACATGAAACACTTGTATTCCATTTACGACACGGCAGAATCGCCGGTTACAGCACGGGCTACATCAACGGGGTATTCATCATACCAAATTCGACTAGACACATTGCCTATCCCTGTACCCAACGCAGCCAACACATGCGCTGGCTTGTTACATACTCGAGAAACATGAGAAATCTCAGCTTGGATGAATTGCGTGTGCATTTTAAATTTTATCTCTCTGAACATATGACCCAGTGGACTAAAGTCAAATGAGGTAGACCCAACACATTGCTTGAGCGTGATGCTATCCGTTTCAAAGATAGCTTTTCCAATCCCCATCTGATCCGTCAGTCTTACAGCTTCTAGAAGGGCCATCGTTTCTGCATGCAAAGCATTCGACATATTCTGTAATTTCCCTGCTGCTGCAAGTTGAATTTCTGAAGAAGCATTCCTACAGATCACCCCCATCCTCCGTGTCCAGTTCTTACATCATAATCGCCATCCACATTAACCTTTGTTATTTCCTCGGGTGGGGGATCCCACTTAACTTGATCCCTAGCTGGCCTGACTACATCTGAGCCCAAGAAAGCTTTCCACTCCTGAACATGATGCCGAACAGAAAACTGAAATTCTTCAACACTTTGCCTCCTCTCTCCATGGTTACCACGGTTTCGATCTGTCCACCAGAGCCAGAGCAAGGCTATGATCGAAAGTTTCTTTTCCCCGGGGAGTTTCAGAATAGCCTGCACAACTTCTTTTGCCGAATTGAGCATAGATAGCTGGTAGCGCTCCTCCTCCAGAAGCAGTGCCCTCCATCTCTGTTTGACTAGTTTACACTTGAAAAAAAGATGGCCACCATCCTCAAACAATTTTGCACAGATTGCACACCTAGTATCCAGCTCCACACCTCTTCTGTTGATGTTCATGTACATTGTGTGACTATTGTGAGCCAGCCTCCAAATGAAGTGGTGCACTCTAGGAGGACATTTGACCTTCCAGATTGATCCAAAAAGATCAGAAAATTGCACATTAGGTTCAGACCCCTCTCCAGTCTGTTTTGTGGCTTCATTCTTGATCAAGTTAACATGTACTTTATATGCAGATTTCACAGAGAATACTCCCTTTGTGTCAAAGTGCCAAGCCAAAAAATCCTCCGCCTGTTCACATAATGGAATACTCAAAATAACCTGCACATCATCCGGCTGAAAACAATCTCTCACCAGATTCTCATCCCACCTCCATGTACTGGGATCAATTAGCTTTGAGACACAGGTTAACAGGGCTTGCCCTTGCTGAGACAATGGCATGCGAGTGTCGCCCCGGGGTATCCATGGGTCGTCCCATATTCTGACCTTCGTACCGTCCCCAATTCTCCATATTAAACCAGCTTTCAAGACCTCCACTCCCTTTAGAATGCTTCTCCAGACATAGCTCATACCCCTTTTTGGTTCAGCTCAAAGCACGTCACTACCCGGGTAGTATTTTGCCCGAAGTACTTGCGCACAAAGGGACTCGGGGTTTTGGATTAGCCGCCACCCTTGCTTTGCCAGCATTGCCATATTGAACGAGTGTAAATCACGAAAACCCAACCCTCCTTCCTTCTTCGAAAGCTTCATTTTTTCCCATCCTACCCAATGCATTTTGTTTCCATCACTTTGTTGATTCCACCAGTAATGACAAGTCAGCTGCCTTATCTCATCGCATAGGGTTTTGGTAAGGTCAAAACACGCCATGGCATACGTTGGAATTGCCTGAGCAACGGCCTTAATATATACTTCCTTTCCCGCCATGGAGAGGCACCGATCGAGCCCCCTATGTAGACGCCCTACTACTCTGTCCCTTAAATATGCGAAACATTGTTTTTTCGATTTTCCAATATAAGATGGCAGACACAAGTACTTCCCATTTGTTGCCTCCGAACCAAGCTGCAGTTCCTGTAGGATCAAATTCTTAAAACTTTGACTTGCATTTGTACTGAACATAACTGAAGACTTCTCTCGATTGATCACCTGTCCCGAGCTCTCCTCATAAGTTTGAAGAATAGCATTGATGGCTTGTACACTTTGCACACTGGCTTCTATGACCAACAAAGAGTCGTCCGCAAACAAAATATGATTTACTCGTGGAGCAGTAGGCGCTAGCTTAATCCCTCTTATATGATTCTCTTCGTCTGCCTTATTGAGCATACCAGAGAAACCTTCCGCACACAGCAAGAAAAGGTAAGGCGAAATTGGGTCGCCTTGTCTTAGTCCTCTTCCAGGGATAACCACATCTGATATGTCGCCATTAATATTGAAGCGATAAGATACGGTGGAAACACACTTCATAACTAGCTGCACAAAATCATCTGCAAAACCCGTTTGTCTCATAATCCCCTCCAGAAAAGACCACTCGACACGATCGTATGCTTTACTCATATCCAACTTAAGTGCCATGTACACATCTTTTCCTTTCCGCTTTCTTTTCATGAAGTGAGTCATCTCATATGCAAGGATGGTGTTATCAGATATCAAACATCCAGGTACAAAGGCACTCTGGTTTGCCAAGATTATCTCATCCAAAATCAGTTTCAGCCGGTTTGCAATGACCTTGGACACGAGCTTATACACCACGTTGCAGAGGCTAATAGGGCGAAGATCTTTAATCTGATCTGGGTTCCGAACCTTTGGGATGAGCACTACAATAGTTTCATTCCATCCCTCCGGTATACTGCCGCCTCCCAACACTTGCAAAACTTCGTGCACCACTGCATCACTTATCGTATTCCAAAACCTCTTATAGAACACTGCTGGCATACCATCCGCCCCCGGAGCTTTTAGGTCCCCCATATCATCAAGTGCCTTCTTTACTTCCACGATAGTATACTCTTTGCACAAGTGATCATTCATTTGTGGAGTCACTCGAGGTGCCACAACCTCCAAAACACGCCTCATATTGTTTCCTGCTATGGGGGTAAAAAGGCTACAAAAATGGTTAGTGATAAGAGTCTTCAAACCCTCTGCCCCTTGTACCTCTACTCCATCATCACCCTTGAGTTTTTCAATTCGGTTCTTTCTTTTTCGTTCAGAAACAGACCTATGGAAGTAATCTGTGTTTCTGTCTCCTTTAACAAGCCATGTAATGTGTGAGCGTTGCTTCCAGAAAATTTCTAGCTGCTCTTCTAATCTACCCAGCTTAAAACGTGTCACTTGTTCCTTCCGAATAGATGATTCAGAAAGGTTATTCTGCCTGCACTATTCTAACACACCTCGCAACACCTTCATGCGTTTCTGTAGGTTACCAAGGACTTTTCTGCTCCATACATCCAATTCCCTAGAAACCGATGTGATACGTTGATTCACTGATCCATTCCCAGTGCCTCCTGCCTTGGTCCAAGCATCCACAACTATATTTTCGCAATCATCTTCAAGAAGCCATCTAGCCTCAAACCTCTTGTTCATATTGTGTGGTCGCGGTCTCGCTTTCTTATGTGCACCATGGACCGCCAAGATAACCGGTCTATGATCTGAATGCTCAGGACAACCATTTACAACTTTGTATCCCGGAAAATGGGTGCACCAATCAGCATTTGCCACCGCTCGATCGAGCCGCTCACGAATATAACCATCAATACGATAATTATTATTACGCCACGTGAAGGTATCACCCTCAAAACCAAGATCATTCAGATTAAAAAAAATCAAAGCATCACGAAAATGCTGCATAAACTTGTGTGATCTAGGTGGTCCTCCTTGCTTCTCGAAGCTATATAGAATTTCATTGAAATCACCAATACATACCCAAGGCAACTTTTCCTGATGATGAAGAGTGCGGAGCAGCCTCCACGTTTCCTCCTTTCGGTCGGTCCTAGGCTCACCATAGATTCCAGTAAGTCTCCATTTGAAACCATCTTCTTCAGTTATAGTAGCATCAATGTGCATACCACCCAACCAACGCAAACTCAAATTCACCTCCCTCTTCCATAACATAGCTAGACCTCCACTCTTCCCTTCACAAGCTTTGAATACTAAATGTGGCATCTTCAACGTGTATCTAAGCTTTTCCACCTTATTTTTATTAAGTTTCATCTCGGAAAGAAACAAAACGTCGGGGTCCTCCTTCTTCTGGAGTTCCAGAAGACCACGAACTGCCGGCCCATTCCCCAGTCCCCGGCAGTTCCAAGCAATGATCTTCATTGGTACTCGCAGGGCTGTCCCGACAGCCCTGCGTTCTTAGTTATCCCCTCAACAGATATGGCCTTCCCACTCTCCATCTTCTGCTTTTTACATTCTGATTGTTTTTCTATCCGGTACCATTTTGAATTATTATTTTTTGAAACGAAAGTACCATTCTGAATTTTGACGTCGAAGCTTCGACTATTTTACCAGCACCTTTTTTTGAGGGGAAGGTCTTACAGCTAGCTTTATTAAATTTAAGTAATGCTTACATCCTCCGCGAGTAAATCGGAGATAAAACCAGGTGGGGAGTCCAACCACATAGACGATGGATCATCCCGACCATGCTGAGCTAGCGTGTGAGCTACCATATTTGAATCTCCGTTACAAAATTCAAAAAGAACCTTCCCGAAATCTACGCATAATTGCCGACATTCATCCAGTATAGGTCCAGCCACCATAGAATGACCAGTATTGTTCACCATTGACTCCACAATTGTCATGTTATCCGCCCGGGCGACGATAGAGTTTGCCCCAACTGAACGTGCAAGCTTCAATCCCTCCAGAAGTGCTGCCGCCTCCGTTGATTCAACATCTCCCACATGCTCTAATTTTGTCGTGGAGGCCGCGATAAAGAAACCTGCGCCGTCCCGGATAACTGCACCACATGATCCAGAATAATTTTCTTGTAGAAAAGAGGCATTTGCATTCAAAACTAGCTGCCAAACAAAGGTCTCTTCCAGATGTTAGTCCTTGGAGTAGCTGCCTTTTGTGTTGCCGCTCGAACAACATTTAGGGCAATAGCTCGTATTGCTCTGGCTGATAGTTCAGGACTCTACACATCCTCTCATTTTTCTACTTGTCTCCTCTGCCACCAAATATACCAAGAGGACACAACAATCATCACTGGTATTTCAATCACATTAAAGTAACTCTGTTGGTTCGAAGAATCACACAGGAGGAACTCCAAGATCTCCGCTCCTGATTTGTCTGGTAGTTTTGCTTTTCGTATCATTTCATGAAGACCAAGGAGTGACCAGATCAGCCCGGCTCTGGTGCAACCAAACAGCGCATGTGCCACATCCTCCGCATGAAGCTTGCAGAATGGACACTGAGCCGATGTTGAGATATGGCGATCTGCCAATACGCCAAATCAAGGAATGGCATTGTGTAATGCCCGCCATACAAAGATTTTCACCTTGCCTGGCACTCTGAGGCCCCATAGCTTCTTCCAAATTGGATGGGTGATTGAAGCACTTGAAAGAGAGCTAGGATTTATACTACCATAAGACTCTTCCCACTTCGTATAGTAAGACGAACGGACACTAAAGTTACCAGACTTCGTCGAGTGCCATGCCACATAGTCCTCTGTATCTCCCTGGTGCAAGGGAATCTGTAATATCCGATCAGCATCAAAAGGCCAGAAGTTGTCTCTAATGAGATGTTCATCCCATTCCCCGGACGCAGGATCAATAAGTTCATTTACACGAGTCAGAACTCTATTTCCTGGAGGCGTCACAATTTTCCTGGAGGGGCTATTAGGAATCCAGCAGTCCTCCCATATGTTTAACTTCAAGCCATTACCAACCCTCCAAATACATTCTTTCTTAAAAGTTTGGGCTCCTGCCCATATGCTCTGCCATACAAAGGAGGCCCATTTCTTTAATCTGCAATTGAGCAATTCCCCCGTTGGATAGTATTTAGATCTAAGCACCCTTGCGCACAGGGACTCATGATGCACAATAAGTCTCCAGACCTATTTTGCTAGGAGCGCCAAGTTAAAACTGTGAATGTCGCGAAAGCCCATGCCCCCTCTATCCTTGGGGATGCACATCCGACACCAATCGAACCAATGCATCTTACATTGGTTTCCCCCGTCACCCCACCAGTAGTGCGAAATGGCATCAGTGATCCCCTTGCAATTTTTTTTCGGGAATTTGAAAACACTCATCGCATAAGTAGGGATGGCTTGGGCCACCGCTTTGATCAATGCTTCCTTGCCGCCGTAGGATAGGGTCATCTCCTTCCAACCATTTATCATTTTCTAGATCCACTCAATGATATGCTTAAAACAGTCAACACGGTCTACCCCAATCATGGAGGGGAGGCCCAAGTATTTATCTGAGAGTGATTCCGTCATGATATCCGAGATTTGACACACTTCAACTTTCCTGTCCACATCAGTATTAGGGATGAAATAAATTGATGGTTTTGCTGCACTTACCAACTGTCCGGAAGCCAAACAGTAATCATCAAAGATTCTCTTTAATGTGTTTGCATTTTCCGCGTCAGCTCTCATCAAGATCAATGAATCATCAACAAACAATAAGTGTGAAATAAAAGGGGAATCACAGCACACCTGAACACCTTTGAGGTTTCCTGCTTCTTCCTCGTGAGCAATCAGATTTGATAAGCCCTCAGCGCACAGAAGAAATAAGTAGGGGGAGAGAGGGTCCCCTTGCCTCAAACCTCTTGTTGGACTAAAAGGTGTTGTCTCGTTAGAATTGAACCTTATTTTATACTCAACGGATGTCACACATGCCATAATTAGATCAATCCATCTTTCATCAAACCCCAATCTGCCAAGTATTGCCTTCAAAAATACCCATTCAACTCGGTCATAAGCCTTATGCATATCAAGTTTCACTGCACATGTTCCCATCTTCCCCTTTTTCATTTCTTCATTGTGTGGAGGCATTCGTACGCCACTATAACATTATCTGTGATGATTCTGCCAGGCACGAAGGCGCTTTGTGTCTCATTGATTATATCCGGAAGAAAAACTTTTAACCTTGCTGCCAACATCTTTGCAATCACCTTGTAAACTATGTTGCAAAGGCTAATAGGCCTGAATTCCGTCACTTTCCCCGGATTGTCCACCTTTGGGAATAAAACAATAGTGGTGGTATTCCATCCCTCGGGTATAACTCCGACATTCACTGCCTCCAAAACCTCCTTCACCAAATCCTTTCCCAGGAGGTGCCAAAATTTCTTATAGAATACCGCATGTAACCCATCTGGCCCTGGCGCTTTCAGAGCGCCAATGCTAAACATGGCGCGTTTAACTTCCTCCTCCGAGTACGGCGCCAACAGAGCTTCATTCATAGAGGGAGTAACACGCGTTTTTACTTTATTAAGTACATCCTCATGTGGTACATCAACCTCAGAGGTAAATAAAATTTTAAAATACGCCTCTATGATATTTCTCATCGAGTCATTATCCTCTAACCAGCTTCCATTATCATCCATCAGGCGCCGAATGAAGTTCCTTTTCTTACGAGCAGTAACAAAGTTATTGAAAAATTGTGTATTCCTGTCACCGAACTTCAACCAATTTGCCCTGCTATGCTGGACCCAATAAATTTCTTCCTTCTCCATCGTTTCTTCAATCTCAATGAGCAAACTGCGCTGCCGATCTGCCGACTCATTAGAAAGTGGCCCCGACCGCAGCAAATCCAACTCCTCCTTCAGTTCTTTCAAGCGCCTATGAGGAGCCTTTAGAACTTCGCGATCCCACCTATGGAGATCCCGGTGCACCGCTGCAGTGCGTTGAGCAAGGGAGGCCGAGATACAGGTTCGCTCCCAGGCCTCAGTTACATGCTGCATGACCTCCTCCTCCTGTAGCCAACGAGCTTCAAACTGCTTGGGCCTCATGTATGACTGTTGATCCATGCCAGCTGGACCCTCTAGATCAAGGATCACGGGGTGATGATCAGACTTTGTGTGCGGCGCGTTAGTCACTGTAGCTGCTGGGAACAACCCGTAGAAGGGTCCATTGCACACTGCTCTGTCTAGGCGTTCCCGTAGCCTACGTCTCCGCCATGTGAATTGATCACCTGTAAACCCCATATCCTCAAGTTCGCAGTCCACCGGCGCGTCCCTAAAGTTTTGCATCATCCTGACTGGCCTGGGCGCTCCGCCTTCTTTCTCATGTGAGTATAGGATCTCGTTGAAATCTCCTACAACCACCCATGGGGTCTGCCCCTGTTGATGCAGACCACGCAAGTATCCCCAGGTCAGATGTTTGTCCTCCCATCTAGGCTCACCATAAAACCCAGTAAGTCTCCATCCCTCCTTTGTTGGCCCTCCAACCATCGCATCGATGAATTTTTTTGTTTTTTCATTTATATGGATAACAACGGGACTACGCCAGAAGAGAAGTAGTCCACCGCTTGCACCCACGCTCTCCACCACCATCCGTCTTTAATTTCCTCATTAGCTTATTTGCCCTAGCTGTGTTCAGATGCGTCTCGGACAAGAAGATAACATCCGGCCCCCACTGTTTCTGGATATCCATAAGAGCCCTTTCTGCCGCGGCAGTGGCCATACCACGACAGTTCCAGCTGAGTGTTTTCATTGCGCCCGGCGATCCTCCTCAAGGGAGGTCGCCGATCCCATCGTCAGTCTGTCCACTTCAGTGTTTGTTCCAGATTTTTGCCTCTTGGGGTCATGTATCTTTTGCGGGGTGCTCAACAGACTCTTGTCAACTAGTTCAGAGGTGCTACTCTCAATAAGGTTCACTTTGTCATGAACAAACCCCAGAGGAGGGGTCTGCGGCAGGCCTAATGATTTTACAGATGCAACTCCATCCTGGCCTATCAGCCGTTTGCGCGCCAAAGGAACCACTGCAACCGCATGCTGAACCGAGTTAGGGTCTACCACCATATCATTTTCCTCTTCTCTATTCGGCTCCCCTTTATTACTTCTTCCTCCACCCAGACCTCCCCCACTCCCGCTTGATCCGCTTCCGCGACCCGCTCCATTACCTCCTCCTCGATTAGCATGTGACTCAAAATTCACGAGCAGCCACTCTCCCCATTCACAGTCCTCCTCCTTGTGGATGCCATCGCCACATTCAGTGACTGTATGGCCCATGAGTCCACAGAAGTAGCAGAATTCCGGGAGTTTTTCATACTCCACTGGATATTTCCTTCTTTCTTTCAGATTAAGCGGGACAAATCTCACAAGAGGTGTATCAAGCTTCACGAATACACGAGCACAGAGATACTTCCTAGGGTTAATTATCCCTTCATTAACAATAACTCTGTATGGAGGAGTCCCCACTTTTGCAGCAATTTTCTCAGCAATCTCTTTCTTCTTCATGAGCCCATCAGGTATACCAATGATCCTTTCCCACACTAGGACACGATCAAGCTTGTAGTCATGGACGTTGGTGATACCAGCACCCCCATTTTACCAGCACCTAAATCAACATCTGGTCCATCGTCGGTCCGTCCAGCCAGGGTAAGAGATTAAGCTCCCCTAGTGTCGTCAATGACGTGAACGGGACGGGTTGGAGCAGTACAAGACTTTTGGGTCAAGATGGTGGACCCACATGCCAAAGATGTCGTCCAACCCTACCCCGACGGAGACACAATTCACCTCATTCGTCACTATCCTTTCGAAGGCTCCGTCTTGCAAGATGGAGAACATCGTCGAGAAGATACGGCGACGCACAGTTGATCGTTCTCATGTGGCGGTGCTTTAGAGTGCACTCATCAGGTAGGATGCCCCTCAAAACGCGCCACCGAAGGACTCTGACTTTAGGGACTACTTTGAGTTTCCAGACTGCATTCCACAACTGTTGTTGATCCACTGAAGTGCCGGTAATCTGCCCCTCATCTAGAGCCAAACGCTCTTTTTGATTGACTAGAGCTCGATACGCCGATTTAACAGAGTAGATGCCTGATTTCTCATGTGCCCAAGCAATAACATCTTCACCGCTGATGGCTTCTTGCCCCTCGTTGGTTACCCCAAGTGGAAGGTTTGAGATGCAGTGTAGCGGTAGTTTTCCCTTGGCAAAGATACCAAGGATCGATTTCCCCTGAGACTCCAAGGTTCAACAAGAAGGTGTCAACTGCTAACGGCGCCAGATATTAGCAATCAACGTGGACCTGCACACAGATACAAATAACTTTGCTCCCAACGAGTACAGAGAGGTTGTCAATCCCTCCGGCCTTGTCGTTTACAAAGGATCAAACGCAAGTGATAATAGTGATAGGTATTGCTGCAAATAGTAAGTAAAAGCGGAAAGTAAATAGCGGATGTGATCAGTGATGGTAATATGGACCGGGGTCCCATGATGTTCACTAGTGATGTCTCTCTCCCAAAAGACGATAAAACAACTATGTGAGGTAAACGAATTACAGCTGGGCAATTGACAGAATTATGTGCGCAAACCAATGCTAACTATGTTGCAAGAAAGGTAGAGGTTCAAAGCATGGGCGGTACGCCAAGGCAAGTAGACCAAAATCCATCTGCATCTACTACTAATCATCCACCTTGAGATATCTATCCAGAACATCTCGCTGGTATTAAGTTGCGAGTCCCACCCATAGTGTAAACTCAAAGCAACAGACAACTGCATTAAAAGAACTTTGCGTAAAGTAAACAATCCTTGCACCTGCGGGCACAAGCACCGTTGTTTTCCCCCTTGTGGCAACAGCACATCCCCTAGACTCATGTTTCTGTCACTCAAACTAGTCATCGAGGGGCATGAACCCACAATCGAGCATAACGTTCCCTCTTGGAGTCACTACCTACTACTTGGCCAAAGCAATAAATAACAACGGAGAACATGCAAGAATTACTTACGAACATAAATATAAAAGAGGTGAATCAAATATATTACTCAAACACAATCTGAACATAATCTCACAATCCATCGGATCCCAGCAAACTCATCATAGCAACAACATAAGGATTACATATGTGCCTCGATCATGTAGGGCAGCTCACGAGGTCTAATTAGTGAAGCACAAGAAGGGGAGGAGAACATCACATAGCTACTGGTCATGGACCCATGGTCCAAGGGAGACTACTCACAACTCATCCGGGAGGCGTCCATGGTGGTGGAGAGGCTCCCGGTGGTGATCCTCCCCTCCGGCAGGGTGCCGGGAAGAGTTCTCCTGGTGCTCCCGATCTTGGAAGCGCGGCGGCGGCGGAACAGAGATGAGATCACGAAAAAGGGTTCCGTCCTCGAGGGTTTCGGGACGCGTGTTAAATATATGCCAAAGGGGGGCATCAGCGGAGGCCTGGGGGGCCCAGGCGCCCCCCCGGCGCGGCCAGGAGGGGGGCCGCGCCACCAGGGCGCCTGGAGCCCTGGTGGCCCCCCTCCGGCCCTACTTCGACCGTGTGGAAGCTTCCGGAACGCTGATTTTTTATATAATTTTTCCGGGATTTTTCTGGCAGTTTACGTGATGGGAAAACCTGAAATACAAAAACAGCAGAAAACAGAAACTGGCACTGGGGTGCACTGAGTTAATAGGTTAGTCCAAATATGATCAAAAGTGTATGGAAGTGTATAAATATCATAGCAATATCACCCAAAAGAGGCATGGAGCAAGCAGAAATTATAGATACGTTTTGGACGTATCAACCGCCTCCCTGCCGCAACGGAATGTTAAATATGGCTGCTGCATCGGGTGCAATGAAGGTTTCTCTGATTAACTCCCGTCGCCATGTCCAATTTCTTGTGTTGATCATACCACTAACGGTTTGTACCACTGTGTTCGCTGGACATAGCAATGGGGTCGTAGATATAGTGGAAGGAATCCACCTGTCCTCCCATACTGATATGGAGGTTCCAGTACCGACTCACTTCACCAGCCCCACCCGCACTGCTTCCCGTCCTGCAATTATTGCCCTCCAGATAGTAGACGAAGATTTGGGAACCGAGGCATGTAGAAAACCTGAGTCAGGCAAATACCTTCCCTTCATAACCTTGGCACATAGGGAATTGGGGTTCATCAGGAAACGTCGTCCGTGCTTCCCCAACAGTGCCAAGTTAAACAACCGAAGGTCATGGAATCCCATTCTGCCTTTGCATTTAGGTGTAGCCAATTTGTCCCATGATATCCAATGTAGGGATCTCCGATCGATAGAGCTCCCCCACCAGAATTTTGCCATATATACTTGAGGTTAATCCCTTGCACACTTTTTTTGTTAAGAGAAAGCAACTCATGCTTGATAACCCTCAACCGTAAGGGATCGAGATAGTCTTCGCGGGTAAGAATAACCCAATTTATTGATTCGACACATGGGGAGCCAAAGAGTATTTATAAGCTTTAACAGTTGAGTTGTCAATTCAACCGCACCTAAAATATACTAACTTGCAACAAAAGATAAGTGGTAACAGTGATATGATAGTGATGATAGTAATAGTAAAAGTAAACAGCAAAAGTAAATAGCAGTAGTAAATGGCAAAAGTAGCAACTAGTAACAAGCAAGGTTTAAAATACTGTAGGCTAGGGAGATGGATGATTGGGCGTTGCATGGATGAGATAGTTTCTAACTCGGGGCACGGCACACGGAAAAGTAATGATCATCTAGGCAAATATCAAACATTAGGCATGTATCCCGTAGGTAGTTGTACGTGCTTGCAATAAGAACTTGCACAACATCTTTTGTCCTACCATCCCGCTACGAACGGGGCCAAAAGGAACTAATGGCAATTAAGGTGCTCCTGTCCCGTGGCGGAGCGTGACACACAATTAAGGAGGGGCTAAAATCTGAAACAAGAGTCAAATGTGCTTGAAAACAGGTCCGAGTCGCACAAAGAAAAAACAATCAAGCTGTTGTGGGTAACTAGCATACTAGTAAATGGATTTGTGCTCTAAAATCAACATACTTCACTGATAAAATATACCAAAACGCTTAATATATATAGAAACAAATATTTTCACTTTTGGAAGGGGGGGTCATGACCCCCTTTGGCCTCCAAGAGGCTCCGCCAGTGCTCCTGTCAAAGAGCACCGGAACAAAGCAATGAACTCAATGGATACATGTAATCCTCAAACTACGGACCATCACCTTTGGTGTCCCAAGCTGTCACTTTTGGGATCGCCGGTTCCGAACCGTAACAGGTGCATACAACTCATAGATAGGATCAAGAACACAAATATATTCATGCAAACACATATGGTTCAGATCTGAAATCATGGCACTCGGGCCCTAAGTGTCAAGCATTAAGAATAACAAGTTGTAGCAAAGATGATAAACACCATACTAGATGATAGGCAACATGCCCCCAACAATCTGACGAACTATTACATGATCTAACTCATCCAATCCCTACCATCCCCTTCGCCTACAGCAAGGGAATTACTCACACATGAAGGGGGAAGTCATGGAGGGATGATGAAGTGGTGATGATGATGACGATGGCGACGATCTCCCCTCTCCGGAGGCCAAATCAGCCTCCAGATTAGCCCTCCCGAAGAAGAACAGAGGGTGGCGGCGGCTCCGCGACGAAAAACAGCGAAAGGACTTCCGATCTGGGGTTTCTGCGTCGGAGGAAAAAATACGGGCTAAAGTAGGGCACCAGGGGGTGTGGGCCCCACCCAGGCGCCCCCCCGCCGCGGCCCAGGGGGGGCGCGCCCACAGGGCGCCTGGGCACCCCCTGGCCCCCCTCTGGCCCCACTTCTGGCATTTGGTTTCCTCGGGTGCGTGGATTTTTCGTGGATTTTTCTGAGATGCTTAAAAATCCGTTTTCCTGCACACAAATAAACCATACAGGTAGCTCTGCTGAAAACAGCGTCAGTCCGGGTTAGTTTAGTCCAAATCATGCAAGAATGAGGTCAAAACAATATCAAAAGTATTTGGAAAAGTAGATACGTTTGAGACGTATCAACTCCCCCAAGCTTAGCATATTGCTTGTCCTCAAGCAATTCAGTTCAACGAACTGGACGCGACAAAGAAAACTTTGACAAACTCTTTTGCTTCATTAGATGTATATAAGCATGTACTACGAAAAGAGTTCAGCAAGTATTAAAACAGTACTTATGAGAACAATGCAAGGAGCAATCCTCCTTCCGAGTGACCAGTCACAAATAATTAAAAGTAAACAATATATTACTGAAAATCAAGACAAGATCACATTGCACATAGCTTGAGCATATTAAGGTGGTATCTCGCTAGCCTCCATGAGTGAAGCAAAATATAAATGCAGAGACTCCTCCAGAGTTTTAAAGGAGACTAGAACTAAGAATTTCAGAATAAATCATATCACAAGTATGCAGAAGACAATGTAATACTTTGGGACAATGCACATTACACTCAGAATGACAATTATGCTCTCCTAGTCAGTGCTTTGAAGAAAGAAGGTGAGACTCTCGAACCGTGGCTTTTATTGGCAAGTTGAAAATCCGTGATCGGAAACAAAAACTAAACATGTACCAGAGCTCTTGGTTTTAAAAACAGAAGTAAATAAGTTTTAAGAGGTGCATATTTCGTCAACGAATGCTAGCAGATAACTCAATCACTTTTTTAAGCTAGACAAGTCTCGAGGAACGGCTCCCGCATGAGGACGATCACATCCTCTTAATCTCCTTTGTTTATCACTGCCAAAGTTTTCTGATTTCTCATGAACAAAGCGTGAAGGAGGGTTCGTTTGTTATATTATCTTTTTGAGCCGGGCGCACTCAATGCCAGTTCCTTTTCATATTAGGGGTTTGCACATTATGCATGCAATCCAGGGGTGAAACTCGTCCAACTTAAAGAGGTCATGAATTAACTACTACTTCCTCATGAGCTAAAACATAGGCACAAAAAGGGAAATGATTTTGATTAATTTCGAGATGGTACATGAAAGTCTTCGTTAGGGATGGCAGGTAAATACCATGTATAGGAAGGTATAGTGGACTCATATGGCATAACAGGTTTAAAGGTTTTGGATGCACAAGCAGTCATTCTGCTTAGTACGGGTGGAGGTTTAGCAAAAGACTGGGAAGCGACCAACTAGAGAGCAATAACGGTCATAATCATGCAGAGCGACAAAGCAACATTGAATCGGGCATGAAAGTGATATAACTATTCTAAAACTCAAAGATCATCAAGGCAAAGTAGACTTTTTAGTCTTAAACATGTGTAAGCATGTGCCAAGTCAATCCAAAAATCCTCTAAAGGGAAATACCACCTTAGTATACCAGACTATGAACAGTGTAATGCATGTAGATCATTTCAATAACACATTATATACTCTAGTTATTCGAGACTAGCTACAAGGAAAGCATGAACCACTTGAAATAGCATTGTAAACATAGCACTATGTCGCTACAAGCTGGTCTCTAGATCATAAGTACAGGCATATGTACAAAAGTAGAAACAATAAGAGTTCATACCGGTCTTCCTTGTTGCTTCCTTTTAGTCGATCTTCGTCATTACTGCTTGTCACTTGCACGATCGAACGTAGGGAATATAATCAAATGCCATCACGGACTCGAGCTGATCTCTGAAAACAAAGCAAACTAAAGAGAGAAAGGAAATCATTTTGGGTTTTTTCAAAAGTTGAATAAAAAGCAAAAGAAAAAGAAAATCTTTTTGTTGTTTTTGCAAATAGAGGAATAAAGAAGAACGAGTAAAAACTTCGAAAAGATCAAAGTGAATAAAACGGATAATACAATGAAAAAGTGAGAAGGGCACGTACTCCCCCAAGCTTAGGCTTTTGGCCTAAGTTGGTAGCAGCTACTGCCCCCAGGAGCCTCCTGCTCCAGGGGTATGGTGGTGAGACCAAGGGTCGTAGAAGGATGATGGCGCGTACACCGAACTCCTCGGAGTCTCCCACGAGGAACGTTCCGAGCGCCAAACAGAGGAAGACCCTTCACCAAACTCGGTGGCGGTCTCTTCCTGAAAATGTGGTATCTCACCGTGCCTTTACTCGTCGGGCACAACCCCCTCCATGGGGTTATGGAACTGATGCTGGACCATGAACTCATCGAACTGGACAACATCCAAAGACCATCCGTTCCTGCGAGAATAATCAAACAAAAGAGGTGCAGGTAGACGGATCTCGCGTTCCGCGGTAGTTCCGAAACGCAAGATATAAACAAGGTTATCAAGTTCAGAACCCATGGTAACAAACTTATGCCTTTTCATAGCAGCAAGATCAAAGCTTAAATAAGTAAAAGGAGTATCATCAGGGTGTGGGGTGCCTCCAAGATGCTCTAAGATAAGTGTGGCATAAATGCCACCATATAAGTCCCCCTTGTTACCATTCATAGCAAGGCGTCGAGCAATTAAGGTACCAATATTATAATCAGACCTCCCTGAGAGGGCTGCTTCCAGGATAGCAATATCCGGAGCAGAGATGCTGCTCGTGTTGTCACGAGCTAACACCCCTCTAGCAATATAATATGCAAAATACCTGAGGTGAGGAAACAAGATACGGGAGATCTTCGACCGATGAATATCCCTCGTACCCATGCTGCAGAGAGAGTTGATGATGGTTTTCAGCTCGGAGGGCTGAGTAGCCATCCTTGCCGTCCTCCCAACGTTCGGCACACCTATTACTTTACAAAAATTTCCCAAAGTCATGGTGATAAGATCATTATAAATTTTAAACTCAATAGCACCTGATTCAGGATTATATCTAAAACTGTTAATGAAAATGGAGGTGAGTTTTTGATACTGGGTAACACGGCTGGTGACGAGCCGTGTCAAACCTGCATTAGCACAAAGATTATAAAACTCATCCTTGATTCCCGCAGCTTCCATGAATTCGTCACATGGATATGTCATCGCACGTGCTGGACTTGTATCTTCCAACAACTCCAGGGGCACATGATCTTCATTATAGCTCACCCTGGCAGTCGTTGGTGAAGCTGCGGCCCTAGTGACTCGATCGGAGTGTGCGGGCCTCCTCTTCTCAAGCCATCCTTTTGCCCTTCCTAATAAACTCATTTCTGAAATTTTTTACAATTCACAAAAACGAGGATTAAAACAAAGTGAGCTAAGGCAAACTACTCAACTCACTTGCCCAAGGCATAGACTTGCATCAAAACTTGGAAAATAACTTTCTACACATGCATGCAAGCTCATCTCTACAGCACCAAGAACAACTAAATACTCACAAATGAGGCCACCAATCAAAAATCTAATTGGAGGGGTGGAGGAGTCACATACCAGGGAGTATTTGCTCAAAATTTCAGCTCAAATGATGGGCTGTAGAGAGAGATCGAAGAATCGCCCCCAAGAACAGCAAGAACAAGAAGAACATGACCAGAACTCGGGTTTCTGAAAAAAGAGAGAGAGAGAGAGGAAGAAGAAGTACCTGGAGGGGGGTCCCGTGGGCCCCAGGCGCCCTGTGGGCGCGGCCAGGGGCTGGGCCGCGCCAGCTGGCCACCTGGGCCACTGGTGCCCCCCTGGCTGGCCCCAGGACTTTCCGGGTCTCTCCCGTTGTGGAAATTTTTAATATAATTTTTCTGGAATTTTTCTGAAAACTTCGCTGTTGAAATTTTTTCGAAGTTCAAAAAGCTGCGAAACTCTCTGAAAACTTGAAGTAGTTAGTAGTATTGAGAAGCTTCAAAAACATAGATACTTGGTTCAGCAAGTAGGGCAATACTAAAAATAAATGAAAACATAGAAAGCTCAACTTTTTATCCATATAAAACACGTTTACTAGTAAGGTTGATCAAGTCTTACCAACAAACAAGCGATATATAGAGCAAAAAGTATCACCTCCTACAAAGTAATCACTGAGCTTTTATCTTGATGGACATTGTCCCTACCATGATAGTTTTGTATTTGTGAGGCACATGTAGTGGACAGTCCCATTCTCCAATTTTCACGGTCTCGATATTCTCTATAGAGTTGAGGGCATGCCTCCTGTCGGGCTTCTTCGGAAAATATACCGTGTGTTCTTTATCATTCACATGAAAGGTAACCTTCCCTTTGGTGCAATCAATAATAGCACCTGCGGTGTTAAGGAAAGGTCTACCAAGAATAATGGACATGCTCCCATCCTCGGGCATGTCAAGCACAACAAAATCAGTAAGAATTAAACAATTAGCAACTTCAACTGGAACATCCTCACAAATACCTATCGGAACAGCGGTTGACTTGTCAGCCATCTGAAGGGAGATATCTGTAGGAATTAGTTTCTCTAAACGGAGCCTCTCGTAAAGGGAGAGAGGCATAACACTTTCTCCCGCTCCAAGATCACATAAAGCAGTTTTGACATAATTATTCTTTATGGAGCAAGGAATGGTGGGTATACCTGGATCACCGAGCTTCTCAGGAATCTTTCCACTGAAAGAATAGTTAGCAAGCATAGTAGATATTGCATCATTAGGAACTTTTCTTTTGTTAGTGACAATATCTTTCATATATTTTGAATAAGGAAGTAACTTAATAGCATCAGTCAAGGGAATTTGAAGAAAAAGAGGTTTAATCCATTCACAAAACTTATTGTAATGCTCTTCTTCTTTAGATTTGATGGACTTACCTGGAAAGGGCATGGGTTTCTGTACCCATGGTTCTTTCTCCTTCCCATGTTTTCTTGCGATGAAGTCTTCTTTAGTGTACCTCTTACGTTTGTCAGGTGCTTCTTCCTCTCGAACTTCGGGCGGATCATTCTTCTCATTATCATTACCTTCAGGTTCAGCACCGTCTTCAGTCTCAGCATCGGAAATAGATACACTATTGGGATCAATAGCTGGCTCTTCATCTGCAATAGGATCATTAGAATTGTCAGTCTCTTTATGTTTCTTTTTCTTATTTGGAGAGACAACAATTTCTTCTACCTGCATTTGAGAATCTTGCTCGATTCTCTTCGGATGTCCCTCTGGATAAAGAGGATCTTGAGTACTAGTTCCTCCTCGGGTCTGAATCCCAAAAGCCTGCAATTTATCTTGTTTGGCATTGTTAGCAAGCAAATCTCTTTGCACGTTAGAAATTTGATCAAGCTGAGTTTGAACCATATGAAAATGCTTCACAAAACATTGAACATCATTAACTGTTCTATCTAAAACACCAAGCAACTTTTTGATAGCAAGGGAATTATCATGCAACTGACTTTCTATCCTCTCATTAAAATGATTCTGTTTCATAATAAAATTATCAAACTCATATAAACATTGATCAGGAGGTTTACCATGAGGGATGTCACTTGCGTTGAAATCTAAAAGAGAGTGTACCTCTACCATAGGAGGGTGAGTGGTAGGCTCACACAGCTTCTCAATAGGGGGTAGATTCTTCACATCTTCAGCTTTAATACCTTTCTCTTTAATAGACTTCTTTGCTTCTCGCATGTCCTCGGGGCTTAGGACAAACATGCCCCTCTTCTTTGTTGGTGGAGGTGGTTCAGGGACGGACCAATCTTCATGGTTCTTGGCAATCCTGCCCATTAAATCTTCCGCGTCGTCCGGTGTTCTTTTCCTGAAAACACAACCAGCACAACTGTCCAGATAGGACCTAGATTCATCAGTTAAACCAGCATAGAATATATCAATTAATTCATTCTTAGGAACTCCATGTCCTGGTCTAGCCTGAATCAAACTGCAGTACCTCCCCCAAGCTTTAGGGAGGGACTCATCCTGCAACTGTTTAAAGTTATAAATTCTTTGTAAAGCAGCATGTTGCATATGAGCAGGAAAGTACTTATCAACAAAAGAGTGAGCTAAGTCCTGAGGACTCTTAATAGAACCGCATGGGAGTGAATCATACCATGCTTTAGCACCTTCCTTCAACGAGAAAGGAAGAAGCTTGGTCACATAAAAGTAGCGTATCTTCTCATCTGTGGTAAACAGGCTACCTAGTTCACCAAGTTTAGTTAGGTGTGCAATAGCATCATCATTTTCTCTGCCATAAAAGGGGTCAGCTTCAACCATAGGTATAAGTGAAAGAGCAACAGAGAAATCAAAATCAGGATCATCAATGCATATAGGAGATGTAGCAAACTCAGGATTAGGAACGGTTTTGTTTTTCAAAGAGTGTTTTTCAAATATTTTCTTAATAGTTTCAGGGTCAGAGCCGGCAAACTCTGTCAGTTCCTTGCATAAGTCTTCATCAAGTATATAGTAATCATCATCAAGGAGCCTCTCCTGGAGTTTACTCAATTCAGGAAAATCATAAGTCTCACCAATAGGGTAGCGAGTAACAGGAAGTTCAATTCCATATTTTTCAGCAGCAGCAGTAATTTGTTTCTCAAGAGCATAACCAAGTGAACTAATATCATCATCAAAAGTAGTAGAAGCATCATCAAGTGTATCAGACATAGTAACAGATTCAGTAGGAGCATCATGTGGTGGTGGTGAGGCGAACTTACTCATGACAGAAGGTGAATCAAGTGTAGCACTAGTGCTCAGAGCAGTACCTCTTCTTGTAGTGGATCGTAAGATCGGAACCTTGGGGTCACCTTTCTTACCCATAGTGAATAAAGTGCAGCAGGTAGGATACCTCAAGTAGACTTGTAAATATTGCTATGCTCCCCGGCAACGGCGCCAGAAAACGGTACTTGATAACCCTCAACCGTAAGGGATCGAGATAGTCTTCGCGGGTAAGAATAACCCAATTTATTGATTCGACAGACGGGGAGCCAAAGAGTATTTATAAGCTTTAACAGTTGAGTTGTCAATTCAACCGCACCTGAAATATACTAACTTGCAACAAAAGATAAGTGGTAACAGTGATATGATAGTGATGATAGTAATAGTAAAAGTAAACAGCAAAAGTAAATAGCAGTAGTAAATGGCAAAAGTAGCAACTAGTAACAAGCAAGGTTTAAAATACTGTAGGCTAGGGAGATGGATGGTTGGGCGTTGCATGGATGAGATAGTTTCTAACTCGGGGCACGGCACACGGAAAAGTAATGATCATCTAGGCAAATATCAAACATTAGGCATGTATCCCGTAGGTAGTTGTACGTGCTTGCAATAAGAACTTGCACAACATCTTTTGTCCTACCATCCCACTACGAACGGGGCCAAAAGGAACTAATGGAAATTAAGGTGCTCCTGTCAAAGAGCACCGGAACAAAGCAATGAACTCAATGGATACATGTAATCCTCAAACTACGAACCATCCCCTTTGGTGTCCCAAGCTGTCACTTTTGGGATCGCCGGTTCCGAACCGTAACAGGTGCATACAACTCATAGATAGGATCAAGAACACAAATATATTCATGCAAACACATATGGTTCAGATCTGAAATCATGGCACTCGGGCCCTAAGTGTCAAGCATTAAGAATAACAAGTTGTAGCAAAGATGATAAACACCATACTAGATGATAGGCAACATGCCCCCAACAATCTGATGAACTATTACATGATCTAACTCATCCAATCCCTACCATCCCCTTCGCCTACAGCAAGGGAATTACTCACACATGAAGGGGAAGTCATGGAGGGATGATGAAGTGGTGATGATGATGACGATGGCGACGATCTCCCCTCTCCGGAGGCCAAATCAGCCTCCAGATTAGCCCTCCCGAAGAAGAACAGAGGGTGGCGGCGGCTCCGCGACGAAAAACAGCGAAAGGACTTCCGATCTGGGGTTTCTGCGTCGGAGGAAAAAATACGGGCTAAAGTAGGGCACCAGGGGGTGTGGGCCCCACCCAGGCGCCCCCC